>CM069857.1:113068882-114301382 GCA_036172795.1 Pelodytes ibericus | reverse complement strand
TACACGGCCAGTTACATTCACACACACACACACACACACACACCACATACACGGCCAGTTACATTCACACACACACACACACCACATACACGGCCAGTTACATTCACACACACACACACACCACATACACGGCCAGTTACATTCACACACACACACACACCACATACACGGCCAGTTACATTCACACACACACACACACCACATACACGGCCAGTTACATTCACACACACACACACACCACATACACGGCCAGTTACATTCACACACACACACACACACCACATACACGGCCAGTTACATTCACACACACACACACACACCACATACACGGCCAGTTACATTCACACACACACACACACCACATACACGGCCAGTTACATTCACACACACACACACACCACATACACGGCCAGTTACATTCACACACACACACACCACATACACGGCCAGTTACATTCACACACACACACACCACATACACGGCCAGTTACATTCACACACACACACACCACATACACGGCCAGTTACATTCACACACACACACACACCACATACACGGCCAGTTACATTCACACACACACACACACCACATACACGGCCAGTTACATTCACACACACACACACCACATACACGGCCAGTTACATTCACACACACACACCACATACACGGCCAGTTACATTCACACACACACACACACACCACATACACGGCCAGTTACATTCACACACAGACCACATACACAGCCAGTTACATTCACACACAGACCACATAGACAGCCAGTTACATTCACTCATACATACACACAGACCACATAGACAGCCAGTTACATGCACTCATACATACACACAGACCACATAGACAGCCAGTTACATTCACTCATACATACACACAGACCACATAGACAGCCAGTTACATTCACTCATACATACACACAGACCACATAGACAGCCAGTTACATTCACTCATACATACACACAGACCACATACACAGCCAGTTACCTTCACATATTTTTGTTCTTTAAAAAATAAAAAATAAATGTTATTTCTTACGGTGTCCTCCCTCCCTGCTGCTTACCTCAGTGCAGGGGAGGGGGACATTTATGCTGGAGCCCGATCCTCTTTCGGTTTCTGCTAAGTGCCGAGTTGTCACGTGACACTACAACGTGTTGCGCGAGGGGGCGGAGCTTACAGTCTGTGTGATCCGCACAGACTTTCTCCTCTCGCGCTGCATGTAACAGATGGCAGTCGGCAAGGGCTCCCTGTGACAAACAGCACCCGGGGCGCCAGGTCTGATTTCCTGGTCGCCATGGCGACCGGAGTTTGTCGAGCTCTGGCATACACCATGATGCATTTGTGTTCTAAACTATTTTTAGATTTCCATATTGTTCAATGTACTACAATGGCTACAGACAAACATATCAGCATTCAGAAGAGGTTGCTCCACTGTAGGGCCGGCACTGCCTGTCGTATCATACAGAGCTACCCCAACACCAAATGACTAAACTAGCTTTACAGCTGGTGTAGCAAACCAAGGTGAATCCATTGAGAACCAATCAATCCCTAGTACTTCAGGGACTCAATTTAAACAGCAGCAGCATTGGTAAAAACATATTTTTTTGTTGCAAGGACTCTAAAGACAGTAAAATAAGTTAGCACGTTTTTTTAGCACACCGTTGCAGTACCGAGGACGGAACATAAGTATATCCTTTTTACAGAGATTAAAAGACAAATCAAAAATAGAAAAGTGACAGCCTAGTCTACCTTGTGGTGCCTACAACTTGCACCAAAGTTAAAATCGTGACTAGATTGGCACTTTAATGTTTGTTTAGTGCTTGGTGATCCAAGAAGAAATCTGATTTCTATTTGGAGTCAAGAAGGAATTTTTTTCCCCACTGTCTTCTTTTGGATCAACGATGGTAAACATGGTTGTATTGGATATGGCTTGCGAAGTCATTTATTAGTGATTCACGTCACAGAAGCAACTTCATAAGTGTATATTAATGATATGAAGTACCTCCCTTTAGATAAACCACGCCTTTGACTATGGCATCCATTTTGATATCTGATCTATGTAGCATTGTAAGAAGTGCATTACTCCTACCAACAGGTGTCACTAGGGAGTGAGTGATGACTTTGTTCCACCAGGTAAATCCTGGAGGGGGGAGGTGATACTGGACAATAGCTGTGTGGGGGGAAGGAGAAACAAACACATGTGGAACAATCAGAAAGAAACAACATGGTCAGAAGGAAGAGCTCTGAAACTATTTCTAGTTAAAAGTAAAGCTTTCATCTTGGGTTAAGTTTAAGTGCCAAGAAGCTAGGGTTTAGTTTAATGCCTAGTATTGTAACTAAAAGTAGAAAGTAACTGCTGCAGAACCTCTTTCAAAATCATTCCTTTATCGACCTGGAATCAAGAGCCATTTTGGACACAGCCATGTGCCTTGCTGAACCTCTCTGAAGTTAAGTACACGTGATATCTAATTAATACAATGCTATATAGAATATAACAGTTGTATGTTTGTAACTTTGTTTGTGATATCCTTTTAGATATATTGTTTTTACCGCCAGAGGTATAAATAAAGTATATTATATATTACACAATGTCTTTTTGTATTCATCTTTACATAATTTATCTGTATTCTCGAATCAAAGAAATGTATTGTTGTACTGTTAGTCTTGTTTGTCTAAATAAATATTTAATTATTTCATTAATAATTATTTAGCATAATTTAGCATACAGCAGGCCACGGCCGCAACAATGGTATAGGAAAGGGGTTGAACCTGATGGATGCAAGTCTTTTTTCAACTTTAACTACTATGTAACCAGATAGAACAACATCCATAATATGCTAAAATGTGGGAAAGAGACCTACGGACCACCTTCACCACCAAGCAATGGCACAATATTTACACTCTTACGTGGTGCTGCTCTAGTCTGACCACATAAAACAAAAAAAAACTAAATACTGAAATTTGCTGGCAGAAATTGATCCTCTGTTTATGTAAGCAATCAAATATAAATGGACTGGTCATAACTGCTCTGGTAAGGCTGGTTTACTCAGTGTCCCTCATTATTTATATATTGCCAACAATTCATCAAACTTAAGACTTATACTATCTTCTGTTATGGTTTAGTAGGGATGTCAAAGTTGTATTCACAGAGACAAAAAAAATAGCATACTTCATGCCTGTACTGGGTAAACTGAAGACTACAGAGTGGTCTACATTTTTTAGATTACAGTTCCAGCGTATGCATTTGTTTTTTTTACTATAAGCAACTAAAATAAAATCCCGTTTTGCTCTGAAACCACACATCAAAGATTATTTTCTAAAATCTATTCACTAAATTATATGATCTATACAGTTTATCATTTATTACAACAGCCAAACCAGTAGAGTTATTCTTGTAATAAAACATACCCAAATAGTTGGTACGGATCACATCAGGTTCATTCAATCCAAGAGAACGCTGCCTTACATCCCATAGCAGCTTAGTACCATATAGTGGCATCGTCCTGGTACTGTCAATTCTTTGCTGCTAGATCTTCCAGCTTCTATTAACAGAAACAATTATGTTAGATAAATGTCTTCTGATAGGTTTCCACTTTTTGTTGGTAAAATCTTGCTTGCCATTATATCACATTAGAAAGCCTTGATTCCACAGCATGCAGGCAGATACTACACATACTTGAAGGATTTGACGAGTGCTAAGCACACAGGTTTATGAGACGAGTTGGAGCCACATCTCAAAAAAGACAGTGCTGAAGTAGTAGCTTTTTCTATAGGATGGTAACTACTCTGGAGGGCTTGCACCATTACAAAGATCTCAGACTCTCCCCATCCATCCAAAAATGCATGGCATTTTTCCCATACGAGATGATTTTCTTCTAAACACATTAGAATTTACATATCGAAGAGCATTATGTAAAATTTAGATCTGTCCAGAAAAAAAATGCATATTTGCAATATTCATATGTCTGACAAATCCTGAAAGAAGTTAAAACACATAGCGCTACACACAAGAAAGCATTAATTCACTGAGAAAAGGGATGTCTTGTGCAGTGCAGTTTGTGATCATGATGGGCTGTATTCATGGGAAAGAGAATTTCTGGGAATTGCAGGAAATTTCGAACTTAAGGCCAAAGTAGCCAAGTTGAAAAAAAATATCCTATTCAGCTGAATGGCAGAACTTTGAAATTGCCTTCTCAATTCACAGAAATTCGTACATAAATACAACCCTTATGCTTCTCCAAACCAATATTATTTGGGGATCAGTTAATATGATGAGTGACATCTGCCTACACTGAGGAGTATATTCAGCAGTTGCCGTGTAGTACGCTGGTCTTTACAATACGCCAGAAATGGTTAACATTTGACACTTAATTTGCTGTGACCTGCTGCTCTGTGATGCCCAGCCCAACCAAATGGCTAGCTTGAGCATCACGGGAACGGTCATCCACAGCAGCTGAAGTGCCAAAGATTAGTCATAAATAAATACCTACCCCCAATCACTTCCCAGCCTCCGGTCTTTCTTCTAATGATAGTTTTAGCTGACGGCTGCATGCAGCTTCTACTAGTAACCGTGATCTACCCAGCCCTGGGTGTTTTGTTCTGTCCTTCCAAGCACTCTTGCAGTGAAAGTATCCCGGTGCCTGGAATCAAGGGCTCCGCCTAACCGAGGCTTCTGCTAGCGTAACGTGCGCCTGTCGCACAATCAGAACTGTGTGTGTGAACACCGTGGAGCAAAACAACATGTAGTTCCCACCATGCACCCTGACCAGGGGAAACCTGCTTGTTGTAAGCAAACACAGGGTGATTACTGACAGCAGCTGAAGAGGGGGACAGAAATAGAACAGTGCCTATGATGGAAATAGAAACGCTCTGCTTAATACGTCACTGTGACCTGCTACAGAGGAGGAGTTAAAGTAGATGTAGCTAACCTTTGGTACGCTAGCTGATAACGCTGTCATTACTTAGTGCCTGTTTTGTGTTTGGACAATTAATATAGTTTATGTTTTGATTTCCAATTGCAGAATATGTTGTATAACAATGGAACAGGCCAGTTTAACAATACATGCACAATCTGTTATTTGCTTTTTGTGTCCAATTGTAGGCAAATGTTATTAAAGGGAAATTAAACGTTAAAGGAAGCAAGGGTTAAACAATACATTTCCCGGTAGAATGAAGTAAACCCGATGTGTATCTTAATAGATACACAGGGGTTTACTTTCTGCTGTGTCTCACACCTAGTTAAGGTCCCCCTACTGATCTCATTCAAAAACGAGGGTCTCTCTCTGCGCTAGCAGAGCGAGCCAGTCACTGACCAGACGCCTGCCTGGCAGCTGTCAGTCAGAGGATAATCTGGCGTGTACTATCAAAAGTACACACCAGTTCATCCTCATACTAGGGGAACTAACTTTTCACTTACGCTTCTATATTAGAAGCACACGTGAAAAAAAAAGTTTAGAGTCCCTTTAAACACACTAAGGTATTTTCATTGAGTAAATTATTTTCATAAGTATGCTAGATAACTGAAGGACTAACTTTCAATGTAAATAATGTTTTATGTTCTATCCAGGGTTTGCTAAGGCAGGTCATCCATGGGTGACAATGGTTTTATTGTTAATAATTCATTTATATTTTTATAGGATTATAAATCAGAAGTCTTTACAATAAATCCCGTGAGAGCCGATCTGTTGTGATATTTTGTATGCAGTGTCAAGTGAATTGTACAATGTGTACTGGAAGGAATGCGGCACCATGTATATTTTGCACCAGAGGTGTAACTAGGAACCACTGGGTCCTGGGGTGAAAACTGCCCTGGCACCCCCTCAACCCACCATGCAGCATGTCACTATATGATGTATGTCACTAGTGCCATACACTGCCACTTTCCACAGTGCCAGTTGTGATCCACATCACTTGCCACAGAACCAGCTTTGCCCCCTCATTACTTGTCATAGTACCAGATCCCACATCATTTATCACCTTTGTCCACATAGTGTTAAGTCTATGGAAGCAGAGCTGGCATTTATTTTCAATAAAAGGTGATAACCCAAGTTTTGACCCCACTTTTCTTGATCTGACAGGATGATCTCCAGGGCTGGATTGAAATAATTGGATATCAGCAAATCAGCACCGGATATAGTATTATAATGTTTTTGTTTAAACAGGAAAATCTTGCATATTTAAAGCACACACATGTATATTCACTGATCAGCCATAACACTATGACCAACTGCCTAATATTGCGTAGGTCCCCTTTTGCTGCCAACAGGCCAGCCATCAGGGGGTGACGGGCGTTACTGGCGTCCCGGGGCCAGGCGGGCCCGGGTCACGCCAGGATAAAAATAAAAAAAATCCCTTGTTTAAGCGTTGTGCGCTCCCCTCCAGCCGCACGGCTTCAATAAAGTTTGTTAGGAAAAAAAAATGCAGCCAGAGTAACTCCGGTCGCATTTTTTCTTTTTTTTACAAACTTTATTGAATCCGACCGGTTGGAGGGGAACGCACAACGTTTTCCTCACAGCCGCGGACCTGCACCGGGAGACAGACAGAGCAGCAAGGAGGTAAGTAGTGGGGAAGGGGGAGGAGGGTGGCAAATGAGCATAATGCTGACACATTGAGAGGCAAAATCCTGGCATATTGAGGGGCAAAATCTTGGCACATTGAGGGGCAGAATCCTGGCATATTGAGGGAAAAATAACAGCATACCGAGGGGCAGAATCCTGGCATATTGAGGGCAAAAGAATGGCATATTGAGGGGCAGAATCCTGGCATACTGAGGGCAAAAGAATTGCATAATGAGGGGCAAAAGAATGGCATATTAAATGGCAAAATCCTGGCACATTGAGGGGCAAAATCCTGGCATATTGAGGGGCAAAAGAATGGCATATTGAGGGCAAAAGAATGGCATATTGAGGGGCAAAATCCTGTCATATTAAATGGCAAAACCATGGCATATTGAGGGGCAAAATCCTGGAATATTGAGGGCAAAAGAATGGCATATTGGCAAAAGAACGACATATTGAGGGGAAAAATACTGGCATATTAAAAGGGGAAAGAATGGCATATTGAAGGACAAAATTCTGGCATACTGAGGGGCGAAAGAATTGCATATTGAGGGGCAGAATCCTGGCATATTGAGGGAAAAATAACAGCATACTGAGGGGCAGAATCCTGGCATATTGAGGGCAAAAGAATGGCATATTGAGGGGCAGAATCTTGGCATATTGAGGGCAAAAGGATGGCATAATGAGGAGCAAAATCCTGGCATACTGAGGGACAAAATCCTGCCATATTAAATGGCAAAACCCTGGCACATTGAGGGGCAAAATCCTGGCATATTGAGGGGCAAAATCCTGGCACATTGAGGGGCAGAATCCTGGCATATTGAGGGTAAAAGAATGGCATATTGAGGGGCAGAATCCTGGCATATTAGCTGGCATATTGAGGGGCAAAATATTGGCATATTAAATGGCAAAAGAACGGCATATTGAGGGGCAAAGGAATGTCATATTGAAGGGCAAAATACTGGCATATTGAATGGCTAAAGAATGGCATATTGAGGGGCAAATTACTGGCATATTAAATGACAAAAGAATGGCATATTGAATGGCAAAATATTACTGGCATATTGACCAGCTGCTCCCAACCACCCTCCATATTACACTAGACCGGGATAACATGCTTGTGAGCGTAGGTGGGGCAAGTGGGAGATATTGGGGGGGGGGTGCCCAGAAAATGTGTTCAATAAGAGGCCCTGGAATTCCTAGTGGTGGCCCTGGCTGCCAAAACAGCCCTGACCTTGTTGAGGCATGGACTCCACTAGACCTCTGAAGGCATGCTGTGGTATCTGGCACCAAGACATTAGCCGCAGATCCTTGAAGTTGTTTGTGTGTTCCTCAAATCATTCCTGAACTTTGTGGCAGGTCTCATTAATCTGCTGAATGATTCCAATGCCATCAGGGAGTTCCATGAAAGGGTATACATGGTCTGCAACAATGCTTAGGTAGGTGGTGTGTATCAAAGTAACATTCACATGAATGACAGTAATGTTTTACATCAACCAATATGAACTTAAGAATCATGCTTAATTTTCTCTTAATTAGTATCCATATTGATCTTTATCAAGTCAGCCCATTTTTAAGAATTCTATTGCCCTTCGAAATAGTTTTTTTAGGGTATTTTCTCTGTTTCAACCTCAATTTGAGTTCTACTGATTATTTCTCAAAGTTATCATCTGAGGAACGAGGAACAGTTTCTACAAAGGTGTATGAATTTGCTAATTGGTACACCTTAAAAAGTGTGAGCCAGGCAGGGCTCGAGTCCTGCAGGAACTCGTGGGCACTTTTTTCATGGCAGGAACGCCGTTCTCTTTGCTCCTGCAGGACCAGGGCAGCTGCCTCCTTTTTTTTTTTTTCTGGCAGCCGCATCCACTAGATGTGGTCCGAGTAAAAAAAAAAAAAAAAACTTCCTGTCATTGCCACCGGATTTGACAGCAAGTCATATCCGGTGGCGTTGTTTCCCTCCTCCGTGCAAGAGGGAAGAACACTACACGGAGGAGCTGGACGGAGACAGGGAGCACCAAGGAGGTGGTGAGTACTTACCTCCTTGTTGCTCTCTGTCTCCAGTCGTCTACTCCGTGCATCTTCCCCCCTGCACGGAGGAAGGAAGCTCCGGTCGTCACGTTTTTTGTTTTTTTTACTTTATTGAAGTCGCGCAACCTCAATAAAGTTGAAAAAAAATCCTGACACAGAGGGGCAAAATCCTGACACAGAGGGGCAAAATCCTGACACAGAGGGGCAAAATCCTGGCATATAGAGGGGCAGAATCCTGGCATATAGAGGAGCAAAATCCTGGCATATAGAGGAGCAAAATCCTGGCATATAGAGGGGCAAAATCCTGGCATATAGAGTGGCAGAATCCTGGCATAGAGGGGCAAAATCCTGGCATAAAGAGTGGCAGAATACTGGCATAGAGGGGCAAAATCCTGGCATAGAGGGGGGAAATCCTGGCATATAGAGGGGCAAAATCCTGACATAGAGGGGCAGAATCCTGGCATATAGAGTGGCAGAATCCTGACATAGAGGGGCAAAATCCTGGAATATAGAGGGTCAAAATCCTGGCATATAGAGTAGAGTGGCAGAATCCTGGCATAGAGGGGCAAAATTCACAACGCTGGCCAATCAATGTGGACAGTCCGTGGTTTGAAGTTGAAGTGGAGCAGCTGTGCATAAGATCCCGCTGCAAGTCCCTGTGCAATAAATGTTGCACTGAATTTTCTGCAAAATATATATTTTGGTGGGGGGGGGGGTTGTGGCAATGGATCATGGGTGAGTTCCCACACTTTTTTTCCCAGGACTTGACCCCAGGTATTACCATCTGTTGTTTTTCTGTATGTAACAATAAGGAGTAAAGTTCTACTCCTCTCTTCCGCATTTTTTGAGGAGAAGGCTGGCACTGGGGAAAAGAGGATTCCTCACAGGGTGCAGGGGTAAACCTAGAAGGTTGCCTAGGACCCTGGGAGGTGGAGCTACTGGAGGGAAGAAGATTGAGAGAAAAAGGTAATGTACCAAGGATGCTACTGACACTCTTTTCCAGGTAATCTCCTCCATTAACTGCAGCAGTATCCCTCAACTGTGACAGCAGGGCCTTCATCACTGTAAATAAGTAGTCAGCTTGTTTCATTTTGTTGAAAGAAGCTGGAGCACTGAGCAGCCACACTGTGTATTTTTGGGGTTTGTGTGCTCCGAACAGAAAGCGCACAAACCCCGGAAATACATCCGAGAGACTGACAGCAGCTGTGAATTTAGCAACAGAGGCACTAACTCTGTTGCCAATTTGACAAGCACTAAAAGTATATAAACTTTCTTATACTTTTTTTGCTTGTCGATTGGCAACAGAGTGAGTGACTCTGTTGCAGAATTTGTAGCTGGCATCGCCTTTTGGATGTAACTTAGCACACATACCCCCGGAAATACATGAGAGACATCGTGCCTCCGAGTGACAGACGAGCTCCTGACTGGCAGCACGCCTGTCACTCGGGTATCAAATGCCCTTGCTAGGGAGATTAAAACCAAGGTTTGTTTTAGGTTTTTTAATGCTAATTTTTTTTTGTCATCATCAAACCACATACAAAAAACAGCGTCTAGGACAGTTCAGCTTGGCTGCTTCACCGCTGACAGTTCAGCTCAAAACATACACTGTGACAGAACCCTCTGGGGGTCCTGGAGAGAACTAAAGGCTAGTCTCCTTCAATGTATTAACCTCTACCACTTCTACTGGAAGACTATTCCATGCATCCACTACCCTCTCAGTAAAGTAATACTTTCATTAGTCCCTGGCCTTATCTTAAATCTAGGATAACCTTATACCTATCCCATTACTGCTTAAACTCTTCCTCTACCACTTATGCTGGAAGACTATTCCATGCACCCACCACCCTCTCAGCAAAGTAATATTACGTTTCTGACCACAAAAACAACTTAAAATATTAAATATTTCCAGCCTTTTGAAAAAGCTTGAGGTGGACCCCAAATATATGTATATAACTAGTTGCATTTATACTTATATGAACTTTTTGATATTGTTTTCAACAATTTTTATATGTAATAAAACTGTTATTGAAACATTTTTAAATTCTTATTTTTAACCCTTCCTCTGCACCCACATTGCACCTAAAGAACTTAACACAGCACCATACAGCACCCACAGCACTTTGCACTCACACGTTTTGGCATGCCACAATGTCAAATTGCCCCCCAGAACATACCACAATGTAACTTTGTCTCTGCAGAACACACCACAGTGACACTTTGCCTCATAGTACAGCATCACCATGGCTAGAGTCAATTTTCCCATTAATATGTCACTATTAGCCTGACCATTAATATGCCACAGCCAGATCCCCCAGTAATATGCCACAGTTTAAATGCCCAGCATAATTGCCCAGTAATATGCCACAGTTTAAATGCCCAGCATAATTGGCCAGTACTATGCCACAGTTTAATTGCCCAGTAATATGCCAGTTTAAATGCCCAGCATAATTGCCCAGTAATATGCCACAGTTTAAATTCCCAGTAATATGCTACAGTTTAATTGCCCACTAGTGTGCCACAGTTTAATTACCCAGTAATATGCCACAGTTATATGCCCAGTAATATGCCACAGTTTAAATGCCCTGTAATATGCCACAGTTTAATTGCCCAGTAATATGCCCAGCCTAATTGCCCAGTAATATTCCCAGCCTAATTGCCCAGTAATATGCCACAGTCTAATTGCCCAGTAATATGTCCAGCCTAATTGCCCAGTAATATGCCACAGTCTAATTGCCCAGTAATATGCCCAGCCAAATTTCCTAGTAATATGCCACAGTTTAATTGCCCAGTAATATGCCACAGTTTAATTGCCCAGTAATAGGCCCAGTCTGATCACCCACTAATATGCCACAGTTTAATTGCCCAGTAATATGTTAGTTTTATTGCCCAGTAATATGCTACAGTTTAATTGCCCAGTAATATGCCACAGTTTAAATGCCCAGTAATATGCCAAAGTTTAAATGCCCAGCAATTGCCCAGTAATATGTTACAGTTTAAATTCCCAGTAATATATGCTACAGTTTAATTGCCCAGTAATATCAAAGTTTAAATACCCAGTAATATGCCACAGTTTAAATGCCCTGTAATATGCCACAGTTTAATTGCCCAGTAATATGCCCAGCCTAATTGCCCAGTAATATGCCCAGCCTAATTGCCCAGTAATATTCCCAGCCTAATTGCCCAGTAATATGCCACAGTCTAATTGCCCAGTAATATGTCCAGCCTAATTGCCCAGTAATATGCCACAGTCTAATTGCCCAGTAATATGCCCAGCCAAATTTCCTAGTAATATGCCACAGTTTAAATGCCCAGCATAATTGCCCAGTAATATGGTACAGTTTAATTGCCCAGTAATATGCCAGTTTAAATGCCCAGCATAATTGCCCAGTAATATGCCACAGTTTAAATGCCCTGTAATATGCCACAGTTTAATTGCCTAGCCTAATTGCCCAGTAATATTCCCAGCCTAATTGCCCAGTAATATGCCACAGTCTAATTGCCCAGTAATATGTCCAGCCTAATTGCCCAGTAATATGCCACAGTCTAATTGCCCAGTAATATGCCCAGCCAAATTTCCTAGTAATATGCCACAGTTTAATTGCCCAGTAATATGCCACAGTTTAATTGCCCAGTAATAGGCCCAGTCTGATCACCCACTAATATGCCACAGTTTTATTGCCCAGTAATATGCTACAGTTTAATTGCCCAGTAATATGCCACAGTTTAAATGCCCAGTAATATGCCAAAGTTTAAATGCCCAGTAATATGTTACAGTTTAAATTCCCAGTAATATATGCCACAGTTTAAATGCCCAGTAATATGCCACAGTTTAAATACCCAGTAATATGCCACAGTTTAAATGCCCAGTAATATGCCACAGCTTAATTGCCCAGTAATATGCCACAGCTTAATTGCCCAGTAATATGCCCAGTGTGATCACCCAGTAATATGCCACAGTTTAATTTCCCAGTAATATGCCCAGCCTAATTGCCCAGTAAAATGCCACAGTTTAAATACCCAGTGATATGCCACAGTTTAAATGCCCAGTAATATGCCACAGTTTAAATACCCAGCATAATTGCCCAGTAATATGCCACCATTTAAATGCCCAGCATAATTGCCCAGTAATATGCCACAGTTTAAATTCCCAGTAATATGCCACAGTTTAATTGCCCAGTAATATGCCACAGTTTAAATACCCAGTAATACGCCACAGTTTAAATGCCCAGTAATATGCCACAGTTTAAATACCCAGCATAATTGCCCAGTAATATGCCACAGTTTAATTGCCCAGTAATATGCCCAGTCTGATCACCCAGTAATATGCTACAGTTTATTTGACCAGTAATATGCCACAGTTTAAATGCCCAGTAATATGCCACAGTTTAAATGCCCAGCATAATTGCCCAGTAATATGCCACAGTTTAAATTCCCAGTAATATGCTACAGTTTAATTGCCCAGTAATATGCCAACGTTTAAATGCCCAGTAATATGCCACAGTTTAAATACCCAGTAATATGCCACAGTTTAAATGCCCAGTAATATGCCACAGTTTAAATACCCAGCATAATTGCCCAGTAATATGCCACAGTTTAATTGCCCAGTAATATGCCCAGTCTGATCACCCAGTAATATGCTACAGTTTATTTGACCAGTAATATGCCACAGTTTAAATGCCCAGTAATATGCCACAGTTTAAATGCCCAGCATAATTGCCCAGTAATATGCCACAGTTTAAATTCCCAGTAATATGCTACAGTTTAATTGCCCAGTAAAATGCCAAAGTTTAAATGCCCAGTAATATGTTACAGTTTAAATTCCCAGTAATATATGCTACAGTTTAAATGCCCAGTAATATGCCACAGTTTAAATGCCCAGTAATATGCCACAGTTTAAATGCCCAGTAATATGCCACAGTTTAAATACCCAGTAATATGCCACAGTTTAAATGCCCAGTAATATGCCACAGCTTAATTGCCCAGTAATATGCCACAGCTTAATTGCCCAGTAATATGCCCAGTGTGATCACCCAGTAATATGCCACAGTTTAATTTCCCAGTAATATGCCCAGCCTAATTGCCCAGTAAAATGCCACAGTTTAAATACCCAGTGATATGCCACAGTTTAAATGCCCAGTAATATGCCACAGTTTAAATACCCAGCATAATTGCCCAGTAATATGCCACCATTTAAATGCCCAGCATAATTGCCCAGTAATATGCCACAGTTTAAATTCCCAGTAATATGCCACAGTTTAATTGCCCAGTAATATGCCACATTTTAAATACCCAGTAATACGCCACAGTTTAAATGCCCAGTAATATGCCACAGTTTAAATACCCAGCATAATTGCCCAGTAATATGCCACAGTTTAATTGCCCAGTAATATGCCCAGTCTGATCACCCAGTAATATGCTACAGTTTATTTGACCAGTAATATGCCACAGTTTAAATGCCCAGTAATATGCCACAGTTTAAATGCCCAGCATAATTGCCCAGTAATATGCCACAGTTTAAATTCCCAGTAATATGCTACAGTTTAATTGCCCAGTAATATGCCAAAGTTTAAATGCCCAGTAATATGTTACAGTTTAAATTCCCAGTAATATGCCACAGCTTAATTGCCCAGTAATATGCCACAGCTTAATTGCCCAGTAATATGCCCAGTGTGATCACCCAGTAATATGCCACAGTTTAATTTCCCAGTAATATGCCCAGCCTAATTGCCCAGTAAAAAGCCACAGTTTAAATACCCAGTGATATGCCACAGTTTAAATGCCCAGTAATATGCCACAGTTTAAATACCCAGCATAATTGCCCAGTAATATGCCACCATTTAAATGCCCAGCATAATTGCCCAGTAATATGCCACAGTTTAAATTCCCAGTAATATGCCACAGTTTAATTGCCCAGTAATATGCCACAGTTTAATTGCCCAGTAATATGCCACAGTTTAAATACCCAGTAATACGCCACAGTTTAAATGCCCAGTAATATGCCACAGTTTAAATACCCAGCATAATTGCCCAGTAATATGCCACAGTTTAATTGCCCAGTAATATGCCCAGTCTGATCACCCAGTAATATGCTACAGTTTATTTGACCAGTAATATGCCACAGTTTAAATGCCCAGTAATATGCCACAGTTTAAATGCCCAGCATAATTGCCCAGTAATATGCCACAGTTTAAATTCCCAGTAATATGCTACAGTTTAATTGCCCAGTAATATGCCAAAGTTTAAATGCCCAGTAATATGTTACAGTTTAAATTCCCAGTAATATGCCACAGCTTCATTGCCCAGTAATATGCCACAGCTTAATTGCCCAGTAATATGCCCAGTGTGATCACCCAGTAATATGCCACAGTTTAATTTCCCAGTAATATGCCCAGCCTAATTGCCCAGTAAAATGCCACAGTTTAAATACCCAGTGATATGCCACAGTTTAAATGCCCAGTAATATGCCACAGTTTAAATACCCAGCATAATTGCCCAGTAATATGCCACCATTTAAATGCCCAGCATAATTGCCCAGTAATATGCCACAGTTTAAATTCCCAGTAATATGCCACAGTTTAAATACCCAGCATAATTGCCCAGTAATATGCCACCATTTAAATGCCCAGCATAATTGCCCAGTAATATGCCACAGTTTAAATACCCAGTAATACGCCACAGTTTAAATGCCCAGTAATATGCCACAGTTTAAATACCCAGCATAATTGCCCAGTAATATGCCACAGTTTAATTGCCCAGTAATATGCCCAGTCTGATCACCCAGTAATATGCTACAGTTTATTTGACCAGTAATATGCCACAGTTTAAATGCCCAGTAATATGCCACAGTTTAAATGCCCAGCATAATTGCCCAGTAATATGCCACAGTTTAAATTCCCAGTAATATGCTACAGTTTAATTGCCCAGTAATATGCCAAAGTTTAAATGCCCAGTAATATGCCACAGTTTAAATACCCAGTAATATGCCACAGTTTAAATGCCCAGTAATATACCACAGTTTAAATACCCAGCATAATTGCCCAGTAATATGCCACAGTTTAATTGCCCAGTAATATGCCCAGTCTGATCACCCAGTAATATGCTACAGTTTATTTGACCAGTAATATGCCACAGTTTAAATGCCCAGTAATATGCCACAGTTTAAATGCCCAGCATAATTGCCCAGTAATATGCCACAGTTTAAATTCCCAGTAATATGCTACAGTTTAATTGCCCAGTAATATGCCACAGTTTAAATGCCCAGTAATATGCCACAGTTTAAATGCCCAGTAATATGCCACAGTTTAAATGCCCAGTAATATGCCACAGTTTAAATACCCAGTAATATGCCACAGTTTAAATGCCCAGTAATATGCCACAGCTTAATTGCCCAGTAATATGCCACAGCTTAATTGCCCAGTAATATGCCCAGTGTGATCACCCAGTAATATGCCACAGTTTAATTTCCCAGTAATATGCCCAGCCTAATTGCCCAGTAAAATGCCACAGTTTAAATACCCAGTGATATGCCACAGTTTAAATGCCCAGTAATATGCCACAGTTTAAATACCCAGCATAATTGCCCAGTAATATGCCACCATTTAAATGCCCAGCATAATTGCCCAGTAATATGCCACAGTTTAAATTCCCAGTAATATGCCACAGTTTAATTGCCCAGTAATATGCCACATTTTAAATACCCAGTAATACGCCACAGTTTAAATGCCCAGTAATATGCCACAGTTTAAATACCCAGCATAATTGCCCAGTAATATGCCACAGTTTAATTGCCCAGTAATATGCCCAGTCTGATCACCCAGTAATATGCTACAGTTTATTTGACCAGTAATATGCCACAGTTTAAATGCCCAGTAATATGCCACAGTTTAAATGCCCAGCATAATTGCCCAGTAATATGCCACAGTTTAAATTCCCAGTAATATGCTACAGTTTAATTGCCCAGTAATATGCCAAAGTTTAAATGCCCAGTAATATGTTACAGTTTAAATTCCCAGTAATATGCCACAGCTTAATTGCCCAGTAATATGCCACAGCTTAATTGCCCAGTAATATGCCCAGTGTGATCACCCAGTAATATGCCACAGTTTAATTTCCCAGTAATATGCCCAGCCTAATTGCCCAGTAAAATGCCACAGTTTAAATACCCAGTGATATGCCACAGTTTAAATGCCCAGTAATATGCCACAGTTTAAATACCCAGCATAATTGCCCAGTAATATGCCACCATTTAAATGCCCAGCATAATTGCCCAGTAATATGCCACAGTTTAAATTCCCAGTAATATGCCACAGTTTAATTGCCCAGTAATATGCCACATTTTAAATACCCAGTAATACGCCACAGTTTAAATGCCCAGTAATATGCCACAGTTTAAATACCCAGCATAATTGCCCAGTAATATGCCACAGTTTAATTGCCCAGTAATATGCCCAGTCTGATCACCCAGTAATATGCTACAGTTTATTTGACCAGTAATATGCCACAGTTTAAATGCCCAGTAATATGCCACAGTTTAAATGCCCAGCATAATTGCCCAGTAATATGCCACAGTTTAAATTCCCAGTAATATGCTACAGTTTAATTGCCCAGTAATATGCCAAAGTTTAAATGCCCAGTAATATGTTACAGTTTAAATTCCCAGTAATATGCCACAGCTTAATTGGCCAGTAATATGCCACAGCTTAATTGCCCAGTAATATGCCCAGTGTGATCACCCAGTAATATGCCACAGTTTAATTTCCCAGTAATATGCCCAGCCTAATTGCCCAGTAAAATGCCACAGTTTAAATACCCAGTGATATGCCACAGTTTAAATGCCCAGTAATATGCCACAGTTTAAATACCCAGCATAATTGCCCAGTAATATGCCACCATTTAAATGCCCAGCATAATTGCCCAGTAATATGCCACAGTTTAAATTCCCAGTAATATGCCACAGTTTAATTGCCCAGTAATATGCCACAGTTTAAATACCCAGTAATACGCCACAGTTTAAATGCCCAGTAATATGCCACAGTTTAAATACCCAGCATAATTGCCCAGTAATATGCCACAGTTTAATTGCCCAGTAATATGCCCAGTCTGATCACCCAGTAATATGCTACAGTTTATTTGACCAGTAATATGCCACAGTTTAAATGCCCAGTAATATGCCACAGTTTAAATGCCCAGCATAATTGCCCAGTAATATGCCACAGTTTAAATTCCCAGTAATATGCTACAGTTTAATTGCCCAGTAATATGCCAAAGTTTAAATGCCCAGTAATATGTTACAGTTTAAATTCCCAGTAATATGCCACAGCTTAATTGCCCAGTAATATGCCACAGCTTAATTGCCCAGTAATATGCCCAGTGTGATCACCCAGTAATATGCCACAGTTTAATTTCCCAGTAATATGCTACAGTTTAAATTCCCAGTAATATGCTACAGTTTAATTGCCCAGTAAAATGCCACAGTTTAAATGCCCAGTAATATGCCACAGTTTAAATACACAGTAATATGCCACAGTTTAAATGCCCAGTAATATGCCACAGCTTAATTGCCCAGTAATATGCCACAGCGTAATTGCCCAGTAATACGCCCAGTCTGATCACCCAGTAATATGCCACAGTTTAATTTCCCAGTAATATGCCCAGCCTAATTGCCCAGTAAAATGCCACAGTTTAAATACCCAGTAATATGCCACAGTTTAAATGCCCAGTAATATGCCACAGCTTAATTGCCCAGTAATATGCCACAGCTTAATTGCCCAGTAATATGCCACAGCTTAATTGCCCAGTAATATGCCCAATCTGATCACCCAGTAATATGCCACAGTTTAAATTCCCTGTAATATGCTACAGCTTAATTGCCCAGTAATATGCCACAGTTTAAATACCCAGTAATACGCCACAGTTTAAATGCCCAGTAATATGCCACAGTTTAAATACCCAGCATAATTGCCCAGTAATATGCCACAGTTTAAATGCCCAGCATAATTGCCCAGTAATATGCCACAGTTTAACTGCCCAGTAATATGCTACAGTTTAATTGCCCAGTAATATGCCACAGTTTAAATACCCAGTAACATGCCACAGTTTAAATGCCCAGTAATATGCCACAGTTTAAATACCCAGTAATATGCCACAGTTTAAATGCCCAGTAAAATGCCACAGTTTAAATGCCCAGTAATATGCCACAGTTTAATTTGCTACAGTTTATTTGACCAGTGTTTTTTGCCCACATTCATTTGACAGTGTTTTTTGCCCACATTCATCTGTCAGTGTTTTTTTGCCCACATTCATTTGTCAGTGTTTTATTGCCCACATTAATTTGTCATGTAACCCTCCACCCCGGTTTCCCTAGTACTCACCTCCGTGTCCCCGTCGCGTCCTCTGTGCTGCAAGCTTCCCTTTTTTTTAAAAAGTTTAAAAAATAAAAATTGCTGCTGTGAGAATAGCTCAAACAGCTGCGCGTACGACGTCACGTGACCCGCTGCGATCTAGAGACCGCCCGGTTACCCGGGACTGTCCAGCGATCGCAATATACGCTGGACATTTGCATAGTTGCCTGGACTGTCCCGCCGGATCCAGGACAGTTGGCAACTATGCTCCATGATCCATCTATATCATGTCATTTCATCCTCCATTATCTTTTCCTGCCCCATCCCCTTGTTGTCCCATTTTTTTTTTTGCAATCTCCCTCTTTTTCTGCCCCATGTGACTGTTAATGTCATTCACGTTTCCTACCTGTATTCTGCAAGCAGCTGGCCTGGTTCTCAGTCTGTTGCGCTGCTGTCTGGCTGCAAGCACGTGAGGGAAGCTGCATTGCTCCACCCTGTACGTCACAGCATGGTGGCTACTCTGACGTTGTGGTGCCCTGGGCAAAGTCTTTAGCAGTGGGTCCCCCTCAACCCAATTTTTCTAAAGTCACATTGTAAAAAACTGTATGTAAATGTAAACTTTTTAATATTATATGCAACTATTTTCATATCACATTCAACTAATTAAACATGTAACAAAAATGTTGTTGAAAAATTGCATTTCTTGTTTTTGCTCCCTTTTTCTGCACCCACATTGCACCTAGAGGACTTAACACAACACCATACAGTACCCACCGCATTTGCAAAGCACCTGTATTGCACCCACAGCACTTGGTTTGCACTCATATTGCACCCACACCCAGTTTGGCACACCACAGTGTCAATTTGCCCCACAGAACATACCACAGTGGCACTTTCCCAAACAGTACATGCTATTTTGCACAGCTTCACTTTGCCAATTAAAATGAGCCACTGTCAGGTACCAATTAACATTCCACAGTCACTATGCCATTAAAATATGCAACAGTCAGTTTGCCTATTAAAATATGCCACCATTTATTCATTAAATCAGCCATTTAATATGACAGTATGATTAAGCCAGTTAAAATACCAGTATGATGTAGCCAATTAATATGCCAGTATGATGTAGCCAATCAATCTGTTAGGATGATGTAGCCAATTAATATGCCAGTATGATTTAGCCATTCATTATGCCAGTATTTTTCCACTCAGTATGCCAGTATTTTGCCATTCAGTATGCCAGTATTTAGTCATTTAATATGCCAGTATTTTCCTTGTAATATTCCACCCTTCTCCTCCTCCTTCAATAGTACTTACCTCCTGGCTGCTCCGTGTCCCTGGTTGTCTTCTCCGTGCAGTCTTCCCTCCTACACAGAGCAGAGAAACACAGCCACTGGGTATGATGTAACAAGTTTTTTTACTTTCTTTTTATCGGCTGCATGACTGTCTTATGTTGTCCGCATAACTGTCTCTGTGTAAGACAGTCATATGGACATTGCGGGGGCTACATTTTTTCCCCCGAAAATCCAGGGGGGTCAAGCCCCACCTGCAGACGCCCATGGTCTTTGGATCTGTCAGCATTGAGCTCATTATTTGGCAGCCATTGTAAAGGTTGCACTTGGAGGCAGAGGGGTCGAAACCTGCACGGAGAAGACCAGCATCCAGGAGGTAAGTACTGGGAAAGGGAGGGGGGAGGAGGGTGGTGTAAAACGAGCAAAATCCTGGCATATTAAATGGCTAAATCTGGCATATTGAGTGACAAAATCCTAGCATATTAAATGGCTAAATCTGGCATATTGAGGGTTTAAATCCTGGTCTATTAAATGGCTAAATCTTGCATATTGATGGTTTAAATCCTGGCATATTAAATGGCTAAATCTGGCATATTAAATGTCTAAATCTGGCATATTAAATGGCTAAATCTGGCATATTGAGGGTTTAAATCCTGGAATATTAAATGGCTAAATCTGATTCCGTATCATCACATACACAGCCCCCCTAATAAATCAACCCCCCCTAAAAGTGACCCCGAACTCCAATATTAACCCAACCAACCCAAACACTAATACTAACAGTAACCCCGAACCCTAATACTAACATTAACCCCCCCAAACCCTAATATTAACATTAACCCCCAAACCCTAATACTAATATTATCCCCCCAAACTCTAATACTAATATTAATCCCCTCGAACCCTAATAGTAATATGAACCCTAATAATACTCACCTTCAGTGATCCCGTGATGACTGTTCCGTGAAGAAAGGCCCGGTGATGACCTATTGTGCGATGAACTGGCCATCGCAGGAGAGGGGACAGTGAAGTGTCTGCGTTCATGCAGCCACGATGAACCATCCCGTCCCCCAAAAAACATATATTCAAAATAATTACATCATATTCACACCTATCAACAAAGCTTTCCCGGGGTTGTAATCCTATACATATACATAATGCAAAAAAAAAATCTAATTGAGTCTCTTCCTATGTTTCCCTGGAACCTGATCACTATGTGACCAGACCAAAGTGCCATCCAGCGCAAATGGGTTAATTGATGAGATCAGATGATTGAGAGAATAAAATTATGTATGATCAAACAGAATATGATAATTTTACATATATATATATATATATATATATATATATATATATATATATATATACACACACACACAATTGCACACAGATACATAGTTGTATAACATATAAGTAAAGGTGTATTAGGGTATTTTACCAAAACATTATAGATAATTAGCACATATATATGGACAGTGGAAAAATAACAGTTGTACATCCCTTTGATAAAAACATAATTAGACAGAGATGTTGATATATTATCATTTGTACTTACTATTTGTGTGTAGATTATCTACAGTAGATATATACACACTTTACACTCTACGCCTAAATAAGCCTATTTTTAAGGGGGCTCAGACTTTCCTTGGCGTGAGTTTTTTGTGTGCTTCAAGTCTTAATGAACATTGTCATCAGTGCCCTTATATATTTAAATAACATTTTAAATATTCGTATATTAATCATATTTTGTTAGTAAAAAATGACCTACATCTTTCCTATTCTCTAATTTCCCGGGCGGGTACATTTAAATTATTCCACTAGGAGCTTTATCGTCTTATTACCCCCCATGCTCCTTTCATCTATCTATTCTTAGTGGCGTCACGAGGGGGGTGTGGATCACACCAGGTGACACCACCAGCGGGGGTGACACCCGTGCTGCCGGCACCCCCTGCATTAAAAAAAAAATCTAAAACTTACCTCCTTGCTGCTGTCTCCCGGTGCAGGTCCGTGGCTGTGAGGGAAGCGTTGTGCACTCCCCTCCAGCCGCTCGGATCAATAAAGTTCAAACTTTTTTTAAAACAAACTTTATTGATCCGCGCGGCTGGAGGGGAGCGCACATTGCTTCCCTCACAGTCACGGACCTTCACCAGGAGACAGCAGCAAGGAGGTAAGTACTGGGGAAGGGGGGAGGAGGGTGGCATAACGAGCATACTGAGGGGCAAAATCCTGGCATATTAATTGGCAATATCCTGGCATATTAAATGGCATGTTGAGGGGCAAAATCCTGGCATATTGGGGGTTAAAATCCTGGCATATTTAGAGCAAAATCCTGGCATATTAAATGGTATATGGGGGGGGGGGGGGGGGCAAAATCCTGGCATATTAAGTGGCATATTGGGGGGGGGGGCAAAATCATGGCATATTAAATGGCATATTGGGGGCAAAATCCTGGTATATTAAATGGCACATTGTGGGCAAAATCCTGGCATATTGGGGGGCAAAATCCTGGCATATTAATTGGCAATATCCTGGCATATTAAATGGCATATTGGGGGCAAAATCCTGGCATATTGAGGAGCAAAATCCTGGCATATTAAATGGCATATTGGGGGGGGGGGGGCAAAATCCTGGCATATTAAATGGCATATTGGCGGGGCAAAATCCTGGCATATTAAATGGCATATTGTGGGCAAAATCCTGGTATATTGGGGGGCAAAATCCTTGCATATTAATTGGCAATATCCTGGCATATTGGGGGCAAAATCCTGGCATATTGAGAACAAAATCCTGGCATATTGGGGGGGCAAAATCCTGGCATATTAAATGGCATATTGGGGGGCAAAATCCTGGCATATTAAATGGCATATTGGGGGGCAAAATCCTGGCATATTAAATGGCATATTGGGGGGCAAAATCCTGGCATATTGAGGAGCAAAATCCTAACATATTGGGGGTCAAAATAATGGCATATTGAGAGCAAAATCCTGGCATGTTAAATGGCATATTCGGGGGCAAAATCATGGCAAATTAAATGGCATATTGGGGGCATAATCCTGGCATATTGAGAGCAAAACACTGGCATATTAAATGGCATATTGGAGGGCAAAATCATGGCATATTGAGGGGCAAAATCCTGGCACATTAAATGGCATATTGGGGGGCAAAATCCTGTCATATTGAGAGCAAAACACTGGCACATTAAATGGCATATTGGGTGGCAAAATCCTGGCATATTGAGAGCAAAATACTGGCATATTAAATGGCATATTGAGGGGCAAACTCCAAGCATATTGAGGGGCAAAATCCTGTCATATTAAACGGCGTATTGGGGGGCAAAATCCTGGCATAGTGAATGGCTAAATCCTGGCAAATTGAGTGGCTAAATAATCCTGGCATATTGAGTGGCAAAATAAGCCTGGCATATTGAATGGCTAAATCATGGCAAATTGAGTGGCTAAATAATCCTGGCATATTGAGTGGCAAAAAAACTCCTGGCATATTGAGTGGCAAAATAATCCTGGCATATTGAATGGCTAAATCCAAGCAAATTGAGTGGCTAAATAATCCTGGCATATTGAGTGGCAAAATAATCCTGGCATATTGAATGGCTAAATCCTGGCATATCGAGGGGTTAAATACTGGCATATTTTAATTGGCAAAGTGATGCTGTGACATGGTCTGTGGGGCAAAATAACATGTACTATGTGGAGAGTGACACTGGCTAGTTCTGTGGGGCAAAGTGACACTGTGGCATGCCAAATCGTGTAGGTGCAATATGAGGGCAAGCCAAGTGCTGTGGGTGCAATATAGGTGCATGGCAAGTTCTGTGGGTACTGTATGGTGCTGTGTTAAGTCCTTTAGGTGCAATGTGGGTGCAGAGGAAGGGAATAAAAAATAGGAATGCAATTTTTCAATAACATTTTTATTAAATAGAATATTAAATAATTCAAATAAGTATAAATGCAACTAGTTATAGAGAGATGTCTGTGTTTATAGATATGTATTGTTTTCGAATTTTACAATTGTCACCTTGTGGGGCTCCTGTGTGTCGCATAATTAATGGCTGTCCCATGTGTGGCATATTTATTGGGTCCCATGTGTGGCATAATTAAGGGGCTCTTTTGTGTGGCATAATTATGGGGCACTTGTGTGTGGCATAACTAAGGGGCGCCTGTGTGTGTGGCATAATTAATTGCTACACACATGGAGTACCACTTGTGCCATATATGTTAGGGATTACTATTCCCCCTTTCCTCCTAGATTGCATAAGCCATCTGTTTGCTACTCTATTATTTTGATTATTATGTATATATTTGGTGATGTGGGTTTGTATTTCTTGTATTATCATTCTAGGGATTTCCTTGGTATAAATCTGAATAAATGTAATAGTTTTGGGAGGATCGTCATTTTTATCAACGCTACTCTTCCTAACCAGGATGTAACGGAACGTCTACCGGATGTAGTAGACCCTCTGCCCGTTCTAGGGAATCACCTCCTTAGCCCCCGATTACAGCTCAGCATTCACCCAGCAAGTCTTTCCTGGACCCTTGCTCTTTGTACCCAAATAGACAGGACATCTAGCAGTCAGGTACAGCAAGAAGAACAACTCTCTTTATTTGTGCAACAGCACAGACTTATATACACATAAACATGACATCACAGCATTAGTAATCCAGATGGAAATGACCATGAGTAAACTTAATTACAATACACACAGTAAGACACATAATCAACACAATATAATCAGTTTAACAGAAGGACATACAATGGGGAAATCCTGCCTCACACCTTTCAGGATACAAAGGTCAGATACATACAGAGTGCATTCAATTAAAGTAACTTGCTAAATGACATCACTGTACAACAGGACACTGAATGACTTACATGAAGACAATAGCTAAGGTGACATAATTACAGGGGTTTACAGGATAGGATACAATCTTAACCTGGGGAAAACACATTGAATGGGACAAAGGCTTAAATCCTAAAGTACACATCTTTGCTCACATCCTGAATGAGCCTGTATTTGAAGTCCAGTTGAAAACGGGTCCACTGGCGCCCTCAAAGTGTGTACCCTCAAACTAATATATTTACAGACAGGGTCAGGCCCGGACTGGCCATTGGGCACACCGGGCAAATGCCCGGTGGGCCACGGTGGCCATGGGCCGAGGCCGGCAGGGGAGGTCCCAGCAGTGGCCTCTGGGTCCCAGGATCTCCCCTGCCGGTCTATGCAGGGCCGGCACTATCCGAGCGCCGGCCCCGCTGTTTGACATGAAGGGCCGGTGAGGACATCAAAGATCTCCCACACCGGCCCACATGCTGACAAATCCGGCCGCCGGCGGGGAGAGAGGGAGGGAGAGGACCCGGCGGAGCTCTAACTTGCAGCTCCACCGGGTTCCTCTCGCGAGATCCGGAGCATTGCCATGGCAACGACCGGATCTCGCGGGAGTGAACTCTAGCCCGCAGGCTAGAGTTCACTCACCACGAGGACCACCAGGGAACCCCGCCTCCCAGTCCCAGGCTAAAGGTAAGAAGGTAGTGCTGTGTGTGAGTGCTGTGTGTGATGGGTGTGAGAGTGCTGTATAAATGTTAGAATGGATTGTGGGGGGGGGGGGGGGGTAGGTAAATAAACAAATAAAATAACAGGCATTATGTCCCCCCCGGACATAATGCCTGTTATTTTATTTGTTTATTTACCCCCCCCCCCCCCACACACACACACACACACAATCCATTCTAACATTTATACAGCACTCTCACACCCATCACACACAGCACTCACACACAGCACTCACACACAGCACTCTCACACACACAGCACTCTCACCCATCACACACAGCATTCTCACACAGAGCACTCACACCCATCACACACAGCACTCTCACACACACAGCACTCTCACACCCAGCACTCTCACCCATCACACACAGCATTCTCACACAGAGCACTCTCACACCCATCACACAGAGCACTCTCACACCCATCACACACAGCACTCTCACACACACAGCACTCTCACACCCACAGCACTCTCACACCCACAGCACTCTCACACCCAGCACTCACACCCATCACACACAGCATTCTCACACAGAGCACTCTCACACCCATCACACACAGCATTCTCACACCCATCACACACAGCATTCTCACACCCATCACACACAGCACTCTCACACCCATCACACACAGCATTCTCACACCCATCACTCTCACACCCATCACACACAGCATTCTCACACCCATCACTCTCACACCCATCACACACAGCATTCTCACACCCATCACTCTCACACCCATCACTCTCACACCCATCACACATAGCACTCTCACACACAGCACTCTCACACACAGCATTCTCACACACAGCATTCTCACACAGCACTCTCACACACATCATAGACAGCACTCTTGCACTCTCACACACATCATACACAGCACTCTCACACACATCATACACAGCACTCACGCTCTCACACACATCACTCTCACACACATCACTCTCACACACATCACTCTCACACACATCACTCTCACACACATCACTCTCACACACATCACTCTCACACACCGCCCCCCCTCACACACCGCCCCCCTCATCACACCGCCCCCCTCATCACACCGCCCCCCTCACACACACATACTGCACCCCTCACATACACACAGAAACCCCCAACACACTGCACAACTGACATACACGATACTTATATATATATATATATATATATATATATATATATATATATATATATATATATACACAGAACCCCTCACACACATACTGCACCCCTAAACACATTACATTCCAGACACACACTAGATCCCTTACCCAACTCTGGATCATCTACACACATACACACACTAGATCCCTATATACACACACACTATAGCCTGTATGCACACACTTGCTATATCCCCTATACACACATTCTCTACAGCCCCTAGCCACATATGCATCACATTACACCACAAACACAACTAAAACCGACCTTATTACACATTACCACACCACAATCAGCTTACTCTACACACACGCAATCCCACAAGCAGGCTCCAAACATTTGCTCAATACTCTTTCCTGGCATTTTTGTCTCCCTGGTATCCATTTATAGAGACACCAGAGACAAGTTGCAAGGAAACACAGTGCAAGCATGTTATTACATTTGCTTGCACTGTGCAGAACAAATACAGGGCTTTTGTCTCATGCCAGAGCTCTTCAGCAGAGCTCTGCGCATGGTCTGCCCTGGAAGAGCATTGAACCAATATGCTCACTTTGAGAGGGAGCGTGTTTGTCATTGGTGATGACAAAACACACCTCCTCTGCCCCGCCCCCTTCTTAGTGGGCCGCTGTGATCAAAAAATGCCCGGGCCGAATTTTTTCCCAGTCCGGCCCTGGACAGGGTCCATAGTCTACAGGGAGTCTTCTGGCTGCCAGGCCCCTCCAAGAACCCCCGTCACAGTGGATCTTCAAATCCATTTCATGACACAGGATATATACATTTTAGGCCAGCTTAGCATTTCTTGTTTTAGACTCCTCCATTTCGTCAACAAATTTGCTTTTAACATGTTGTGGGGGTTGGCTTTTGGATTAATTCCTAGGTAGGTAATATTTTCTTTCCTCCACTCAAACTTGTATTTAATTTGTAATTCTGTTTAGGATCTGATCAAGGGTCAGTTATGTTGATGTGTTGGTCCAAATTAGTTAGATATGATACGTGCATGGAGAGAAAAGACACTGACACACTCTGTGGAGTCAAAGCAAATCTCTACATTATTGGGTGTGATACAGCTTGATATACACTTCAGGAGATAGGAAGGGGGGCGTCTATTGTACCACTAGTTGATTTGTTATATGTAGGACAATAGGTGTGCTTATGCAAATATACACGTATCTTAGTAAAGCTGCACAAGCAACAGGGGGAAAGAAGGGGAGTTATATTCTGTAAGAAAAAGTCTCTATCTTCTAAGCACCGTTTTAACTGTTAAAACAAGCAAGTGTCCATTTTATCTCATATTGCCATAACAGTCCCCCCTTGGATCACTTGATTGTAGACTGTCCCTAACACCTATCGGGCCCTAGCTCATCTGTCCCAATGTGCCTCGGAACTCTTTTCTTGCTGCACGTTAGACGAGTGATGGCTTGTCCATCACCCCCCTTGTAACAGACTTTGCACATAGAGAAGTTAGATGCTGTCCCTAAGGTGCTATGCTAAATAACTGTTACTGTTACAAATAACTGTTACACATATATCTAAAAGAATTCTTTCCAGAATTTGGAAAGAACTCTGCTGACAGTGAAAAAGGATTTGTTGCTTATATCTTGGCCTTGAACAGTGAGGTGAACAATAAACACTGTTTTAATGAGCTCGGTGATAATAGAAAATAGTGATACAATGGACTTAGAGTTCCAGGCCTTTAGCCAACTTTTCTTCTCCTGGTCCTCCGAGTACCATTTCAAGGCTGAGAACTCTTCAGATAAGAGATGAATACATGCCTCTAATAAAATTAAGCTAAACAGTATAAACAGTATTATTTATTTATTTTTTTTAGTTAACCCTTGCTATCCCAGGTTAACCCTCCAATTCCACTCTTTTATCCATATGCTAATATGAATAACTTTATTGCCATCTTTGATATATCATAGAGAAGGCTAGTGTTTCTGAAGGCTTTCTCTTGCTTGATTGCATAGCTTTAGCAATGGTGCATTTAGCGCATTGTATGATTATATAAAAAGCACCTATGACTACTATTATTAAAACAAAACAATTAACTATCTTCTAACCATGAACATATTCCAAATGTCCAATCAAAACCTGTGGCCTACTTGAGATCTGTGACCACATTTCTTATAATATTTAACTACTGTAGGATAAAATTAGAGTGGTCTGCTAAATTAAAACAACATATTCAATCAAAAATACAACATCCATAATAAAGCTTATAATAACTGACTATGGCTGTCCTGTTTTACGGACTGCTTCAGGACATTACTGATTAGGTTTAGACCTTTGGCGACTGAGCAGATCTTGGCTTCGCTCAGCAGAGATATTGGACTTACAATCTAAAAAAATTCAAAGTATCTCTCTCTCTTAATATGGTAGGCCTGCCATAACTATCTACCTATGTTACATAATGTTACACAATGGCATAACCTGATGACCCAAAAACACATGTGGTCACAAAACTGTATAATTTTGCACAAAGAGGCACCAAAGACATATTAAGAAATATATGTGCAAAGCAAACATTATATACTTGGTTCCATTATTTAGGCTGGTACAGGAATGTTCTGGAGAATATGCTGATAATAGAGAACATCTGCTGCCCATGTCCTTGCCTTGAGATAAGATGCACCTATCATTGCTCTTGCTGGAACAAAACAAATTAAATATCTGTTGTTCATTGCTTCTCTTACCCTGCCTAATAAAACCCCTAAGGTTATTAGTTACCAGTTGATACATGTAAAAAAATAAAACATTTTATACCGGAGTTTGCCATTCCCCAGGACTGTTGTTGGCTAAATACTTTAAAGTGACTTGGAGCAAAGCTGAGCATTCAGAACACACAAAATGGCATACATTCAGAACATAAAGCGTCAGTCAGACAAAATGGCAGCGGACAAAACATGGTCTCCCATCCACGACGTGACTCCAGAGGCCCATACAGTCCATTCATACTGTTCTCCCCTTTTATTCTTAGAAATTGACATTGTCTGTTTTTACGGATAACCATCAGGAGTTGCCTGGTCAACATAATCATTCTATCCAAGGTGATAAGGCACACTTCCTCGATTTCACAAATTGGTAGGTCATCCAGCTTAGTTGCACTGTAAGCTTCCATAATGGGGAATATTTGAGCAGCATCTTCCAGTCTTCTCGTAGGGGCATAAAGTCTGTGGTCAGGATGCACTTGAGGATGAGACCCTTGAAACATAAACACAGACAATTAGCAACACTGATATCACACATACCAAACCACTTACAAGTTTTGCTCCAAGTGATCCTAGCCAATTTCCCAGTCCCAGGGAAGCTCACGGACTACCTGTGGACACTTTTTAACCTGCCCCTTAAATCGATAATCCTTCTTGATTAAACTTTTTTACAAAAACAAACTTATTTTAAAATATCTGAAAAAAAAAAACTTCCCAACATACTCTATTTAAAATTCCGCAAAAATACTATCAAAATACAATTTCTTTATAGGTCGACTAAATCGTGTTTGTTAGAGTCGGTCTAATTGTTCAATTTCAAAAGTTCACTATACTCTAAACATTCCCATAATAACACAATTAAACAAATCTTTACCACAAAAATTACAAATCATCAATAACAATTTTATACATATATACTCAATGAAAATATACTTCCCAACAATGATGATCTGTCGTAGACTGTTGTATCTGTTGCAGACTCCTGGGTGATTTGTTTACGAGTTTACCCATTAAGGTAAAATCTTGGCTTATGTTGGCTAGTGGTCAGGGTTTATTATCCCATCAAAACACTAAATTGCTGCTCCTTTGTTGGCCTGTTTGTCAGTACAGGAATGTGCTTTACGTAAATAACGTGGATCCAAGAATTGATTTGAACAACTTTCACAACAATATTCCGATAAACTTTGTGAGAATCCTGTTACATGAATTGGAAAACTTTTTCTTCTTTTAAAAATAAACTTTTTCTTTAGAAATAATTATGATCAGCATTAGATTCGTTGGTGCACTTTGAACTTGTCTTTTGTTGGCTGTACAGCTTTAATCTATATAAAAATAAAACTCGAAAAAATTCCAGTTAGTAACATGCAATATTTCACTAAACATCTTATTAATCTTCACATTACAATATAATTAAAACATATTATTACTACTAGTCTGTGTTGAAATATAATTATAAAAACTCCTTTGTTCTTGAAATATCATTACCCTCTTATAATCATAGTTGAATCAATTGATAATGTGAGAATATGTTCTCATACATAATAATCATGTATCTCTTTACCATTAGGACATATACTATCATGATTAGACTATATAACCATAGCACATAACACACAGAACTTCTCAACAACTAATAGTAATTGGAATTCTGTCCCGTTTCCCCCCCTCCCTTCACAAAAAGAAAAAATTATAATAATTTTGCAGCTGCTGCTACAATTCTCTAATCTGCAAATAGACTGTCAGAGAGAAGGAGGGCTTCTGGGAAAGCTTTCTCTCAACTTCACTATTAACTCCTACAAACTTGTCTGTTTATAACACGACACTAAAAACATGACATTAAAAACTTGTCTTGCATCTAAAACTTTAAACAACCTCTCAATATTCTCTCACCATGTATCACATGGGGTACTTTGCCTTAATAGTAACAAAAATTAGAACGCAACAAATTAACATTTTATCTTTGCACGTGTGTGCATTTACTGTATATAAATGTGGTAGAATGCAAATGCTATCTCTGTGTCTATTTAAATACGTATTGCTCTTTACCTAGCAATCTAACATCCCTATGATGTGAATGTTATATTCATATAACACCAACAGTGTAAGTAGCGCTGTACACAAATTCTAGTCACACTAAGAAGATAAAACTATTACAGTGTATGCAAGTTACCACAGATTATATTGGATGGGCAAAAAGTTGCATTAAAACACTAATCAATTCTTTTCAGCATAAACTAACAGTTCTGCCTCTTATTGTTATAAATACCGTTAGTTCACATTATTACTTATGACTTCTGCTGTTTTACACACAAATATTTTTTCTTTTTCTTACTTAAAAATACAGTTACACAAATGAAGTAGCAAATTAATTCCAAAACAATGCATACCACTATTAAAAACACTTTCTGTTCATCCATGTCTATCTCTTCTACTATCCACCTTTCATGGTGAATTGCCCTAGCAACTCTGAATCAGGCTTCTGCTGTCTGTACTAGGTTATTGTCTTGTAACATTCCTTCTTTCCTTTCAACAGTCTGAGCCAGTCCTCTGGCTGCAGCCGTCCGCCAGTATTCATATTGATACCACATATCTTAGCTACTTTCTTTGCCTTCCTTACTGCCTTTTCACTTTCTCTGTCACTATATCACATGCTAAATTATCCTTGCTGGGTTTCTCTAACTTCGGTCATAGATTCATTGGCCTGTCTAAGGAATTCAGCTTGCTCCCCAGTTATGGTGCGTATTTGTGTTCTCAACTCCTGTATTTCATGTTCAAGGTGTTGATCTGGCTGTGATGTAATGGGCTGTGGTGTTATGTGGTTGTAGGATGTGCCGGCACTTCCTGGGGTACTAGTGTAGGGAGTAAGGTCTGCGTGTCTACTAGTATATGGAATGGTTCCCTCATCATCCTCCTCCTCCCCCTCATCATCCTCAGCCACCATCAGCTGGGTTATGGGAGGTGGCGGTGCGGGCCGTGTGGGGGGTGTACAGAAAATACCATCTGGATTAATCATGGGATACAGGTGCTGTACCATTGGAGCGGCCTGGACAGGAGGGTAGGGGTTAAGGGGAGTTAAAGGTCCAGCCGTGGGCGTCAGCTGAGGATAAGATGGCGCCGCTGCTGGGGCTTGGGGGACGTGCTGGGAAACTACAAAAGTGTGGCTATGTGGAGCACACGTAAAACACGTCTCTCTGGAAGAGGGGTCTTGCTGACCACATGTGGAACCACCTTCCTTCTTGTCTGCGCCATTATAGGGCGGTGGCTGCCTCAGCCCAGTGATTTTACCAGGTTTGCATTAATGCCTTCCTGAATTCTCATCATATTTTTGCTTCCCTCCTGTCCTTTCAAACTCTTTACTACAGTCAAGCCACACCTCGACTGCTTGTAGCAAATTGTCATCTAGCAGTTTGCCTCTTTTATCACTTAACATTTGTCGCCATGTGGTACTACACAGCGAGCCACCCTCTTTTGTCCGCCACATACTGCTCAGGCAAGCAGTAACCCTTCGGGACACTTGCATTATTACCCATTTTACTTAGTCACTTCCTGGGACGTTACGTAACTTAATCTTGTGATTCACCATATATTACGTATATTTTGTTGAGTCAGAGTCTGATACGTATAGTTCTCTGTGACCATACACAGCACACCTGGGCTTACTCTGACCGCCTTCTCCCCGTCTGTCCCCCCGGGTAGACAACTGTGCTGACCCGTGGTACAGGAATTTTGAGGTAGACTTATTATTATACGTAGATATAGGTTAGTCACTCAAAGTTCTCCTAACAATATACAACACATCAAGATATTTTCAACATATGGGGATTCTTACTGTCATGTCCACACGATGGCTCTGGCTGGCGTCACATCCTCCCTCGGACAGATATACGAAGACTACACCAAGTGACACATGTAGGTAAGATGATAAACTTCCTCACCTCAATCACGGGCTGCAGTCCCGGTGTCCCAAAAGTAAGATTACCTTGAAGGAGGAGAACTGGACATGCGCATATACCGGAGGAGACAACAAACCGATGGATCCCTGCCAACACTACAATCCATAAGCGGTGCATGCACTGCTGCTATGGAGGAGCAGAAAAGGTTGATAGACTGGTAAGATTTAGCCTGGTGAAAAAAAGTGTACTAAAAAACTTAAAACATTGATTATAGGAGCTTGAAACAGAGCAAGACTAGGATTTCATTGTTCCCGGGGCCCAAGAGTCTCAGAGGAGTGATCGAGCCGTGTCCGATAATCCCAAGACCAACCTGGAACCCCTGAAACAGTCCAAGCCTGTTTCAGCTTGTGCTGTAACATGAGCGGATAAAAGTTCCCCCCAGATCTGATCGAAAATCCGGGAAGGGAGGATGGCGCAGGCGGAATTTGCAAGACAAAGTGACCCGGAAGAAGCTTTTCAGGCAAAACGGCCGTCTGTTGCGTGTTTGTTCTATCCTGCGGAGGAGTGGAGAGCAGGACACATTTGAATATCGTGTGAGGTGTACTGGATATCCGTCCCTCTAAGTTTGCGAGAAATGCCGAGCCCTTTGGGGCTTCTGAATGCAGCGTGGCTTCGTTATTGTCTGATTTTAACTTTGTAAGTTCCGCAGCTGAAGGGCTGCAGACACTTGAAGAAGTTGGCAAAGCTTTGATTTAACATCTTGATGGATGCCCTGCACAGATGAGATCCCCGCAAGTATTTGGAATTGGCACTGTATGATACCTAATCCTCACGCATTTTTTGGCCATATGATGATTGGCTGCCTTCATTGTGTCCTGCATTATATGGACGGTTTGAGCTTGTACAAGTACGGTGTGTCTCTATTTATACTAACAACTATCAAGCTGAGATGGACACTGTATATTTACATATTCACAGGATCAAGTGCCTAATGTTTTGAGGAAAGAACTATTTTCTATCTCACTTTTTTCTGCTTGCTACAGAGTCCTTTGGAATTTCTCTATGCCTTATTAATATGCCTTTTGGAAGCAAGTATACTAACGCTTTTTCTTTATAGTGTACAAGTGATCAACGTTAATACAACGTACAATATAAACAGTGCAGCAAAACACTTGTGTGGCTCCTCCAAAACACACACAGCAAACAGTGGAAAATCAAACAAATAAAGTGTTGCACAAAAAATAAGTGTATACTTATCTTGAAAGAAAGAAAATTAGCTCAATCAAGATACATGTAAGATAAAAGAATAAAAAATACAATGTGTAATATTGAAACAATATCATCAAAGAGATTTCCCCCAATCAAAATTTACTCACAGAGCATAGAGCCTACAGACTGGCTCAAAGTGTAGAAGCAGAATGGACTATAAGTCCTATCAGCCTTAGTGGTGTATATACAGGAATGTGATGGAGATGGTTATCAGAAGATCTCCCCAAATTTCAGCCAAAGGTATAACCACACGATGGTCCGGAAAAATAGAGGATAAAAGCCAGATGTAATATCGACAAAGAAACAATCTTTAATATCCCTCTAGACTCTGAGGCTTACATCTAAAACAAATATAAACAGCAAAATGGACTTGTATCACAAATCCTTCCCGTAGGTAGTCCCAACCGATCCGATTTTATAAGTCTGTAGACGGCTCCAAATATTCGGACGGAGGTCGACAAAGTAGTCTCAAGGAAGCTTCCGGGTTCAAATATCGTGCAACGTCATCCAGATCTCGTGCCGCGTTTCGCCCTCAAGCTTCTTCAAGGCGGTGATGTCTGCACGAGATGTTGAAGAATTTATATCGTTTGTTAATTGGTTCCCATGGCAACGTCTGACCAGCGTCCCCATATGTGTTAGGTCAGAGGCGGCATAATCATCATATATAAACATTAATAAATCCTAAAAAGTAAATATATATATTAACATAATAACATCTTAAAAGGCATAATTACAAACATAATAAAGGGCACAGATTATGTTTTAAAAAAAGAGACTAACCCACAATCATTAACCCCTTAAGCTCACATAGATAAAGAAGGAGACTATATTAGTCTAAATTAAGACATATGGAATATTTATAACCCCTCTACCCCATGTAAATTCCCAAACTGGTAGAAAATTAAAAATTGGGGAAAAAGGGAGTTTACAAAAAAAAGGGGACCTAAAATCAGGCTAGGATAAAAAAATTAATTAACCTTTTGCTCATAAGTGTTTAAAGACCATTACCAAATATAGGTCCCTCACAAGGGCATGACAGAGAAAAGATTCTATAATTAAATGTATAAAAAAGATATATCTCGGGTTATATGGAGAATAATAACAATAATCTAATTCTTAAAGAAAGTGACATAACTCAAAATCAGCATTCAGGCCTTCAGGGGCCAAGGTGTTCAATTCAAAAATCCATTGCATCTCGGCCTTTCCTAAGGTCTTTGTTTTATCTCCACCCCGCCAGTGTACTTTCGGTTTATCTATCTCCATAAATTGGAGCTTAGATGGATCTTTCTGATGCTTCATTAAGAAATGGTACGACACACTGTGTTTCTTATATTTCTAATATGTTCCCCAATTCGTGTTTTGAGCGGTCTTGAGGTTTTGCCTATATAATACAGTCCACACGGACACCACAACATATAAATAACCCCACTTGTTTCACACGTAATTATATTTTTAATCTTGTAAATTTTTTCACTGTGGGGATTTTTAAATATGCAGAGGTTTTTTTTCTGAGTTGTATCAGTTTCCCTGCATGCTTGGCTGTTTTTGCATCTATGGAAACCAACCAAGTCATTAAAACAATTAATTTTATTTCCAGATTCTTTCGTTTTAAGAGTATTTAAATAACTATGTGTTAAATGTTGTTTTATGGAATGCACCCCTCTAAAAATGATGCATGGATGTGGACCTAAAAAAGTTTGTAAATTAGGGTCTTGGAGCAGAATAGGTCAGTATTTATTTATAATACTACGGATATATCTATTATTTCCACTATATTGGGTTATTAAGGGAATTTCTTGAGGTTTATCTTTAATAATCCCTGGTGTGGCATTTAAAAGCGTATGTCTCTCTACCAGAGATATTTCATCAATAGTTTGTTCTATGGTTCTAATCTCATATTTTTTTATGCATGAATTTATCTTTTAAAATATCAGCTTGTGCCTTAAAATCTGAAGTGTCACTGTAATTTCTTCTAAGTCTACACAGTTGGCTCTTAGGTACATTAAGAAGCCATGGTGAAAAGTGGCAACTATCCGATTGAATTAAACTATTTGTGTCTACCTTCTTAAAAAAAGTTTGAGTTATAAGTTTGTATCATGATATATTTCCAAATCTAAAAAGTTAACCTTATCCTTACTGTAATCTGCCACTAAATTGACGCCCCATTCATTACATAGTAACATAACATAGTAACATAGTAATTTAGGTTGAAAAAAGACGCAAGTCCATCAAGTTCAACCCTTCTACCTATCATTTCAGCGTTTTGATCCAAAAGAAGGCAAAAAAAAAACCCTAAGGAAGCTTTTTCGAATGTTGCCTCCTAGGGGGAAAAAAATTCCTTCTTGACTCCAAAAGGGCAATCAGATTTCTCCTTGGATCAAAAAGCTCTATTATTAATGCTCATTCTATTATTAATACCCCTGTATGTTCTGCTTTTCTAAAAAAAACATCCAGACCATTTTTAAATGCATCTATTGTGGTTGATAGCACTACCTCTCTTGGCAGTGAGTTCCATAATTTTCTTGTCCTTACCGTAAAGAATCCCTTCCTTTGCTGCCTATGAAATCTTTGCTCTTCCAGTCTCAGGGGGTGACCTCTTGTTCTTTGTACATTTCTATTAATGAACAGGTCCCTGGAGAGCTCCTTATATTGGCCCTGCACATATTTATATAATGTACATCTTCATGTATCATATTATTAAGATTCAGATATGTAAAAAAAGACTGCAATGACGCAGTGTCAGGGTATTTTAATACATCTCATACTATGGGGGACAAAATGGACTCATATTCTGATATTAAGAAGAACCTTTAATTGACCTCTGTGTTTCAGTCTTCTGCTTTGTTACTTAATATCATTGTCCAACTTTCAGTGATGTTTGGGGAAGACTTTGAGAAGACAATGGGTCAATCTAAGTTAACTATCTGATAAACAAAGGCCTGGTTTTATGATGGGAAAACCAAATACCTGGGAATCCTGAGAGAGCTCTGTGTTAGAAGTGTATATACCAGGTGTGCAAAGAGAAACCTGAGAAATCTAACTAACAAATGCCTAGAAAATGGAATGAATTAAGATGTGACCTGCTAAGATGATAACTAATATACAAGTATATAGATATCTGTTTACATATATATTTACATCCATATGTGAAGGCAGATGTATTGGTACATGTATGGTTGTATACATGCATAAATAGATATTCTGTATTTTATTAATAAGATACACTCTTTGATTTTTATCTATTTAATTCATTACATTTACTATACCTTAACCATGAATATTGCAATGAAATACCATAGAACAATATATTTGGTACATGTGGTGTAGTAGAAGTGATTAGCTATTATATGACACGCCATGAAAAGTTATGAGTGTTTATATTCATTTTAATTGTAATGTGGTTATATATCTATTCATAGGCCTACAATCAAGAATAAGTGAATGCTTTCTTGGTTTTTATCACAATTAGGAAATTATATGCTTAAATCTTAGAGGGCACATATATATTAAACTGTATTCAGGTGGGACCCTGGTGATTAGAAAGTTTGTGATTTAAACATGGTCAGATCTGTGAGCGAAGAGCGCCACCTTTTGATTAATATTATACCCTAATCAAATATTAAGAGAGGAGTGTTTTCAGAGAACCAACCAGATTAAAACACATACATCTGACACACCTTCGATGGGTGTGGTATAGAGATGGAAATTTGGGATAAAAGTAGGCTAGAGGGGAGTTTGAGGGAGGAAGTCTGAAAGATCCAAGCTGGGGAAGTTCTTGATCCAAAGAGGCCATACTGACGATATCCAACATCATTCCAGAGGGAACAGATCCAGAAACTATTGGTTATACCTTGGTAAATATAGTCTACTTTGAATTTATATTTAGTGTGTTGTTACTGCAATCTTGTATGGTAAATCAAATTCTATACTGGCTTCAATTCTAAGCCATTAGACCTAGCATGCTGTAGCTTGATATCCTTATTTCTGCAGATGAAGATATTAAATAACAGCCTAATTCTTATATTTATAAGTGAGAATATTTGATTTATCATATGTGTTGTACTCATTATATGCTGAAATACTAAAATAAATATATTAGTAGTCTATGTATACCATTGCACACTGATATTTATGGTGTTTAAGTAAGGTTAGATCAGTTAGTGTAATATTGGGTTTTAGTAGATTCTGGTTCTGCATTAGTGTTGGTCACTCTGATACTAGGATTGTGTGGATAGAAGTCACTACATTGCTCACAGTAAAGCTGCTATTGATAGATTGTGTGTGAATGGTCTGTTTGTTTACTCAGCCACTGCCTTTGTTTTACAACCTATTGAGTTCTCAGGTCTGTAACTGTTTTGTTTGTATTGACTAACAATAGGTTGTTGTTTGTTGGTGTACTGGCTCAATCAATGTATTATTATTATTGTGTGTTATTTCTATATTAGTGTGTGTAAATAAATTTTCATATTTTGTTACTGTATACTTTATTTCATATTTATAGTGGTTTAGGTATATGTCATATTATCGCCTTGTAAAACGAACTTGGGAGATACTGTTTTTATGAATGGTTATCGGCCATCTTTAGTGGCATCTAATCTTTCATAATTCCACTTATCCCTGACATTTATATGGAGGCACTGGACTGAGATAACTAGCGATTAATATCATACACTTGAAACCCTGTATTTGAGATAAAGGTATTGCACTCACAGTGTAGATATATTGTATTTTATATTTGATTGAGCTAAGATAATACATTCTAAAATGTCTGTTGCTGAAAGTGGTTCAGATCAGGAATCTCAGATGAGTCAGGCAAACACTGACAATTCCTTTAGGACATTGGCTAATAGAGAATGTGCTAAACTATGTATCATGCAATATATACGTAAAAAAATAGACATCAAGCTAGAAGTAAAACGTAAACGCATGGATAGACACTTTACAAGACAGAGCCAAACTCATTGCAGAGAACTTATGGCATGAGGAAAGTGAAGTAGCCCAATTCATAAAACATTTCCCTGCAATGAAAGAGTCAGTTCGGGATAAAGCAATATTTGACACATGGCCTACAATGTTTTATCTGAATTTGGAATTTGTTCAGCAAGTTGAAAAGAAAAATTCAGAATTAAAACAAATCAATAAGGACCTATCTCAAATAACTCATGCTCATTCTGAACTGACTAAGGCACACATCAATCTCGATTTAAAAAGAGAAGAGCTAAGGAATGAGATAAATGTGATCAGAGGTCAGTTAGAAAACCATAAATCACTCTTAAATCAAACTAGAGAAACAAATACACGTTTAAGAAATGAAATGACTGAGGCCTTAGTTGCAAAATGTAAATTTGAACAGGAAGCCCACCATTTCAGAGAAATGTGTATACAGCTAGAAAAAGAATGTGAGGCACACCTCAAACATCTGGGAAGGGGATCCCCAGCAAAGGATGCTCTATCTAACAGGGAGATAACTAACTCCACTACTGATAAGATACAAATCATACAGGATAGATTTAATTACCAGATAGAAACTCTACAAAGTCAGATCAGTCAGATGTCACGGGTAATCATGGAAACAAGAGAATCTGGAAAACAGAGTTCAGTTATGGCAGACACAGTAAATGTGCCTGCTGTACCTTCTTATCTAAAGGAGGAGTACCGTAGTGATACCAGTGACTCTGAGGGAGACACATTGTATTCAGAGGGTAGCATTGAGGAATCAGCTCCCGTTTTACTTTTGGGGCCTAGTCATACTGGGGCAGGCAGGGGTAACCCTAAAAAGTACTCCAAGAGAGGCATCAGAGCCAGTAGGAGTAACCCATCCACCCAGGATCACAGGTATGACACACCCAAAGTAATCAAATTTCTAAGAGAGACTGTAACCATGTTATCCAAAAAGGGATCCATCTCTATAACTGATCATTTAGATTCCTATGAGCGAGCCATGGCCACACTGAATATGAATTCTGACCTGCATAAAATCACCTTTCTCCCCTGGGTATTTGAGAGTAAATATAGCCACTTCTTCGACTCACTGCAGGATATGAAAATCCATGCCTGGAGTAATATCAAACAGCATTGCCAACAAGAGTTTGGGCAGTTTAGGACGACTACTGCAGCCAAGGCGGCTATGTATAATTTAAGGTGTCACCCAAATCAGAGTCCCATTGAATTTCTGGCCATATTAAAAAATGCCTATACCCTTACTGAAAAAAATCCAGATTTTGAGCACCCAGAGTTTAAAACTCTATTTTATGAAGCCTTATATCCTCAGATAAAGGTAATATTGGCTCGAGAGTTCCATGTAGGTAAGCCTTTGGAATGGTTGGTAAGAGAAAGTATTACTTTGTATTCTGTGCAACAAAATGATGACTATGGGGGAAGAAAAGCTTCCAAAACAAATACTCACCATATAGCCGAAGCTAGTGTTAAAAATGAACACTTAGAATTGGAGTCTGAGAGAAAGACTTATGCAGCAGTGGTAAAAGGTCCCAAACCTACCAGGCAGGAAAGGGTTAATCCCACGCCTGTCCATTCAGGTACTGAGACCAGGGAACCCCGAGTAAATAGGGAAGAAAACCCCCCAATACCTAGGAATACGTGGAGATATGGGAGTTACAGGCCCAGCTATCGCAGGTCTCAGCCCCCACGCCAGGAAAGGCATAGTCACCCTAACTCTAATCCCTATCAGCCATCCCCCCTAGGGATAATGGGCCTAGAAGTAATGGGAGGAGTAGTTTGTATGCTCAGGTAAATCAGCTTACCAATCAGATGGCACAATTAATGGAGCGAATGGCTACCATTAACCCAGGTGTTGCTTCTGCTGCCCAGCCCAATAATTCTTTTTTAGGGGGAGCTACACCTGTCAACACCAATCAATAATCCAGAACACAGGTACTCAGGCAACACTCGCCTGTAAAAGGAAACAGGTTAATGTGGTAAAGCAACCTTATTCTAACTCTGTTTCTTCTCCAAATGATGTGTGCAATCAGGAAAAATCTGCATGCAATGTTAATATCCATCCTTCATCTTTGGATGAAGGTGCCGTGTGTATTAATGATTCTTGTGTCTCACAATTTAAGCCTAAGCCATCCGAAGTACACTACAACATGTCTTTAGCAGTCGCAAATCCACAGGAAACTTCCATAAAAGCGCTGACAGATGAAAAGCCAAAAACCTGCTGTAATGCAGTTCAAAAGGAACTCAGAGACCCTTCCATAGAAGGGCCAGTGGGTAAGCAAATGCAGTCTCCTGCACAAGGTAATATTCCTGTTAAAGCCAACCAATGGAAGAATCCACAAATGTTGGAACATGCTAACTTCATGTGTGAACTATATGAATCTGATGGTAGATATTATGTGTCATCATTGGAATAGATTTACTCCGGAGACTAAACACTATTATTGATTGCATTAACAATATCATTTGGTCCCAGGTGAATATGCCAATACAATACAATACCAACGTTCTAATTCCCAGCGTTCCATACACAACTGTCACGTGATTGAAGAGAGGCCCGATTCGATTGAGATCCATTTTAGAAACAGTCAGCTACCTGATATAACTATATTGCAGATAGATGATCATAACCCACGAGGAGACTATGAGGATGATCATACTATCAGGGTTTCCCCAGAGAAAATTGAAAGTATTTTTCTGGAAGGTGATGTATTAACCATATCTCTCCACAGGAAGGATCAGGAGCCCGCCAAAGGGGGTGACCATTCCCAGTTCCTTACAGAAATTGAAAAGGTTAATGAAAATGTGTTTTTTCCCATACAGATCCATGATCTAGGAAAGACCAAATATGCCAAACTGGACCTAAAGCAGGAATGTAGTTATATAAGTATATCTTGTACTTGACAATCCCCAATACCAGATGTATATTGGTAATGATGTGTTACATCGCTTTGCCGTTCAAATAGACCTGGTTAACTTTTGTCTTTGGAGTAGACTAAAGGGGGACCCATGTGAATTTCAGGATGAGGACGCTGCCCTGAAATCAGCACAACAGATGCCATACGCGTTAAGTATACAAGTGCTTAATGATGTTACTGTTCCTGTAGGGGCTAATCAATTCCTCCTACCAATCCAAATCAGGAGAGGACAAAGGCTGAACAACCCAGATGCCTTAATCTGTCTCTCTAACAGGATGCAGCAATTAGGTCTGGCCGTTACGCATACACCCATGGTAAGTATAAACCAACCTTCAATACACATTGTGATTCACAATATGGCACCCCAGGACATATCCCTATGTAAGGGAACAGTTTTAGGATTGCCGTTGGAGTCTGGATACTATACTTTTGGTTTTCAAAATTATGTGATTGGCCTCATACCAGAACAATACCTAACGGAGGAACAGTTAGTGGAACAATCTTTTTCCTCCTCTCCAGAGGGATTATTCACTGTTCAGTCTGTTTATCCTTTCAGTTCTGAGGAAGGTATCTGTAGGATTGAGGAATCCTCCCTTGTTTTCGATCACCCGCTCAGTGAACATGAATCTCCAGGAAAGGTAAGTCAATATCCAGGGGACCTAACCTCAAGGCTAGAAGAAGCCTATGAGATTGGTCAGCCTGAAATCTTCCCAGGATTTCAAGAAAGAGTGGTAGAGCAAATCTCCCTAGCTGATGGATGCTCTAATGATGCAGAACGTCAGCAGCTAAAGGAAGTCCTTATGGAATTTCAGGAGATATTTGCCAAGGATTCTTTTGACTGTGGGTCAACAGACTTGCATGTTGCTCGAATCCAAACTGATCCCAATTCACCTCTGGTATTTGTCAAACAATATCGACTTCCATTAGCCTCCTATGAGTCACTATCCGAAATCATAAGGAATCTGGCAGAACGAGGTATTATAAGACCGGTGCACAGTTCTTATAATAACCCAATTTTAGGAATCCTCAAACCCAATGGTCAATGGTGTTTGTGTGCTGACTTAAGGCAGCTCAATAAACGTGTATACATGTCCTGCTGGCCCGTACCGTATATTGACCAGTGCTTAGCACAACTGCAAGGATCCAAGATTTTCACTGCCATTGATTGTGCTCAAGGATATTGGACCATTAAGGTGAAGGAAGAGGACCAATACAAACTGGCCTTTACTTTTGGGAAACAGCAGTTTACCTGGACACGTATGCCTTTTGGATATATCAACTCCGGTCATGAATTTGCTGTATTCATGCATAAAGCTATGCCGGACGCACTTGAAAGGGGAACCTTGTCCTATGTGGATGATGTTTTACTTAAAAGCTCAACTTTTGAAGAACATATCCAGGAACTCAGGCATGTCTTAGGCCAACTGAAGGAGGCAGGTGTTAAACTCTCTTTACAGAAAGCCTAATGGTGTCGCACTCGAGTCAACTTCCTTGGACATGAGGTAACGTTAGAAGGTTTAAATCCTCAGAAAAAGAAGGTGGAGGCAGTCCTGAATTCCAAGACACCTACTAGCCTGAAGGAATTGAGATCATTCTTAGGTATGACAAATTACTCAATTCATTGATAATTATGCTGAATTATCAAAGCCCCTTTTACATCTCCTGAAGAAGGATGTGGCATGGGACTGGGGTGAAGCCCAAGAAGCAGCTATGAATCAGCTAAAGAGGAAACTCACCCAAGCACCTTGTTTAGCTTTTCCGGAAGGAGGTAAGCCTTTTTACTTGGAAACAGGTTTTACTGATGTCAGCATGAGTGCCGTTCTCTACCAGAAGCAAGTGAACACAGGTAAAATCATTTCTTATGCCAGTAAATCGTTGTCTCCTGTGGAAGTTAAATTCAGTGAGTGTGAAAAAGCTCTATTATCAACTGTCTGGGCCTTGCAAAACTTTCGGAGTTATATCCAAGGAGAGAAAATTATTGTGTAAACGGCCCATCAACCATTGCAATAGCTGCAAAGTGAAAGAATAAGGGATGGTAACTTGTCTAATAGTAGGATAACTGCTTGGACTTTATCTTTACAAGGTTGTCCGCTAGAGATCCGGTACAAACAGAATAAGAGAAGCCCAGTTGCACAAGGTCTCGCTGATCTCCACGACTGTGCTGCCCCGGGTCCGGAAACCATTGAAGATGACTTCCTAGATGAACAACTAGTGTCACCCTACAAAGTATTCTATGAAGAGTCCTGTCATAAGTTACCATGTGTATTTGTGGATGGATGCGCCTATCATGCTACAGTTGGAAATGAACACAGGTTAGTGGCCGGTATTGGCATTGCATGGACCAATGACTTCCCGAATATATCCATTGGATATAACATTGGTCCCAAGAGCAGCCAAGTGGCGGAACTTACTGACGTTTATAAGAATATTGAGATGGCCATTGAGTATGGACTCAAAGAGATTGTAATTATTACTGATTCCAATTATGTCCGGAACAGTTTTGTGGAATACTTACCCTCCTGGAAAAGAAATGGCATGCACAAAAGCAACCACAAACCAGTGAAACATGGTAAGTTATTCTGCAAAATAGATGAAATGGTTGTAGCGAATGGATTAACTGTCTATTGGAAAAAGACCAAAGGTCATTCTAAAATTCAGGGAATAGACAAAGAAGGAAATGATCTGGCAGACTCATTGGCAAAACAAGGAGCCATAAGTGGAGAATTACTAGACATTGACCACTTAATGGGTGTAATACATGTGGAAGCAATTACCCGACAACAAGCTCAGAAACAATCAGGAAATGAGGTGGTACAATGGAGCCAAGATTTTCCTAGTGAGGATCTGATTACCAGCCAGAAAGAGGATCCCATTATTGGTATCTTCTACAGATACATTGAAGATCCTGACAACAATCCAATTTCCAAAGAAGATTGTGATGGTAAGGAAGACCTCAGAATCCTAATGAAATCAAAATCCCAATTGAAATTACAGGATGGATTGTTAATGAGGACATCAAAACATGGTATTCCACAATGGGTTGTCCCTACTACATTCAGAGGTTTAATGTTGCAACATGCTCATGATGCGCCCACATCTGGTCACCGTGGTGATAAGATCACCTATGAGATATTAAGGGAGTATGCTTATTGGCCTCATTTGTTGAAGACATATTGCCAGGGTTGTCTAATCTGTTCTCAGTTTCAGCCAAAAGCACCCACTCATCGTGCACCTCTTCAAAAACGAGGGGTGGTAATGCCATGGACGGACATCCAAATTGACTTCATCGGACCGGTAACTAGATCATTGAGAGGTAACAAGTATATGCTGACTGTCACTTGTCTATTTACTAAATGGATTGAATGTATAAGTTGCCCTAATAACACCGCAGAGACATGCGCCGCGCTACTTATTAACCACATATTTTCCAGATTTGGATTACCCCAACGAATCGAGTCAGATCGCGGGAGTCATTTCACCAGTGAAGTAATGACCAAAATGTGGAAAATTCTGTGGGTAAAGAGGAAACTCCACATTGCATATCGTGCAGCCTCTAGTGGTGGAGTAGAGCGGTATAACCAATCTATTGTAAATATTCTTAAAAAAATTGTCAAAGAGACAGGTAAGGATTGGGATGTTAAATTGCCTTTAGTCCTGATGGCCATTAGAGCCACACCTAGCACTGCTACCAAGATGTCTCCTTTTGAGTTAATGACAGGTAGGAAAATGGTGCTACCTCAACATCTTCTTTATCGTACTGTTGATCAGAATTTAATAAATGCTGCAACTACCCACCAGTATGTGGAGAACCTGCGTAAGCATTTACAGCACGCTTTTGCTTTCGCTCAACTTAATCTGGAGAAATCTGCTATTAGCACTAAGACATACTATGATCTTAAAACCACCCAGAAGGAATATGGTGTTAATGATCACGTGTATCTGTATAACTTTGCTAGAAACCAGACAAAGGAAAGAAAGTTTTTACCTTCTTGGAAGGGACCCTATGTCATCACTGACAAGCTATCTCCAGTTGCTATCTCCATTAAGATCCCCAAAGATAATGGTTTTATTGAAAAATGGGTGCACATCAATCAATTGCGTGTCTGTCATCCCAGATCCCAACTCCGGTTACTAGAAGCAGATCAAGATGACGATTAACTTGTGCACTGTGGTAAAATAAAGGTCACAGTCATGATACAACATGGAGAATGTCTTTTCATATGAAGTATGATTTCCATTGTTATGGAACTGCCACCATGAATGAGTAACCATCACTCTTGCATACTAGATCGGTCTTCTTAAAACTTTATCAATTTGTCTAAGTTAGAGAGACTAGTATTAGGTGTCAGAATCACTCAGCATGTTTAAACAGAACACATATACTTATACTTTTAAATTTCTTCATAGATGACTGATAAGTCGGTAAAAGTATCTGACCAATGGAAGATGTCGACCAGATGGATATCGAGTCACCGTATCGTGAATACTCCTGGTCAAGGACTCTGGACAAAACCAATAGCGCTACCAGAACCATCTTCATCACAAGATGTCCGCAGCCGGAACAAGTCAGAATATGAAGGATGCTGATGTGGCGCCAGGAACTCCTGAACGAAACTACAAACAGGTGGAAAGGACGATCTGGAAAAGACACCCAAGAGCTGCCAGGAATATGTTTTGAGGCCAAGATAATGTTTATACTCAGAAGTCAGTGGGAGCATTGTACAAATACCTCATCAGAAATATGCTTCATGGGGGAGGCCACTTCCCTAATATGCAACCAAAGCAGAAACCTATACCAAGATTTTTTTGCATATCCTGAACACTCAAATCTCAAATCAAAGACAATTAAGGAACAATTCTGAGATTTCATCATCACTGGATTTTTTTTTCTTTATATGAATTCTGTGGAACAGAGATACACAATCTCTGAGTACTAAAAAAAACAAAAAAACAAAACACATTTCAAAATACCATAGAAAACAACTGTACCCAAATGTACACGTGTCAAGGACCAATACCAATCCTCACACATGACGTCTTGTCATGTGTAAATATTGAAAGGGGGATGTGTCAGGGTATTTTAATACATCTCATACTATGGGGGACAAAATGGACTCATATTCTGATATTAAGAAGAACCTTTAATTGACCTCTGTGTTTCAGTCTTCTGCTTTGTTACTTAATATCATTGTCCAACTTTCAGTGATGTTTTGGGAAGACTTTGAGAAGACAATGGGTCAATCTAAGTTAACTATCTGATAAACAAAGGCCTGGTTTTATGATGGGAAAACCAAATACCTGGGAATCCTGAGAGAGCTCTGTGTTAGAAGTGTATATACCAGGTGTGCAAAGAGAAACCTGAGAAATCTAACTAACAAATGCCTAGAAAATGGAATGAATTAAGATGTGACCTGCTAAGATGATAACTAATATACAAGTATATAGATATCTGTTTACATATATATTTACATCCATACGTGAAGGCAGATGTATTGGTACATGTATGGTTGTATAAATGCATAAATAGATATTCTCTATTTTATTAATAAGATACACTCTTTGATTTTTATCTATTTAATTCATTACATTTACTATACCTTAACCATGAATATTGCAATGAAATACCATAGAACAATATATTTGGTACATGTGGTGTAGTAGAAATGATTAGCTATTACATGACATGCCATGAAAAGTTATGAGTGTTTATATTCATTTTAATTGTAATGTGGTCATATATCTATTCATAGGCCTACAATCAAGAATAAGTGAATGCTTTCTTGGTTTTTATCACAATTAGGAAATTATATGCTTAAATCTTAGAGGGCACATATATATTGAACTGTATTCAGGTGGGACCCTGGTGATTAGAAAGTTTGTGATTTAAACATGGTCAGATCTGTGAGCGAAGAGCGCCACCTTTTGATTAATATTATTATACCCTAATCAAATATTAAGAGAGGAATGTTTTCAGAGAACCAACCAGATTAAAACACATACATCTGACACACCTTCGATGGGTGTGGTATAGAGATGGAAATTTGGGATAAAATTAGGCTAGAGGGGAGTTTGAGGGAGGAAGTCTGAAAGATCCAAGCTGGGGAAGTTCTTGATCCAAAGAGGCCATACTGACGATATCCAACATCATTCCAGAGGGAACAGATCCAGAAACAATTGGTTATACCTTGGTAAATATAGTCTACTTTGAATTTATATTTAGTGTGTTGTTACTGCAATCTTGTATGGTAAATCAAATTCTATACTGGCTTCAATTCTAAGCCATTAGACCTAGCATGCTGTAGCTTGATATCCTTATTTCTGCAGATGAAGATATTAAATAACAGCCTAATTCTTATATTTATAAGTGAGAATATTTGATTTATCATATGTGTTGTACTCATTATATGCTGAAATACTAAAATAAATATATTAGTAGTCTATGTATACCATTGCACACTGATATTTATGGTGTTTAAGTAAGGTTAGATCAGTTAGTGTAATATTGGGTTTTAGTAGATTCTGGTTCTGCATTAGTGTTGGTTACTCTGATACACTAGGATTGTGTGGATAGAAGTCACTACATTGCTCACAGTAAAGCTGCTATTGATAGATTTTGTGTGAATGGTCTGTTTGTTTACTCAGCCACTGCCTTTGTTTTACAACCTATTGAGTTCTCAGGTCTGTAACTGTTTTGTTTGTATTGACTAACAATAGGTTGTTGTTTGTTGGTGTACTGGCTCAATCAATGTATTATTATTATTGTGTGTTATTTCTATATTAGTGTGTGTAAATAAATTTTCATATTTTGTTACTGTATACTTTATTTCATATTTATAGTGGTTTAGGTATATGTCATATTATCGCCTTGTAAAACGAACTTGGGAGATACTGTTTTTATGAATGGTTATCGGCCATCTTTAGTGGCATCTAATCTTTCATAATTCCACTTATCTCTGACAGCAGTCGCCTTTCCATATGGTGCAGTGAAGGGATCTGCACCATCAAAATGACCCCTTTAGTTGTACTAATTTAAAGGAAAAATCTAATAATGAGGGTATTCTCCTCATACTGGAGAATAATTTATTTTGGTATAAGGATCAATTTTACCTACAATTAACCGGTACAGCTATTGGATCTAGGTTTGCACCCAGTTATGCAAATTTGTTTATGGCCTTTTGGGAAGAAACGTTTATTTATGGTCAACATACCTGGATGGAGAACCTGGTAGAATATAACACGTATATTGATGATTTATTCTTTATATGGAAAGGCGACTCTGCGTCATTGCAGTCTTTTTTGACATATCTGAATCTTTTTTTTTTTCATTCTTTTCTGTTCAACATAGAGGTCCTGCTGAAGAAAAAAAGCTAACGTGGGCTTAGTGATAAACATTTTTTCGGCAATAAAGATATGCTTAGCTCGAAACTGGAAGGAACAGAACCCTCCAATATGGCTGAATATTTTAAATCAAATAAAGTACCAACATAATATGGAGAAGTACTTCTACAAAATAACCAACAACTTAAACACATACTACGAAATATGGGCCCCATGGCAGACCTTTAGACAAATTTAACTGGAATCCCATCAAACCTAAATTTAACCAAACAAGAGGGAGGCAATCCCAAATAAGAAACCCCCGACCACATCACAGCAATACTAAGGAACACCAGGTGCACCACGAGACCAAGGTATAAATGCACGTATGGATAAATGTTCAGAGGAAGAATGCTAATAGAATGCATGAGCAAAAGACATTCCTATTTGATCCAATAAGTAAAGGGAATTGGCAATTACATCAGAAAATTTACAACACAATTTCAGCACTACAATTATAATATGACTATTCTCCTCTCTACTCTACAGACTAAAACCTCTTTAGACCACAAGACAAGCCTTAGATTAACAAGAGCTAAGATAGGGGAGGAGGTGAGGGGGGGAGGTGGTAGTGAGAAGTTGAGAAGTATAGAGAGAACAGGAGAAAATGAAAGAACTAAGACAATCTAACTTACGAGCACTGTCTAAGCTTCAAAAGACACAATGATGCTAAAACCTAATAATCAACTTGACTGATTAAACAACGCAAAACTGAGTGTCACAAAAAAAAAAAAATGCTAGGATTTTGTCACTCAATATGCAAGATTTAGCCATTTAATATGCTGGGATTTTGTCACTCAATATGCCAGGATTTAACCCCTCAATATGTCAGGATTTAACCCCTCAATATGCAAGATTTTGCCATTTAAAATGCCAGATTTAGCAATTTAATATGCTAGGATTTAACACCTCAATATGCCAGATTTGGACATTTAATATGCGAGGATTTAACACCTCAATATGCCAGATTTAGCCATTTAATATGCCAGATTTATCCATTTAATATGCTAGGATGTAACACCTCAATATGCCAGATTTAGCCATTTAATATGCTAGGATTTTGTCACTAAATATGCAAGATTTAGCCATTTAATTTGCTAGGATTTTGTCACTCAAAATGCAAGATTTAGCCATTTAATATGCTAGGATTTTGTCACTCAATATGCAAGATTTAGCCATTTAATATGCTAGGATTTTGTCACTCAATATGCCAGGATTTAACCCCTCAATATGCCATGATTTAACCCCTCAATGTGCAAGATTTTGCCAATTAAAATGCTAGATTTAGCCATTTAAAATGCTAGATTTAGCCATTTAATATGCTAGGATTTTGTCACTAAACATACCAGGATTTAACCCCTCAATATGCCAGATTTAGCCATTTAATATGCCAGGATTTTGTCACTCAAAATGCCAGGATTTAGCCATTAAATATGCCAGATTTAGCAATTTAATATGCTAGGATTTAACACATCAATATGCCAGATTTGGCCATTTAATATGCTAGGATTTAACACCTCAACATGCCAGATTTACCCATTTAATATGCCAGGATTTTGTCACTCAATATGCCAGGATTTAGCCCTTTAATATGCCAGATTTAGCAATTTAATATGCTAGGATTTAACACCTCAATATGCCAGATTTGGCCATTTAATATGCTAGGATTTAACACCTCAACATGCCAGATTTAGCCATTTAAAAAGCTAGGATTTAACAACTCAATATGCCAGATTTAGTCATTTAATATGCGAGGATTTTGTCACTCAATATGCCAGGATTTAACCATTTTATATGCCAGATTTAGCCATTTAATATGCTAGGATGTAACACCTCAATATGCCAGATTTAGAAATTTAATATGCTAGGATTTAACACCTCAACATGCTAGATTTAGCCATTTAATATGCTAGGATTTTGTTACTAAACATACGAGGATTTAACCCCTCAATATGCCAGATTTAGCCATTTAATATGCCAGGATTTTGTCGCTCAATATGCCAGGATTTAGCCATTAAATATGCCAGATTTAGCAATTTAATATGCTAGGATTTAACACCTCAATATGCCAGATTTGGCCATTTAATATGCTAGGATTTAACACCTCAACATGCCAGATTTAGCCATTTAATAAGATAGGATTTAACACCTCAATATGTCAGATTTAGCCATTTAATATGCAAGGATTTTGTTACTCAATATGCCAGGATTTAACCGTTTAATTTGCTAGATTTATCCATTTAATATGCTAGGATTTAACCCCTCAATATGCCAGATTTTGCCATTTAATATGCTAGGATTTTGTCACTTAATATGCAAGATTTAGCCATTTAATATGCCAGGATTTAACCCCTCAATATTTAAGATTTCTCCATTTAAAATGCTAGATTTAGCCATTTAATATGCTAGGATTTTGTCACTAAACATACATGGATTTAACCCCTCAATATGCCAGATTTAGCCATTTAATATGCCAGGATTTTGTCACTAAACATGCCAGGATTTAACCCCTCAATATGCCAGATTTAGCAATTTAATATGCTAGGATTTAACACCTCAATATGCCAGATTTGGACATTTAATATGCTAGGATTTAACACCTCAAATCCTAGCATATTAAATGGCTAAATCTGGCATATTGAGGTTTTAAATCCTAGCATATTAAATTGATAAATCTGGCATATTAAATGGCTAAATCCTGGCATTTTGAGTGACAAAATCCTAGCATATTAAATGGCTAAATCTGGCATATTGAGGTGTTAAATCCTAGCATATTAAATGGCTAAATCTGGCATGTTAACACCTCAAAATGCCAGATTTAGCCATTTAATATGCTAGGATTGTGTCACTCAATATGCCAGAATTTAGCCATTTAATATGCCAGATTTATCCATTTAATATGCTAGGATGTAACACCTCAATATGCCAGATTTAGCCATTTAATATGCTAGGATTTTGTCACTAAATATGCAAGATTTAGCCATTTAATATGCTAGGATTTTGTCACTCAATATGCCAGGATTTAACCCCTAAATATGCCATGATTTAACCCCTCAATATGCAAGATTTTGCCATTTAAAATGCTAGATTTAGCCATTTAATATGCTAGGATTTTGTCACTAAACATACCAGGATTTAACCCCTCAATATGCCATATTTAGCCATTTAATATGCCAGGATTTTGTCGCTCAATATGCCAGGATTTAGCCATTAAATATGCCAGATTTATCAATTTAATATGCTAGGATTTACCACCTCAATATGCCAGATTTGGCCATTTAATATGCTAGGATTTAACACCTCAACATGCCAGATTTAGCCATTTAATAAGCTAGGATTTAACACCTCAACATGCCAGATTTAGTCATTTAATATGCTAGGATTTTGTCACTAAATATGCAAGATTTAGCCATTTAATATGCTAGGATTTTGTCACTCAATATGCCAAGATTTTAAAACCTCATTATGCCAGGATTTAACCCCTCAATATGCAAGATTTTGCCATTTAAAATGCCAGGATTTAGCCCTTTAATATGCCAGATTTAGCAATTTAATATGCTAGGATTTTACACCTCAATATGCCAGATTAGGCCATTTAATATGCTACAATTTAACACCTCAATATGCCAGATTTAGTCTTTAATATGCCAGGATTTTGTCACTCAATATGCCAGGATTTAACCATTTAATATGCCAGATTTATCCATTTAATAAGCTAGGATTTAACCCTCAATATGCAAGATTTTGCCATTTAAAATGCTAGATTTAGCCATTTAATATGCTATGATTTTGTCACTAAACATACCAGGATTTAACACCTCAATATGCCAGATTTAGCCATTTAATATGCCAGGATTTTGTTACTCAATATGCCAGGATTTAACCATTTAATATGCCAGATTTATCCATTTAATATGCTAGGATGTAACACCTCAATATGCCAGATTTAGCCATTTAATATGCTAGGATTTAATACCTCAATATGCCAGATTTAGCCATTTAATATGTCAGGATTTTGTCACTCAATATGCCAGGATTTAGCCATTTAATATGCCAGATTTAGCAATTTAATATGCTAGGATTTAAAACCTCAATATGCCAGATTTATTCATTTAATATGCTATGATTTTGTCACTAAATATGCAAGATTTAGCACTTTAATATGCTAGGATTCTGTCACTCAATATGCCAGGATTTAACCCCTCAATGTGCCAGGATTTAACCCCTCAATATGACAGATTTAGCCATTTAAAATGCTAGATTTAGCCATTTAATATGCTAGGATTTTGTCACTAAACATGCCAGGATTTAACCCCTCAACATGCCAGATTTAGCCATTTAATATGCCAGGATTTTTTAACTCAATATGGCTGGATTCAGCCATTTAATATGCCAGATTTATCAATTTAATATGCTAGGATTTAAAACCTCAATATGCCAGATTTAGCCATTTAATATGCTAGGATTTAACACCTCAACATGCCAGATTTAGCCATTTAATATGCTATGATTTTGTCACTAAATATGCAAGATTTGGCCATTTAATATGTTAGGATTTTGTCACTCAATATGCAAGATTTACCCATTTAATATGCTAGGATTTTGTCACTCAATATGCCAGGATTTAACCCCTCAATGTTCCAGGATTTAACCACTCAATGTGCCAGGATTTAACTCCTCAATATGCCAGATTTAGCCATTTAAATTCTAGATTTAGCCATTTAATATGCCAGGATTTTGTCACTAAACATGCCAGGATTTAACCCCTCAATATGCCAGATTTAGCCATTTAATATGCCAGGATTTTGTTACTCAATATGCCATGATTCAGCCATTTAATAAGCTGGGATTTAACACCTCAATATGCCAGATTTAGCCATTTAATATGCCAGGATTTATTCACTCAATATGCCAGGATTTAGCCATTTAATATGCCAGATTTAGCCATTTAATATGACAGGATAGAACACCTCAATATGCCAGATTTGGCCATTTAATATGCTAGGATTTAACACCTCAACATGCCAGATTTAGTCATTTAATAAGATAGGATTTAACACCTCAACATGCCAGATTTAGCCATTTAATATGCTAGGATTTAACACCTCAACATGCCAGATTTAGCCATTTAATATGCTAGGATTTAACACCTCAACATGCCAGATTTAGCCATTTAATATGCAAGGATTTTGTCACTAAATATGCAAGATTTGGCCATTTAATATGCTAGGATTTTGTCACTCAATATGCCAGGATTTAACCCCTCAATATGCCAGGATTTAACCCCTCAATATGCAAGATTTTGCCATTTAAAATGCTAGATTTAGCCATTTAATATGCTAGGATTTTGTCACTCAATATGCCAGAATTTAATTATTTAATATGCCAGATTTATCCATTTATTATGCCAGGATTTTGTCACACAATATGCCAGGATTTAGCCATTTAATATGCTAGGATTTAACACCTCAACATGCCAGATTTAGCCATTTAATATGCTAGGATGTAACACCTCAATATGCCAGATTTAGCCATTTAATATGCTAGGATTTAACACCTCAACATGCCAGATTTAGTCATTTAATATGCTAGGATTTTGTCACTAAATATGCAAGATTTAGCCATTTAATATGCTAGGATTTAACACCCTTACATCCCAGATTTAGCCATTTAATATGCTATGATTTTGTCACTCAATATGCAAGATTTAGCCATTTAATATGCTAGGATTTTGTCACTCAATATGCCAATATTTAACCCCTCAATATGCCAGGATAAAACCCCTCAACATGCCAGATTTTGCCATTTAAAATGCTAGATTTAGCCATTTAATATGCTAGGATTTTGTCACTAAACATGCCAGGATTTAACCCCTCAATTTGCCAGATTTAGCCATTTAATATGCCAGGAATTTTTCACTCAATATGCCATATTTAGCCATTTAATATGCTAGATTTAGCCATTTAATATGCTAGGATTTAACACCTTAACATGCCAGATTTATCCATTTAATATGCTAGGATTTAACTCCTCAATATGCCAGAATTAGCCATTTAATAAACCAGGATTTTTTCACTCAATATGCAAGGATTTAGCCATTTAATATGCTAGGATTTAACACCTCACCATGCCAGATTTAGCCATTTAATATGCAAGGATTTTGTCACTAAATATGCAAGATTTGGCCATTTAATATGCTAGGATTTTGTCACTCAATATGCCAGGATTAAACCCCTCAATATGCCAGGATTTAACCCCTCAATGTGCAAGATTTTGCCATTTAAAATGCTAGATTTAGCCATTTAATATGCTAGGATTTTGTCACTCAATATGCCAGGATTTAACCATTTAATATGCCAGATTTATCCATTTATTATGCCAGGATTTTGTCACACAATATGCCAGGATTTAGCCATTTAATATGCTAGGATTTAACACCTCAACATGCCAGATTTAGCCATTTAATATGCCAGGATTTTGCCACTTAATATGCCAGGATTTAGCCCTTTAATATGCCAGATTTAGCAATTTAATATGCTAGAATTTAGCACCTCAGTATACCAGATTTGGCCATTTAATATGCTAGGATTTAACACCTCAACATGCCAGATTTAGCCATTTAAAAAGCTAGGATTTAACACCTCAATATGCCAGATCTAGTCAATTAATATGCCAGGATTTTGTCACTCAATATGCCAGGATTTAACCATTTAATATGCCAGATTTAGCCATTTAATATGCTAGGATGTAACACCTCAATATGCCAGATTTAGCCATTTAATATGCTAGGATTTAACACCTCAACATGCTAGATTTAGCCATTTAATATGCTAGGATTTTGTCACTAAACATACCAGGATTTAACCCCTCAATATGCCAGATTTAGCCATTTAATATGCCAGGATTTTGTCGCTTAATATGCCAGGATTTAGCCATTAAATATGCCAGATTTAGCAATTTAATATGCTAGGATTTACCACCTCAATATGCCAGATTTGGCCATTTAATATGCTAGGATTTAACACCTCAACATGCCAGATTTAGTCATTTAATATGCCAGGATTTTGTCACTCAATATGCCAGGATTTAGCCCTTTAATATGCCAGATTTAGCAATTTAATATGCTAGGATTTAACACCTCAATATGCCAGATTTGGCCATTTAATATGCTAGGATTTAACACCTCAACATGCCAGATTTAGCCATTTAAAAAGCTAGGATTTAACACCTCAACATGCCAGATTTAGCCATTTAATATGCTAGGATTTTGTCACTAAATATGCAAGATTTAGCCATTTAATATGCTAGGATTTAACACCCTTACATCCCAGATTTAGCCATTTAATATGCTATGATTTTGTCACTCAATATGCAAGATTTAGCCATTTAATATGCTAGGATTTTGTCACTAAACATACCAGGATTTAACCCCTCAATATGCCATATTTAGCCATTTAATATGCCAGGATTTTGTCGCTTAATATGTCAGGATTTAGCCATTAAATATGCCAGATTTAGCAATTTAATATGCTAGGATTTACCACCTCAATATGCCAGATTTGGCCATTTAATATGCTAGGATTTAACACCTCAATATGCCAGATTTGGCCATTTAATATGCTAGGATTTAACACCTCAACATGCCAGATTTAGCCATTTAAAAAGCTAGGATTTAACATCTTAATATGCCAGATTTAGTCATTTAATATGCCAGGATTTTGTCACTTAATATGCCAGGATTTAACTATTTAATATGCCAGATTTAGCCATTTAATATGCTAGGATGTAACACCTCAATATGCCAGATTTAGCCATTTAATATGCTAGGATTTAACACCTCAACATGCCAGATTTAGCCATTTAATATGCTAGGATTTTGTCACTAAATATGCAAGATTTAGCCATTTAATATGCTAGGATTTAACACCCTTACATCCCAGATTTAGCCATTTAATATGCTATGATTTTGTCACTCAATATGCAAGATTTAGCCATTTAATATGCTAGGATTTTGTCACTCAATATGCCAATATTTAACCCCTCAATATGCCAGGATAAAACCCCTCAACATGCCAGATTTTGCCATTTAAAATGCTAGATTTAGCCATTTAATATGCTAGGATTTTGGCACTAAACATGCCAGGATATAACCCCTCAATTTGCCAGATTTAGCCATTTAATATGCCAGGAATTTTTCACTCAATATGCCATATTTAGCCATTTAATATGCTAGATTTAGCCATTTAATATGCTAGGATTTAACACCTCAACATGCCAGATTTATCCATTTAATATGCTAGGATTTAACTCCTCAATATGCCAGAATTAGCCATTTAATAAACCAGGATTTTTTCACTCAATATGCAAGGATTTAGCCATTTAATATGCTAGGATTTAACACCTCAACATCCCAGATTTAGCCATTTAATATGCTAGGATTTTGTCACTAAATATGCAAGATTTAGCCATTTATTATGCTATGATTTTGTCACTCAATATGCAAGATTTAGCCATTTAATATGCTAGGATTTTTTCACTCAATATGCCAATATTTAACCCCTCAATATGCCTGATTTTGCCATTTAAAATGCTAGATTTAGCCATTTAATATGCTAGGATTTTGTCACTAAACATGCCAGGATTTAACCCCTCAATTTGCCAGATTTAGCCATTTAATATGCCAGGAATTTGTCGCTCAATATGCCCGGATTTAGCCATTTAATATGCCAGATTTAGCAATTTAATATGCTAGGATTTAACACCTCAACATGCCAGATTTAGCCATTTAAAATGCTAGATTTAGCCATTTAATATGCTAGGATTTTGTCACTAAACATGCCAGGATTTAACCCCTCAACATGCCAGATTTAGCCATTTAATATGCCATTATTTTTTAACTCAATATGCCTGGATTCAGCCATTTAATATGCCAGATTTATCAATTTAATATGCTAGGATTTAAAACCTCAATATGCCAGATTTAGCCATTTAATATGCTAGGATTTAACACCTCAACATGCCAGATTTAGCCATTTAATATGCTATGATTTTGTCACTAAATATGCAAGATTTGGCCATTTAATATGTTAGGATTTTGTCACTCAATATGCAAGATTTACCCATTTAATATGCTAGGATTTTGTCACTCAATATGCCAGGATTTAACCCCTCAATGTTCCAGGATTTAACCACTCAATGTGCCAGGATTTAACTCCTCAATATGCCAGATTTAGCCATTTAAATTCTAGATTTAGCCATTTAATATGCCAGGATTTTGTCACTAAACATGCCAGGATTTAACCCCTCAATATGCCAGATTTAGCCATTTAATATGCCAGGATTTTGTTACTCAATATGCCATGATTCAGCCATTTAATAAGCTGGGATTTAACACCTCAATATGCCAGATTTAGCCATTTAATATGCCAGGATTTATTCACTCAATATGCCAGGATTTAGCCATTTAATATGCCAGATTTAGCCATTTAATATGACAGGATAGAACACCTCAATATGCCAGATTTGGCCATTTAATATGCTAGGATTTAACACCTCAACATGCCAGATTTAGTCATTTAATAAGATAGGATTTAACACCTCAACATGCCAGATTTAGCCATTTAATATGCTAGGATTTAACACCTCAACATGCCAGATTTAGCCATTTAATATGCTAGGATTTAACACCTCAACATGCCAGATTTAGCCATTTAATATGCAAGGATTTTGTCACTAAATATGCAAGATTTGGCCATTTAATATGCTAGGATTTTGTCACTCAATATGCCAGGATTTAACCCCTCAATATGCCAGGATTTAACCCCTCAATATGCAAGATTTTGCCATTTAAAATGCTAGATTTAGCCATTTAATATGCTAGGATTTTGTCACTCAATATGCCAGGATTTAACCATTTAATATGCCAGATTTATCCATTTATTATGCCAGGATTTTGTCACACAATATGCCAGGATTTAGCCATTTAATATGCTAGGATTTAACACCTCAACATGCCAGATTTAGCCATTTAATATGCTAGGATGTAACACCTCAATATGCCAGATTTAGCCATTTAATATGCTAGGATTTAACACCTCAACATGCCAGATTTAGTCATTTAATATGCTAGGATTTTGTCACTAAATATGCAAGATTTAGCCATTTAATATGCTAGGATTTAACACCCTTACATCCCAGATTTAGCCATTTAATATGCTATGATTTTGTCACTCAATATGCAAGATTTAGCCATTTAATATGCTAGGATTTTGTCACTCAATATGCCAATATTTAACCCCTCAATATGCCAGGATAAAACCCCTCAACATGCCAGATTTTGTCATTTAAAATGCTAGATTTAGCCATTTAATATGCTAGGATTTTGTCACTAAACATGCCAGGATTTAACCCCTCAATTTGCCAGATTTAGCCATTTAATATGCCAGGAATTTTTCACTCAATATGCCATATTTAGCCATTTAATATGCTAGATTTAGCCATTTAATATGCTAGGATTTAACACCTTAACATGCCAGATTTATCCATTTAATATGCTAGGATTTAACTCCTCAATATGCCAGAATTAGCCATTTAATAAACCAGGATTTTTTCACTCAATATGCAAGGATTTAGCCATTTAATATGCTAGGATTTAACACCTCACCATGCCAGATTTAGCCATTTAATATGCAAGGATTTTGTCACTAAATATGCAAGATTTGGCCATTTAATATGCTAGGATTTTGTCACTCAATATGCCAGGATTTAACCCCTCAATATGCCAGGATTTAACCCCTCAATGTGCAAGATTTTGCAATTTAAAATGCTAGATTTAGCCATTTAATATGCTAGGATTTTGTCACTCAATATGCCAGGATTTAACCATTTAATATGCCAGATTTATCCATTTATTATGGCAGGATTTTGTCACACAATATGCCAGGATTTAGCCATTTAATATGCTAGGATTTAACACCTCAACATGCCAGATTTAGCCATTTAATATGCCAGGATTTTGCCACTTAATATGCCAGGATTTAGCCCTTTAATATGCCAGATTTAGCAATTTAATATGCTAGAATTTAGCACCTCAGTATGCCAGATTTGGCCATTTAATATGCTATAATTTAACACCTCAACATGCCAGATTTAGCCATTTAAAAAGCTAGGATTTAACACCTCAATATGCCAGATCTAGTCAATTAATATGCCAGGATTTTGTCACTCAATATGCCAGGATTTAACCATTTAATATGCCAGATTTAGCCATTTAATATGCTAGGATGTAACACCTCAATATGCCAGATTTAGCCATTTAATATGCTAGGATTTAACACCTCAACATGCTAGATTTAGCCATTTAATATGCTAGGATTTTGTCACTAAACATACCAGGATTTAACCCCTCAATATGCCAGATTTAGCCATTTAATATGCCAGGATTTTGTCGCTTAATATGCCAGGATTTAGCCATTAAATATGCCAGATTTAGCAATTTAATATGCTAGGATTTACCACCTCAATATGCCAGATTTGGCCATTTAATATGCTAGGATTTAACACCTCAACATGCCAGATTTAGTCATTTAATATGCCAGGATTTTGTCACTCAATATGCCAGGATTTAGCCCTTTAATATGCCAGATTTAGCAATTTAATATGCTAGGATTTAACACCTCATTATGCCAGATTTGGCCATTTAATATGCTAGGATTTAACACCTCAACATGCCAGATTTAGCCATTTAAAAAGCTAGGATTTAACATCTTAATATGTCAGATTTAGTAATTTAATATGCCAGGATTTTGTCACTTAATATGCCAGGATTTAACTATTTAATATGCCAGATTTAGCCATTTAATATGCTAGGATGTAACACCTCAACATGCCAGATTTAGCCATTTAATATGCTAGGATTTTGTCACTAAATATGCAAGATTTAGCCATTTAATATGCTAGGATTTAACACCCTTACATCCCAGATTTAGCCATTTAATATGCTATGATTTTGTCACTCAATATGCAAGATTTAGCCATTTAATATGCTAGGATTTTGTCACTAAACATACCAGGATTTAACCCCTCAATATGCCATATTTAGCCATTTAATATGCCAGGATTTTGTCGCTTAATATGTCAGGATTTAGCCATTAAATATGCCAGATTTAGCAATTTAATATGCTAGGATTTACCACCTCAATATGCCAAATTTGGCCATTTAATATGCTAGGATTTAACACCTCAACATGCCAGATTTAGTCATTTAATATGCCAGGATTTTGTCACTCAATATGCCAGGATTTAGCCCTTTAATATGCCAGATTTAGCAATTTAATATGCTAGGATTTAACACCTCAATATGCCAGATTTGGCCATTTAATATGCTAGGATTTAACACCTCAACATGCCAGATTTAGCCATTTAAAAAGCTAGGATTTAACATCTTAATATGCCAGATTTAGTCATTTAATATGCCAGGATTTTGTCACTTAATATGCCAGGATTTAACTATTTAATATGCCAGATTTAGCCATTTAATATGCTAGGATGTAACACCTCAATATGCCAGATTTAGCCATTTAATATGCTAGGATTTAACACCTCAACATGCCAGATTTAGCCATTTAATATGCTAGGATTTTGTCACTAAATATGCAAGATTTAGCCATTTAATATGCTAGGATTTAACACCCTTACATCCCAGATTTAGCCATTTAATATGCTATGATTTTGTCACTCAATATGCAAGATTTAGCCATTTAATATGCTAGGATTTTGTCACTCAATATGCCAATATTTAACCCCTCAATATGCCAGGATAAAACCCCTCAACATGCCAGATTTTGCCATTTAAAATGCTAGATTTAGCCATTTAATATGCTAGGATTTTGGCACTAAACATGCCAGGATTTAACCCCTCAATTTGCCAGATTTAGCCATTTAATATGCCAGGAATTTTTCACTCAATATGCCATATTTAGCCATTTAATATGCTAGATTTAGCCATTTAATATGCTAGGATTTAACACCTCAACATGCCAGATTTATCCATTTAATATGCTAGGATTTAACTCCTCAATATGCCAGAATTAGCCATTTAATAAACCAGGATTTTTTCACTCAATATGCAAGGATTTAGCCATTTAATATGCTAGGATTTAACACCTCAACATCCCAGATTTAGCCATTTAATATGCTAGGATTTTGTCACTAAATATGCAAGATTTAGCCATTTATTATGCTATGATTTTGTCACTCAATATGCAAGATTTAGCCATTTAATATGCTAGGATTTTGTCACTCAATATGCCAATATTTAACCCCTCAATATGCCTGATTTTGCCATTTAAAATGCTAGATTTAGCCATTTAATATGCTATGATTTTGTCACTAAACATGCCAGGATTTAACCCCTCAATTTGCCAGATTTAGCCATTTAATATGCCAGGAATTTGTCGCTCAATATGCCCGGATTTAGCCATTTAATATGCCAGATTTAGCAATTTAATATGCTAGGATTTAACACCTCAACATGCCAGATTCAGCCATTTAATATGCTAGGATTTAACACCTCAATTTGCCAGAATTAGCCATTTAATAAACCAGGATTTTTTCACTCAATATGCAAGATTTAGCCATTTATTATGCTAGGATTTTGTCACTCAATATGCCAGTATTTAATCACTCAATATGCTAGGATTTAACACCTCAATATGCCAGATTTTTCCATTTAAAATGCTAGATTTAGCCATTTAATATGCTAGGATTTTGTCACTAAATATGCAAGATTTAGCCATTTAATATGCTAGGATTTTGTCACTCAATATGCAAGATTTAGCCATTTAATATGCTAGGATTTTGTCACTCAATATGCCAGGATTTAACGCCTCAATATGCCAGATTTATCCATTTATTATGCCAGGATTTATCTCCTCAATATGCCAGGATTTTGCCCCTCAATATGCCAGATTTAGCCATTTAATATGCCAGGATTTTGCCCCTCAATATTCCATATTTAGCCATAAAATATGCAATATTTAGCCATTTATTATGCTAGGATTTATCCCCTCAATATGCCAGATTTAGCAATTTATTATGCCAGATTTAGCAATTTAATATGCTAGGATTTAGCCACTCAATATGCCAGGTTTTAACCCCTCAATATGCCAGATTTTTCCATTTTAAATGCAAAATTTAGCAATTTAATATGCTAGGATTTTGTCACTCAATATGCAAGATTTAGCCATTTAATATGCTAGGTTTTTGACACTCAATATGCCAGGATTTAACCCCTAAATATGCCATGATTTAACCCCTCAATATGCAAGATTTTGCCATTTAAAATGCTAGATTTAGCCATTTAATATGCTAGGATTTTGTCACTAAACATACCAGGATTTAACCCCTCAATATGCCAGATTTAGCCATTTAAAATGCCAGGATTTTGTCACTCAATATGCCAGGATTTAGCCCTTTAATATGCCAGATTTAGCAATTTAATATGCTAGGATTTAACACCTCAATATGCCAGATTTGGCCATTTAATATGCTAGGATTTAACACCTCAACATGCCAGATTTAGCCATTTAAAAAGCTAGGATTTAACACCTCAATATACCAGATTTAGCCATTTAATATGCTAGGATTTAATACCTCAACATGTTAGATTTAGCCATTTAATATGCTAGGATTTTGTCACTAAACATACCAGGATTTAACCCCTCAATATGCCATATTTAGCCATTTAATATGCCAGGATTTTGTCGCTCAATATGCCAGGATTTAGCCATTAAATATGCCAGATTTATCAATTTAATATGCTAGGATTTACCACCTCAGTATGCCAGATTTGGCCATTTAATATGCTAGGATTTAACACCTCAACATGCCAGATTTAGCCATTTAATAAGCTAGGATTTAACACCTCAACATGCCAGATTTAGTCATTTAATATGCTAGGATTTTGTCACTAAATATGCAAGATTTAGCCATTTAATATGCTAGGATTTTGTCACTCAATATGCCAAGATTTTAAAACCTCATTATGCCAGGATTTAACCCCTCAATATGCAAGATTTTGCCATTTAAAATGCCAGGATTTAGCCCATTAATATGCCAGATTTAGCAATTTAATATGCTAGGATTTTACACCTCAATATGCCAGATTAGGCCATTTAATATGCTACAATTTAACACCTCAATATGCCAGATTTAGTCTTTAATATGCCAGGATTTTGTCACTCAATATGCCAGGATTTAACCATTTAATATGCCAGATTTATCCATTTAATAAGCTAGGATTTAACCCTCAATATGCAAGATTTTGCCATTTAAAATGCTAGATTTAGCCATTTAATATGCTATGATTTTGTCACTAAACATACCAGGATTTAACACCTCAATATGCCAGATTTAGCCATTTAATATGCCAGGATTTTGTTACTCAATATGCCAGGATTTAACCATTTAATATGCCAGATTTATCCATTTAATATGCTAGGATGTAACACCTCAATATGCCAGGTTTAGCCATTTAATATGCTAGGATTTAATACCTCAATATGCCAGATTTAGCCATTTAATATGCCAGGATTTTGTCACTCAATATGCCAGGATTTAGCCATTTAATATGACAGATTTAGCAATTTAATATGCTAGGATTTAAAACCTCAATATGCCAGATTTATCCATTTAATATGCTATGATTTTGTCACTAAATATGCAAGATTTAGCACTTTAATATGCTAGGATTCTGTCACTCAATATGCCAGGATTTAACCCCTCAATGTGCCAGGATTTAACCCCTCAATATGACAGATTTAGCCATTTAAAATGCTAGATTTAGCCATTTAATATGCTAGGATTTTGTCACTAAACATGCCAGGATTTAACCCCTCAACATGCCAGATTTAGCCATTTAATATGCCAGGATTTTTTAACTCAATATGCCTGGATTCAGCCATTTAATATGCCATATTTATCAATTTAATATGCTAGGATTTAAAACCTCAATATGCCAGATTTAGCCATTTAATATGCTAGGATTTAACACCTCAACATGCCAGATTTAGCCATTTAATATGCTATGATTTTGTCACTAAATATGCAAGATTTGGCCATTTAATATGCTAGGATTTTGTCACTCAATATGCAAGATTTACCCATTTAATATGCTAGGATTTTGTCACTCAATATGCCAGGATTTAACCCCTCAATGTTCCAGGATTTAACCACTCAATGTGCCAGGATTTAACTCCTCAATATGCCAGATTTAGCCATTTAAATTCTAGATTTAGCCATTTAATATGCCAGGATTTTGTCACTAAACATGCCAGGATTTAACCCCTCAATATGCCAGATTTAGCCATTTAATATGCCAGGATTTTGTTACTCAATATGCCATGATTCAGCCATTTAATAAGCTGGGATTTAACACCTCAATATGCCAGATTTAGCCATTTAATATGCCAGGATTTATTCACTCAATATGCTAGGATTTAGCCATTTAATATGCCAGATTTATCCATTTAATATGACAGGATAGAACACCTCAATATGCCAGATTTGGCCATTTAATATGCTAGGATTTAACACCTCAACATGCCAGATTTAGTCATTTAATAAGATAGGATTTAACACCTCAACATGCCAGATTTAGCCATTTAATATGCTAGGATTTAACACCTCAACATGCTAGATTTAGCCATTTAATATGCTAGGATTTTGTCACTAAACATACCAGGATTTAACCCCTCAATATGCCAGATTTAGCCATTTAATATGCCAGGATTTTGTCGCTTAATATGCCAGGATTTAGCCATTAAATATGCCAGATTTAGCAATTTAATATGCTAGGATTTACCACCTCAATATGCCAGATTTGGCCATTTAATATGCTAGGATTTAACACCTCAACATGCCAGATTTAGTCATTTAATATGCCAGGATTTTGTCACTCAATATGCCAGGATTTAGCCCTTTAATATGAGAGATTTAGCAATTTAATATGCTAGGATTTAACACCTCAATATGCCAGATTTGGCCATTTAATATGCTAGGATTTAACACCTCAACATGCCAGATTTAGCCATTTAAAAAGCTAGGATTTAACATCTTAATATGCCAGATTTAGTAATTTAATATGCCAGGATTTTGTCACTTAATATGCCAGGATTTAACTATTTAATATGCCAGATTTAGCCATTTAATATGCTAGGATGTAACACCTCAATATGCCAGATTTAGCCATTTAATATGCTAGGATTTAACACCTCAACATGCCAGATTTAGCCATTTAATATGCTAGGATTTTGTCACTAAATATGCAAGATTTAGCCATTTAATATGCTAGGATTTAACACCCTTACATCCCAGATTTAGCCATTTAATATGCTATGATTTTGTCACTCAATATGCAAGATTTAGCCATTTAATATGCTAGGATTTTGTCACTAAACATACCAGGATTTAACCCCTCAATATGCCATATTTAGCCATTTAATATGCCAGGATTTTGTCGCTTAATATGTCAGGATTTAGCCATTAAATATGCCAGATTTAGCAATTTAATATGCTAGGATTTACCACCTCAATATGCCAGATTTGGCCATTTAATATGCTAGGATTTAACACCTCAACATGCCAGATTTAGTCATTTAATATGCCAGGATTTTGTCACTCAATATGCCAGGATTTAGCCCTTTAATATGCCAGATTTAGCAATTTAATATGCTAGGATTTAACACCTCAATATGCCAGATTTGGCCATTTAATATGCTAGGATTTAACACCTCAACATGCCAGATTTAGCCATTTAAAAAGCTAGGATTTAACATCTTAATATGCCAGATTTAGTCATTTAATATGCCAGGATTTTGTCACTTAATATGCCAGGATTTAACTATTTAATATGCCAGATTTAGCCATTTAATATGCTAGGATGTAACACCTCAATATGCCAGATTTAGCCATTTAATATGCTAGGATTTAACACCTCAACATGCCAGATTTAGCCATTTAATATGCTAGGATTTTGTCACTAAATATGCAAGATTTAGCCATTTAATATGCTAGGATTTAACACCCTTACATCCCAGATTTAGCCATTTAATATGCTATTATTTTGTCACTCAATATGCAAGATTTAGCCATTTAATATGCTAGGATTTTGTCACTCAATATGCCAATATTTAACCCCTCAATATGCCAGGATAAAACCCCTCAACATGCCAGATTTTGCCATTTAAAATGCTAGATTTAGCCATTTAATATGCTAGGATTTTGGCACTAAACATGCCAGGATTTAACCCCTCAATTTGCCAGATTTAGCCATTTAATATGCCAGGAATTTTTCACTCAATATGCCATATTTAGCCATTTAATATGCTAGATTTAGCCATTTAATATGCTAGGATTTAACACCTCAACATGCCAGATTTATCCATTTAATATGCTAGGATTTAACTCCTCAATATGCCAGAATTAGCCATTTAATAAACCAGGATTTTTTCACTCAATATGCAAGGATTTAGCCATTTAATATGCTAGGATTTAACACCTCAACATCCCAGATTTAGCCATTTAATATGCTAGGATTTTGTCACTAAATATGCAAGATTTAGCCATTTATTATGCTATGATTTTGTCACTCAATATGCAAGATTTAGCCATTTAATATGCTAGGATTTTGTCACTCAATATGCCAATATTTAACCCCTCAATATGCCTGATTTTGCCATTTAAAATGCTAGATTTAGCCATTTAATATGCTAGGATTTTGTCACTAAACATGCCAGGATTTAACCCCTCAATTTGCCAGATTTAGCCATTTAATATGCCAGGAATTTGTCGCTCAATATGCCCGGATTTAGCCATTTAATATGCCAGATTTAGCAATTTAATATGCTAGGATTTAACACCTCAACATGCCAGATTCAGCCATTTAATATGCTAGGATTTAACACCTCAATTTGCCAGATTTAGCCATTTAATAAACCAGGATTTTTTCACTCAATATGCAAGATTTAGCCATTTATTATGCTATGATTTTGTCACTCAATATGCAAGATTTAGCCATTTAATATGCTAGGATTTTGTCACTCAATATGCCAATATTTAACCCCTCAATATGCCTGATTTTGCCATTTAAAATGCTAGATTTAGCCATTTAATATGCTAGGATTTTGTCACTAAACATGCCAGGATTTAACCCCTCAATTTGCCAGATTTAGCCATTTAATATGCCAGGAATTTGTCGCTCAATATGCCCGGATTTAACCATTTAATATGCCAGATTTAGCAATTTATTATGCTAGGATTTTGTCACTCAATATGCCAGTATTTAATCACTCAATATGCTAGGATTTAACCCCTCAATATGCCAGATTTTTCCATTTAAAATGCTAGATTTAGCCATTTAATATGCTAGGATTTTGTCACTAAATATGCAAGATTTAGCCATTTAATATGCTAGGATTTTGTCACTCAATATGCAAGATTTAGCCATTTAATATGCTAGGATTTTGTCACTCAATATGCCAGGATTTAACGCCTCAATATGCCAGATTTATCCATTTATTATGCCAGGATTTAACTCCTCAATATGCCAGGATTTTGCCCCTCAATATGCCAGATTTAGCCATTTAATATGCCAGGATTTTGCCCCTCAATATTCCATATTTAGCCATAAAATATGCAATATTTAGCCATTTAATATGCTAGGATTTATCCCCTCAATATGCCAGATTTAGCAATTTATTATGCCAGATTTAGCAATTTAATATGCTAGGATTTAGCCACTCAATATGCCAGGTTTTAACCCCTCAATATGCCAGATTTTTCCATTTTAAATGCAAAATTTAGCAATTTAATATGCTAGGATTTTTTCACTCAATATGCAAGATTTAACCATTTATTATGCTAGGATTTTGACACTCAATATGCCAGGATTTAATCACTCAATATGCCAGGATTTAACCCCTCAATGTGCCAGATTTTGCCATTTAAAATGCTAGATTTAGCCATTTAATATGCTAGGATTTTGTCACTAAATATGCAAGATTTAGCCATTTAATATGCTAGGATTTTGTCACTCAATATGCAAGATTTAGCCATTTAATATGCTAGTATTTTGTCACTCAATATGCCAGGATTTAACCCCTCAATATGCCAGATTTTTCCATTTTAAATGCAAGATTTAGCAATTTAATATGCTAGGATTTTTTCACTCAATATGCAAGATTTAGCCATTTATTATGCTAGGATTTTGACACTCAATATGCCAGGATTTAATCACTCAATATGCCAGGATTTAACCCCTCAATATGCCAGATTTAGCCATTTAATATGGCAGGATTTTATCCCTTAACATGCCAGTATTTAGCCATTTAATATGCCAGATTTAGCCATTTAATATGCCAGATTTAGCCATTTAATATGCTAGGATTTAACACCTCAACATGCCAGGATTTAACCCCTCAATATGCCAAGATTTAACCCCTCAATATGCCAGATTTTGCCATTTAAAATGCTAGATTTTGCCATTTAATATGCTAGGATTTTGTCACTAAATATGTAAGATTTAGCAATTTAATTTGCTAGGATTTTGTCAATCAATATGCCATGATTTAGCCATTTAATATGCCAGATTTAGTTATTTAATATGCTAGGATGTAACACCTCAACATGCCAGAATTAGCCATTTAATATGCCAGGATTTTGTCACTCAACATGCCATGATTTAGCCATTTAATATGCCAGATTTATCCATTTAATATTCTAGGATTTAACACCTCAACATGCAAGATTTAACCCCTCAATATGCCAGGATTTAACCCTTCAATATGCCAGATTTAACCATTTAATATGCTAGGATTTAACACCTCAACATGCCAGGATTTAACCCCTCAATATGCCAGGATTTAACACCTCAATATGCCAGATTTAGCCATTTAATATGCTAGGATTTAACACCTCAACATGCCAGGATTTAACCCCTCAATATGTCAGGATTTAACCCCTCAATATGCCAGATTTTGCCATTTAAAATGCTAGATTTAGCCATTTAATATGCTAGGATTTTGTCACTAAATATGCAAGATTTAGCCATTTAATATGCAAGGATTTTGTCACTCAATATGCCAGATTTAGCTCACTTTACACCACACTCCTCCCCCCCTTTCCCAGTACTTACCTCTTCGATGCTCCGTCCAGACGATGCTGGTCTCCTCCGTGGTCAGGAGGGAAGCTCAGCCACCGGGTATGACGTAACGTCATGTCCGGTGTGAAGGAGTTTTTTTTCTTGCTTTCCAGAATTAGCCATTTAATAAACCAGGATTTTTTCACTCAATATGCAAGGATTTAGCCATTTAATATGCTAGGATTTAACACCTCAACATCCCAGATTTAGCCATTTAATATGCTACTTTTTCTGATGCGGCTGTCATGGGCAGCTGCGTGGAGGCGGCGTTTCAGCGATTCGGCTGCTGAGTGGCCGAAATAGCGTTTATTGAGGCAGCAATGTGCCGCCTCTGCAAAGTTGCCACCTAGGGCAGTTGCCCCACTCTGCCCCATTGTAGGGCCGGCCCTGGAAAGTCCCTACGCTAAAATTGAACAGCAAACTAATAACAATACACAGATATACAATCAGAGAAAATACTTGCAGAGCTAAAGGAAGCAAACAGAGTAAACGGATGTGGTTACAATATGCCAGGATTTGGCCATTTAATATGCCAGATTTAGCCATTTAATATGCCAGATTTAGCAATTTAATATGCTTGGTTTTTGTCGCTCAATATGCCAGGAGTTAACCCCTTAATATGCCATGATTTTGCCCCTCAATATGCCAGGTTTTGCCATTTAAAATGCTAGGATTTTGTCAATAAATATGCAAGATTTATCCATTTAATATGCTAGGATTTTGTCACTCAATATGCCAGATTTAGCTCGTTTTACACCACACTCTTCCCACCCCCTTTCACAGTACTTACCTCTTCGATGCTCCATGCAGACGATGCTGGTCTCCTCCGTGGTCTTCCCTCCTGCACGGAGGAGGGAAGCTCAGCCACCGGGTATGATGTAACATCATATCCGGTGTGAAGGAGTTTTTTTTCTTACTTACCATACTTTTTCTGATGCGGCTGTCATGGGCAGCTGCGTGGAGGCGGAGTTTCAGCGATTCGGCTGCTGAGTGGCCAAAATAGCGTTTATTGAGGCAGCAATGTGCCGCCTCTGCAAAGGTGCCACCTGGGGCAGTTGCTCCACTCTGCCCCTTTGAAGGGCCGGCCCTGGAAAGTCCCTACACTAAAATTAATTCGCAAACTAATAACATATAAATATGCTAGAATTTAACACCTCAGTATGCCAGATTTTGCAATTTAATATGCCAGATTTAGCAATTTAATATGCTAGGATTTTGACGCTCAATATGCCATGATTTTGCCCCTCAATATGCCAGATTTTGTCATTTAAAATTTTAGATATAGCCATTTAATATGCTAGGATTTTGTCACTAAATATGCCAGGATTTTGTCACTCAACATTCCAGATTTAGCCATTTAATATGCTCGGATTTAACACTTCAATATGCCAGATTTAGCCATTTAATATGTCAGGATTTTGCTCGTTTTACACCCCCCCCCCCCTTTCCCAGTACTTACCCCTTCGATGCTCCGTGCAGACGATGCTGGTCTCCTCCGTGGTATTCCCTCCTGCACGGAGGAGGGAAGCTCAGCCACCGGGTATGACGTAATGTCATATCCGGTGTGAAGGAGTTTTTTTTCTTACTTACCATACTTTTTCTGATGTGGCTGCCATGGGCAGCTGCGTGGAGGCGGCGTTCAATTTAATATGCTAGGATTTTGTCACTAAATATGCAAGATTTAGCCATTTAATATGCTAGGATTTTGTCACTCAATATGCAAGATTTAGCCATTTAATATGCTAGGATTTTGTCACTCAATATGCCAGGATTTAACCCCTCAATATGCCAGGATTTAACCCCTCAATATGCAAGATTTTGCCATTTAAAATGCTAGATTTAGCCATTTAATATGCTAGGATTTTGTCACTAAACATGCCAGGATTTAACCCCTCAATATGCCAGATTTAGCCATTTAATATGCCAGGATTTTGTCACTCAATATGCCAGGATTTAGCCATTTAATATGCCAGATTTAGCAATTTAATATGCTAGGATTTAACACCTTAATATGCCAGATTTAGCCATTTAATATGCTAGGATTTAACAACTCAATATGCCAGATTTAGCCATTTAATATGCCAGGATTGTGTCACTCAATATGCCAGGATTTAGCCATTTAATATGCCAGATTTATCCATTTAATATGCTAGGATGTAACACCTCAATATGCCAGATTTAGCCATTTAATATGCTAGGATGTAACACCTCAACATGCCAGATTTAGCCATTTAATATGCTAGGATTTAACACCTCAATATGCCAGATTTAGCCATTTAATATGCCAGATTTACACATTTAATATGCAAGATTTAGCTATTTAATATGCCAGATTTAGCCATTTAAAATGCCAGGATTTTGTAAGTTTTACACCACCCTATTCTCCCCCCCCTTTCCCAGTACTTACCTCTTCGATGCTCCGTGCAGACGATGCTGGTCTCCACTGTGGTCTTCCCTCCTACACGGAGGAGGAAAGCTCAGCCACCGGGTATGACGTAACGTCATATACGGTGTGAAGGAGTTTATTTTCTTACTTACGGTACTTTTTCTGATGCGGCTGTCATGGGCGGTGTTTCAGCGATTCGGCTGCTGAGTGGCCGAAATAGAGTTTATTGAGGCAGCAATGTGCCGCCTCTGCAAAAGTGCCTCCTGGGGCAGTTGCCCCACTCTGCCCCATTGTAGGGCTGGCCCTGGAAAGTCCCTACACTAAAATTGAACAGCAAACTAATAACAATACACAAACATACAATCAGAGAAATTACCTGTAGAGCTGAAGGAAGCAAACAGAGTAAATGGGCGTGGTTACATTTATAGACGAACTAAGCAAGAGGAAACAAAGACAACCTGGAAAGGAGCAATAGAATTACAGAGAGCAAGAAAACCAGAAATGGATCAGAGCAGAAACTAAAGTAACAGGAACATGAGAATTTAACAGAGTACTGAGACAGGGCTGAGAAATACAGGGAATCAGGATACAGGGCATAAGAGCAGACTTGGCCTACAATTACATGCGCAATCTCCCGAGGCGATCAGCACTACTGCTTTGCTGGATAACTTCTTTAAGGGAACAGAAGTTATCACACTTACAGATTCCCTGGTCAAATGTCACGGAGTGCTCATAGGTAGAGGCTACTCTGGAACAGGGCAAGATCCAGACTGTAGCCAGATTGGGAAGGTGCCACTATGGGGGAGCACCAGTCTGTGACCAAACAAGGCAAGGGTTGCCACTCTGTGGGAGATACCACTATGTGGCCAAACTATAAAAGGGATGCCACTGTCATGGACAGGGCTATCGGCCGAGCCGTGACGTGGGAGTATAGGTTTGAAAGGGGTAAACGTCACTTTCCCTACAGGGCACAAAGCAACCACCACGACCCCCCAACAGACACTCCCAAAACTCCTAGCTAAAAGAACAAAAAGCTGCCACCACTAAGACTTATTGGCGTCTTTAGTTACCCCAAAAACACAGTAAAATTGCAGTATACACTCAAACTCTTACTGACCAAAAATCTAGCAAATTAACCCCATAGTAACGTGATATAAAAAGGCTACTTCTAGGCTGAATTCGATTAGAGAACAAGAGACAGAACTGATTAAAAATATTTAATCTGAGTAAAATAAGTCACAGTGCTGTTACACAAAAATGTAGATAAAAAGAGACATAGACATAAATGCAAGTACATAAACAGTTTAAAATAAAAAGGACAAAACAGAAATGATCATACCATAGGTGGTTCCTGGAGTCTAGTGTTGTTGTGGCTTTTGATTGTAAAAATTACTCACCCTCATTATCCCTTGCACACCACTGTATCCCCCTCTGTCCCTAGCTAAGACAGCCCCACTTTGTCACTTGAAAAGAGGATGGTCAGAAGTGGCTTAGCAGATTATGACATCCGAAGGCGGGATCGATGTGCATAGGCCCATTTGCTGTTCCCTAGAAGATGTTAATTAGTAATTGGCCTACAAAGGATCTTATTAGACAATACTACCCCAGAACACAGACCACAGAATATGAAAACACACACCACAGAATATGAAATACAGGGCCTGTATAGGTCCAAATCATGCCTTAGCATGACACCCACCCTGTGCCGAGGAAGGGAAGGGTTACCACTTTGTGGGAGCGCCACTCTGTGGCCAAGTGAGAGAGAGAAGAACAAGGTACAGGTATGCAAAACAAAGGTAGGAAAGAGCATAGGTAATAAGCAAAACCAGAGAGGAAAGCAAAAGCAGGAGCGAACATGGGAAATAAACAAGCAAGCAAATTAAAAGAATACTGAGATCACTGGAATAGCTTGGATGAGTCTGCAAACTGGGTGAGGCCTTACACATGGGCTACCCTCCAAATGAGCAATCTTCTAGCTCCACTGACGAAAATTCTGCGTCAGGACAGAGTGCAATACAACTGGGGTTTCCCATTGGCCATAACAGTGTGACATGATAACATGCTACACACAGTTGTGAGTTGGGCCCTTGTTATCCCAAATGGGAAATTTGGTAAGTGAGGACAGAGAGAAAGCAGACATTTTAAATACTTTTTTTCTTCTGTTTATACTAAGGAAGAGCAGATGGACGAGCCCCTGCTACAGGAAGTTATGGGACATTCGCCGCAAACATGGGATTGGCTGACACAGGAAAAAGTGTTTATGCAATTAAACTCTGTTAAGATAGACAAGGCCCCAGGGCCAGATGGTATACACCCAAGGGTACTTAGAGAGTTAAGCATAATTCTGGCCAGACCACTATTTATGATCTTTAGGGATTCTTTCAGTTCAGGTACAGTGCCAACAGACTGGCGAAAGGCGGATGTCATTCCAATATTTAAAAAGCTTGACATCTGTAGTGGGGAAACTATTTGAAGGATTGCTAAAGGTATACAGTCAAGAATACATCTTGAACCAGAATATAATTAGTAAAAGTCAACATGGTTTTGTGAAAGACAGGTCTTGTCAAACAAACGTAATAACATTCTATAAAGAAGTCAGTAAAAATATAGATCTAGGGGTGGCAGTTGATGTGATCTATTTGGATTTTGCGAAAGCATTTGATACAGTTCCACACAAAAGGTTACTCTACAAATTGAGAGAAATAGGTTTGGGGGCAAATGTATGTATTTGGATTGAAAATTGTCTAAAAGATAGAACACAAAGGGTTGTTGTAAATGGAAAATCCTCAAATTGGACAAGGGTATTGAGCTGAGTACCTCAGGGGTCTGTTTTGGGCCCTCTTCTTTTTAATTTGTTTATTAATGATCTGCCACATTGTGCTGAGAGCCATGTCTCCGTGTTTGCGGACAACACTAAATTAGGTAAGGCAATAAAGACTAATCTTGATGTTTTTATCTTTGCAGGAAGATTTGGACATAGTGAGGGACTGGGCAGTAAAGTGGCAAATGAGGTTCAATATAGACAAATGTAAAGTTATTCATTATGGGAAAAATAATAACAAAGCAACATATACTTTAAATGGGTTTTCCCTGGGAAAAACTACTAATGAAAAGGATTTTGGAATAATTGTAGATAACAAACTTGGCAACAGTGCCCAATGCCAGTCAGCAGCTGCAAGGGCCAATAAGATATTGGCATGTATAAAACGAGGTATAGATTCACGGGAGGAGGATATCATCTTGCCTCTTTACAAATCAATGGTAAGACCTCACCTTGAATATGCAGTACAGTTCTGGGCACCAGTCCTTAAAAAGGATATTAAGGAACTAGAAAAAGTGCTAAGGAGAGCTACAAAATTAATAAGGGGTTTGGAGGATCTTAGTTATGAAGAGAGACTTATAAAATTGTATTTATATACGTTAAAAAAAAGCATCTCAGAGGGGATATGATAACATTATATAAATTTGTGCAGGGCCAATATAAAGAGCTCTCCAGTGACCTGTTCATTAACAGAAAGGTACAAAGAACAAGAGGTCACCCCATCAGACTGGAAGAGCAAAGATTTCATAGACAGCAAAGGAAGGGATTCTTTACGGTTAGGACAATAAAGTTATGGAACTCCCTGCCAAGAGAGGTAGTGCTATCAACCACAATAGATGCATTTAAAAATGGTTTGGATGTTTTTTTTTAGGAAAGCAGAACATACAGGGCTATTAATAATAGAATAAGCATTAATAAAAGAACTTATTGATACAAGGAGAAATCTGATTGCCTCTTGAAGTCAAGAAGGATTTTTTTCCCCCAGGAGGCAAAATTCGAAATAGCTTCCTTAGGGGTTTTTGCCTTCTTTTGGCTCAAAAGCTGTAATGATAGGTAGAAGGGTTGAACTTGATGGACTTGTGTCTTTTTTCAACCTAAATTACTATGTTACTATGTTACAGTTAATTCCCCGGAATATGAGGTATGCCTATGTGAGACCTTTCACTTACCTGTTCCTGACTTCTCGGAATGGAAAACTTTCCTGGATGGTGAATCGTCGCTGCCATCGCTTATATCTCAACAATAGATTCCATGTTCACAACACAAGAGAAGGTGCAGAATCAGGCCGACAGCTGATGCAGAAAGGCCAGACGGGATGCAGCTTGAGGCTCCTGTGGAGATCTAATGTTCACTGGGTTGCGGATACCCCTTTGCCCAGACCTTTAGAGACCCTCTATGACTTTTCTAGACACTATACAGGTAACATCCTAAAGAACAAGGTGCAGGGCCTGTTGCACCCCCTCCATCACACTGGATTAAGATTTATTTTCTGGGTGTCAATTGAAGTGAAATTACTTTTTTTTTTTAATCTCTCTACCTGATTTTGTAATCAGGTAGCCCCTGCCTCAGGTATAAAAGAACAGTTGAAATATTATTATTCTCCATGGCTGTTGGGACTGATACGTGTATTGTATAACACTATCAAATATCTGAACAACTGACTGCCCTTCACGTTATCACCGATAAAGATGGACAACACCCAGGACTTAGACTTAACAGGAGACATTTAACATCAAGTTGGGATCCCGGTGGGTGAAGGGGGTTTTGACGCGATGACGTGACACGTCACACGTTCTCGCGGGTTTTGGAGCTGGGCGGTTCGTGAGGCACCAGCGGTGGGCTGATCACCAAGGCAAACAAAATAGTGAACAACTAGGATAAACTTGGTATACACAAAAACACACTCCCAAGCTAACACACAAAGAAAGAGCAAAGCAAAATATAGCAAAAAATATAAGCAATAGTAGATAAATAGTAGATAAAAATTTCAGCACATGCAAAAACAATATTGTAAATGAAACCAATTTAGATATCAAATTAATACAGTTGAGCAATGGATTAAATGTAAACATAAAATATGTGAAATGAAATGCACATAAAGAGCAAGTATATATAGAAAAATTAGAAAAAATTAAATATGTAAAAAAAAAAAATATATATATATATATATATGTATATATATATATATATATATATATATATATATATATATAAAAATAAATATAAAATGATGAAAATGCAGCCAAAGCAGGATGATCAAGCCGATAAAGCACAGAAATCTTCTTGCAATCTGTAAGAGAAATATAAAACCAAATAGTGTAGATTGTAAAAAATATAGATTTATTTGCGCTTTAAAATCTACTTACAAGATTTAAAAACAATAATTATAATGCAAGCATAATAGACAATTTTAAGAGAGGATTTTGTTTAAAAAAGCAATAATTGGATGAATTTTTAATATGGGGATTGCACATAAATAATATATATAAAAATAAACCAATTGGCACATATATGCTTATAAACACATCAATAATATAAATCATACTAATATATAAATAATATAACATAAAAAAAAAAATAAAAAAAAATGTTTTATCAGGGGAAACTGAGACAATCCAAAAGAAGGAAGAAATTGGAAAACAAGAAAGCATTTTACAAGAAAATAAGGGAAGATTGTATATGTAGAAATGTTTCTCAAGAATTATTTGTTTCTCAGGAATTTTTTGTAAAAGCCTTCTGCTCAAAATCTAAATTAAGACCACTTGGATATATTGTGTCTAATTTATAAATCCATCTGGCCTCATATCTGTCAAGTTGGTCACCATAACTGCCTCCTCTCCAATTATTTTTGACCGGTTCAATCGCCAAAAAAGATAGGCCAGTCGGATCTCTTCTATGACATGTAAGAAAGTGGTTGGAAAGGCCATTGGTTGTGAGCCCTCTATTGATATTTCTTAGATGTTCCGATATTCTTATGCTAAGAGTTCTTGATGTTCTACCTACATATAATTTGGAACATGGGCATCTAACACAGTAGATGACTCCTTTAGTCTTACAGGTTATGACTTGTTTGATGTTAAACACATCTTGGTTCGACATATTTATAAAAGTAGCCTGATGTCTCGGTATGCTTGGGTTGTTTATGCAGCCCATACAACGGCCACATTTATAAAAGCCGGGAGGGAGATTAAACATATTCGTTTGTTTTTTAATCGCGTAATTGTCTGTAGGTGCTAACAATAATTGTAAATTGGGTGCCCTAGAGAATACCACCCTTGGACTTGGGGTGATAATATCTCTAAGGACAGGATCCCCCTTGAGGACATTCCAATATTTCTTAATAATATTTTTGATTACAAAAGCCTGATCACTATATTCGGTGATAAACCCTTGATCAATTTCTGCTTTATCTCAATAATAACCCATACAATCTGAGATTTACTCATAATAGTTCCCCTATATCAGTGGAATTTTTGGATCTGGAGATCTATATTAAAGATGGCTCCATCCAGACCAAAACTTTTAAAAAATCCGTTGATTGCAATGGTTATATACCCTCAGATAGTTTCCACCATACTCCATGGCTAAATAATATACCTTATGGGCAATTTAGGAGAATCAAAAGAAACTGTTCTGAGGAATCAGTTTTTTCTAAACAACTAGCAGAAATGGAACAACAATTCTCAGATAAGGGGTTCAATTACCATCTACTTAAGTCTGCCCGCGACAGAGTTTGCAAACTGTCACGTCAAGATATTCTGGCTGTTCAGCATAAATCTAATGTCAATGAACAACTCAATAATAATATTCTGTTTATCACCGAATACAGGGAGTGCAGAATTATTAGGCAAATAGTATTTTGACCACATCATCCTATTTATGCATGTTGTCTTACTCCAAGCTGTATAGGCTCGAAAGCCTACTACCAATTAAGCATATTAGGTGATGTGCATCTCTGTAATGAGAAGGGGTGTGGTCTAATGACATCAACACCCTATATCAGGTGTGCATAATTATTAGGCAACTTCCTTTCCTTTGGCAAAATGGGTCAAAAGAAGGACTTGACAGGCTCAGAAAAGTCAAAAATAGTGAGATATCTTGCAGAGGGATGCAGCACTCTTAAAATTGCAAAGCTTCTGAAGCGTGATCATCGAACAATCAAGCGTTTCATTCAAAATAGTCAACAGGGTCGCAAGAAGCGTGTGGCAAATCCAAGGCGCAAAATAACTGCCCATGAACTGAGAAAAGTCAAGCGTGCAGCTGCCACGATGCCATTTGCCACCAGTTTGGCCATATTTCAGAGCTGCAACATCACTGGAGTGCCCAAAAGCACAAGGTGTGCAATACTCAGAGACATGGCCAAGGTAAGAAAGGCTGAAAGACGACCACCACTGAACAAGACACACAAGCTGAAACGTCAAGACTGGGCCAAGAAATATCTCAAGACTGATTTTTCTAAGGTTTTATGGACTGATGAAATGAGAGTGAGTCTTGATGGGCCAGATGGATGGGCCCGTGGCTGGATTGGTAAAGGGCAGAGAGCTCCAGTCCGACTCAGACGCCAGCAAGGTGGAGGTGGAGTACTGGTTTGGGCTGGTATCATCAAAGATGAGCTTGTGGGGCCTTTTCGGGTTGAGGATGGAGTCAAGCTCAACTCCCAGTCCTACTGCCAGTTCCTGGAAGACACCTTCTTCAAGCAGTGGTACAGGAAGAAGTCTGCATCCTTCAAGAAAAACATGATTTTCATGCAGGACAATGCTCCATCACACACGTCCAAGTACTCCACAGCGTGGCTGGCAAGAAAGGGTATAAAAGAAGAAAATCTAATGACATGGCCTCCTTGTTCACCTGATCTGAACCCCATTGAGAACCTGTGGTCCATCATCAAATGTGAGATTTACAAGGAGGGAAAACAGCACACCTCTCTGAACAGTGTCTGGGAGGCTGTGGTTGCTGCTGCACGCAATGTTGATGGTGAACAGATCAAAACACTGACAGAATCCATGGATGGCAGGCTTTTGAGTGTCCTTGCAAAGAAAGGTGGCTATATTGGTCACTGATTTGTTTTTGTTTTGTTTTTGAATGTCAGAAATGTATATTTGTGAATGTTGAGATGTTATATTGGTTTCACTGGTAAAAATAAATAATTGAAATGGGTATATATTTGTTTTTTGTTAAGTTGCCTAATAATTATGCACAGTAATAGTCACCTGCACACACAGATATCCCCCTAAAATAGCTAAAACTAAAAACAAACTAAAAACTACTTCCAAAAATATTCAGCTTTGATATTAATGAGTTTTTTGGGTTCATTGAGAACATGGTTGTTGTTCAATAATAAAATTAATCCTCAAAAATACAACCTGCCTAATAATTCTGCACTCCCTGTATAGTGATCAGGCTTTTGTAATCAAAAATATTATTAAGAAATATTGGAATGTCCTCAAGGGGGATCCTGTCAGACAATTACTCGATTAAAAAACAAACGAATATGTTTAATCTCCCTCCCGGCTTTTATAAATGTGGCCGTTGTATGGGCTGCATAAACAACCCAAGCATACCGAGACATCAGGCTACTTTTATAAATATGTCGAACCAAGATGAGTTTAACATCAAACAAGTCATAACCTGTAAGACTAAAGGAGTCATCTACTGTGTTAGATGCCCATGTTCCAAATTATATGTAGGTAGAACATCAAGAACTCTTAGCATAAGAATATCGGAACATCTAAGAAATATCAATAGAGGGCTCACAACCAATGGCCTTTCCAACCACTTTCTTACATGTCATAGAAGAGATCCGACTGGCCTATCTTTTTTGGCGATTGAACCGGTCAAAAATAATTGGAGAGGAGGCAGTTATGGTGACCAACTTGACAGATATGAGGCCAGATGGATTTATAAATTAGACACAATATATCCAAGTGGTCTTAATTTAGATTTTGAGCTGAAGGCTTTTATAAAAAATTCCTGAGAAACAAATAATTCTTGAGAAACATTTCTACATATACAATCTTCCCTTAATTTCTTGTAAAATGTTTTCTTGTTTTAGCAAATAAATCTAAATTTTTTACAATCTACACTATTTGGTTTTATATTTCTCTTACAGATTGCAAGAAGATTTCTGTGCTTTATCGGCTTGATCATCCTGCTTTGGCTGCATTTTCATCATTTTATATTTATTTTTATATATAAATATATACATATATATTTTTTTTTTTTTTTACATATTTAATTTTTTCTAATTTTTCTATATATACTTGCTCTTTATGTGCATTTCATTTCATATATTTTATGTTTACATTTAATCCATTGCTCAACTGTATTAATTTGATATCTAAATTGGTTTCATTTACAATATTGTTTTTGCATGTGCTGAAATTTTTATCTACTATTGCTTATATTTTTTGCTATATTTTGCTTTGCTCTTTCTTTGTGTGTTAGCTTGGGAGTGTGTTTTTGTGTATACCAGGTTTATCCTAGTTGTTCACTATTTTGTTCGCTAATTAGGTATTGTGTAGTATACCTATACACACTCCTGCCCACTTAAGATCTAATTTCACTCTCAACTTGAGACTTTTCCCTTTTTTTGGGGGGGGGGAATCTCTTCCTTTTTCGGTTGATCACCAAGGCAGAACAGGCTGAACAGGGAGCTCGCACACGGAAGGCGGCAGCCACACTGAACACACCGCACTGGCCACACTAAGGAGACAACAGCGGAGGCGGCTTCCACAAAACGGCAGCTCCACGTGGGTCCTTCTCTCCCGCCCACAGCTGCGGATCACTACAGCGGCAGGTTCCCAATCTATACAAAACGAAGCAGATACGGATAAGTACCGATTTTCCTGTTATTGTTGTACACCCTGTTGCTAAACTTAGTGCTCAAAACTTTGGCTAAATTGTAGGTCAGGCTACTGCTTGCAAGTACTCAGCCCGCAGAGGCAAAACGCTACTGCTGCAGGCCCACAGGGTATATAAAACTGGTCACAAACATTGAGAACTACCGAGCTTCTAACTTCTGGTACATGCATTGCATTACCAGTGTTAACTTGGTGCACAGTGAACACTTAAACTTTGGCTAAATCTAGGGCCAGACTGCTGCTTACACCCCCTTGACTGTAACAGTAGAACGCTACAGCTGTAGCTTCACAGCCGCCACATAACAGAATATAATCCACCGACAAATTCTGAGTTTCTACTCTCTGGTATATGTTCAGAGCTAACTTTCTCTCACAAATACCGATAAGCACTGATTTTTCACTTTCTCTGCTTGTTCACACACTCTACTGCCAGAAGATATTTCTCTTCTGTACAAAGCGGTGGCCTTTGAATATTTAAGTATTGGCCTTTTGAGAGCAATCTCACTGCTTAACCACGGGTCTATAATATCAACACTGCCTAACACCGATTAACAAAATGGCAACAAAAAGACAACAGGAACACAAATTAAATGTGAAAAAGATAAAAAGCAGGAAATATATGACAATAAAACGGAAAAACGCCTCTCCTTCTTCTCCCCTCAAACACAGAAGGGAGAGGAGAGTGATGGAGATGGCGCTATCGCAATGGCAGGGGAACCCGGTTTATCTCCTATTTTGCCTGCTTCACACACACAGATACCATTAACTCAGGAGATACTAGCTAAATCCCTAGACGCACAGTTTGATCGTATAAAGGGGGAAATTGAAAGCAACATAGCTAGTATTAGAAAGGATATCAGGGAATGTACTCAAAACATCAAGATTAACTCTGAAAAAATAGAAGATCTCACCCTACAAACCCTGACAAATTCAGATTTAATTCAACAGCTAACCAATAAAAACCGGTTGCTTGAGCATAAAATGTCTGACCTAGAAGACAGGTCAAGGCGGAACAATTTAAGGTTCAAAAATATTCCCGAAAGTGTAGACAGTGAGAACCTTGAGAAATTTGTATTAGAATACCTGAAGAAATTAGGGGTGAGCACGGAAGGAGCCATATCCCCTCTGGAGAGATGTCATAGAGTACATGGACCCCACAGTCTTCCAGTCCATATCCCCAGAGACGTATTGGTATGCTGCGGATCCTACAGGATAAAAGAAAGTATCCTGAAGCAAAAGAGAGAGAGACATCTAGAGGAACCCTATGAAACGATTTCTATTTTCCCAGATTTGTCCTTTTTCACCCACTCTCAAAGAAAGAGTTTTACCTCCCCAGCCGCAGTACTTAGAGCACACAATATAAAATACAGATGGGGATATCCCTGTAAGCTAATGGTGTCGTACGAAGGTCAACTCCTCTCATTTGACACCCCGGAAAAACTCAAAAGCTGGTTGGAGGAAAAAAACATAGAATGAAATCTGGGGGAGATAGATGGGAGGGAGAAGATAGCAATAAAAGATATATCTTTTTGACTTTGCTCGGGCTCCTCTCTCTCCCCTTTATAATAATGGAAAAGGATAACCACTATATACTCACTTAAGATAAAATTCACTACAATCAACAGGCACCATAACTACTACTCATCCAACGAACGGTGGGAGAGGGAGGGGAGGAGGAGAGGGGACACATTTTTTTTTTTCACAAGCACACAATATGTTCAACTCTTCAGGCACCCTCCATTCACTATAATCATCACACACCCAACCGCTTGCATCACATATACTCAATCACCAGCTCAACCACTTTTTTTTCTTCTCTTCTTTCACATGCACACAATATGTTCAACTTTTTAGGCACCCTCCACTTGCACTATAACCATCACACACCCTATCGCTTGCACCACATATTTTTTTTTCTCTTCTCTCACATGCACATAATATGTTCAACTTTTTAGGCTCCCTCCACTTGCACTATAACCATCACACACCCTATCGCTTGCACCACATATATTTATCAACAGCTCAATTATTTATTTATTTATATATTTTTTTCCCTTTCTTCTCTCACAAGCACACAATATGTTCAACTTTTTAGGCACCCTCCACTTTCCTATAACCATCTCACACCCCACCGATGGCACCACATATATTTAATCAACAGCTTAATTTTTTTTTTCTTTCTCTTTTTCCCACATACACACTAGACCCACACAAATCATCCATTTTCTCACTACATAGTTCACCTCCAATATAAAATCAGTCACCTACAGTAAATAGTATCTCACATTTAATCAATAGACAAAGGGAGGGACGGGGGAAGAATGGGAAGACAACACACCTCGGAGATCAGCCCACAGGGGGAAGGAAGGAAGGGAAGGAGAAGAAAAGAGAGAAAAATAGGCCTATTAGAGCTGCCCAGCTCCCAAATTCATTTTATATGAATTAAGCCCTGCGCTAGGCATATTCATGCCTTAGAGCAGAGAATATCCGGTTTAAAGCCGGTTTGGGGTGGGTTTATGTTTTATGTAGACGTCTACATGTGTTCAAAGATGACTCCACAATATGTTCTTGGGCTGGGGAGGAAACGGAAACAAATACGCCACACGATATATCATGGTTAAAGTTGCTTCCCTAAATATCCGCGGCTTGAATTCACCCCAGAAAAGATCACTATTGTTCAATCTCCTTAAAAAAGAAAATATAGATATTATGGCCCTTGCAAGAGACACATTGGAATACCCAGGATGAAGTTAGAATAAATACAAACAACTTTCCAACGGTCCTCGCAGCGTCACTTGAAATGGGGAAAAAAAGAGGGGTGGCGATCTTCTTCTCAAAAAATATCACCTTGAAAATTAGGTATCTCGAAAAAGACCCGGAGGGGAGATTCCTCATAGTGGTATGCGAAATTGAAGGCGAAACATATACTCTCGCTAATGCGTACGCCCCAAACACCTCTCAAATAAATTTCTTAACCAAGCTACTATATAAAATTGAGAGAATTAGACAAGGAGCTACCATATTAATGCGAGATCTAAATATGGTAATGGATCCTGAGATTGACCGGAAAAATATGCAAGAAACGGCCCGGACAGAATAAATCAAAATAACGCCAGAAGGAGGAGAGTTCTGATGGCGAAAGCAGATCTATATGACGTATGGCGATTTTCCACCCTAAAGAAAGGGACTTCACATGTTTCTCTAAAACACATAGTTCCTACTCCAGAATCGACCTAATATTCTGTAATCCCGGCCTAACCTCCAGAATCAACAAAACCCTTATCCTAGACGTCACCTGGTCAGATCATAGCGTAGTGATCATGAATTTAAAAGGAGGGATTAAAAAAGTCAGAGCAGACTGGAGAATTAACAACAGTTTAATATCCACTGAATTCAAAAGAAAATACATACAAGAAGTTATAGAGAACTTTCAAAATGAAAATAGAAGTGAAGAGATTGTACCATCTACAATCTGGTGCACATTGAAGTGCGTAGTCAGAGGTCATCTAATCAAGCTCGGATCCCAAGAAAAAAAAAAGAAAGATCTTCCGCTTTCAGAACTTTCAGAATACAGCTAGCTAACCACTCCACTGCCAATAAGACTGCCCCAACCAGAGAAGTAACTAATCAAATCAAAGCTCTACAAGAAAGGATAAATGAACAACTTCTCAAGAGAGTAAATAGAAACCTAGAGCTCCTAAATTCTAAGTGGTACTATAAAGGCAATAGATCAGAAATCATGCTAATGAATAAATTAAAAAATAAAAGAATAAAAAATAAGATCTCGAAGATCATATATGAAGGGGAGACCAGGCTCACTCCAGAGAAAATTGGCCAGGCCTTTACACAGTACTATAAAAGGTTATATAATCTTCCAAAAACAGCCCAAAATGAAAATGCACAGCAGTATTTCAGAGACAAAAGAATGAAACAACTAACACAAGACCAGCTGGAGATACTCAACCAACCGGTCTCAACAACGGAAATAAGGACAGCCATAGAAAGACTAAAAAAGAAAAAAAACCCAGGTCCTGACGGCTATGACAACGCTTTCTATAAGATTTACAAGGAAGTCCTCTATGAAGACCTGAAAAACACCTTTAATGAATTTATGGACAAAGGAGCTATACCGGAAGAAATACTCAAGGCGAATATTGTGACCATTCTAAAACAGGGTAAAAACCCGGAAGACGTTACCAGCTACAGGCCAATATCGCTCTTGAACACTGACTCTAAATTATACGCAGTGATAATAGCGGAGAGAATTAAGAAAGTCATCACCAGTCTGTTCCATAAAGATCAAGTAGGATTTGTACCAGGCCGTCATTCCTCGGGCCACATTCGAAGAATAATAAATTTGTATGAGAAAATCCACCGAGAGAAGAGGGTCCCTTTCATTGGACGCCGAAAAAGCTTTTGATCGGGTCGGGTGGAACTTCATAGATGCGACTCTACAAGCCTTTGGCTTCTCTGGTAAAATAAATAACGCAATTATGGCATTATATACGTTACCCATGGGCAGAATCATCGGACAAGGGATCCAGTCGCAATGGTTCAGAATTAACAACGGCACCAGACAAGGATGTCCGCTCTCACCTCTTTTGTACGCCCTCACAGTGGAACCTCTAGCATAGCAGATAAGAGACAACTCTAAGATCAGGGGTTTCAGATCAAAAAAAGACACTCTGAAAATGATGCTCTACGCGGACGATATTCTGCTAATCATCAGGGACCCTCAGACATCCTTAGAGGCACTGATCCGATGCATCACAGAATACAGTAATTTTTCTAATTATAAACTTAACACCAATAAAACTGCAGCCATACCAGTTAGTATACACAAAAACGATCGAAGTGCGCTCCAAGCAACATATGACTTCAACTGGTCAAAGAAGATATTTAAATATCTAGGCATAAATATATGCAGAATCCAACAAACATGATGGAAATTAATATCATGCCGATCCTTAAAGAAATCAATGAGAAGCTGAAAAAGTCGAAAAATCTTGAAATTTCCTGGAGTGGTAAAATAAACACCATCAGATCATATATATGGCCCAAAATAATGTATATCTTCCGCATGATTCCGCTAAAGGTCCCCCAGAGTTGGCTGAAAATGATTAAATCATCCCTTTCCAGATTCATCTGGCTCAATAAAAAGCCTAGATTGTGCCTACACCTCCTTGCCAAAAATGGTAAACAAGGAGGCCTTGGGATGCCAGACGTTGAGGAACAATACCGGGCCTCATGCCTCCGACACATCTTATATACCCTCAGTGATCAATCACAGAGAGAAACCTGGTATCCCTTGGAAGAAGAGTCGGTAAAAGAGCATGGAGGGATACTACCCTTTTTCTGGAGAGTTAAGGACGGAAGAAGAAATATAAAAGATCAGCAATCTTCAACAAATCAGGGAGCTGTCCTGAAGCATCTAAGCAGTTACTGGGGCAGACTTCAGAGAAAAGCTGGACTAGAGAACAAGATACACACATGCTTTCCACTGAGCACACTTACGGGATTGATAGATAATATACAACTTCGAACTTGGTCCGCTAAAGGGATCATCACAATAAATGACCTACTGGACGGGATTAAAATCAGAGCCTTTAATAATCTGCAAGACTATACAATCTCCAAGTAAGTGAACAATACACATACATGAGAGTCACTAATTTTCTACACAAGCATCTTTACCTCTCAGATAAGGACTCAAGAACACAGAAACTGATAAAATTAATACAGCAAGACAGTCAAAGAATTAGGATCGATACCTGTCTAAAGTACAACAACGCATGTAGAGAACAACAGATACCATCAGCACTCCCAAAATGGAAACAAGATCTAAACTTAGATATCACCTTGGATGAATGGAATTCAGCACTGGCAGAAATAACCAAAAATATTCACTGCCTTAACATTACTGAGTGCTGTTATAAAGTGCATAACAGGTGGTACAGAGTCCCAACACTATTAGCAAAAATATACAAAGATGCATCTGACCTATGCTGGAGATGCGGCACCCACGCTGGAGATTATAAACACATATGGTGGGAATGCCCACTAATAACTAACACTTGGTCAACAGTTTTTTCAAAACTAAACACAATTCTGGGTATGGCAATACTGGTAAATCCCGCTCTCACCCTCCTACATATAAAACTACCACCAATGAGAAAAGAAGAAAAAATAATATTGCACCATATTTTGGCAGCTACGAAACTATCCATAGCCAGAAATTGGAGATCCTCAAAGGACATCACTTGGCCGATGATCCTGACACAAGTATGCTTCCAAATGAAAATGGAGAAAGGCCTAACTGCCTGGTCGGGATACAACATCTTAAAAATTCAAATGTGGACAAAGTGGTTGGAAATCATAGAGAAGAAAGGACAGTGACTTAAATAAATACTGCTGCGACGCCTAGAAGGAAAGCCTTTACGAAAGAATCAAGCCGTGACCCTTCAGGGTCCCTCCCAAGGTTACCAACTAAGATACCAAGCTCTGTGGTCTCATCTTTGACAAATTATGTTTGTTAGTCCTGTAAGTCTTGTGAGTCTTGTACGTCCTTCCAGCAATAACACCTGGAGGGGGAATATAGCATGAGAGCATAAAGTCAGACTCTCCTGCAAGACCCCATATATAAAGGCAATTGGGTTTCTAATAAAGTAATTGTGAGATATGAAACACCAGAACAAGGGATAAAATAGACACAATGATGTTTCAACTCACCTCGTCCACATATAAGGTGTACACAAAGTAAATACTGAGTGTCTTTTAAAAAAAAAAAAAAAAGTTGGAATCCCGGTGACAACAATACAGTGAGATTGCAAGTATTGAGGGCATCTAACTACTGCACTATTTTGTCTATTGTCTGCATATATCCTGAATGCTTTACTAATGATTTTGGAGATTGCACATGGGAGTAGAGAACAAGTTTAGGTAGTAGAGGGGGAATTTCAGACTTGCACTGCCCAAGTGCTTCCTAGTACGGGTAAAGGGGCCATGTACTAGGGTGAGGATCCCGCGGGCTAGTTCCTCAATGATCATAAATGGAATGAGGGCCCACACCCCTAGAAGACCCATTGTGAATGAAGAGGGATGTGATGCTGGACGGAGGGAGGAGGTAACCCATCTTTTATAGTTAAGTTCTCCAGGCTGGAGTATTGAAAGAGAGTTGTTGTTGTAACTCTATGTCCGAGTTTAAACTGTTCGCTGATTTATTTTTATACTTAGATGGTTTGTATACATTCAACTCTGCCTAGATACCACGGGCTCAGGTGAGCCAATTTCTTACAGCGATTGGAAGGGGGAATCCTTGTCTCTCTCGCTTCACAGTAACGCCACTGTTGAGTATTAGAGGTGCCTTCATGGTACCTCTGCGGGAACGTGGTCCCCCACTCGGGCCTACAAGCAGCGGCTTTTAATGTACGCCTCTGCTCAGTCGCCCCACCATGTATACCCGCCTCAACTGCCCTCGTGTCACTGAAGATTATACAGTCCGGGGTATTATTTTACTGATTATATGTCTCATCTGTTTAAATGTGTCCCCTGCTTTTTCCTACTACCCATGTTGTTGTTCAAGTAAAGCTACCAAGATTAAACCTGATGGCTAGCTTGAGAAGTCAAGGTCAGAAAAAAGACTATCAACCTTAAGGTGTCTTGTATCAATGCTAAGGGGCTGAACTTGCCAAACAAACGTCACAGGTTGTTTCGAGAGTTGAAAGCATTCAAAAATGACGTAGTTATGGTCCAGGAGACAGATTTTCAAATGGATAATTCCCTTAACAATATGACCCTTTATATACTGAGGCCTACCATTCTAAATCTCTACCCTTTATAATTAAAGACACATGGAGTGACAATGACTGTAGAGCCATCTTTGTGAAGGGAACTCTAGTTCATGATATGATCACGCTGGCTTGTATATCCGCTCCTAATGTACAGCAACATCTGTTTATTTGTTCTATCCTCCAAGATCTAGATCGCTTTGCGGAGGGCATAACCCTGCTGGGGGAGATTTCAATTTGGTAATTGATCCCTCAATTGACTCATCCAGTGGGCCGTCTACCCTTAACAAACATAAAACTAAAAAAATAACGAAGAGTCTCTCCCGGGCACAGCTAGCAGATGGGTGGCGTATCCAACATAACACCTCTAAAGATTTTACTTTTTTCTCATCTACTGAACACCACATCCATAGGGACTATCAAACTGAGTGATCATGCCCCTATCCACCTAGGGGCAGTGATCATGCCCCTATCCACATGGTAATACCTTCTCACACACCGAAAAAGACACATTGGCATTTAAATGAGACGCTTCTTAAAGACAAGAGCACGACCCATAAATTGACTGCTTCCCTAACTAATTACTTTACAGATAATGACACCCCAGATATTACACCCCCGCTTTTATGGGAAGCCAACAAGGCAGTTACCCGAGGCCAGTTAATCAGTATAGGTTCCCAGCTTAAACGTTCTAGGGCAGCCACTTTAGTATCTCTTCTAACACAAATTGCGGAATTAGAAGAATCACATAAGCATTCACTGTCACCTGGAGTCTTCCAAAAACTTTCAACCCTGAGAAGGGAACTAATAGCACTTTGTAATCTGAAATTACATCATTCTATGCAGAAACTTCAGAGCAGCATATATGCCCAAAGGGACAAACCGTGAAAGATGCTAGCAAGAGCAATTGAACAGAACACATGTCAATGCACATCCCTAAGATAAAAATGAAGCAAAGTTCCATGGACAGAACACATAGCAGAAGCATTCCCCCAATACTATTCTGATTTGTACAATATCGCAGCAGATGCCTCTGATGCTACTGAACTCACAAGTCAGATCCACATTTTAGACTATCTCTCCCGACATATGCCATCCAAACTAGACAAAGCATTTGCAGACTCCACTGACACTGATATTACTGCAGAAGAAATCAAAGCAGCCATTAAAAATTCTCCCAACGGTAAAAGTCCAGGGCCGGATGAATTTATGGTCCTATATTACAATATGTTTAGTGATCTTTTAACTCCAAGACTAGTCACGTTTTACAACTCTCTTGCCACAGGCTCCATGCTACCCATGCAAGTCCAAGAAGCACATATAACTATTATACTGAAAGAGGTGAAAGACCCAGCATTGTACTCTAGCTTCAGACCCATTTCCCTACTTAATGTAGATAGGAAACTTTTTGCGAAAATTCTTAGCAAACGCCTGAAAGAGGCTTTACCTGAGCTAATTCATAAAGACCAAGCCAGATTTATAATGGGTCAAGAAGCAAGAGATAATGTGACCAAAATTATTAATCTGATTCATCATGTGAAGTTCTATTTTCTAAAAGCTATGCTATCACACATTGGGATTGGGATGCTCTATGTTATCATGGATAGCAGCTTTATATCAATCCCCAATAGCCCGTTTGAAGATAAACAGTAGCTTATCTGGACCGGTCACCCTGTCGAACGGCACTCGGCAGGGCTGCCCACTCTCCCCTCTGTTTTTTGTTTTAACTCTTGAGCCCCTGATCAACGCTATGCGAAAGAACTAAGATATTCGTGGCACCCCATAGGTCCTCATCACCACTAAATTGCAAATGACTTATTGTTTGTACCTTACCAAATATCATGAAAGAAATTATAGCAATATTTATGATTTCAAAATAAACATGTCCAAATCAGAAGTGTTAAATATCTCACATCCCACGCACATGGCAGAAACTATCAGATCATTATATCCTTTAAAATGGGCCACATCCCACAAACGCTATATAGGAATTTACCTCTCAGCTAAAACAGACTCCCTGTATGATTTAAATTACATACCAATATTCAGTAAAGTCAAAGCGAACATTGAAAAATGGACAACCCAGTGGCTTTGCTGGTTTGGCAGAGTAGCAGTCACAAAAATGAATCCTTCCTAGACTTCTGTACATTATCCAAACGATACCCATCTATGTACCACCTACCTTTTTAAGAGATATTAAAAGAATCATTACCAAATTTGTTTGGAATGCTAGGTCCCCCCATCTGGGATACCAATACCTTATATGGGATAAGGAACATGGAGGTTTGGGTCTCCCAGACCTTTGAGACTTATTACAAAGCCACAGCTTTAGCTAGAGTAGTGAAATGGACCATACCCACCCCTAAACACTAGATTTATATAGAACAAAGAGCCCTCAATGTAACGATTCCTACTGCGATGCGGAGAAACCAAAAGCACAATATAATCATAGACAAAAGACACCCCACGGTTGCCCCCACTATCAGTATTTGGAAACAATATGCCAGTAACACGAACATAACACACAAACCCTCTTTGTTAATGTCCCTAATAGCCAATGCTGATTTTGCACCGGGGATCTCTTGTGTAAATATTCAGAACCTATTTGAAGAGGAGGTACGCTACCCTAGATTGGGTCATATCCTGACTGAAGGGAAACTTAAACCATTATTTTGAATTGAATTTCCAACATACAGAAAAAAAGCCTCCATCTCCACTGGAGTACAAGAAAACACATATAAAATATTTACCAGATGGTATAAAGTGTCTTCGTTGCTACACTCCCTCTTTCCGACGGTGTCTGACAGGTGCTGGAGATGCCTGATGCACAAAGGTGATTTCATCAACATATGGTGGAGCTGCCCTCTAATACGCCCATTCTGGGCTACAGTGGTGGACACCATTCCACTGATAGACACCCAAGATTTTCCTCTGACTTCACTGGCCTTCGTACTTCACCACACATCTATGCCAATTAACAAATCTAAAAAAACAATTACTGTACATTTGTTGAATGCGGCCAAGATGCGTATCCCTAGGCATTGGAAATGAAGTACCCCCCACGTACAAAGAATGGATTGCTCAAGTTGAGTGGATCCAGGGAGCGCAAGACCTTCTTTTAATAGCTCAAGGAAGAGGTTCCCAACACATGTTACAATGGTTCCACTGGATAGAGTTTGTCAGTGGGGAAGGCGGGCTCTTAGCTACAAAAAAATGTGATGCTGGCATCGCTGGTGGTGATTGCCCATAAGACAAATAGACACCAATTCAGGATGAGAGCGGTGGACCTCCTCCCCTTCCCTCCCTTCCGCTTTTCTCTTCTTTCCCCACCTTCCTCACTGTTGTAATTTCTTCTTGTGATCTCTTTGTGTCTTCTTTGAAGTTTCTATTTGTCTATGATTATCAGAATATGTTTAGCTATTGAGGAGCATTGCTACATCTGTATCACACCTGTTCAGCATGCCAGGGAGGTGCTGACTGTATAATGTTTCATTTTACATAACTCTGGCTATGTTAAAGTCAAGGACACAATCACATTCGTAAGATACCCAAATTCTATGCACTAATGTCATAATATGTAGCATTTGATGTTCCTGTTTGTATTTGATTTCTGTTTAATATTGATGTCTATGTCTTCCTTGTATATTACTACTTTTAAAAAACTTTAATAAAAATATATTGAAGAAAAAAAAAGCTATTCTGATTTCTAACATTACTGGTGGACTAAAAGTGTCCTATATCGCCAAGGAGTATCAGCGTGGTCCATTTTTGGTTTGCTAAATTGAAAGTTTGGGCCAAGCTGGCAATTATGCCCCCCCTTCATGCTATATCTCTGCTAGTTTTTGCAAGTCTATAGGAGCTATATTTGTGAGTGTGCCTATCTAAATACTGCATTATATTGCAATTTTTTTTTTCAGGTCATCACCCACCCTATCCCACAGCTCACCCACTCTAATTATCAGCTACTAATATAATCTGAGAATTAACTGCAGACTTTTAAATTCACTGCATAATACAATCCACTGATAACACCTTAGGGCCAGTTTGTAAATTCCAATTTACTACTCTTCAACTCCTTCATCATATAAAATACATTAAACACACTGCCTATCTGAGTTGTAGGCTCATCAGCTTACCTCAGCATCTTACAATACAATTACACTGCAACTCACAATAGATTAAATACCCAGCTCTAGTTAATCATTATCACTGACCTCCTAGTGTCATGACCAGCACCTCCTCTTTTCAGCCTTTTACTCCTTCATCCTTGACACCTCTTCTAACCCTGGCCAGAAATAAAACCAGCATCTGCCACAGACCTCACCTGCTTCATATTACTAAATGCAATACTGAGAACCTTATATCTATCCCCTGCAAAAGTCACATGTTCTTCAGATGTGCCCTGCTAAACACATGCTCTTTATGCAACAAGCTTACAGCCATTCACAATCTATTCATCACTCACTCCTTTAAACTCCTTGCGCTTACTAAAACCTGGCTTACCTCATCTGACACTGTCTCTCCTGCTGCTCTCTCTTACCGTGACCCACACCCCAAGACCTGGGGACAAAAAGGGTGGAGGTGTTGGCATCCTCTTATCTCCTAACTGCTCCTTCCAGCCCTTACCCTCAGCCCCTTCAGTCTCATTTTCATCATCTTAAATACACACTATTCGTCTTTTCTCCCCTCCATCCATTTGTGTTGCCATTGTTTATCGGCCCCGGGACCCACTTCCCAGTTTCTTGACAACTTTTTTGCAGGGCTCCCCAACTTTCTTTCCACTGATGTACCATGTCTCATTCTGGGAGATTTCAACATTCCCATTGACCTAAACAGCTCTCCTGCTACTTCAAAACTCCTCTCCCTAATCTCTTCCTTTGGCCTCTCCCAGTGGACCAACTTTGCAACCCACACTGTCGGTCATTCACTAGACCTAATATTCACTTAATTATGTGCCATTACCAACTTTTCCCATTCACCTTTCTGACCACCACCTTCTCACCTTCTTTCCCACTGTACCTCAGTCGACTACTGAATATCTCTCCCTGAATGAATTCAAAAGACTGCTATCTAATTCCACCCTCCCGCTGCCTACCACAACTCTTCAAACCTCTATCCCCTCTTTCCCATCCATCTCATGTCCAGAGGAAGCTGCTAACTCTTACAACAGCATCCTCACCTTAGCCCTTGACAACATTTCCCCTGTTGTCGCCAAACATGCCCGCAGACCCAACCAACAACCATGGCACACAAAGCAAACATAGGACCTCCAGAAATGTACTCACACGGCTGAGCAGTGTTTTAGGAAATCCCGCTACAAGGAGAATTTCCTTCATTATAATTCATGTTGTATTCCCACAACTCTGCTTTCTCTCAGTCCAAGGAACACTGTTTCTCTGCCTTAATATCCACCCTTTCATCGAATCCCAAACGTCTCTTTTCAACATTTAATGCTCTCCTCTGCCCTGCTACGCTCTTACGGCCCAAGACCTTGCCTCTCACTTCAAAACCAAAGTTGACGCTATCAGGTGTAACTTCACCTCCCATGACTTGCCCCAACTACCTCCTGCCTCGTTCCCATCCCCCAAACCCGCTCTGTATATCTTCTCCCCTGTACCTGAGAAAGAGGTAGAAGATCTGCTCTACTGCTTGAGATCTACTACTTGTGCGCTAGATCCCATTCCGTCTCACCTTGTATCCTCTCTTTCCCTTCTACTCTGTCTAACTCTAACCAGTCTCATCAACCTCTCTCTGCTTTCTGGAATAGTACCATCAACCTTCAAGCAAGCCCAAATTGTACCTGTATTGAAAAATCTTGGCCCGACCCCACTCTCGAAAAGGGATATAGGATGGTAGTTAGATGGAAATCTAACTACCATCCTATATCCCTTTTCCCCTTTGTGTGCAAGTTGCTGGAGAGAATGGTGCACTCGCGACTAACAGACTTTCTGACTGCCAATGACCTGCTTGACCCTTTTCAATCTGGCTTTAGACCCTTACACTCTATTGAAACAGCCCTCACTAGAGTATCAAATTACCTCCTTTCTGCCAAATCTAAAGGCCACTTCTCAGTGATGATCCTCTTAGATCTCTCTGCTGCTTTTGACACCATTGACCACCGCCTCCATCTTAATAGATTATCCTCGTTTGGCATAGGTTGTATGGCACTCTCTTGGATCGAGTCGTACTTATCTGAGCGCTCCTATACAGTGTCGCTTGCTGGAGTGACATCGTCTCCTGTTCCTCTCTCTGTTGGTGTTCCTCAAGGATCGGTCCTTAGCCCCCTTTTGTTTTCCCTGTATACCACCTCTCTGGGAGAACTCATCCACTCTTTTGGTTTCCAATACCACCTGTTGATACCCAGATTCTCCCCTGACCTCACTCCCTCTCTAGTGTCACGTGTAGTTGAGTGTCTGTCGGCCATCTCCACTTAGATGTCTGATTGCTACCTGAAACGTAACCTCTGTCCATACACCTGGGTTCACAGTCAACGTTGAAAATGCTACAAACGTACCAGCTGACTGTGTCTGATGTCTTGAGTCACTTTTGACTCTGCTCTCTCCTTCGTTCCTCATATTCAGTCTTTAGCCAAATCCTGTTAGCTGCACCTAAGGAAAATTGCACGCATTCGTCCGTTCCTCAGCGAAGAGACTGCCAAAATACTAGTGCACTCGCTTGTGATCTCTTGCCTTGACTACTGTAACAGCCTCCTGACTGGACTACCTATCGCTCATCTGTCTCCCCTGTAATCTATCCAAAACACAGCTGCCAGACTCATCTTTCTTGCACGTCGGTCTGACTCGGCAGCTCCTCTCTTCAACGCCCTTCACTGCCACCCCGTCTCAGAATTTTATCAAGGATAAAATTCTGTCTTTAACCTACAAAGCCCTCCAATCCTCTGCCCCGCTGTACATTGACTCCCTTGTTAACTGATACCTCCCTGCAAGACCTTTGCAGTCCTCAATGGGACTAAAACTCTCCTCCAACCTCATCACCAATTGTCTCCAAGATTTCGTCCGAGCTGCCCCCTCTCTCTGGAACTCCCTTCAGCAGATCATCCAGCTCTCTCCCTCCATTTCAAACTTTAAAAAGTCCCTCAAAACTCATCTCTTTGAAGAAGTTTACTACCCAACCCACTTGAAAAGCAGTCACCCCACCTAACTGTAACACACACAATTCATCTTTGGCCTATCCCACCTAGTGCCACCCATCCTCACTATTGATGCGTATTAGGGACTTCAACTTGTGGCTTGGAGAATGGTGTCGGGAGCAAGGATTTGGCTTTGTTTCTCATGGAAGTTCACTATGGGATAGAAAGGAACTGTACAAAAAAGATGGTTTGCATCTTTCTCAAAAGGGAAAGAATGTTCTCAGTGAGCAGTTCAGAGGTTTTGCTAGGAGGTTTTTAAACTAAAAGAGGGGGGCAAAATGGCGATAAAACATCAATCCAATTGCCTCCCAAAAAAGGGACAGAAGTTACCTGTAGTCAGTGTGCTGAAAAATGATAAGCTTAGGGTCATGTCTACAAATGCTCGCAGTTTAGGGAATAAGATCCATGAACTTGTGGCAATATTGGCAACTGAGAATGTAGATTTAGTGGCTGTTACATGGTATAATGAAAAAAATGACTGGGATATATCAATATCAGGGTACTCTTTATATAGAATAGACAGAGAAGGCAAGAAAGGGGGAGGGGGGGGGGCCCTGTATGTGAGGGATATCTTTAAATCTAACGTAATAGAAGTTAGTGAGGCAAACATAGAGTCAGTTTGGGTTACATTAGAATTTGTTAATCATATGGTAACTCGGGTAGGTGTGATTTATAGGCACCCTGGACAAATAGAGGAGTTAGATAATCTACTAGTTGAGGAAATAGCTAAAATGACAATGAAGGGAGAAGTGATCATCATGGGTGACTTTAATCTTCCTGATGTGAACTGGAAATACAAAACAGCTACTTGCGCCAGGAATACGCAGATCCTAAACTCCCTACTGGGATTATCTCTAAAACAAGTAGTGGAGGAGCCAACTCGAAAGCAGGCCATACTAGGCTTAGTGTTCACAAATGGAGATTTGTTATCAGATATTACTGTAGGTGAAAGTTTAGGATCTAGTGATCACCAGACAGTGTGGTTTAATATAAGAACAGTGACGCAGTCACACCACACAAAAAAAAAGTTTTAGATTTTAGAAAAACAGACTTTTCTAAAATTAGATTAGGTGTAAAGGAGTCATTATCAGACTGGAGCAATTTAAATGGAGTCCAGGAGAAATAGGATTATCTAAAAGTGCACTTCTGAAGGCAACAGAAAATTGCATAAGGCTTGTCAGGAAGAGCAAAAAATTGAAGAAACCACTGTGGTACTCTGCAGAGGTGGCAAAAATAGTAAAAAATAAAAAGCTAGCATTTAGTAATTATAAAAATACTCAGAGTGAGGAAGATAGAAAGATCTATAAGAGTAGGCAGAAAGAGGCAATGCAAGCTATAAGAGCTTCCAAAGCACATACAGAAGAGACTATAGCCCAGTCAGTGAAAAATGAGGATAAAACATTTTTTAGATACATAAATGAGAAAAGGAAAGTAAAACAAGGATTAGTTAGATTAAAAACAAAAGAAGGATGCTATGTAGAAGAGGATAAAGGCTTAGCAGACTGCCTTAATGAATATTTTTGTTCAGTTTTTACAAATGAAAATGAGGGTAAGGGACCTCATTTAGGGAAAAAGACTAATGAGTCTTTTGATGCATGTAAGTTTACAGAGGAAGAGGTGTTACTTCAGCTGTCTAAAGTAAAGACAAATAAGTCGATGGGACCTGATGGGATACATCCAAAGTTATTAAAAGAACTTAGTGGTGCACTAGCAAAACCGTTAACAGATTTATTCAACCAATCATTGTTAACGGGAGTAGTTCCAGAAGATTGGAAATTAGCTAATGTTGTGCCCATTCACAAGAAAGGTAGTAAGGAGGAGGCGGGCAACTATAGACCAATAAGTCTTACTTCAGCAGTGGGGAAAATAATGGAAACCTTGTTAAAGAATAGGATTGTTGAACATCTAAAGTCGCTTAAATTTCAAGATCAGAGACAGCATGGGTTTACTTCAGGGAGATCATGCCAAACTAATCTTATTGATTTTTTTGATTGGGTAACTAAAATAATAGATCAGGGTGGTGCAGTAGACATTGCTTACCTAGATTTCAGTAAGGCTTTTGACACTGTCGCACATAGAAGGCTTATCACTAAACTGAAATCTTTGAGTTTGGATTTCAATATTGTTGAATGGATTAGACAATGGCTGAGTGACAGGCAACAGACGGTTGTAGTCAATGGGGTATATTCGATGCAAGGTCTTGTTACTAGTGGGGTACCTCAGGGATCTGTTCTTGGACCCATTCTCTTTAATATTTTTATTAGCGATATTGCAGAAGGTCTTGTTGGCAAAGTATGTATTTTTGCTGATGATACAAAGATTTGCAGCAGGGTTGATATTCATGGAGGGATAAGCCAAATGGCAAATGATTTAGCTAAACTAGAAAAATGGTCAGAGCAGTGGCAACTGACATTTAATGTGGACAAGTGCAAGATTATGCACCTTGGGCGTAAAAACCCAAAAGCAGAATATAGACTATTTGGTACAGTCCTAACCTCAACATCTGAGGAAAGGGATTTAGGAGTAATAATTTCAGAGGACTTGAAGGTAGGTAGGCAATGCAATAGAGCAGCAGGAAATGCTAGCAGAATGCTTGGTTGCATAGGGAGAGGTATTAGCAGTAGGAAGAGGGAAGTGCTCATGCCATTGTACAGAGCACTGGTGAGACCTCATTTGGAGTATTGTACGCAGTACTGGAGACCGTATCTCCAGAAGGATATTGATAATTTGGAGAGAGTTCAGAGAAGGGCTACTAAACTGGTTCATGGGTTGAACGATAAAAACTTACCAGGAAAGGTTAAAGCATCTTAACATGTATAGCTTGGAGGAAAGACGTAACAGGGGGGATATGATAGAAACATTTAAATACATAAAGGGAATCAACACAGTAAAGGAAGAGAGTATATTTAAAAGAAGAAAAACTACCACAACTAGAGGACATAGTCTTAAATTAGAGGGGCAACGATTTAAAGGTAATATCAGGAAGTATTACTTTACTGAGAGGGTAGTGGATGTATGGAATAGCCTGCCAGCAGAAGTGGTAGAGGTAAACACAGTCAAGGATTTTAAGCATGCGTGGGATAGACACAAGGCTATCCTAGCTATAAGACCGGGAACGGGGGACTAATAAAAGTACTCAAAAAAAAAATTGGGCAGACTAGATGGACCGAATGGTTCTTATCTGCCGACACATTCTATGTTTCTATGTTTCTATCACCAGTCAGTGTGGTTTAATATAAGAACAGTGACACTAGATCCTAAACTTTCACCTACAGTAATATCTGATAACAAATCTACATTTGTGAACACTAAATCTAATATGGCTTGCTTTCGAGTTGGCTCCTCAAATTCTTGCTTTAGAGATAATGCCAGTAGCGAGTTTAAGATATGTGTACTCCTGGCACAAGTAGCTATTTTGGATTTCCAGTTCACATCAGGTAGATTAAAATTACCCATGATGATCACTTCCCCTTCATTGTCATTTTAGCTGTTTCCTCAATTAGTAGATTATCTAACTCCTCTATTTGTCCAGGGGGCCTATAAATCACACCTACTCGAGTTACTGTATGTCCAAATTCTAACGTAACCCAAACTGACTCTATGTTTGCCTCACTAACTTCTATTACATTAGATGTTAAGCTATCGCTCACATACAGGGCCACCCCTCCCCCTTTCTTGCCTTCTCTGTCTTTTCTATATAAAGAGTACCCTGATATTGATATATCCCAGTCATTGTTTTCATTATACCATGTAACAGCCACTAAATCTACATTCTCAGTTACCAATATTGCCACAAGTTCATGGATCGTATTCTCTAAACTGCGATCAGTTGTAGACATGACCCTAAGCTTATCATTTTTCAGCACACTGACTACAGGCACGGTTATAGACATGAATTTTATTTATGCTAGTTTGTTGATCTTATACACAGATATCACTTATATATTTATTTATATGTGTGGGGTAGATGCAGGTGACTGGTGGTCTAAGCAACAGTGTTTCCAGGTAAACATACTGGCTATTGTTCAAGGCTGGACTGTAAACAACATGGAGTCTGACAGTTTGACAGTCTGGTCACCTGACCAGTGTTACAATGGAAAAGCTGTACCAACAAGGGCCTGCATTTAAAGAGATACACAAGAAAGAGATTTCAGAACTGTCCTGAAGCTTCAACAATGGACACCACATAAGAAGCTGCTGCTGAAGCCAGTCTTTCTACCTGAGTTCTCCTTGCACTGTAACATCTGAGTATCAGCATTTATATATTTTACTTTACTTTCTGATAACTTTGTGTTATCATTAAACTTTGTTATGCTTTAATCTATTCAAGTGTGTGGATATTCTGTTATTTGGTTATGTTATTTGCATATTGAATATAACTCTCTAATAATACCTTATGGAATATATAATCATTGTATGTTATATTATTTCCATTTATAAATTTGTTGTTGAGGTAATGCTCATTTGGCTTCTATTGTTATTGTGTAACAGTGGGAACCAAACTGTAAAGTGTTAAACAGACACCTATTGATACCAAATCTGGTGTTAATTTAGATATTGAGCATTTACTAATCTTCACCATCCAATATAGGCACCTTCTGTCCCTGTTTTGGAGGGCAATTGAATTGATGTTTGATCTCCATTTTGCCCTTTTTTTTTTTTTTACAGTTAACAGAACAGACAACTGACAAAAAATGATGTCAGTCTGTCAAAAAAATATTAATAATAAACAGACAATATAAAATATATAAATATTTTATTGGTAATGCTGATAAAAATAGAGAAAACACTGTGGTTGTATTGCCTCATAATCCAACTCACGACTAATACACCAGGACATATAAACACAAACAACATAGACAAGACAAAAGACAAAAGGTGGCATTCCAGATTTATTTTAGATGTTGCAGCTTGATAGTAAACAAAGTAGGTTGGTCACTGTAAAAAGGAAAACCATCTTTTAAAAAGAAGCAAAAGACTTCAGCATGCCCTGACAAAAAATCTAACCTGTCTGTACTTTAGGAACTTGCCTGAATGTGAGGTAAGTAGTTCATTTGCGGGCTGCTCTTTGCTGGAGGGAAAGTGTTAACTTATGAATGTGAGGTAACAGGCCAACCCAGAGTGGTTAACGCAACGGTGCCTGGAGGATTTAGGGGCCTCTTCACTCTGCACCACTTGATTTGTGCATAGCGGAGCGGCTGGGAGAGAGGGTGGAAACTCCACACTCCCCTCTCCCTGTTCAAAAGAAGAAAGGATGTGGATTACAGGTGTCAAGGGGAGAGACTCTTGATTTGCAGCTCTATGAATTCCCTGAACATCTTCCAGGTAATGCTTACTAGTTAAGTTGTGGTACTTTTTGCAGTCCCATTTTCCATTGTGTGTATTGGGATTTCTAATTGTATTTACTGGCTTTTGACCCTTGGCTTTCCCTTACTGGAGTCTCCTGATTGCTTTTCCTGAACGTTGGCTAGTATCGTTTGTGAATCTTCGCTGCCTGCAAAATTACTTTTTTGCCTGATCCCCATGTTGTTATTCTTCTGGCCTTCAGTGCCAATACCATCCTCCCTGTGCTTCTCTCCCAAGACAAGCCTGACATATTGCTTATGTTTGCCTCTTTGTTTCTAGTCTATTCGTTAAACCTGCACTCTGCATTTCCTACATAGGCATCTCCTGTTCAGTTTTCAACTTCCGCTCCTTGATGTCTGCAAGAGATCTTAAGGATAGCCATTTGCTTGTGCTTTTTGAATTTCTGTTGGTTTATGCAGTTTCAAGGCCTTTTTATCTGGCACATTCCCGGATGGCTTTACTTCCTCGATGTCTTCCAATAGTATGCGTCCATGTAGACCATTTGATGTAAAACTGGATCTCTATTGTGATGGACTCACTTGTACCCCAGCTGGGTACCTCCATCAAAGCTTTCTCCTAAGACTGCAGTAAAACAGTATAGGAGTAAACCAGGAACTGCATTTATTTGAGAAAAACACTGGCTTATATACACACATACTCTGGTCAACCACAGATAATTTAATAACACAAACAATGGATTATAAACTAAACTTGGTTCCCCATCAGGTACTATAATAGAAAAACAGAAACATAGAATGTGTCGGCAGATAAGAGCCATTTGGCCCATCTATTCTGCCCACTTTTCTAAATACTTTAATTAGTCCTTGGCCCTATCTTATATCTAGGATAGCCTTGTGCTAATCCTTGGCATGCTTAAACTCATTCACTGTGTTTTTATTCCACTTCCACTGGAAGGCTATTCCATGCACCCACTACCCTCTCAATAAAGTAGTATAAGAGGACATCCCATTAACATTTATTTATATAGCGCCAACAATTTACGTAACGCTAGATACAGAGCTTAGAAGGGCACTACATACTAAGTTAGACAAACTAGAACAAACTAGAACTGGCTCGCAAGCTTACAATCAAGGGGGAATGGGGTACATGAAACACATAAGGGAGTGCAGAGGACAGAGGGAATGTAGTTGTAGTAACAGTTATATGGATGGTTGGCACTAGGTAAGTTTGACCAAAGATTTAATTGTGTACTTTCTAGCTGGATCAGTTGTAAGCTACCTGATATTAACAGTGATTGAAGACCGTGAGAGCTAGGTGGGATTAGGCAGAGGTAGATCAACTAGTATGCTAGTTGGATGGGTAGTAAGCTTCATTAAAGAGATGAGTTTTGGGGGCGGAGTTAGCCAGCAAAGCAAGCAGTTGCATTCAAGAGGAGCTCCTCCAATCACAAAGATTATATGGCGACATACGCTTTCCTTCCCAACCGACTCTACAACTTTACACCCTGTCTCACAATGGGTAATAAGGGGAAGAGAAAGAAAAAGGCTGCGGGTCCCAAAGGACAAGATATTGGGTCTTTTTTTAATGAGGCCTGGCAGATCCCTCACAGCCACGCCTGTGATGGACACAAGGGCCAGGCAAGCTTATGTCCGGGTGAGTGGCATTCCGGAGATGCATGGGCCCACTGCTCTCCGGATGTTTCTGGTTCACTTGTTCAAACATCTTCATCCTAAAGCTGACCCTCCTGACCAGATCATACTGGATCTTTTCCATGTCCGACGGGCTGCAAAAGCTCCCCAAGATTTCCCATGAGATGTGGTGGTACGCTCCACGGCAGATAAACTGGCACTGCTTGCCATCTTGAGGAAACAGAGAGCTATCGTTTAAAGATGTTACTTTACAGATTTTTGAAGATCTCTCACCTAATACAGTAGGATGGCTAAGATCCATGCCCCACTAACAGTGCATTTAAGAAACATTGATGTCAAATACCGATGGTGACTGGCACACTCCATGACAGTGAAGAATGAAGGCAGACTTCTCACCATCGAGAAGATGGAAGATACACCAACTTTTTTGACTGCTCTGGACTGTTGAACCTGCTCAACCACGGATGATGATCCATAGTTATGTTTCAGAATAAACAGTTAATGACTGGCCTTTCCTTTTTCTATGTTGATGAACGTTGGACTGTTCCCATTTTTTATATTCATTTATGTTTATGCTCCATTGTGTTATGCGACCCTGTTGCATATATATCGGATCAGCCTTGGTCCCCCCCAGGGCAAATTTTCTGCTCTCTAGTGGAGCAGCGATACCGTGGCCACAAAACGTGAAGCCACTAGCCCTTTTTTGTCCGGCGCTCCCTTGCACCGTCCGGTATGCCCACTCTAGGAGTACTATTTTCCCCTCTTGTCTTTTTCTGGCTTCATCTGCCCAATCTCTCAGCTCCCCCTTTCATCCCTCTAGTTTTATTTTCTTTCTCTTACTGGCTTACATGATTTTCTAAAAAGTTAAGATAGTGACCATATCTTAACTTTTTAGAAAATCATGTAAGCCAGTAAGAGAAAGAAAATAAAACTAGAGTTCCTCCAATGTCCAGAGGACCCGGTCTATTCACCTAGGTTAAGGTTTCTGAGGAACATATTATGGTTATGTCAGGGGCGGTTTCAGAGTCTGATCTCGGGAGGGGCACATGTCCGTCTGTCTTTTCCTCTCTCCCATGTCAGTCTGTCTTTTCCTCTCTCCCATGTCCGTCTGTCTTTTCCTCTCTGCCATGTCCGTCTGTCTTATCCTCTCTCCCATGTCTGTCACACTCCTCTCACTCCCTGTGTCCCTCTGTCTCTCTTCCTTCCATATCCGTTTCTCTCCTCTTCCCTTCCATGTCTGTCTATGTATCCTCTTCTTTCCCATGTCCGTCTGTCTCTCCTCTCATTTCCCATCTCTCTGCCTCTCCTCTCCCATCCCATGTCTGTCTGTCTCCTCTCCCCATATCTGTCTGTCTCTCCTCTGCCATCCCATATCTGTCTGTCTCTCCTCTGCCATCCCATGTTTGTCTGTCTCTCCTCTGCCAACCCATGTCTGTCCGTCTCTCCTCTACCATCCCATTTATGTCTCTCTCTTCTCCCTTCCCATTTATGGCTCTCTCAGCCAATTTGTCCAATAATATGCCAGTATTATTTGCCAATTAATATGCCCCAGCCAATTTGCCCAATAATATGCCAGTGTTAGTTGCCAATTAATATGCCCCAGCCAATTTGCCCAATAATATGCCAGTGTTATTTGCCATTTAATATGCCCCAGCCAATTTGCCCAGTAATATGCAAGTGTTATTTTCCATTTAATATGCCCCTTCCAATTTGCCCAGTAATATACCAGTGTTATTTGCCATTTTATAACCCCCTTCCAATTTGCCCAGTAATATGCGTGTTCGTAGCCATTTTATAAGCCCTTTCCAATTTGCCCAGTAATATGCCAGTGCTAGTTGCCATTTTATAACCCCCTTCCAATTTGCCCAGTAATATGCCAGTGTTACTTGCCATTTTAAAAGCCCCTTCCAATTTGCCCAGTAATATGCCAGTGTTAGTTGCCATTTTATATGCCCCTTCCAATTTGCCCAATAATATGCCAGAGCTAGTTGCCATTTTATATGCCCCTGCCAATTTGCCCAATAATATGCCAGTGCTAGTTGCCATTTTATAACCCCCTTCCAATTTTCCCAGTAATATGCGTGTTCGTTGCCATTTTATAAGCCCTTTCCAATTTGCCCAGTAATATGCCAGTGTTAGTTGCCATTTTATATGCCCCTTCAAATTTGCCCAATATGCAGTGTTATTAGCCATTTATTAAGCCCCAGACTATTTGCCCCCCATCTCCCCAGCACTTACCTTATCCCCTGGTGGCTAGTGGCAGGCAGCATGGTCTTCCATGTTCATAGTCCTATTCAGGAGTGCAGAGGTCGTGCAGGGAAGTATCAGTTCACAAGGGAGGCAATATACGGAGGGGCCGAGGAGTAGAGGACTTTGTAGGTTAAAGACAGAATTTTAAATTTGATCCTAGAGCAGACAGGGAGCCAGTGGAGGGCATTGCAGATGGGAACTGAACAATAAGACCAAAGAGCAAGAAAGATGAGCCTGGGAACTGTGTTTTGAATAGTTTGCAGGGGAGGAAGACGAGCCAGAGGTAGTCCATTCAGAAGGCTGTTACAGTAGTCAAGGCGATCACAAGTGAGTGCACTAGTATTTTGATGGTCTCCATGCTAAGGAACAGGCAAATGTGTACAATGTTCCTTAGGTGCAGACAACAGGATTTGGCTAAAGACTGAATATGAGAATCGAAGGAGAGAGCAGAGTCAGAGTGTCCCCAAGACACTGGACATGGTCAGCTGGTACGTTTTGAAAATATTATGTTTCCGGTAGTGATCAGACATCCAAGTGGAGATGGCCGACAGACACTCAACAGCATGTGACATGACATAGGGAGTGAGGTCAGGGGAGGAGAGGTAGATCTGAGTATAATCCACATACAGGTGGTATTGTAAACCAAAAGAGCAGATGAGATCTTCCAGAGAGGTGGTATACAGGGAAAATAACAGAGGGTCAAGGACCGATCCTTGCGGAAAACCAACAAAGAGTGGAACAGGCGAAGATATCGCTCTAGCAAGTGACACTAAATAAGAGCAGTCAGATAGGTATGACTCATCCATGAGAGTGCTGTACCACCTATGCCAAATGAGGATAATCTGTTAAGAAGGAGGCGGTGTCAAAGGCAGCAGAGAGATCATCACTGAGAAGTGATCTTTAGATTTGGCAGAAAAGCCAGATACAGGTATATAGGACGGTAGTTAGAAGGAAGTGCGGGGTCTAGGGAAGATTTTTTCAATACAGGTATGATTTGGGCTTGCTTGAAGGTTGATATTACTATTCCAGAGGACAGATAGAGGTTGATGAGATGGGTTAGAGTGGAGCAAAGTAAAGAGAGTATACAAGGTAAGACGGGATGGGATCTAGCGCACAAGTAGTAGATCTCGAGCAGGAGAACCTCTATCTCTTTCTCAGCTACAGGGGAGAAGATATTCAGAGTGGGTTTGTGGGATGGGAACAAGGCGGGGGGTAGTTGGGGCAAGTCGCGGGTGGTGAAGTTACACCTGATAGGGTCAACTTTGTTTCTGAAGTGAGAGGCAAGGTCTTGGGCCATAAGAGTAGAGTAGGGCAGAGGAGCAGGGGGCAGAGGAGAGCATTAAATGTTGAGAAGAGACATTTGGGATTTGATGAGAGGGTGGATATTATGGTAGAGAAATAGTGTTGCTTGGACTGAGTGAGAGCAGAGTTGTAGGAACACAGCATGAACTTATTTTGAAGAAAGTCCTCCTTGCAGTGTGTTTTCCTTAAAACGCTGCTCAGCTGTGCAAGTACATTTTTGGAAGTACTGAAAGGGGCCGACTGTGGGGTAGTCTGCTCAGCCACCTCTAAGATCTTTAACACCAGACTGATGTGAACTGCCGTGCTGATGATAAGACCAGGCAAGGCCTTGGAGAACTAAGGACGATGAAGGAAAAGACTAGACAATGCTTCGTGTTCCTTAACTCTGATTTTAATTGTTTAGACAAGCGCATATAAACGAAGATAAAAGCATTAGTTACTACAATATAATTGGTCATTCTAATATGCAGAAAGGCATGTTTTACAAGAAAATGCACTTAAAACGTAATATGTAAAATAGTGTTACAAAAGTCGTTCTTATGGAAAATTACATGTTGATGTTCCGGAAACCTCTGTTTTGGCCTTGGAATAGTAAGATAAGAACATTCTCATAACAATTACACTTCTGGCATGATCTGGCCTTCCAGTAGCTGTGACAGACATCAGCTTCTTAGACACACTGTCGGCTTTTAACCCTCACAGATCCAAATTAACCCTTCAAGTACCGTGTTTGTTTTGTGTGCCACAGTTGTTGGTTGGGTCTGCGGGCATGTTTGGCAGCAACAAGGCCAATGTTGTCAAGGGCTGAGGTGAGGATGCTGTTGTAAGAGTTAGCAGCTTCCTTTGGACATGAGATGTAGGGGAGAGAGGTTTCAAGAGCTGTGGTAAGTAGTGGGAGGGTGGAGTTAGATAGCAGTCTTTGTGTCTGGGGGAGACGTGTAGTAGTTGACTGAGGTACAGTGGGATAGAAGGTAAGAAGGTAATGGTCATACGGTGGAAAGGTGAATGTGAAAAGTTGGTAATGGCACATGATTTAGTGAATACTAAATGAGTCTAGTGAGTGGCCGATGGTGTGGGTTGGAAAGTTGGTCCATTGGGAGAGGCCAAATGAAGATGTTAAGGAGAGGAGTTTTGAAGTGGCAGGAGAGTTGGTTAGGTCAATGGGAATGTTGATACTTCCTGATATTACTTTAAATTTGTCCCCTCTTATTTCAGACTATGTCCTCCTGTTGTGGTAGATTTTCTTATTTTGTTTTTTGTATTGGGTGATTGTCTTGTTTATTTATATTCATAGAATTTCCACAGTACATATTTGTGTTTTTAAAACCAGCACTTTATTTACAGATGTTAGAAATATGTTAGGGATTTCTGGTCACAGCCATTAGAACTACTTAATTTCTAAACTTTCACCAGGAATCACATAGCTTTCTGTATACAAAAGAATTTATTTATTTAAAATCCTGAATTTTTATTTGATATTAAAGAAAAGTGCTGTTCATGATAATACCACTTTTTATACTGCTTTTGCTTCTGTAATGCAATCATTCTATGCCGTAGACAAGTTTAATTTCAATACATATTAGGACTGTTTTTAATATATGTGTGTCTTCTGTGACTATGTTTTGACACAGTCACAGGGAGAAAACTTAATCTTTTTCAAATCTCCTTGATGTAGCAAATCCAATGCGATTGTTGCGTCTGTCAAATTCAGTGTAATACTGGCCAATAAATGTGGCCCCAAGGATCCATAGAGGCCCTGTAGGAGGTGGGATGTCCAAAGCAGAGAAAGTTACAGAACATACTTCCTCTCCAAACTGTGACTGCTGCAATGAAAAAAAATATGTTGAAATATATTGGTTGAATTAGATACAAATATCTACTTGTGTCATAACAGTGCTTGTATAGTGGTAGGAACACCATCTAAGTCTTTGCTAGTGGGGAAGAAAAAAAAGGGAAGAAAAAATTCAAATAGGAAAAACATAGCAGCAATCAACAACCAAAGAGCAAGTTTGTATGGCTCAAGAGAAGAAAGTTATAAGGTATAATATTTAACAAGATCAAATGAACGCTCATAAACAAAGACCTGATGCATAAGGCTATACTGGTAAAGAGACACAATTAAGCCTGTAATAAGAACATATAATAGATATTTAATAAAATTTAATTAATTATTTTATTAAATACTATTGGTCTATTTACTAAAATTCAACTTTGGAGGTTGACTTTTATTTTGAGACAAACTCGGCACCTGAGTTTCAGATTTGTCACAATATGCACTAATTTATATTTATGTTATACACTATTATTATGCACTTTATGAACTTTTTTGCACTCTATTGAACTAAGTATGGTTATAATTATTTTATATGCACGTTATAGACAATTTAGATATTTTTTTTGCAATTTGTTTATAAGCATATTATGCAAGCATTGTATACAGATTTATTGAATTGATTTACATCACACTAGCCCATAGCGCATGACAACTTTTTGTATTTTAATTCTCTACAATTCCCTCTTTCATGAATAAAACCCTAACATTTGTTGACTGCACCGAATATAATATTTAACCAGCCATATTGCTAGCTGAACTTCATGGGAATTGTAACTAACGACTAAGGATATGATTGATACGTAGTCACAGAGAAAGCATCTGACATAAAAAAAAGATGAAGATACGTACCGGAAAAGATACAAAGAAAGACAGAAAGGCACATAAAGGGCTTTACACTAAAACCAAACTGGCAAGTTAATGTGCATATCTTACTATCTCTGCTATAAGTGCATGACATTTTATGTTTGCGTGTCTGTTCAGTTTTAGGAAATAGCCCCCAGGAAGGAAAAACGTTAAACAGACAAAGAAAAAAGACACAGACATACACTGAGGCACATACAGAAATCATGCATAAAGGCTGAGAGAGAATATAAGACTTGGCAATAGAGACAGAGATAGAGAGAAACAAATAGATTCCCAGACTAAGCAAACTCACCAAGTTTTTCCCTGCACAATGCAAAGCTACATTGGTGAGATGAAATGTTCATCTCACATCAAATCACCTGCAACTCACCTTTTAGCAAATAGTCCCCAGAGAGAGAAAGGGACAGCCGGATTCAAGCAAAAAGCTTGGCCAAATTAGGCCCCCCTCGGATAAACAATTTTGACCTTGAAAAATGGTATTCACTTAAAATTTTGTAAAGATCTAAATGTGGTGAAATGAAGGGGAGTGAGATAATAACAAACAGGTAAATGCTCCCAACCCCTAATCAAATGTAGTGGGAGATATGGCTACTTTCCCTGACCTCTCCTATAATAATAAACTGGGCCGGAAAGCTTGCCAAATGCTCCTGCCCCTACAATAAATGGGTCTGGGAGATAGGCAAATGCACCAAACCCCTTCTAATATATATATATATATATAGCTCCGATATCCACCCCTATAAGTACCAGCCGGGGGGGGTATTAATTTATTATCTGGTCCGGGGGCCTTTGCACAACTACCGATTCTAGAGGAATTATAAAGTTTTATGTGATCTGTGCACCTTTGGGCAAATCTAATTCAATAATAACAATCCCCACCCCCCCAGGTCTGGTGGCCCCCAGACCAAATAGTAAAGGTATAACTCTTGTAGGTCTGGGGAATGGCCAAAGGCCTCAAAACTATACAACTAAAAGACAGTCTTAAATTAGAGGGGCAAATATTTAAAAGTAAAATCAGCAAGTATTACTTTCCTGAGATGGTAGTGGATCTATGGAATAGCCTTCCAGCGGAAGTGGTTAAACACAGTCAAGGATTTTAAGCATCCGTGGAGAAAGGCACAAGGCTATTCTAGATATAAGATAGGGAACTGGGGGCTAATAAAAGTATTTAGAAAATTGGGCAGACTAGATGGACCGAATGGTTCTTATCTGCCGACACATTGTATGTTTCTGTTTCTATTAAATGAATAGCTAGAGGTACTCAGCTTCCTGCTGAAGAATGTGTTTTAGGGATATGAGACAGCTAGTCAGTCGCAAGTAGGGTTGGCCGGTAAAAAATTTTCATCAGACCAATGTTAAGTCTATGGAAGCTGTGACAAGGCCGGTATTTTTCTGGAGGAAAGGTGGCAACCCTAGTCGCAAGGCAGTGCTGCAAATTTCACCCAGGCCTCAGAGAGTGCCATGTCTGGTCACAGTGGGCTGGGGAAGATCCTCCTAATGATTAATGGATCAGTTTTAGATTTTAATCTTTTTCTCTCGCAAAACGTCACTGTTATTATTTTTTTTTTTTACTCCTGCCCCTTTTAATGTACCCAGTCCATTTGTATTGGAATTACATTCTTACAAAAAATAGGGACAACAGTGGAGGACAGAGGGAATTGGGACAAAAAAAAGGTAATCCTAAAACATACCTTGAGGGTGTATGCTTCCCCTTTAAGAGTGTACTCATTGGCCCCCATGTGGAACGAGATGTCTGGTAGCTGAGAAATTTTATCGCAATCCACAATGTACTGTATGAGTTAAAAAAAGAACAAGTTTAATCAAACATTTTGTTGGATGTAATGTAAAACTTTAATAAAACTCTAGCTATAGAATCAAATTATCATTAACACTAGACATGTGCAAAACTAACATTTTCGTTTCATTTTCGTCCATTCGGACGAAAATGTTATTTATTTAGTCAAAAACGAATTTAGTTCATTACTGCATTCGTTTCAGACGAAATTCGTTCTTTATTTTCGTTTCATTTCGTTTTATTCGTTTGTTTTATAGAATACGTGTAATAATATTGGCCTTCTATAAACCGAACGAGAGCCCCATTCATAGGAAATTCTTATGAATGGGGCTCTCGCTCGGTTCATAGAAAGGCAATAGTACTACAAGATTTCTATAAGCCGAAAGTCTATAAACCGAAGGTCGTTCGGTTTATAGATTTTCGGTTTATAGAATACATAGAATTACATGTAATTCTATGTATTCTATAAACCGAAAGTCTATAAACCGAACGACCTTCGGTTTATAGACTTTCGGCTTATAGAAAACGTATAGTATTTCCTTTCTATGAACCCATTCATAATTCTTATACATGTAATCCTATTGCTATTCTATAAACCGAACGTTCGGTTTATAGAATAGCAATAGGATTATATGTATTCCATAAGCCGAAAGTCTATAAACCGAACGTTCGGTTTATAGACTTTTGGCTTATGGATTACATATAATACTATGGGCTTTCTATAAACCGAACTTGAGTTCCCATTCATAAAAATTTATGAATGGGGACTCTGTTTCGGTTTCTAGAAAGCTAAGAAGTTGAACGAATGAACGAATGGTTTAATATAAACGAAAATCATTCATCCATTAATGCTATAGTATTGGCATTACTATAAACCGAAATAGAGTCGGTTTATAGAATGCCAATAGACTTACATGCATTCCATAAACCGAAAGTCGTTCATTATGTCGGTTTATGGAATATAGTGTACTATGCTATTGTATTCTATAAACCGACTCTATTTCGGCTTATAGAATGCCAATAGTACTACGAATAGACGAATGAACGAATTATTTTTGTTTATTAACCATTCTTTCATTCGGCTTTCGTTAGCTTAGCATTTTCGTTATTCTTTTTTCAAGCGAATGAATGAAAATGCTATTTTCGGACGAAAATGCATTCGTCCTAAAACAAAAGCACATGTCTAATTAACACCTTCATGGCAAAGGCCTATGTTGCATTTGATGTGCAATTTTGTCATATGCTTGTCTAACTGTGATTCCCTTCTTCATGTTTATTGCACCCACACAATTTATGTATAACTTTTAACCCCTTAACGCATATAGACTTATATGTACGTCCTCTGTTTTCATGTAGCGTTGTGCTCCTTAGCGCAACACTACATGCTTGCAGCTACTCTGAGGCTGCTTCGGATCTGGGTATCATGCAATCCCTTCTGTGCCCCCCTGGAGCATGCTCCTCCAATACAGCGTGCCCAGCAGAGAGCGACAGAAGAGAGAAAAAAAACCTCTTATGTCACTCTGAAACCGTTGCTTGACTGCCCCTAGAGGCAGCCAGCAATATTACAGTTAGAGAAATAAATAAATAAATAAAAAAAATGGAAAAAGCTAACCCTTGATCTACTAAACCTAGATCGAGGGTTAGGGTCATAATTAGGGTTATAAATAGGGTTACAGGGGGGGGGGGGTTCGGGTGAGTACAAGGGTTAGATTAAGGGGTGGGGGTAGATTTAGGGTTAGGGTAAATTTAGGGTTGGGGTAAATAGGTCACTGTAGAAGAAAATGGTGAGAAAAACACTAATATAGTTTATTGCCTATTACTTGAAATAAAACATAGACAAACATGGAAACATTGGTATTTCTAAACTCAGGACAAATATTAGAATTATATAGATGGGGTCTTTTTTACCATTTGTAATTGTTAAAAAAAAAAAAAAAATCAGGTCAAAGTTAGAAAAGGTGTTTTTTATGGCATATTTTCATCATATTTTATATATTTTTTAATAGTAAATTATATCATATGATGAAAATAATAGAATTAAATGAAATCCCTATCCATCCTTTAAAAATTGTATATCATTTGTGTGGGTAGACTGAACACAAAGAAAGACATTCACAGTTCAGTAAATATATGACAAAAATAATGGGATTCTGGTCTTCAAGGTACATCAAATGCAGCATAGCACTCTGTCACTAAGGGGTTAAACGGATAAATGGAACTTTCTTTTCGTTGCATTGGTATGGAAAACATTTAAAGAAATATGACAAATAAGTGGTAAAAAAAATGTATATTTTTCAAGCTTTTGCCTTTAATAATTTTCACACAGCTAGGGAAGTTGATTAAAACTACCTCAAAATAAATTGATTTATTTCTACTGATTTTAAAAATACCTCATATACACACAATTTACATAATTTTTGGGGCAATTATAGCACACATACTGCAAGAGGAACATCAATTATCATTGAGCTATGCATTTTTATATATGATTAAATATGGTATTCTGGGCACTAACAGCAATCAATGAACATAAAAAATGCATATCCAATTTTTTTTTTTTTTTTTTACAAAGCAGACAATCTAGGGGATTTCACTTTGCCATTCTTTTGCTCCTAATCTTTGCCAAAGTAAAAGATATCTTTTGCACTTTTTTGTTTAGCAAATGTGCAGCAGGGGCGTATCCTGCGAACATGCCTAGTCTCTTGGACTTTACAGTCACTTTCTGAGGCCGGGTTCCAATTCACATGGCAATAGACAATAATGGTTTTAAGACAAATTCCCCTCACCCCCATTTCTCACCTCACCACCTACTTTTTACATTCCCAGAACCTGGGCACACCACAACGTTTTCCCTCTGAAGTTACACAAGAATTTGTCTCCTATTATTCCCAACTATCCAGTAGCTCTCCCTCTTAAATGCAAGAACAGCCTTACCAAGTAAAACTCAAAATATGACAATGTCTGACTAGAACCTTTTAAACACAAACTAACTAATTCCTTGAAATACTTGGCCCCAAATTTGTACAAGCCTTTAATTATATTTTAAAAGGGGCTAAACATACACCCTTGTACCCTGGCCATATCAGTCTCACTAACTCCTAAAGGATAGAGAGTTTTCCTGTAGCTACTTCCCCCCTGCTTAACTCAGCTATTAAGCTATTCTTCAAAATACTGGTGTCATGCATAAATTGATTCATACCCAACTTAATTCACCTCAACCAGGCAGGCACCATTAGAACACTGAACCTGTGTAATGTAACAACTCTGAGGAGGATCAGCGATGCAGAACTTGGTGTAGAAGGAAACTGAGGACTTAAGAGCTAGTCAAGATGGTTTTCACTCTGACCAACATGTACCCTATGGTTGAGCCGCAGATGGAGAAGGCCAGAGACTTGTGCAGCACCCAGAACTACCTCCAGAACCTCAGTAAATCTAATAATGAAAACAACTGAAGAAGCAGGTTCGGGATAACAGTCAGAAGGATAGGGCAAGGTAGGATAAACAATGAACAGGCCGAGGTCAGAATTCAGGGAATCAGTCAGGAACAAAAAAGGAACAAGGACAAAACACAGGAAACAGGATAAACAGGAACAAGCCGAGGTCAGGAATATAGAAGCCAGAAATAACAAAATGCCGAATCACAATACCACGAATAGGCACAAGGCACCATCACAGGCAAAGGTCCAATGCAGACTGAGCCTTTAAATATCCCTCCAAAGCATGTCTCCGCCTCTGGGATGAAAACGAGGCTTGGAGGCAAAATAGGAAGTAGCCTTTAAAAACTAAGATGAAAATGAGGCTTGGAGGCAAAATAGGAAGTAGCCTTAAAAAACTAAGATGGCGCCGCCGTATGGAAGAAACTTCCATATGGCAATAGCTAAGCCATAGGCAGCGCTGCGTCAGTGCATGCGCACATTCTTTGAAACAGCAGCGGTGGATCGTCGCGGACGGGACCTCAAGGTAATTATTATATGTAATGCTCATAACGCCCACTGCCTCTGTCTGCACGTCCGTCACTTACGGGGATTTCTGGGTTCGCCACAACCATCTCGACGCTGGGCTCTTCCTATCTCCGCCTCCTAAGCGTATGTAACTCTGATATCGGCATTACAATAATATTGCCACGACCCTAGGAGTACACTGTCTATATAAGCCTCACTCAAACCAATGCTCAGAGTTTCTGTACTCCTCTTAGAGTGTACACAGCCTCCAAGTCTCTCAAGTGTTTCTTCCTGATATCCTGGTACCATTTCCTGTATTCTGACTTCTCCTGTTTTCCGGCACCTATTGACCCTTGGCTTTTATTTTGACACTGCTGATTTCTGTACTCCTATATTACTCTCTGCCCCTTGACCATTTTTTTTGCAATCAGTTAATTAACCTTCTCTGGGAGTCTGTTTACTTGAAGGCTATTTATCTGGAGGAAGCAGGCGAATACTGAGCCAGGCGAATCCAGGTGAACATCTCCTAAAGTTAACAAGCTGCTTAAGTGGAGGAGTTAGAAGCAAAGAAGGAAAGTATATTTTTATTTTTACTGCATGGGGAGCACTGTTTATTTTGTGTGGATTTTGGTTAAAGATTAGTTGGGGGAAAAAAAAAATGTTTTGGAGGGAAAAGGTTTGCAAGGCTGTTTGCAATCAGTTAATTAACCTTATCTGGGATTCTGTTTACTTGAAGGCTATTTATCTGGAGGAAGCAGGCGAATACTGAGCCAGGCGAATCCAGGTAAACATCTCCTAAAGTGAACAAGCTGCTTAAGTGGAGGAGTTAAAAGGCAAGAAGGAGGGTAAAGTATAAATCCTTGTTTATTCTGTTTATATTGTGTGGTTTACACTAGAGAGCATGTTGGACAATGCCACTAAGTGCATGTCTTGCAGCATGTATGCTGTCTTGGAGCAAGTTCCTCTGGGTCCATACCGCTGCTGCAGATGTGAGCAGGTTGCTGCTTTGGAAAATATAATATTAGATCTAAAGAGGCAACTGGCAACACTTAGGGACATAAGCAACATGGAGCGGAGTTTACTGCTCACGGAGCAGGCATTGGCTGGGGCCAGTGTAGAGGAGGGTGATGATGGGGGAGAAGAGGTTTCTAGGGCAGAGAGCTGGGTTAGTTTTGTAAGGGGCAGTAGGGGTCGGAGAGCTAGGGAGGCTTGTTCTGAGCTGGTTCACCCCAACATGTTTGCCAGCTTGTGTGAGGATGCTGGGGGGATTAGCTCAGAAGAGGCAATTCTGGGGCAGGTGGACTTTCCTAGCAGCCAGGTGAGTAGCCTCTCCAGCACAGTTGGGAGCCAGGACACTAGGAAGGCTAGACGGGTTGTGGTGGTAGGGGATTCTATTATTAGGAAGGTAGATAGGGTAATCTGTCGCCAGGACCCTAAATGCCGAACTGTATGTTGTCTCCCGGGTGCTAGGGTTCGGCATGTTGCGGAACGGGTAGGCAGATTATTGGGAGGGGCTGGGCATGATCCAGCGGTCATAGTACACATTGGTACTAATGACAAAGTAAATTGTAGGTGGGGGGTCCTTAAAAATGATTTTAGGGAACTAGGAAAGAAGCTAAGGGAAAGGACCACCAAGGTAATATTCTCTGAAATATTACCAGTACCACGCGCTACGTCAGGGAGACAACAGAGCTTAGAGAGATTAATGCGTGGTTGCGAAGGTGGTGCAAGCAAGAGGGATTTGGGTTCTTAGAGCACTGGGCAGACTTTGCAGTCGGCTACAGACTCTTTGGACGGGATGGGCTGCACCTCAATGATGAGGGGGCTGCAGTATTAGGGGAGAGGATGGCTAGAGGGCTAGATGAGCTTTTAAACTAGGGGGGGGGGAGGTCAAGATCAAAATGAAGCAATGGCAGTAATCTCAAATGTCTTTTATCAAATGCAAGAAGCTTGACAAACAAAATGGGTGAGCTGGAGATACTGGTAAGTGCTGAACAGTATGATTTAATCGGAATCACAGAAACGTGGTGGGATGAGACCCACGACTGGTCAGTTAATTTACAAGGCTACTCACTTTTTAGAAAGGACAGAGTAAATAGAAAAGGGGGAGGGATTTGTCTGTATGTAAATCCTAAACTAAAGCCCAGTATTAAGGAAGGTGTGAATGACGTAACTGGAACTGATGTGGAGACACTGTGGGTGCTTAACCCCTTAACGCATGTGGACGTATATATACGTCCTGAAAAGCATGGTCCTTTAGGACCATGAGGATGTATATGTACGTCCTCAGGTTTCATGTAGCGTTGCACTCCTTAGCGCAACGCTACATGTCTGTAGCTATTCCCAGAGGCTTCTCCGGATCCGAAGCAGCCTCTGAGAATGCCTTCAGCCCCCCCCCTCACCCCCCGCACGCATACTATCACAGCGAATGTGATCGTATGTTGTTACACACATAGGCAGTGAAAGCTGATCACTGCATGTGTGTGATAAAGTGTTTCAATGATGCCTCGATCGAGACATCATGCAGCACCTTGTGTGCCCACCCTGGGCACCGCGATCGATGGGTGCTGTATTGGAGGAGCATGCTCCTCCAATAAAGCTTGCCCAGAGGAGAGCGACGGAAGAAAGAAAAAAAATGTCTCTTCCGTCGCTCTGAAACCGCTACTTGACTGCCCCTAGAGGCAGTTGAGTATATTACAGTTAGAAATAGAAAATGAATTAAATAAATAAATAAAATAAATAAATGGAAAAAGCTAACCCTTGAGGGTTAGATTAATGGGTGGGGTTATATTTAGGGTTAGGGTAAATTTAGAGTTGGGGTAAATTTAGGGTTGGGGTTAAAAAGTCACTGTAGAAGAAAATGGTTAGAAAACAAAAAAAAAACACTAATATTGTTTATTGCCCTATTACTTGAAATAAAACATAGACAAACATTGGTATTACTAAACTCAGGACAAATATTAGAATTATATAGATGGGGTCTTTTTTACCATTTGTAATTGTGTAAAAAAAATCAGGTCAAAGTTAGAAAAGGTGTTTTTTATGGCATATTTTCATCATATTTTATATATTTTTTAATGGTAAATGATATCATATGAAGAAAATAATAGTATCAAATGAAAGCCCTATCTGTCCTTTAAAAAATGATATATAATTTGTGTGGGTGGACTGAACACAAAGAAAGAAATTCACAGTTCAGTAAACGTATGACAAAAATAATGAAATTCTGGTCTTCAAGGCACATCAAATGCAGCATAGCACTCGGTCACTAAGGGGTTAAGCAATTAAGCTCTGTTAAGATAGACAAGGCCCCAGGGCCAGATGGTATACGCCCAAGGGTCCTTAGAGAGTTAAGCATAATTCTGGCCAGACCACTAATTATGATCTTTAGAGATTCTTTCAGTTCAGGTATAGTGACAACAGACTGGCGAAAGGCAGAGGTCATTCCAATATTTAAAAAGGGATCAAAATCTCAGCCGGGTAATTATAGGCCAGTGATCTGTAGTGGGGAAATTATCTGAAGGATTGCTAAAGGTATACACTCAAGAATACATCTTGAATCAGAATATAATTAGTAAAAGTCAACATGGTTTTGTGAAAGACAGGTCTTGTCAAAGTCTAGTTGTGGCAGTTGATGTGATATATTTGGATTTTGCTAAAGCATTTGATACAGTTCCACACACAATATTGCTCTACAAATTGAGAGAAATAGGTTTGGGGGCAAATGTATGTATTTGGATTGAAAATTGGCTAAAAGGTAGAACACAGAGGGTTGTTGTAAATGGAAAATACTCAAATTGGACCAGGTTCTTGAGCGGAGTACCTCAGGGGTCTGTTTTGGGACCTCTTCTTTTTAATTTGTTTATTAATGATCTCCCACATTGTGCTGAGAGCCATGTCTCAGTGTTTGCTGATGACACTAAATTAGGTAAGGTAATAAAGACTAATCTTGATGTGTTACGGTGTACCAGTACTTTGTGGTGTTCACTCTGACAAATATGTACCCGAAGGTTGAGCCCAGGGTAATGTTTTGCCAGGGGCTTGTGCGGCACAAGTACAACCTAGAGGTAACCAGGAATGGGTTGCTGGAGTACTCTAAGCAGCACAGGAGACAAGACAGACTGGAACAGGTTGATGATATAAATAGGCTGAGAACAAGCGGAGTCGAGAAACAAGCCAGGGGGTCGAGGCAGGCAGAAGTCAAGCAAGGTCAAAAACAGGCTGAGGATTCGAGGCAGGCAGAGATCAAACGAAGTCAAGGTACTATCCAGGGTCGATGCAGGCGGAGATCAAAAGCAGAGTCAAAAAACAAGCCAAGGGTCAATATCAGAAGTCAGACGAAATATAACAATAGCCCAAAAATAGAGAGAACTCTTTGCACAGGCAACTATAAAACGATTGAACAGGTGAAAAAATATAGGAAGTAATTAGCATAGACCAATGGAGAAGGAGATGGGTGTGTCAGGAGGAAGGAAAAAACAAAAAGAATACAGAACACTAAAATATATATGCATATATATTACAATAGAAGAGGATCCCAAGTGATAGAAAGAAAGTAAAACCGAAAATAAAACAAAAATGAAGGCATCTATTTGAAGTCTGTATAGAGAGCAAACAGACGCCAAAAACATGGCTGCCTTAACAACATGAGAGCTATGACGGCGTGAGAAAGGAGGTGACAAGCGGTGTGAGGGGATCAGGTGAGTGACATGATGTTTTTTCTTTACAGGAAGATTTGGACAGAGTGGGGGACTGGGCAAGAAAGTGGCAAATGAGGTTCAATATAGTCAAATGTAAAGTTATGCATTATGGGAAAAATAATAACAAAGCAACATATACTTTAAATGGTATTTCCATTTAAACTACTAATGAAAAGGATTTAGGAATAATTGTAGATAACAAACTTGGCAACAGTGCCCAATGCCAGTCAGCAGCGCAAGGGCCAATAGGATATTGGCATGTATAAAACGAGGTATAGATTCACGGGAGGAGGATATCATCTTGCCTCTTTACAAATTAATGATAAGACCTCACCTTGAATATGCAGTACAATTCTGGGCACCAGTCCTTAAAAAGGATATTAAGGAACTAAAAAAAGTGCAAAAGAGAGCTACACAATTAATACGGGGATTGGAGGATCTTAGTTATAAAGAGAGACTTAAAACATTGCATTTATTTACGTTAGAAAAAAGGCATCTCAGAGGGGATATGATAGCATTATATAAATATGTGCAGGGCCAATATAAAGAACTCTCCAGGGACCTGTTCATTAACAGAAATGTACAAAGAACAAGAGGTCACTCCCTGAGACTTGAAAAGCAAAAATGTCATAGACAGCAAAGGAAGAGATTCTTTACGGTAAGGACAATAACGTTATGGAACTCACTGCCAAGAGAGGTAGTGCTATCAACCACAATAGATGCATTTAAAAATGGTCTGGATGGTTTTTTTTAAGAAAAGCAGAACATACAGGGCTATTAATAATAAAACAAGCATTAATAATAGAGCTTATTGATCCAAGGAGAAATCTGATTGGCCTTGGAGTCAAGAAGGAATTTTTCCCCCTAGGAGGCAAAATTTGAAAAATCAAAAAGCTGGAATGATAGGTAGAAGGGTTGAACTTGATGGACTTGTGTCTCACACAGTGGTAGGCAATGTCTAACAGACTTGACAATGCATACATAAATAGGAAAGAAAAAAACAAGGAATACAATGTGTCACACTGTGACAACTATTGATGGTGGTATATGCCCCCCAATGGAGAGTTACTCACATTTACTATAGCCCTTATACTGGCTCTAGTGTAGGCGCATAGTGGGACTACAATTCCCAGTATCCTCAGATGGTTTAATACACTTTTCCTCAGATGGTAACGTATAGTGTTAAAAACTAACAAAATCTATAGGTCAGGAAGAGAGACGGACCATAGTGTGATACCAAAATACAGAACACAATTTTAATGGCCCCCACAACAGGTTAGGCTTACAGGATAAAAAAGTTAAAATCACAATGAACAAGACTTGCGTGTAGGCACTGGAAATAAGATCATAGCCAAATAATAAAGTCCCCTTGGAACCAGTGTGGCGTTTTGGAGATCCTCCTAGCTACAACACACAGTGTTCCGGATACGCCCCCTGACATCACACAACGCGTTTCATCCAATGGGACTTTTTCTCAGTCCGCCAGGTAGAGACATGTGGCAAATAATCCGTCTCTCCTTCTCTCACATGTGGCTTCAATCAGTGCGATCTTATGTTGCGATACAGTTTGGTTTTAAGCTGAACATACTTAATCACAAATGGCTCCAGATTGCACCTGCAAAGCCCTCTCAGAGTTTAAGAATCTAATAATATATATCACAAAGAAAAAAATTATAATAAAAGCAGTAATTAAAAAACCTATGCCCAAATGACACAGTTCATAAAAAATCCCTCATCCATATATTAAACCTATAGTAAAAAATCTATACATGTAACAAGACCCATTATTGCACGTAATTGCAAAAGAACACACAATTATATAAACAATATAAACAATGCCCCACTATTGCATAGACTCCATTCTCTCCCCAGTGTTCTGTCCTCTGCCCCCCATTCTCTCCCCAGTGTTCTGTCCTCTGTCCCCCATTCTCTCCCCAGTGTTCTCTCCTCTGTCCCCCATTCTCTCCCCAGTGTTCTCTCCTCTGCCCCCCATTGACACTACATCTCATTAAGTGCAAGTGTGAGACTGTATCAAGGCAAACTTTCCTGATGACTGCATGGTCGCCTTATATTGAGAAACATAATTTTCTCAAAGGCTCTGAACTAATATGTCAAATAACTGGATGGTTTCATTAAAAGGTTTATGTCTGAAATCTATATAGCTCATTAAAGACCACTGTTACAGTAATGAAGGGCCATCTGCAATTTAAAAGGGCTGTATGCAAACATTTTGTAGTATGTCAACATTGCATGGGAAATATAAATGGGTCTGCTCAAGGATCTTTAGAGATGCACATACTTATGACTATAAGTTTTGTATCAACAAAAAAAACTATCAAGGCTATAAGGCAGCTTATTAGTAAGGAACCATTGGGGCCTGATACATGATTTGTATTTCTTTCCGATGCTCTGAACATTCACTGCATGCGGGGAGCACGAGCAGCATGGATTGAGCGCTCCGTGTGTTTAACACACACTGAGCCCATGCTGCCTGCATCTTCCCACCGAGTGAGCCACCCTGCGCTCCACTCAGGTTGGGGGCGGACCTTCACAGATCCAGTCTGCCCCCCCACCCCGCCACTGCTTGGGGGGGGCAATTGCCCTGTTGCCCCCCCCCCCCCTGGATCGGCCACTGGGTCCGATGAGTACTCATCATTGAGCTATTGTGTAGGGTATGAATGTTCATGTTATGTGTTTAGTTTATCTTGATAATGGTTCCTAAGGGCACTGAAATGTTGAGTGTGTGAAGTTTTTTTGATTCCTGGATATTGAGCAACACGGCTCCAGGGTCTGAGAGTTACTGACTGTATTTTTACTTGTGTTGGATTAAGTGTATTTATATATTCCCCAAAGCTTTCCAGTAATGTTCATAATATAAAAATATCTATTTTATGTGTATGTGACTGTGTGGGCCTATTTGAATCAGTGAACTCTGTGTCTGATATGGGTTTTTGGAGCACTGGGCAGCCTTTGCAGTTGGCTACATACTCTACAGAAGACATGGGCTGCACCTCAATAATGAGAGAGATGCAGTGCAAGGGGAGAGGATGGCTAGAGGGATGGAGGAGATTTTAGACAGAGGTAGACCATAGGGAGGTACATTCAATTAAACCTGCAGTCATGAAGTGTTTGTCAACTAATAAACTGAAAAGGGGTGGTAATCTTAAATGTTTTTTTTCGCAAATGCAAAAAGCTTGACAAACAAAATGGATGAGCTGGAGACAGTGGCGTCCCGAGGGGGGGGCGGCCCGCCCCGGGTGCCACTGACTAGGGGGGTGCCACCGGTGCTGCCGGCACCCCCCGCGCTGCTTACCTTTTTTTTTTTTTTTTTTCAGGCGGCCGAATCCTCTGGATGCGGCCGCCGGGTGAAAAAAAAGAAAAAATCACAGTGACCGGATGTGACGATACGTCACATCCGGCGACTGTGTTTCCCTCCTCCGTGCAGGAGGGAAGACTGCACGGAGGAGTCGTCCGTCCGGGAGAAGCAGCAATTTGGTAAGTGATGGGGGGGGGGGGGCTGGCACTATATTACTGGGTTCTGACTGGCACTATATTACTGGGCTCTGGCTGGCACTATATTACTGGGTTCTGACTGGCACAATATTACTGGGCTCTGACTGGCACTATATTACTGGGTTCTGGCTGGCACAATATTACTGGGCTCTGGCTGGCGCTATATTACTGGGTTCTGGCTGGCACTAAATTACTGGGCTCTGGCTGGCACTATATTACTGGGTTCTGACTGGCACTATATTACTGGGTTCTGACTGGCACAATATTACTGGGCTCTGGCTGGCACTATATTACTGGGCTCTGACTGGCACAATATTACTGGGCTCTGACTGGCACTATATTACTGGGTTCTGGCTGGCACTATATTACTGGGCTCTGGCTGGCACTATATTACTGGGTTCTGACTGGCACTATATTACTGGGTTCTGACTGGCACTATATTACTGGGCTCTGGCTGGCACTATATTACTGGGCTCTGGCTGGCACTATATTACTGGGTTCTGGCTGGCACTATATTACTGGGTTCTGGCTGGCACTATATTACTGGGTTCTGGCTGGCACTATATTACTGGGCTCTGACTGGCACTATATTACTGGGCTCTGGCTGGCACTATATTACTGGGTTCTGGCTGGCACTATATTACTGGGTTCTGGCTGGCACTATATTACTGGGTTCTGGCTGGCACTATATTACTGGGCTCTGACTGGCACTATATTACTGGGCTCTGGCTGGCACTATATTACTGGGCTCTGACTGGCACTATATTACTGGGTTCTGGCTGGCACTATATTACTGGGCTCTGACTGGCACTATATTACTGGGCTCTGGCTGGTACTATATTACTGGGTTCTGGCTGGCACTATTTTACTGGGCTCTGGCTGGCACAATATTACTGGGCTCTGGCTGGCACTATATTACTGGGCTCTGGCTGGCACTATATTACTGGGCTCTGACTGGCACTATATTACTGGGCTCTGGCTGGCACTATATTACTGGGCTCTGACTGTTACAATACTCCTGGTATCTGACTGGCACACTATTACTGGGCTCTGACTGGTACACTATTACTGGGCACTGACTGGCACAATATTCCTGGGCACTGACTGGCACAAAATTACTTGGCATCTGACTGGCATAATATTCATGGGCACTGACTGGCACAATATTAATGGGCATTTGACTGGCACACTATTCCTGGGCTCTGAGTGGCACACTATTACTGGGCACTGACTGGCACACTATTACTGGGCACTGACTGGCACTATATTACTGGGCTCTGACTAGCACAAACAATAATACTGGCTCTGACTGGCACAATATTCCTGGTATCTGACTGGCACAATATTACTGGGTTCTGAGTGGCACACTATTACTGGGCTCTGACTGGCACATTACTGGGTTCTGAGTGGCACTATATAACTGGGCTCTGACTGGCACACTATTACTGGGCTCTGAGTGGCACACTATTACTGGGCTCTGACTGGCACTATATTACTGGGTTCTGAGTGGCACTATATTACTGGGTTCTGAGTGGCACTATATTGCTGGGCTCTGACTGGCACACTATTACTGGGCTCTGACTGGCACACTATTAATGAGCAAGTTATTAGTGGCATGTTAATGAGCAAATTATCAGTGGGCTATTAATGAGCAAATTATCAGTGGCATATTAATGAGCAAATTATCAGTGACATATTAATGAACAAATTATCAGTGGACTATTAATGGGCAAATTATCAGTGGCATATTAATGAGCAAGTTATCAGTGGCATGTTAATGAGCAAATTATCAGTTTCATGTTAAAGAGCAAATTATCAGTGGGCTATTAATGGACACATTATCAGTGGGCTATTAATGGACACATTATCAGTGGCTATTAATGGGCAAATTATCAGTGGCTATTAATGGGCCAATTATCAGTGGCATATTAATGAGCAAGTTATTAGTGGCATGTTAATGAGCAAATTATCAGTGGGCTATTAATGAGCAAATTATCAGTGGGCTATTAATGAGCAAATTATCAGTGACATATTAATGAACAAATTATCAGTGGACTATTAATGAACAAAGTATCAGTGGCATGTTAATGAACAAATTATCAGTGGCATGTTAATGAGCAAATTATCAGTGGCTATTAATGAGCAATTATCAAAAACACGGAGCAGCAGCCAGGCGGTAAGTACTGGGGACATTGGGGAGGGAGGAATGGGCAAATTGGCTGGGGCATCTGAATGGCACAATATTCCTGGTATCTGACTGGCACAATATTACTGGTATCTGACTGGCACACTTACTGGGCTCTGACTGGCACACTATTACTGGGCTCTGACTGGCACAATATTACTGGTATCTGACTGGCACAATATTACTGGTATCTGACTGGCACACTATTCCTGGTAACTATAATTGTACAATTTTTAAACATTGAAAAAATTGTGGGTGTTTTCTTGCATTTTTATTGTGGGGGGGGGGGGGGGGGTGCAACACTCGGGGTCCGCCCCGGGTGCCAAATGCTCTAGGTACGCCCCTGGCTGGAGATACTGGTAAGTGATGTACAGTATGATTTGATTGCTATCACAGAAGCTTAGTGGGATGAAACCCATGACTGGTCAGTTAATTAGCAAGGATATTCACTTTTTAGAAGAAATAGAAAAGGGGGAGGAATTTGTCTATCTGTGAATCAAATTAAAGCCAAGTATTAAAGATAGGTGTGCATGATGACTCTGGTACTAGGTGGGGACACAGTGGGTGGAGATTACCATAGACACTAAAAATAGTCGCACATTACTTGTAGGTGTATGCCATAAGCCACCAAATATTAGCATTGATGGGGAAGATCATCTTTAATTGTAAATTGAAAAGGCTACAAATCTGAATGAAGTTCATGGGACTCATGAAAGATTTGAATTACCTAGAAATAGATGTGGATTGTGGAACAACCAGGTCTGCTAAGGGCAGCAAGTTTCTGAACCTTCTTAATAACAATTTATGGCACAATTATTAGATACCCCAACTAGAATGGATGCCTGTCTGGATCTAGGAATTACAAATAAAGAGGAACTTATCTCAAACATCCAAGTAAGATTTATGCAAAAAAGCAAATTGGTGACCACTCCACCAAACACTTAATTCTAGAAGGGCCAACTTTGATAGTCTAAGGGCATCTATTGAAGATGTAGACTAGGATGGATTGTTTTCTGGACAAAACACAGAAGACAAGTGGAGTTCCTTTAAGCACACACTACAAAATTATGCATTCCAATTTTGGGAAACCTTTGGGAAACAAACATATAAGACACAAATCGAAACCAATGTAGCTTACCAGTAATGTAAGACAGGAAATAAAAAACAAGAAAATGCCATGTAAACATTGTAAAAGTGAGGGATTAGCAGTACAATTTCTAGAGTAAAAAGATGCCAACAAAGCCTGCAAAAATGCATTTAAAATGGCTGAACTGAAAAATAAGAAAAAGATTGCTATGGAGAGTAAATCTAACCCCAGCATTTTTTTAAAGTATGTAAATGGAAAAAACTAAAGGCATAAAATGTTGTGCCTTTGTTTCCAAAGTGGGAAATTTGGTTAGTGAGGACAGAGAGAAAACAGACATTTTAAACACTTTTTTTCTTATGTTTATACCAAGGAAAAATCAACGGATGAGTCTGTGCTGCCTGAATTTACAGAGCCGATACAGAAAACAGGATTGGCTGAAACAGGAAAAAGTGTTAAACAACTAAACATTGTCACATAGACAAAGCCCCATGGCTGGGACCCAATTGTATTTAGGGAGCTAACCATAATTCTGGATAGATCATTATTTTTGATGTTCAGGGATTTTTTCAGTTCAGGTATAGTGCCAAGAGACTGCTGCAAGGCGGATGTCATGCCAATCCAAAAAGGGATCACAATCTCAGAAATGTGCAATTATAGGCCAGTGAGCTTGACATCTGTAGTGGGGAAATTGATTAAAGGATTGCTAAAGGTTAGTGTTGAGCGAACCCAAACAGCACTGTTCGGGTTCATACCGAAAATTACGGTTTTTGGACCACGGACCCGAACACGGACATTCCACTGTATGTTCGTGTTGGAGTTCGGGGTTCGGCGATTTAATGGCGCATTTTGAAAGGCTGCAGGGACGCCAATCAACAAGCGTTTGACTCGTTTGCCCTTAGAAGCCATCACAGCCATGCCTACTAATGCTGTTCGGGTTCACCTTGGAAAAATTCTAATTGTTTTGGGTGCTAAATAGTACATTTGCGTCTTGCGGTGCACTTCATATCTGAGAGTCAAATAACATAGTAACATAGTAACATAGTAATTTAGGTTGAAAAAAAGACACAAGTCCATCAAGTTCAACCCTTCTACCTATCATTACAGCTTTATAGAACAGTCCAATACTGTGCTTACAGCGCACTTTGAAAAATTCTAATTGTTTTGGGTGCTAAATAGTACATTTACGTCTTGCGGTGCATTTCTTGCAGTCCAATAAACAAAAAAACAAAAAAAATACAAATAAAAATTGTTGACTATTGGCGGTTACATTGTCGCTTGACATAAACCATCTGTTACTTTGGTGGGTGACCGCAAAGCATGAGGAGGGCGTCAAATAAGGGACGTGGTCCTGGTCGTGGTGCTGCTGGTGTTGGCGGAGCTCCTGTTGCAAGTAGGGGATGTGGTCGATCTGTGCCAGCTACACGCACAAGTGAAACACCTTCCTTAGGTGCTAGTACGCGACAGAACCTTCAGCGTTATTTGGTAGGCACGAATGCCGCTCTTAGAATGGTGAGGCCAGAACAAGTACAGGCAATAGTAGATTGGGTGGCTGACAGTGCCTCCAGTTCCTTCACATTGTCTCCCACCCAGTCCCCTGCTCTGAGTTGACACATTCAGATCATGGCCATCTGTCTTTCACCTCACCTCCTTGCAAATCAGCCAAGCAGTCTGAGCCACAAGTCATGCAGCAGTCTCTTTTGCTTTTTGATGACTCTGCTGGCGGGGTCATCAAACCTAGCCTTGCCCCAGAAGTGGAAGAGATTGAGTGCACTGATGCACAACCACTTATGTGTCAGGATGTGGACATGCGAGGACCACCGCAGCACGTCTCTGATAATGACGAAATGCAGGTGCCAACTGCTGTGGCTTTCGGCAGTGTGTAGACCGGCAAGGAGGGCAGGGTTGAGGAGTGGGTGGAAGATGATGTGGAGAATGATGAGGTCCTAGACCCCACATGGAATCAAGGTCATGCGAGTGATGTGTCCAGTTTGGAGGAAGAGGCAGTGGTCGCAAATAGGAACCAGCGCAGCATAAGAGGGAGTAGGGTGCAAAACCGTAGCAGCCGTCCCCTAGACAGTATGCCTGCTACTGCCCACCGCACCCAAGGGCCGAGCACACCAAAGCCAGCTCCAAGGAGTTCCCTGGCATGGCAGTTCTTTAGACAATGTGCTGACGACAAGACACGAGTGGTTTGCAAGCTGTGCAATCAGAACCTGAAGGGAGGCATAAACGTGCTAAACCTGAGCACAACCTGCATGACCAGGCATCTACATGCAAAGCACGAGCTGCAGTGGAGTAAGCATCTCAAAACCCAAGAACGGTCTCAGGCTCCTCCTGCTTCCTCTTCTGCTGCCGTCTTGACCTCTTCCTCCAGCTCTGGAGTCACAGTGGCACCTGCCACAGAGCAAATAGAGGAAGTGGCAGCAACGCCACAACGTCAGCCACCGTCCCCAAGCATCTCCACACTGTCCCATGGAAGCGTTCAGCTGTCTATCTCCCAAACACTGGAGAGAAAGAGGAAGTATGGCCCTACCCACCCGCGATCACTGGCACCGGATGCCAGAATTTCCAAATTCCTGGCTTTTGAAATGCTGTCATTCTGTCTGTTGGAGACTGACAGTTTTAAAAACCTGATGGTGGTGGCTGACCCACAGTACGTGGTTCCCAGCCGCCACTACTTTTCCAGAAGAGCCATCCCTTCCCTGCACAAGCAATTGGGCAACAAAATCAGGTGTGCACTGTGCAACGCCATCTGTGGCAAGGTCCACATAACCACAGATACGTGGACCAGTAAGCACGGGCAGGGACGCTATATCTCCCTAACTGCACACTGGGCAAATGTTGTGTCGGCTGGGCCTGAAGCAGATAGCAGTTTGGCGCATGTTCAGCTTCTTCCTTCTCCTCTACCACCTCCTCTACCACCTCCTCATCTGGTCAGCGCAACACATTCACCACCTACTTCCGCACAGCCAGGGGGAAACGACAGCAGGATCTTTTAAAACTCATATGTTTGGGGGGAAAACCCCACAGCGCACAGGAGCACTGAGCCTCAAGCCCGGCCTGGTGGTGTGCGATAATGGGCGAAATCTCATAGCAGCTCTGGACCTAGCCGGTTTGATGCACATCCCTTGCCTGGTGCATGTGCTAAATTTGGTGGTGCAGAAATTCCTGAAAAACTACCCAGATATATCAGAGCTGCTGCAGAAAGTGCGGGCCTGCTGCTGCTCGTCTGTCTGCCCTGCAGCATAACTTAGGGCTTCCCGCTCACTGCCTCATATGCGACGTGCCCACAAGGTGGAACTCCACCTTGCACATGCTGGAGAGATTGTGCAAGCAGCAGCAGGCGATAGTGGAGTATCAGCTGCAGCACGCATGGGTCAGTCGCTCTGCGGAACAGCACTACTTCACCACCAATGAGTGGGCCTCCATGCGAGACCTGTGTGCCATTTTGCACTGTTTCGAGTACTCCACCAACAGGGCCAGTGCCAATGACACCGTTTTCAGCCTTACTATCCCGCTTGTATGTCTCCTTGAAAAAATGCTTAGGACGATGATGGAAGAGGATGTGGCACAGGAGGAAGAGGTGGAGGAAGAAGAGGGGTCATTTCCACGGTTATCAGGCCAGTCATTCACAAGTGGCTCGGAGGTTGGGTTCCTGCACCAGCATAGGCCAAGTACACCACTGTCAAGCCAGGGCACAGTTTTGGAGGAGGATGATGATGATGATGAGGAACCGTGTTCACAGCAGGGTGGCACCCAACGCAGCTCGTGGGCATCACTGGAGCGTGGCTAGGGGGATGCGGAGGACACAGATGATACACCTCCCACAGAGAACCGCTTGTCCTTGCCTCTGGGCAGCTTGGCACACATGAGCGACTACATGCTGCAGTGCCTGCGCAACGACTGCCGAGTTGCCCACATTCTAAATTGTGCTGATTACTGGGTGGCCACCCTGCTGGATCCCCGTTATAAGGACAATGTTCCGTCCTTAATTCCCTCACTGGAGCGTGATCGTAAGATGCGCGACTACAAGCGCACGCTGGTAGACACGCTGCTGAGGGCATTCCAAAATGACACCGGGGGCTCAATGGAAGCACAAGGCGAATGCAGAGGAAGAGGTTGCCAACGCAGCTGGGGCACCGCCAGCACCTCAGAAGGCAGGGTTAGCATGGCCGAAATGTGGAAAAGCTTTGTCAGCACGCCACAACAAGCAGCACCACCATCTGATATGCAACGTCTTAGCAGGAGGCAGCATTTCAGCAACATGGTGTGCACAGGCCTCCACGTACTGACTGATGGGTCTGCCCCATTCAACTTCTGGGTCTCCGATATTGGGCACATGGTCTGAGCTTGCCCTTTATGCCTTGGAGGTGCTGGCCTGCCCTGCAGCCAGTGTATTGTCTCAACGTGTGTTTAGCACGGCAGGGGGCGTTATCACAGACAAGCTCAGCCGCCTATCCACAGCCAACGTGGACAAGCTCACGTTTATTAAGATGAACCAGGCATGGATCCCACCAGACTTCTCTGTACCTTGTGCAGAATAGACATTTATACCGGCCTCACCCAGTCATTGTTATACTCAAGTGCACTTATTCTTTGTTTTCTATTGTTATATGTCCCAATATTTTGGGAGCTACCCCAATTTAAAAAACCAAAAACAAATAAAAAACAGTGTTGGCTACCTCCTCCTCCTCCTTCTCCAGCGCCGCTTCCACCTACACCGCCACGGTCACCTCCTCCTCAACCTATGGGTCACTTAGTATAAACTGAAAGAGAATACCCTGCACTCCAACCCTCTCTCAAATGGATAATTCTGTTGATCCTTCTGGCAGCCATGCTTTAGATTTAGATTTATGTTCTTCCAAAGTTAAATCAAAGATTCCATCTAGTGCTATTTTATGGCTCAGCTGTCTTTGTAATTTGTATGTATTTTATGTTATTTTAAGTTATTTCCCTATCCACATTTGCTTGCAGGGCACTTGTCCTACTCTTACCCACATTTTACTTCATTTTGCAGACCTCTCACCCTTTCTAGGACTTTTTAGCGGCATTTTAGTGGCCAAAAGTTCGTGTCCCCATTGATTTCAATGGGGTTCGGGGTCAAGTTCGGGGTCAAGTTTGAGCATGGACCTGGACATTTTTTTGAAGTTTGGCCGAACCTGCCGAACCCGAACATCCAGGTGTCTGCTCAACTCTACTAAAGGTATACATGCAAGAATACATCTTGAATCAAAATACATTTAGTAGAAATCCACATGGTTTTTTGAAAAGTCTTGTCAAACCAACTTTAGCATTCCATCAAGAAGTCAGTAAAAATATAGATCTAGGTGTGGCAGTGGATGTCATCTATTTCTAAGGCATTTCTAAGGCATTTGATAAAGTTTTGCACAAAAGATTAGTCTACAAATTGCGATAAATAGGTTTGGGAATAAATGTATGTATTTGGAATGAAAATTGTCCAAAAGATATAATGCAGACAGTTGTTTTAAATGAAATATTCTCAAACTGGACCAAGGTTTTCAGTGGAGTACCTCAGGAGTCTGTTTTGGGCACTCTTCTTTTTAATTTATTCATTAATGATCTCCCACATTGTGTTGAGAGCCATGTCTCAGTGTTTCCTGATAACACAAAATTAAGTAAGGTAATACAGATTAATCTTGATATTTTTTCTTTGCAGGAAGATTTAGACAAAGTTGTGATCCACAATTACAAAACATTGGTCCCCTACAGTTGGGTAGATTTTACTAAGCTTTGCTGGGTAAATATATCAAAAAGTAATTTGTTGTAAGCCCGTTCACATATGATTGTAAATTTTGTCAGTGTATGAATGTTGGTAAAAGCTTGGGTCCTCTCCTCATCTGAGAATTGGCACTCAAATATTTCCTTCCAACATTGGAAAATCTGTGGAGCCGAACAATTTTGTTTAGAAAATATATGTGAGTAGAAGATGGTAATAAGTTGAGGTCTTCTGCTTTTCTGCATAAATTTGGATTCAAAGATTGTTTTGCTGGGTGTCTGTGGCTTGCACGGACTTTAGAAATATCTGTAGGTAAAGGAAGGTTTCAGTTAAGAGAAGGTTGTGGGTTTCTCGAAGCTGTTGTATCATCATTATTTTTTCACCCGAGACTAATGATCCCCTATCAATCAGGATAGATGGCAGGAAGGTGTGCCTGGGGGATAGTCTGGGTTGTCAGAATGTTAGATAAGGGGAGACCCCTGATTAGTTGAGAGTTTATGATAGCAGATAGAGATGGTGTAGGTGAAGACATATTGTTAGGGTGGGAGAGACCAGGAGAGCACCTGTAGCTGTGCTGCCAGGTAGTAAATAGACTGGGGAGACCTAGACCTCATTTGGATTTGGGGAGGTATAGGGTCCTGGAATTGAGTATGGGTTTTTTGTTGTTGCAGACAAATTGGCCTTAAGGTTTATGGCTATAGGAAGTGATAGGGCCTGTGTCTGAGTTTTTAAGAGTACAAAATTGTTTGCGTGATTTCTACAGTTGTAATCAGGGTGTTAAGTAGAGCTTGTTCAGGTGAGGAGACCTGGAGGATTGGAAGGGAGTTAAGACACTGGCGTATGTGGTCAGCAGAATCTTTGTGGACAGGAGTTGTTGATCCGTTATAGTGTCTTGTAGAATGTTCTGTGAGATTTACAAATTGTATGGAGTCTCCTGACCTGGAGGTTTCTGGCTTGTTTTCTTTTAAAAAACAATATGTTCTTAGTTTGGTAGGTGCATAAATGATATCTGTGCTAAGGAGAGTGTTAACTTCTTCTTTGGTTTTCATAATGTCCCTCAGGGTGGCATCACTTAGGGATGCTTTGTGGCTCTGTTTGAGTTGTTCTAATTGCTGAGTGAGAGTTTAAATTTTCTTGAGCTTATCCTTACATCTGGATAAATTACCCCCAGGTCTGCCATAACATTTGATGTGCAAGAGTGGTATCCATCTTGTCTAAAATGGATTGATCCGTTAGTAAATTCATCAAGTCTGCACTGGCTTTGTGAATTGGGTTTAGAGGTCAAATAAAGGAGGCTTCTAGCACCCCATGATCAGACCATGAGATTGGGTGGTACTGTAATGTTAGAAAGTCGAGATTACCTTAACAGTAGGAGCTTGAACCTTTGGTGTTGGGTGAGTGTGGTCTCAGAGGCTGAAGAACATCTCCACCCTCTCTGTGGAAAGGTTAGTATTGCCAGGGGCGGGCTGGGCCGGGGGGCAGGGAGGCAATTGCATGCTAAATTGCACCCTAATGCATGCTAAAAACGTCAGCTGGGCCGTCTTTAACACTGGGAACCGCAGGAAGTTACGGCCGATACTGGCGTCCCGGGTCCAGCGGGTCCAGGGGGCCTGGCAGGCCCAGGTCACGGCAGGAAAAAAAAAATCCTCCCCACTTTCCCAGTACTTACCTCCTTGCTGCTGTTCCCCGGTGCTGCAGGTCCGTGGCTGTGAGGGAAGCGCTCTGCGCTCCCCTCCAGCCAATGCGCATTCAATAAAGTTTGTTGAAAAAAAAAGTTTAAACAAACTTTATTGAAGACGCTTGGCTGGAGGGGAGCGCAAAACACTTCCCTCACAGCCACAGACGGGCAGATGAGAGCACCGCGAGACGGAGACAGAGCAGCAGCAAGAAGGTAAGTACTCAATAAGGTGGCAAAATCTTGGCATATTGTGGGGGAAAATCCTGGCATATTGAGGGGCAAAATCCTGGTATATTGAGGGGCAAAATCCTGGTATATTGTGGGGCACAATCCTGACATATTGGGTGTCTAAATCCTGGCATATTGTGGGGCATAATCCTGGCATATTGAGGGGAAAATCCTGGCATATTGAGGGGGCATAATCCTGGCATATTGAGGAGGCATAATCTTGGCATATGGAGGGACATAATCCTGGCATATTGAGGGGGCATAGTCTTGGCATATTGAGGGGTAAATCCTGGCATATTGGGTGGGTAAATCCTGGCAAATTGAGGGACATAATCCTGGCATATTGAGGGGAAAATCCTGGCATATTGAGGGGCATAATCCTGGCATATTGAGGGGCATAATCCTGGCATATTGAGGGGGGAAATCCTGGCATATTGGGGGGCAAAATCCTGGCATATTGAGGGGGCATAATCCTGGCATATTGTGGGGGGAAATCCTGGCATACTGAGGTGAAAATCCTGGCATATCGAGGCGCATAATCCTGGCATATTGAGGGGGCATAATCTTGGCATATTGAGGGGAAAATCCTGGCATATTGGGTGGCTAAATCCTGGCATATTGAGGGGCATAATCCTGGCATATTGAGGGGACAATCCTGGAATATTGAGGGGCATAATCCTGGCATATTGAGTGGAAAATCCTGGCATATTGAGGGGCATAATCCTGGCATATTGAGGGGAAAATCCTGGCATATTAAGGGGCATAATCCTGGCATATTGTAAGGGAAAATTCTGGCATATTAAGTGGCAAATTCTGGCATATTGTGGGGGGAAATCCTGGCAATATTCATTATAAAACAAGGAAAAGATGGCCGTGGAAGGGGAGGCGATTCAGTGGTGCAATGGGCCACTTGACTGGATTTGCCCCCCAGGCCTAAGGCTGCCAGCCCTCCCCTGAGTATGGTCAACACAGAGGGGAGGCAGAATGTGTGCAAAGCTGGTTTTGGCTGGGTTTCTGGAGTAGACCAGCTGTCTGAGAAGCACTCGTCACAGGACATGGTAGTTAGGGTGAAGGAAAGGAGGAGGAAATTGAAAGAAGTAGAAAAATAAAAGCATGAGAACAATATCACAAACAAATTGAACATAACGAAAAAATCCACAGATGTGGAACAATACATCACAATACAATTGAATCTGAAGAAATTAGATATTAACACTCGAGATAGAAATGGTACCACCTTTCAGCAAAAGTGTCAGGGAGAAAAAACATTAAACTCATAGCCAGAAGTGCGGAGAGCCAACAAATCACAACAGATAACAACAGAACTACAATAAGGAAACGGGTATGGTGAGCTGAGAGGCCCAGGAAACCGGGCTAGTCAAACATGTGTACGACAGACATTCTGTATGTGTGTCACTACGTGTGATTTAGTGTAGTCTAGATTTTTTTTGCTGGCTCCTTAAACTCTGTTAAGTTTGTCAAGCCCTGTTAAGTCCTTTAGGTGCAATGTGGGTGCAGAGGAAGGGAATAAAACCAAGAAATGCAATTTTTCAATAACTTTTTTATTACAAATGAAAATAGTTGAATATAAAAAAATCATAATCAAATAAGTATAAATTCAACTAGTTGTATTATTATATATCATAAATATATATATATATATATAGAAAGAGAGATGTCTGTGTGTATAGATAGGCTTGTGATATGTGTAAATATATATTTTCATTGTTTTATAATTTATAATAGATGAATGTGGCCTGCAGTCATCTCACGGGGCTCCCGTGTATGGCATATTTATTGGGCTCCCATGTGTGGAAAAATTAAGGAGCTCCGGTCTGTGCATATTTAATGGCCCTGTGTGTGACATAATTTGAGGTCTCTTCACCGTGTGTCATATTTATGGGGCTCCTGTGTGTGGCATAGCTAATGGGGCTCCTGTGAGTGGCATAGCTAATGTGGCTTGTGTGTGTGGCATAGTTAATGGGCTCCTGTATGGCATATTTAAATGGCCAAATCAGACTGGCATTACTAAGGGATCTGTTTGGCATGGTATTGGAGAAAATTCAGGGTGTAACACCTGCACCGGGCGACACCAACTCTAGTGACACCTCTGGCTTTTGCTAACTGTGCGCACAGTGATGCCACACCAGGCGGTCTTTTAAGGTAGAGGCATGTCCTGCTGCTTTATGTGTGTGTGTCACCGCGTGCGCCATAGCTCTGCCTCCTTCCTGGCTGGGGTGTGTTTCCTGCCCTGTGTGAGCAGCCAGTGGTGTTTCAAAGTCTAAAGGGCAGAGTTTATCCAAGTGAGGGGCTGTATCATCTAAACATTGCTTATACTGTGAATATAGAGAATAAAATAAATATTCAATAGGATCTACACATTGTTTTAGCAGAATTGCAGCAAATGCCTAAATTAGGAGACAAATGTGTTTTAAATGTCTCTGTGGTGTCACTTGTTTATGATATCATCTGTGGCTTGATATGCAAATTAAAAAATTTCCATTGAAAACCATCAAGCCACAGGTGATGTCATTATCAAAATTAGGGTTGCTACCTTTTTTCCAAAAACTACCGGCCATAGTGGATCAATGTTAGTTGGAGGGGGGAGTCACCCGAAATTACAATACCCCAAGAGAATGAGCTGCAGTCACCTGTTATAGAGTTATAAACTCTGTATTACCCCATCTTGTGGATGTCTGTGATAGATGTTGAACATTACTATAACCTTCACTACCTATGATGCTCAGCCAACATCACTGACATTTTTGGCTGACTTGATATCATAAGAATTGTAGTTCACAGCTAACACATAGTACCCCATATGTTATTAAAGGCAGTTACCATGAGACTTAGCCAGGCAATACTGGCTGAGCATTATGGGAATGCCAACACATTCTATGATTCATATGTTTTTATATGTTTTCATGTTTCTATGTTTCTATAAGTAATATCAGTGAAGAAGTTAAGCATTCATGGGATAGGCATAAGACTATCCTAGATATAAGATAAGGCCATGGACAGGGACTAATGAAACGATTACTTTACTGAGAGTGTAGTGGATGTATGGAATAGCCTTGCAGAAGAATGGCAGAGGTTAATACAGTGAAGGAGTTTAAGCATGCATGGGATAGGTATAAGGATATCCTATATATAAGATAAGGCCAGGGACTAATGAAAGGATTACTTTACTGAGAGTATAGTGGATGCATGGAATAGTCTTCCAGTAGAAGTGGTAGAGGTTAATACAGTAAAGGAGTTTAAGCATGCATGGGATAGGTATAAGGCTATAATAGATAAAAGATAAGGCCAAGGACTAATGAAACTATTAGATTACTGAGAGAATGGTGGATACATGGAATATTCTTCCAGTAGAAAGGGTAAAGGTTAATACAGTGAAGGAGTTTAAGCATGCATGGGATAGGTATAAGGTTATGCTAGATTTAAGATAAGGCCAGAGACTAATGATAGTATTACATTACTGAGAGGGTAGTGGATGTATGGAATAGTCTTCCAGTAGAAGTGGTAGAGGTTAATACAGTGAAGGAGTTTAAGTATGCATGGGATAGGTATAAGGTTATCCTAGATATAAGATGACTCAGAAAAATATCTGGTATGTCTGACCCTTTCTTAGCTTTCTTGGGGTTTTTACAGGTCTCCTCTGCATAGCAGGTGTGTTGGGTAAGATTGGGCTGGGTATACTGCCCTTGTTTATGAAGCCGTTTTCTGGGAGATCAGTAGCAGCAGCCATCATAGTCGGCAGGTAGACTCATATTTATATTTTTACTCACTTCCTCATAGAATGTAATTAAGTTAGCTTGACAAGATCTGTCTTTTACAAAGCGATGTTGGCTCCTGTTAATGAAATGCTTGTTAATATATTCCCATAGCTACCCTTCAAACAGTTTCCCCACCACAGATGTCAAGGACTGTAATTGCCCGAATTTTGATAGTTTTTTAAATAAGGGTACCACATCAGCTTTACACCAATCTGTGGGCACCATGCTGTAATTAAAAGAATACCTGAAATTCAAAAATAAGCGTAGCTCTTTAAGTACCTGTAAGTACCGTATTTGCTCGATTATAAGACGACCCTGATTATAAGACGACCCCCCAAACTTTGTATATTCCTTTAGGAAAAAAACTAAAAGCCTGAATATAAGACTACCCTATAGGAAAAAAAGTTTAACTTGTATATATGTAAATTGCTTTTTAATATTTAATAAAAAATTGATATGATACAAATGCTTTTGTTGTTTTTATTTCCTTTTATGTGCCAATGCGGCCCCTCTCTCCCCCTCCCCTTGTCTGTCTATCTCCCCCCTCCCTCCCTTTGTCTGTCTATTTCCCCTCTCCCTCCCTCCCCTTGTCTGTCTATCTCCCTCCTCCCTCCCTTTGTCTGTCTATTTCCCCCCTCCCCTTGTCTGTCTATTTCCCCCCTCCCTCCCCTTGTCTGTCTAATTCCCCCTCCCTCCCCTTGTCTTTCTAATTCCCCCTCCCTCCCTCGTCTGTCTAATTCCCCCTCCCCTTGTCTGTCTAATTCCCCCTCCCTCCCTCGTCTGTCTAATTCCCCCTCCCCTTGTCTGTCTAATTCCCCCTCCCTCTCCCTCACCTTGATTCTTTCCCTGGTGGCTAGTGGGGGCAGCTGGGGGATGTCTGCACGATACGTGCATACATCCTCCATGCTGCCCGACACCTCCGTCTATTATGACGGACAGCTGGTCTGTCATAATAGACAGAGGTGTCGGGCAGCATGGAGGATATCTGCATGTATTGTGCAGACATCCCCCGGCTGCCCGATTCTCCCTGGTGGCTAGTGGGGCAGTGGAGGATGTCTGCGCGATGAGCGCAGACCTCCCCTGCTGCCGCCCGGCACGATCGCCGGGACTTCTGTGACGAAAGCGGAAGTACCCGGCTTCTTCATAGAAGCCCCGGCGGTCGTGCCGGGCGGAAGCAGGGGAGTCTGCGCTCATCGCGCAGACATCCCCTGCTGTTAGAGAGGGGGATCCAGGTCCCCTGCAGCCGTGCTGGGGACCTGGATCCCAGTCTTATAGTCTGACCTCAATTTGAGGTCAGATTATAAGACGACCTCGAATATAAGACATATAAGGCATTTGCTCTGAAAAAAACCTTGTCTTATATTCGAGCAAATACGGTATATACCATCTTGTCTTAGCACTTTTGCTTGCATCAGTCAATCACATGCTTGCTTTGACTGTACTGTAAAAGTAGCTTGCAGGTCTTCTTCATTGGTTCTTACTTGGTAAAAACGGAAGAAAATACATTATTTAAAATATATTCTTTATTTCTGTCTCCACTGACTATCTTACCCATTTCAGATAACAAAGACCCAACATTATCAGCCTTTAATTTTTTGCCATTTAAATATTTAAAGATTTTTTGGGGATTCCTATTGCTCTCCAAGTTAGCTAATTGAATTTCCCTTTTACAGTCTTTGTTTGCTTCTTTTATATTTGTTTCCAGAGGGTATAAATTCAGAAACTTACTGCTTTTATAAAAATTACTGTAGTAGTTTCATTTTTCTAACATACTTCTAAGTAAATAACATCTCCCATAATGATATTACACACTATTTAAGAAGTATTTTCTATTTGCATTAGTATTTGTGATTCTTCAAAATCAACAATATTTTGTGGTTTGTAACAAATACCCAATAATCGGGGAAATCTACTAATTCAAACGATTTGGGAGTAGTTGTAGACAATCGATTTAGCAGTAGTGCACAGAGCCACCTGGTAGCTGCAAAGGCAAATAAGATTCACAGTAGGAAGATATTATTTTGCCTCTTTACAAGTCCATGGTAAGACCTCACCTTGAATATGGGGTTCAATTCTGCGCGCCTTGTTAAAAAAATACATTATGGAACTAGAGAAAGTGCAGAGGAAAGCTACAAAACAAATAAGAGGAGTGGAAAGTTTTAATTATGAAGAAAGGCTGGAAAAATTAAATTTGTATACGCTAAAGAAACGGCGCATTAGAGGGTAAAGGATAATGTTATATAAATATGTACAGGGCCCATAAAAAAGGCTTTGTAAAGACCTGTTAATTAACAGAAGACTTGACAAAAGAAGATTTAGACTACAACAGTGGAAGGAATTGTTTACAGTAAAGACAATAAATGGTATGGAATTCACTGCATGGAGAGGTGGTTCTAGCAAGTATGTTAGATGCCTTTAAGCTGCCTAGATACTTTTTATAATGCGTTGGAGCATAAAGATCTATGCATATTAATATAGGCATTAATATTGATTTAGTCCTTGTTGATCCAAGGAGAAATCTGATGGCCATATGAGTCAAGAAGGAATTTTTACCCCATTGAAAGTAGAATTTCGAAATTGCTGAAATAAGGTTTTTTTTATATGCCTTCTTTTGGATCAACTGTGATAAACAAATAATAAGAAATTGGTTGAACTTGATGAACGCCAGTGTTTTAAACTACTATGGATTAAAGATAAATAGCATTCTAGCAGAAGACATTAAAAAATAAAATAAAAAGGGAATTAAATACTGCAAAAAGAGGCATAATCGGGCAAACTTGCCTTAGGACAAAGGACCAGCCTCACCCCCTCTGGTGTACTACTTACAGTAGAGGCAACAAACGGATGGCTTCAAGGAGAGCTGGGTGTAAGATACATTTTAAGTTTATAAAAGATCACCTGTCAGTGTAAATAAAAATAGGGGGGGGGGGGGGGGGGAATAAAGGGTTTAAGGGAATCAGTTATGATTATGCATTTTCTTTAATGGACATTAATCTTTTTTCACTTGTCATTTAATGCCACTATCATGCAAGTGCCCACAAAGAAGCTCATCTTGACATAGGATCAATAGGGTCAACACGCAGAGAGATAACTTGGCATCCAGCCAGGCTTGCTAATTGGCTGTGCACACGCTAACACTGAGGCAGGGCTGAGATGCACATGTATCTCTAAATATACACAATGGGATTACTCTGGAGAAAGGAAACTAAGTAGGGGTTATGGGGTTAAGGAAGCAAATATTAAAGAAAGGTTTAGTTTCCCCTAACATTTTGCTGCAGGTAATGGGAGGAGCTAACTATAAGTAATGCTGCCAGGAAAAGGAAATTTGTAAGCTGAAAATAAATTCATATAACAATGTTATAGAGGGCTTGCACTTACTTGTGGAGTGCCCGACCAGATATCTTCACCCTGATCTCCTAAATCCAAGAAAAAGCAATGCAGAGACCAGCACCTAAGTGATTTAGGATTTATTCAACCAATGAGCAATGTTTCAATCCCTTGTAGGATTTTTTTCAAGTGACACCTACTCAAAGTCTTTAATATTGTCTGTGTTCATTTTTCGGTATGTCACAGTAAACATTTAGATTGTAGAAATGTGGGATATGCGGTTAACAGTCTAAACTTATATTAAAGAGTTTGTTACCTGTTCTTCTGCTAACTCAGTTGCCCCAATAGCTTTCATTAGGGCAGACACTGAGCCAGCTGGGCCTGTTATGTAAGATGCTCCTGTGTCTATTGCTGCCAAACACCCTTCTTTGCAGAACAAGACTTCTGCCCCGACAGACACCCTAGAAAGGTCAGGAAGTTGTATGAAAGAAAAATCACAAGGGAATAGGGCACTAACAAGGATTTTTTTCAATAACTTTTTGTATGAAATTGGTAATTATGTTTGCATAGTGTAATTTAACTAATTTTAAAGAAATAACACTGCTTCATCTCACCCACTGTATTTATTATTAGTTTATGAAGAGCAACATTTTCATAGTTTTTATAAATTAGTGGCAACATTATTAAACACAGAGAAAACAACTGAGAAAAGCATTATACTAATGAAGGTTTTTAAATGAAATAAACTTAAAATAGAGAAATTCAAATAACTCTGATGCTATGGTTTACAAAATAACATACAGTATCATTGTAAGTGTTAACCTTATCACATCTCCATTAATTACCTCCACCCTTCACTATTCACATGCTTTTTCAGTTTCTCTTCCATACAATATATATATATATATATATATATATATATATATATATATATAGATATATATATATTGGACTAAATTGTTTTACTAAATTGTTTACATCCTCAATTTTTTTGAGTATGTTATTGCATAATACTGTATCTTACCCCTTCATATTGATTTGCCAATAACCTTTTTTCCTAAGGCTAAGGTACTGGAAGCTGCCTATATAATACCTAGGATCCGAGCCCCCTAAGATGATTTCCCCACCTTTCTTCAAGTGGATATCCCTACAGAAGACACAAAAAAAACTGTTACACTGTGGAAAAAGAATATAAAAATGTTAGTTCCCTGAATCCTAAAGTGCCTATGTTACAGATTACATTTACCTTCAGAAACTCATGATTCCTTTTTCATTATAGATTTGCTCCCAAGCGGCTTTTGTTTCATTATAAATGTATATATATATATATATATATATATATATATATATATATATATATATACACACATATACTTGTTATGTGTGTGTGTGTATATATATATATACACATACATACATGTATGCAAATCCCAAAAATAGTGGCACTCACAGGTGTGTAGAAAAATGTATTTGTAGAACATTAATGTTTCGGACTTAAAATGGGACCCTCATCAGGACAATCTACAATGATCCAAAATACACCATTAAATATATAAAAGGCAAAATGCCCTCCCACCAATTAAATGACACACCCGTGTGTGATACAGGTAAATTAAAACCATGCCTGGTATATACGCAACATTAAAAGAATGCTTCATACAAATCACTTGAAGATACAGAGAGCATCTAACATATTATAATTAACCAGAAAAGACTTTAATGACACACATTTATTCAAGCCTGAGTGCCATTTGGTATTTAGGAAGCGGGTCCAAATGGTTTCTCACTGCAAAAGCAATCAAGTTCTGTTACCACAGCAAGATAAGGGAGGGCATGGTCTATGGCTATAAAGGGAAAGATGGATAATTGGTGAACCTGTTCTAAAAATCTACAACCTGTCTTATCACTCAACATAGAAGAGTTTTTGGACATAGCAACAGGGCCAGTCACCAAATCGTTATTGTCAGAGTCTTGTGCATTTACTGATTCTCTAAATTTAACTAATGCTCCATGACATGTGATTAAGGGTAGCCACTTGCAGCAAAACGTACTTACAAAAAAAAAAAGAGTTCTTACAGTGTTGTTGATGAAACCTTCTGTAATATAACAATGTGTTACAATCTCTCTCTTTACAAAATAAAGTATAGTGTATATGGTTATCCTTAATGAACAAAGTAAATTCCAAAAAGTTAACCATACTACTTTCTTGTCAAAAAGTAAGGTGAACTGGCGAATCAAGTGTATTAAGATAAGAAATGGCATTGGTGATACAGGACTCAGTAACCTGTGTACATCAAAAGGTGATCACAAAAAGGCTCAATTATGTGTTGAAGCTCAAATAAATAAATGTAATAATTAGCATAGGCAGGTGCCATGGATGTACTCATTGGAGTAGCACTTTGATGCATATAAAAAGATCCTCAAAATTAAAATAATTACATGTTAAACAAACCTCCAAAAACTTTAATTGTAACTCAATGGGGGCCCAAATAGCAAGCTGCTTTGTGTAACACATAATTAACTGCTTCCAAGCCAGTCTTATGAGGAATGATCGTATAGAGACAGGCAACATCACAAGCCAAACATCTTCAGGGGTAATTTCAAGGTTAGAAATTTAAAAAGCATCCTTTTCTCTGCTTTCATTAGCTAACAAAGATTCAAATGCAGTAGTGCTCTTACTGGAGTTGAATCAAGCTCATCCATGACATCTTGCTGGGGAAAAAAATACTGGCATACTGAATGGCAAAATACTGGCATATTGAGTGGCAAAATACTGGCATATTGAGTGGCTAAATCCTGGCATATTGAATGGCAAAATACTGGCATATTGAGTAGCAAAATACTGGCATATTTAATGGCAAAATACTGGCATATTGAGTGGCAAAATAATGGCATATTGATCAACTGCTCCTTACCACCCTCCATATTATACTAGACCTGGATAACATGCTTGTGAGGGTAGGTGGGGCGAGTGGGAGATATTGTCAGGGGGAGGAGGGTATGGGACGCAGAAAATTTGTTCAGTAAGGGGCCCTAAAATTCTTGGTGGCGGCCCTGGCAATAAGCGTCGACACTTTTAGGGGTGGCATAGAGATTCATTTCCTCCCTCTCTTTGAGTGCGATTGCACGCTGTTAAGATCACTCCGTCCCCACTGTCACAGTGCATTCGGTGCTGTGATGAAGAAATAACCGGCAGCACAGAAGTGCCAGGCCTCCAGCACAACGTGGTCTGTGAGACCACTTTCAACATTGAACACCTTTCCTTCTGGCTGAGTGTTTCTGTTACTGTGTGATTGTGTGCTGGCTAAGTGTGATTATGTGCTGGCTGAGTGTATCTGTGAGTGTGTGCTGGCTGAGTGTGATTGTGTGCTGACTGAGTGTGTCTGTGAGTCAGTGTGTGCTGGCTGAGTGTGTCTATGAATGACTGTGTGCTGGCTGAGTGTGTCTATGAATGACTGTGTGATATGTGTTAGTGTTCACATTTAGGACACAGCAATGAGAATGTGAGTTAGTCAGCCACACACTTTTTATCTATACCAAATGTTTATAGATATTTGTAGAAAAGTTATTATGAGACAAATACAATTCTAGGAGCTGTAAATTCCTAGAAGCTGGGATTTAGGTCTGATCTTGAAATATGCTATTTATACAGTTCATTTTTATTATCACTTGAATATATTTTATTTAATAATGTGTGTCTGTGAGGGCCTAATGTTCGACTTTCGCCTAAGGCCTCACAAAGTTTAGAGACACAGAGTACCACTAAATCCCAGTATCCCAATGCGTGGACCTAATTTCCATTGCTAGAAAAACAAACAGTAAAGACAAAGTGGCCAGCCCAGCCTTGCCCCATTAATAATGTTGAACCAGTTTGAGTTCATCCCTGAACCTACCACTCTTCCAGAAGGAGCCTAACAGAAGGCCATAATTGAATCATGAATTCTGCCCTTGATTCCAAATGCTCTCAGAGTTTCTCTCATAAATTCTCAGCTAACTCTGTCAAAAGCCTTCTCATCAGGGGCACATATCCCATTTATATGGTCTCTTCAGATACATTTTTAAGTCCCCTTACATGGTTAGTACCAGATTGAGAAAACCATGGTTAGGACAAAACTCACTCAGTCCTTATAAATCACTTCAGCAATTTCTTTCTTACGTCTCTCCTGTACTACTGCTGCATCTACGTTCAGCTGCAAAGTAGGTCTAGAATTGAACAGTTCCTCTGGGTTTTTCTCCTATTTCAAACTGCTGGTACTATATTCCCCATAAATATTTCTTCAGTTAAAGCACCCCTTACTGCAAATTCATTGAATGTCTTAACTCCTGTTCAAATAGTTTATAAAAAGATCCTTCAGACTCATCCCAAGCTTTTTTTTTCAACCCTTCTATCCTCATATGTAATTGAAAATAAATGTATGAAACACGGGTTTGGTAATACAGGTTGAGCATCACTTATCCAAAAAGCTTGGGAACAGACGCATTTTGTATAATGGATAATTTGTTTTAATATAACAGATAATTTTGTATAACTGATTTCTGGATAAGGAATACTCAACCTGTAGCTATAAAGGCCTGTCAGGCGAAATTCCATCATTATAAACAGGGCCTCCATCAGAAATTTCAGGGCCTCTTACTGAAAAAAATGATGTCCCCCCCTCCACTCTGGATTTCAGTTATCCATTAATAGCCCATTGATAATTTGCTCATTAATAGCCCACTGTTAATTTGCTCATTAATATGCCACTGATAATTTGTTCATTATTATGCTATTGGTAATTTGCCCATTAATAGCCACTGGTAATTTGTCCATTAATAACCCATTGATAATTTGTCCAGTAATAGCCACTGATAATTTGTCCAGTAATAGCCACTGATAATTTGTCCAATAATCCGCTGGATATGGATCTGCTGGCTGCTGCCCTACCAGGACTCTCTCTGTGGTAGGGCAGCCGCTTTGGGCCCCCAGGAATGAATGGGCCCTGGTAGCTGCCCCGTTTGCCCACACTTTTTTTTTTACATTTTTTTTTAAAGCACCCGTGACCGGTGTGTAGCCCGTCCCTCCCTGATGGTGGCCCTGATTCTAAATAATATTAGTAATGTTCCTGGCATTTCTCCTATTTTTGTATTTGTAGGACAAGATTTTAACAGATTTCTTTCCCTTATAATACCAGCTAGAAAGACTTCATTGGCCCTAATTATTAGCTGATGATAAATCTTGTTTTTCAAGTCTATAATATTATTGTATGTTTCTATAAGGGTGATTGTTTATTAATTTCAGAGTGTTCAAAAGGCAGAATATGGACCTGGAATTACACATTTATATTTGCCCCAGATTGTAGCTGGCGAAAAGTGTTTACTCTGCTTTCTTCAGAAGACTATTATTTAGTCTCCAGTCCATACTTCGTTAATTAAATTAATCTTTTGGATCCATTATTACTACATTATGATCTGACCAGGCAATATCCTTGGTCTTCACCTTATTAACCTGCTGTGCTATCTCCACATCATCAATAATAAGTTCTATCCTAGAATAAGCACAGTGTGATTTCAAAAAACAGGTATAATCTTGTTAAGTATGAAATCTATGCCAAATATCCTACAAAGAATACTTATCTAATAACTGCTTACATTTGTCAGCCTAACTTAAAACATTCCTATCTTTAATTACATCTGCTAAGCTACCTGAGGGTCAGGTACAATTAATAACACCTACACAGATCATCCTACGGGAGATTTTATACAAGAAACAAAAGGTAAGTACATTTGAAATACTCAAACACCTGTGTATGTGTATATATATATATATATATATATATATATATATATATATATATATTTATACATCTTAGTATGTACTGATAAACACAAGCAATATTTTCATATTTCAGGTATTCAAACATCAAGTGGCAGGTGAAGAGAAGCCTTTGCCAGAGCCACGCCAGCAATCGTGGCTCCTAACTTTTGAGGAGGAGCTACTGCAGGTCATGGGTCCTGAGACAGTTACAGAAGTTGAGGGGTCATGTGATAGAGACTTGCTTGGTTGAAAGTATAGAACATCTGTTGATATGTTACGTAGATATAACCAATAGTCTGCTTCAAGGTCCGGGTCAATCTTCTGTCTCCGGCATGGTGGCCTACTCCGCTCGGGTTACAAGCACACACACTGTTCTCAGCAGGCCCGAGGTGGCCCTCAGTTGGCTTCTCCCAGCTGCTCTAGGTGCTGGCAATGAGAGGGTGCAGCGCGCATTCATTGTCAAGTCCCAGCCATCACTATAGCCGTAATCCCTTTGCGATGCCCTTCCAAGTTTGGGCACACCTGCGTGACATCGCAAGTGACAACGGGAGGTCTATTAAGACCCTGATAAGGTCTATTAAGACCCTGATCAGGTCTATTAAGACCCTGATCAGGTCTCTGAAACTGTGTTCCTGTATGCCATTTTTTTGTTCCTGGCCCCGATCACAAGGTGATCACCATCTGATTGCGGCCAGGAACAAAAACATGGTATTTTTGTCCTTGCGTCTTCTGGGACACCAGCACCAATGTGTCATGAATAGGTTAAGGGGCTTTACATATATATTTTTTCCAAATCAATCATGACTGGTTCTAGGGGTGCTGCTTTGTCTGGAGGGTTATTTAACCCTTGATCTGTACCAACACTTTGCCTGTGCCTAGTGTTTTGCGTATGCATAGTGTTTTTTCTGATGTGCTGCATCCGTTGCACTACTGCCTGTTCTGTGTATGACCTGTGCCTGTCTTTATCTACTTTAGTGTGTGGTCTTGGATAGTGTGCCGAAGTCCCTGGTCATTTTCCAGAGATTTAAACATACAGGATAATTGAAAATTGTTTCATACTTACCGTAATTTTCTTTTCCTGGTTATTATCCATGGCAGCAGTTACGTATGGGTTAGCTCCACCCTCAAGGTAGGTAGGACAGAAACAAAGTTATAAGAGAGCCCCCGCCCCCTGTCTCCTCAGTCTAGTAACCAGCTCCTCATAACCAAGAAATAACAAAGGGAGGGAACTGACTGCTGCCATGGATAATAACCAGGAAAAGAAAATTACAGTAAGTATGAAACAATTTTCAATTTTCCTGGCTAACCATGGCAGCAGTTACGTATGTCCCATTCCCAAGCCAGTAATTAAAAGGGATGGGAGAACATACAACCAATAAACACAGACACAGAAGAATACTGCAAAAATGAAAAAGGTTTAATGAGAGGAGACAGAGGCCAAAACAGCGTGAGAGAAGGAGGATTCCTCAGTCCGGCGGACATCCAGACGGTAGTGTCGGAAAAAGGTGGAACCGGATGACCAGTTCCCAGCTCCGCAAACAGTCGCCACTGAAGAACCAGCCTCAGCCACCCATGAAGAGGAAACAGCCCGAGTGGAGTGAGCCTTGAGCCCCGGAGGAACCGGAATACCAGTGGAGACGTAGCACCTGGATATAGCAGCCACAATCCAGCCGCGTAGAGTGGAGACAGAGGCCGCCTCACCTTGTCGAGAGCCCAGAGGAAGGACGAAGAGCCTGGAAGACTTCCTCAGGGAGGAAGAGGCGGTAATATAGAGGCGTAGGCAGCGAACCACATCCAAGGTATGCCAGCGGGATTCCACAGGAGTTGAGGGGTTCGGAAAAAACACCGGGAGGACAGTCTCTTGTTTCAGGTGAAAGGCCGACACCACCTTAGGCAGGAATTCCGGGACAGGGCGAAGGAAGGCATGATCCGAAGAGAAGACCGTGTATGGAGGTTCTGCAGAAAAAGCCTGAAGTTCCGAGCAACGCTTAGCAGAAGTCACGGCCAATAGCAAAAGAGTCTTCAGGGTCACCAGCCATAGGGAGGCATCCAGCATGGGCTCAAAGGGAGGTTCAGACAAAGCACGAAGCACCAGGGGAAGGCTCCAAGGGGTCGTGAAGGAACGGGTCGGGGGACGGAGTTTGAGAACCGCCTTGAAGAAACAAATCACCAGGGGTTCCAACGCCGAACGAACTGACGTGAGAGCAGACAGGGCCGAGACGTGAACCCGGAGGGAGTTCAGACCCAAACCCCGGTCCAGGCCAGCTTGGAGAAAAGCCAGGACATCCGGTAGGGAAGGTGATAGTGGATCCAGAATTCTACCCTCAGACCAAAACCAGGAAGGCAGACCAAATACGATGATATGTGGCCGAGGTAGTTAGGCTTCCGAGCCTTTAGCAGGGTAGAGACAACGCCGTCCGACAGACCATGGGACCGCAGTGACTGCCGCTCAATCGCCAGGCCACTAGCTGAAGAGAGCGGGGGCAAGGATGAGACAGGAGGTCCAAGTGAGGTGGGAGAAGCCAAGGGTCCCGGACGGACAGCCTGTTCGCCAGTGGAAACCAAGGCCTCCTGGGCCACCATGGAAGGATGGCCATCACTTCTGCTTTCTCCAAAAAGCAATTTTCCCAGGAGTCTCGGAATGAGAGGGAGAGGAGGAAAGACATATAGGAACTCCTTGGGCCATGGGAGAGAGAGAGCGTCCACGCCCTCCGACATGGGGTGAGGAGTCCTCGAGAAAAAGCGAGGAAGCTGAGTGTTCGTGGGAGAGGCCATCAGGTCTAAAGTTGGACGACCCCACAGTAGACAAAGATGATCGAATACCTGAGACGAAAGCCTCCAGTCTGTTGTATTGAGAGTGGTGCGGCTCAGGAAATCTGCCATCGTGTTTTCCGGACCCGGAAGGTAAACCGCAGAGAGGTGTTCAACTGATTCCTGAGCCCAGACAGCAATCGGCTCGAACTCTCGGCTGAGAGACAGGCTCCTGGTACCACCTTGATGGTTGATGTAGGCAACCGCACACCTGTTGTCTGTCTGGATCCTTACCCAACGACCTCGAACGGTTTGATGAAAAGCCAGCAAGGCCCTGTAAATCGCCCTCAGTTTCAGGATATTTGCATGAAGACCACTCTCCACAGTGGACAATTCGTCCAAATGAGCACCCCAACCGTGTGCACTTGCATCTGTCGTGACAACTTCGTAAGTGACGTCCGTCAGCGGAAAACCCCTCCTGAGGTGACGGACCTCCAACCACCAGGCCAGATGACGAGAGGTCACCTTCGGAAAATACATTTTCCTTTCCAAGAATGACGGGGAACCGGGAGGTGAGGTAGCAGGAGAGACTGAAGAAAACGGGTGTGCCATTGAGCCCAACGAACAAGGCCGATAGTGGAGACCAGGACTCCTAGGAGGGACATTACTTTTCTGATGGGCAGCCAACAGGGAAGGACGACATTCTGGATGGCCAAAATCAGACGAGACTGACGGTCTAATGACAGTGAAACAGTAGCCGTGAGAGTGTTGAAGCACGCCCCCAAAAAGACCAGGGTCTGGGATGGAAGGAGTTGGCTCTTCGTGAAGTTGATGATCCAACCGGCGCTTTGCAGAAAACACAAGGCTTCGTCCCTTTGAGTGGTGACAAGGTCTCGAGAAGGAGCCACGATGAGAATGTCGTCCAGATAGTGAAAAACTGTTAGACCCCTCTTGCGAAGTTCTGCGATACACACCACCAGAACCTCGGAAAAGGTACGAGGAGCCGTATTGAGGCCGAATGGAAGGGCCCGAAATTGGAAGTGATTCTCCCCAATGGCGAAGCATAGAAAGCGCTGGTGCCAAACCATGATGGGAATGTGAAAATAGGCGTCCTGGAGATCAATGGAGACCATCCAATCGCCCGGGGAGATGAAAGGAACAATAGACCAGAGGGACTCCATCCTGAATTTTCTGACCCTCATCGAACGATTCAGAACAGACAGGTCGAGGACCGGTCTCAGGTCTCCTGACGCTTTGGTGACAAAAAACAGGGGGGGAGTAGTTTCCTTGGAAGCGAGCGAGGCCAGGAACAGGAACAATAACCTCGTCTCGGAGGAGGGACCGCAGAAAAAGTTCTAGGACGTTCTTCCGTTGCGGGTCCACAGGAACCTTGGTTCGGATAAAAACAGGTGTCGGAGGGGACCGAAACTCCAAGCTGTAACCGTCGTGAACAATGTCACGGACCCAGGAATCCGAGGAAAAACCTGCCCAGACCTCTGAAAACGCCAGAAGTCGAGCACCGACCAGAGGGGCCTGGGCAGGAGGACCTTCATGACTGAAACTTCCCACGAAAAGAAGAGGCCGGGCGGGAACGGGAACCCATGGAAAGGTCCGCGGAAACCGCCTCTCCATGCTGACGTACGAGCCATCCCTCTGCCGGGACGGTATTGTCTGGAATCCCGAAAGGAGGAACGGAAAGTCCGACGGTCGTTCCAAACGGTCTTGGGAAGACGCCTGTGTTCCTGTGGCAAAAAAACGTTATCACCTTCAGCGGCCTTACGGATGGCATCCTCCAACACCCTTCCAAATAACAACTTGCCATCATATGGAATAGACACCAGCGAGTTCTTAGAGGCATTGTCGGCATGCCAGTGTTTCAACCACAGGGCACGTCTGGCTGAAACCGACAAGCCCATGCATCTGGCCACCAGCTTCAAAACATCCGAAGATGATTCAATAAAAAACTCAGCCGCGAGTTTGATGTTGGATAAGGAATCCAGAAGCTGTTCTCTGGGGACCCCGCCTTCAATATCATCTGTGAGGTCGAGGATCCAACACTTCAGGGCACGAGAGACAGATGTCATGGCAACCGTAGGTTGGCAGATAGCACCTGCCGCAACATAAGCTCTTGACAATGAGGCCTCAATCCGTCGTTCCATGGGATCGTTCAGAAGTGCCGGACCATCTAGAGGGAGGGATGAACGCCGGACAACCCGAATGACCGGAGCATCTACCACAGGAGGAGAGGACCAAGATGAGGCATCCTCGGCAGCCACGGGATATAATCTAGAGATCCTCCTGCCGGAAAAAACTTTATGATCAGGGTTCTTCCATTCAGTAGAAATCAACTCCTCAATGGAGCCATGAACCGGGAAGGATGGCCTTTTCCTATGCAGACTGGTGAAGTATTTGTCGGCTGCACCCACCATGGGAAGAGGCTCGGTGATACCTAATGTAGTTTTAACCGCTCCAATGAGGTGGTAAATAAGGGTAGGGTCCAGGAGAACTCCCGAATCACCATCTTCTTCGGCTGAAGAGCAATTCCCCAAATCCAAGGGATCCTCAGAGCCGGGCCGATCTGCAAACAAACACTCCTCAGTCGGGGGTGAGTTGTGGATCGGGACAAGATTACCCAAATGTTCTTTCAGACTCCTCTCAACTGCCTGATTAACTAGGTGCATCAGATCCGGAGAGGGCTCAGGGGGGCCAGCAGCCTGAGTCAAACAGTCCCCGCAAAGACGTTTGCCCTCTAGAGGGGTGGCGTCACAAGCCAAACATCGAGGACGCTTTTCCGTTCTCTTCCTGGGATGATCAGATTCCGGTCTAGGGCTGGAAAAAACACCAGGGTAAATAGTCAAATGACACTCTTGAAAAATAAAAATAAAAATAAAAAACAACTCACCTAGAATGACGAGAATGAGACCTCTTGGATGAGGTGGACATGATAGAGAGGAATAAATACAAAGGGCAGGCTGAGAAAGAAAGATTGCATGAAACAAATGCACTAAAAAATGCAAAACACAAAAAACAGACAAAAAACAAAGAATTACCTGAGGCTGGAAGAAGTAAAGGCACAGTGAACAAAGGTCAAGGTGAGTCCTGGAGATAAGGAATGACAGGGCCCACCTAACCCATGTACCAGCAGCCCTTAAATAGTGAAACATAGGTAGTGGAACGCATATGCGTTTCCACCTGAAGAAAAAAAGCGGAAAACTGAGGCGTGGAACGCATATGCGTTCCAACGCCGAAAAACCGCAGCAAAAACGAGGCCTGGAACGCAAATGCGCTCCAGCGCCTGTTTACCGCCTTCCCAGCCGACAGGGACAAAGAATGAGGGCTGGAAGGTGGAAGCGCTCCAGCCCTCAATAGAAAAAAGGCGTGGAACGCATATGCGTTCCACCTCCGAGCATAGGAGATAGGAAGGGAGGTGTGGAACGCAGCCTCGAAAAATAAACGGAGAAGGGGGAAATCAGAGGTGTGGGACGCAAAAGCGTTCCCACACTCAATTATTAAACAAATAGAGGGAAATAAGGGGGGGAAGGAACTCCCAATGCCCCATACATACCATATAATGAGGCCAAAGTACAGCAGGAATTGAGACCTCTGCTAGTCACCAATACATCTCCAGTACCACTTGCAGTAAGCTTACAGAGGAACATGGCCCATAACTTCATATACAGAATCATCTCCAGTACCAACTAGCAGTAAGTGTACGGAGTAATAAATATCTCAGGGAACCGTGAAATGACAAGGAACCGGGCTTCGGAAAGAAAGAGGCTGAACTTTCCGGAAGGTGAGTGAAAAATAATAAAAGAAAAATTCTAACAAACAACAAAAATGTAGGCCCGAAACGGGCCCCGTCCTAATACCAATGAGGACAGAAAAAAGACTGAGGAGACAGGGGGCGGGGGCTCTCTTATAACTTTGTTTCTGTCCTACCTACCTTGAGGGTGGAGCTAACCCATACGTAACTGCTGCCATGGTTAGCCAGGAAAATATAATTTCCTACTCTGTTGTGGTGGTTACCAGGTTACGCTCTGCAGTTCCATACCTGTATTCCAGAGTATGTCACTTTATTTGTATTAACATTGTTCTCTTACTTTACACGTTACATTTGGAAATCCCTAGTTATGGCCAGTATAGCTGACTTGAAACATTCTGAATATCAGCTGCGAAGTCTCCACTGTCAAGGTCCCAGTGTCGCAAATGATAGGGGCTGCATGAGCACAAAGGGCACAGGAGACTTGCACATGGTGGACGGAACAGTCGATACCAAGTCTTACGAACAGATTTTATCCAGATCACTGATGCCCACCATCAGGAGGTTTTTCGGGCAGCCACAGGACTGCATCTTCCAGCATGATTTGGCTCCCTGCTACCGAGCCGCAAAGGACAGTACTTGGAGCGCAATGACGTTTGCCTGCTGGATTGGCCCCCCAGTAGTCCTGATTTGAACCTGATCGAGAACGTTTGGAGAATGGTCGGACTTGCGGTGAACAGGCACAAGCCGAGGACCCGGCAAGAGCTCCAAGACACCTTGTTACAGGAGTGCCAGAACGAACTGCCTATGGACTTGATCGGTCGTCTGGTTAGGTCCATGCCCGATAGATGCCGGGTTGTCGTAGCTGCCCGTGGCGGGCCTACAAAATATTAAACAAAAATAAGTTATGTTAATATTGAATGAATAAGGTAACGTTCACTCTGTGTTTGTCTTTTCTACAACACTGTCTGCCCCAGGGAGACAATACATATATACACACACACACACTCACCTTCATTTCTTAGGGAGACTTGAGCCCCTGCTCCCATGCTGTGCTGGGAGCTTCAGGAGGGAAGACAGAGCGGGGGGTCTGGTAAGCTTCTGGAGTACCTTCCCTCCTCGGATACAGTAGTTGTTTCTGGGGACGGGGGCCCAGGGACCGCTCCACTAGCCAGGGAGGAAGCAACATTTGAAGGACACCAGTGAACATTTGAGCAAATGTCTCCTTCCCAGTGTGGACGTGGGGTGCAGGATCGATCGGAGAAGAGAGAAGCGGAGACCGAAAGAAGGAGACATTGGTCCTGTCGCTATGGAGCTCCCTCCTGGGCACTGCCAGCCTGCATCCCGGTTCTCCTTTCTGCCTGCCTGCCCGAGACTTAAGCTCCCACCCCGCCTTTTGAAGGCGGGGTTTCGCTGTGAACACCTTAGACTCCTTGGTCTGTGTTTCAAGACGGGTTGGGTGGGTCACCGGACTTGGGCCCCTGAGCTACAGCAGTCTCCCTTAAGCCACATTTCCTGCTCCCACTGGGTGACTGGGGATTCGGTGCTTGGCTCTTCCCTCTTCACTCACCGTTAATGGGATAATCCTGGTTAGTTTCTTTTACTCCGCTTAGTAATATGCTTAAATTCAGCAGGGTCACCGCGTCTGATCTGAGGTCTGAGTCGAAAAGCATTGGGGGCCCTGCCGGAGCTGCGTCCCTCACTGGGCCAGGCCGGCGTCATGTCATGTTTCCCCAGACAGCCGCACTGCGGTGGGGGGAGCAGGGGGTCCGCGGAGGATGCCGCGGCGGGGAGGTCTGACACCCTTCCCCCGGCCCCACAGATGGGAGGGGTCTGGGGGGCCACAGGTTGCATTCAAAGTGACGATGATCAATGTGTCCTGCAATTCACACCAATTTTCGCAGTTAGCTGCGATCTTCATCGACGCACGAGCCGAGTGATTCACCACTAAGAGTCGCAAACGACTCCTTTCCTTCTGGAGAGCTTCTTGCTTGGCCCTCTACAGTCTGGGGGGCGTGGCCATTGGTGGGCTCTGTCATCCTGTCGCCCACACTGGTCGGACTTTCAAACCTTCCGCCCCACCCCCCCGGGAGGGGGCGTGCGGTACCTGAATCGGCCATGAGGGAAGTGGTTCCTCGTCCGCCCCATGGACGCGGCGGGTGGGCGGATGCCTTCTCCCCGGGCCCTTTCCCGGAGGCTGCATACGGCTGCGGGGTTCCCTTGTACCCGCCTTGGCGCTTCCTCCTTGAGTCAGGCCCGGTCAGGTGGATCCCCCCGCCGTCCCTGGGTGGGTGGCATGGTTCCAACAGAGGTGCTCGTGGCTCTCCCCGTTGCCGAGGGAGCGGGCAGGTTATCCTACATAAACCTTGTCATGACTTTTACTTCCTCTAGATAGTCAAGTTTTATCGTCTTCTCAGCACTCTGCCAGGGAAGAGGCCACTTGGGGGAGATTTCTAAGATTACCCCTCCTCCCACTCGGGGAACGAGGTGGACCTCATCCGGAGAGAAAAGCTCAATAGCCTTCAGGGGACCAGACACCGAGGCCCAGGCAGAGTTCCAGGGCGACGGCGCCCGACCAAGTCCCCCACAGGGGAACAGACGTCCCGGTGAGGCCCAGGCAGAGTTCCAGGATGACGGCAGCTTGGTCCCGCTCGCCGGACCAAGTCCCCCGTGGGTCATTACCATCCCTGCAGCGCCCCTTGTGGCAGGATTTTAACTTTCTCCCAGCTGTTCCCCAGCATGCAGGGAGGGACGGGGCCATGCCACAAGAGTTCCCCGCGGGACCCCTGAGCAACCTACCCACCTCCGGTGCCCCCCAGTGGCGAAACGTCAACTTTCTCCCAGCAGTCCCCCAGCGTGCAGGGAGCGATGGGGCCATGTCAGAAAAGTTCCCGCGGGCCCCGGAATGCACTACTACGCCTGCGGCGCCCCCCCGCCCCGGTGGTGGTCAGAAATAAGCAATTAAATGAGCCAGCAGGCGAACCCACAGCCCAAAACGTGCACTGACAGTTGGTACATGAACTTACACCCCAAAAATATATATATATTTTTAAAAAGCTCCATGGCCTTCAGGAGACCGGACAGGCTAGCGAGGCCCAGGCAGAGTTCCCCACGGGTCGCACACACACAATATGGAGCAGTTTAATGAACCAGCAAGTGAACCCACCGCCCAAAAGGTGCCCAATGCGTGCATTGACAGTTAGTAAATGAATTTACACCAAAAAGAAATAAAAAATATTTTTAAAAAGCTCCATAGACTTCCAGGCTGGCGAGGCCCAGGCAGATTTCCAGGACAATGGGTGCTTTGTCCTGCTCACCAGACCATGCTGGATACGGAGTGATCCAACCAGGGAAAGGTCGGTAGCGGCAGGGCACAAAACTCCCTTACTCCTGCTAGGTGTTACCTTCCTCTGGGTGGTACCAAAGCATACTGGGATCGGTCTGGCAGGAGTTTTTTTGCACCTATCAATCTGGCAGGAGTTTTTTCACGCTTTACGATCTGGCGGGAGTTTTATTCGCGCCTGTCGATCTGGCCGGAGTTTATTCGCACCAATCGGTCTGGCCGGAGTTTATTCGCACCAATCGATCTGGCCGGAGTTTTTTCGTACCTAAGGGTCAGTGCATGCGCAATACGGAGTGATCCAACCTGGGAAATGTAGGTAGTGGAAGGGCACAAAACTGCTTAACGCCTGCTACGTGTAACCTTCCTGTGGGCGGTTCTCACCCCGTAGGCAAAATAGAATGATCTGGCAGGCTTTTTTTGCACCAAATGGTGGGGGGGTGCTGGATGCGCAGGAACCACTATAAATACGCCTGCAGGCTGGAGCAGAGGAGCTGTTTGAACTGGGGATGGAGCAGAGGAGCTGTTTGAACAAGGCATGCGTCGGCGTTTCTTTGACTGAATCCGGTGTTTCTTTCACTGAATCACTCTAGTCAGGTAAGGTGCACTGTTATGGGAGGTGGTCAAGTGGTTCATGTCCCTGACACTTGACCAGGGAGACCGGACACCGTCTTAATACCCGTCAATAGCCTGGCGCATTTTCCATGGCCACTACTGTATATATAAATATATACAGTAGTGCCACACCAGAGCCCCACTATTTATGCTTCACCTCTTCCCAATTAATTATGCCACACACACACAGGAGCCCCATAAATTATGCCACACCAGAGCCCCATAAATTATGCCACACCAGAGCCCCTCTATTTATGGCTCACCTCTGCCCAATTAATTATGCCACACACACACAGGTGCCCCATAATTATGCCACACACACAGAGGTGCCCCATAATTATGCCACACAAAAGAGTCAAAATATCAAGAAGCGGGAGGAGAGGCATGTGAACAAGATCAATCCCCTGCGACTGCTCACCGTCTGCTGGACGCTGTGTCCTGAGCCCGGCCGTAATCAGCAAAATAGAAAATAAAGAAGAACAAAAAAGTCCAATTTGGAGAAATCTCACGAGGCTTGATCCTTATAAAACATAAAATAAAAAAAAATGACATGGAGGTAGAATTAACACCATTTCATCCTTTCGGACTTACTCATAGATCTGACCAGGGAGAGGAAAGCAAACACATGTAAATGCTCCCAATTACCCTAGATCAGAAAAGGTGCTTGTCCAATTAGTGAAAACAAGCGATTAGACAATAAGCACACATTATGCTCCCATTATGTTATACAGCAGAGCTAAAAGTGAATATAAAACCAACAGATATATACACATAACGAATAGTGTTGAGCGAACCCGAACTGCACTGTTCAGGTTCGTACCAAACATTACGGTTTTTGGACCCCGGATCAGAACACAGACTTTCCACTGTATGTTCGTGTTGGAGTTCGGGGTTCGGCGATTTAATGGCGCATTTTGTAAGGCTGCAGGGACGCCAATCAACAAGCATATGACTCGTTTGCCCTTAGAAGCCATCACAGCCATGCCTACTAGGTTGTGATTGCCCAGTGCAGCATGTGACCCAGCCTCTATATATAAGCTGTAGTCATGTACACACACATCACATGAGCTCTTCTTAGTGTAGGGAGATGATGCTGCAGCTGTGAGGGAAAGATTAAAAAAAATTCTGGTGTTGAATCTGAAAACTACAATGATTATTCAAACTACAGTGATTATTCAAATTACAGTGATTATTTTAGTGGGTGATATACTACATATTTGTACCCTGCCCTGAGCCCAGTGCCACAGAGAGTGCAGTGCACTTTCAACTGCATGTGTGCCAGGCACATGACTTTAATCCTGTTCTGTTAGCTCAGTGGGCAACATCTAGGCATTTTTAAATACTGCAATTTGTTGGTGTTAAATATTACTTTTGCGTCCTGCACTTCATATCTGAGAGTCAAATAGAACCGTCAAATACTGTGCTTACAGCGCACTTTGAAAAATTCTAATAGTTTTGGGTGCTAAATAGTACATTTGCGTCTTGCGGTGCACTTCATATCTGAGAGTCAAATAGAACAGTGAAATACTCTGGTTACAGTGCACTTTGAAAACTTCTAATTGTTTTAGGTGCTAAACAGTACATTTGCGTCTTGCGGTGCACTTCATATCTGAGAGTCAAATAGAACAGTCCAATACTGTGCTTACAGCGCACTTTGAAAAATTCTAATTGTTTTGGGGGCTAAATAGTACATTTGCATCTTGCGGTGCACTTCATATCTGAGAGTCAAATAGAACAGTGAAATACTGTGCTTACAGCGCACTTTGAAAAATTCTAATTGTTTTGGGTGGTAAATAGTAGACATGTGCATTCGTTTTCGGACGAATGCATTTTCATCAGAAAATAGCATTTTCGGCCATTCGTCCGAAAAACGAATAACGAAAATGCTAAACTAACGAAAGACGAAAATCATTCGTCCATTCGTCCATTCGTGCTATTGGCATTCTATAAACCGAAATAGAGTCGGTTTATAGAATTCCAATAGCATTACATACATTCCATAAACCGACATAATGAACGACTTTCGGTTTATGGAATGCATGTAATACTATTGTCTTTCTATAAACCGAACGAGAGAATTACATGTATTCTATAAACCGAAAGTCTATCAACCGAACAACCTTTGGTTTATAGACTTTCGGCTTATAGAATACGTGTAATACTATTGGCTTTCTATAAACCGAACGAGAGCCCCATTCATAAGAAATTCTTCTGAATGGGGCTCTCGTTTGGTTTATAGAAAGCCAATAGTATTACACGTATTCTATAAGCCAAACCCATCTGTTACTTTGGTGGGTGACTGCAAAGAATGAGGAGAGCGTCAAATAAGGGACGTGGCCCTGGTCGTGGTGCTGCTGGTGTTGGTGGAGCTCTTGTTGCAAGTAGGGGATGGGGTCAATCTGTGCCAGCTACACGCACAAGTTAAACACCTTCCTCAGGTGCTAGTACGCGACAGAACCTTCAGCGTTATTTGGTAGGCCCGAATGCCGCTTTTAGAATGCTGAGGAAATAACAAGTACAGGCGATAGTAGATTGGGTGGCTGACAGTGTCTCCAGTTCCTTCACATTTTCTCCCACCCGGGTCCCCGGCTGAACGCTCAGAGTTGACACCTGCAGCCCATGGCCTTCTGTCTTTCACCTCACCCCCTTGCAAATCAGCCAAGCAGTCTGAGCCCCAAGTAATGCAACAGTCTCTTTTGCTTTTTGATGACTCTGCTGGCAGGGGCATACCTAGCCTTGCCCCAGAAGTGAAAGAGATTGAGTGCACTGATGCACAACCACTTATGTGTCAGGATGTGGACATGCGAGGACCACCGCAGCACGTCTCTGTTGATGACGAAACACAGGTGCCAACTGTGGCTTTCGGCAGTGTGCAGACCGGCAAGGAGGGCAGGGTTGAGGAGAGGGTGGAAGATGATGTGGAGGATGATGAGGTCCTAGACCCCACATGGAATCAAAGTCATGCGAGTGATGTGTCCAGTTTGGAGGAAGAGGCAGTGGTCGCAAAGAGGCATCAGCGCAGCATAAGAGGGAGCATGGTGCAAAACCATAGCGGCTGTCCCCTAGACAGTACACCTGCTACTGCCCACCGCACCCAAGGGCCGACTGCACCAAAGCCAGCTCCAAGGAGTTCCCTGGCGTGGCAGTTCTTTAGACAATGTGCTGACGACAAGACACGAGTGGTTTGCAAGCTGTGCAATCAGAACCTGAAGGGAGGCATAAACGTGCTAAACCTGAGCACAACCTGCATGACCAGGCATCTACATGCTAAGCATGAGCTGCAGTGGAGTAAGCATCTCAAAACCCAAGAAAGGTCTCAGGCTCCTCCTGCTTTCTCTTCTTCTGCTGTCTTGGCCTCTTCCTCCAGCTCTGGAGTCACAGTGGCACCTGCCACTGAGCAAACAGAGGAAGTTGTAGCAATGCCACAACGTCTGCCACCGTCCCCAAGCATCTCCACACTGTCCCATGGAAGCGTTCAGCTGTCCATCTCCCAAACACTGGAGAGAAAGAATAAGTATGGCCCTACCCACCCGCGAACACTGGCCCTGAATGCTAGCATTTCCAAATTCCTGGCCTTTGAAATGCTGTCATTCCGTCTGTTGGAGACAGACAGTTTTAAAAACCTGATGGCGGTGGCTGTCCCACAGTATGTGGTTCCCAGCCGCCACTACTTTTCCCGGCGAGCCATCCCTTCCCTGCACAAGCAATTGGCGGACAAAATCAGGTGTGCACTGCGCAACGCCATCTGTGGCAAGGTCCAAATAACCACAGATACGTGGACCAGTAAGCACGGGCAGGGACGATATATCTCCCTAACTGCACACTGGGCAAATGTAGTGTCGGCTGGGCCTGAGGCAGATAGCAGTTTGGCGCATGACCGAGGATTGCAGGGCATTTCTCTTTGCCTCCAGTTGCCTCCTCCTCCTACTCAGCTTCTTCCTTCTCCTCTACCACCTCCTCATCCGGTCAGCGTAACACCTTCACCACCAACTTCAGCACAGCCAGGGGGAAACGACAACAGGCTCTTTTAAACCTCATATGTTTGGGGGGAAAACCCCACAGTGCGCAGGAGTTGTGGACGGGCATGGAACAACAGATCAATGAGTGGTTGTTGCCACTGAGCCTCAAGCCCGGCCTGGTGGTGTGCGATAATGGGCGAAATCTCGTAGCAGCTCTGGGCCTAGCCGGTTTGACGCACATCCCTTGCCTTGCGCATGTGCTGAATTTGGTGGTGCAGAAATTACTGAAAAACTACCCAGATATATCAGAGCTGCTGCAGAAAGTGCGGGTCGTCTGTGCGCACTTTAGTGTTCTCACCCTGCTGCTGCTCGCCTGTCTGCGCTGCAGCGTAACTTAGGCCTTCCCGCTCACCACCTCATATGCGACTTGCCCACAAGGTGGAACTCCACCTTGCACATGCTGGAGAGATTGTGCATGCAGCAGCAGGCGATAGTAGAGTATCAGCTGCAGCACGCACGGGTCAGTCGCTCTGCGGAACATAACCACTTCACCACCAATTAGTGGGCCTCCATGCGAGACCTGTGTGCCATTTTGCACTGTTTCGAGTACTCCACCAACATGGCCAGTGCCAATGACGCCGTTCTCAGCCTTACTATCCCGCTTGTATGTCTCCTTGAAAAAACGCTTAGGGTGATGATGGAAGAGGATGTGGAAGAGGAGGAGGAAGAAGAGGGGTCATTTCCACGGTTATCAGGTCAGTCATTCATAAGTGGCTTGGAGGGTGGGTTCCTGCACCAACATAGGCCAGGTACACAACTGTCAAGCCAGGGCACAGTTTTTGAGGAGTATGAGGATGATGAGGAGAAGGAGGAGGAGGAAGAAGAGGGGTCATTTCCACAGTTATCAGGCCAGTCATTCAAAAGTGGCTTGGAGGGTGGGTTCCTGCACCAGCATAGGCCAGGTACACACCTGTCAAGCCAGGGCACAGTTTTGGAGGAGGATGAGGATGATGATGATGATGAGGAGGAGGAACCGTGTTCACAGCACGGTGGCACCCAACGCAACTCGTGGGCATCACTGGAGCGTGGCTGGGGGGATACAGAGGACACAGATGATACACCTCCCACAGAGAACAGCTTGTCCTTGCCTCTGAGCAGCTTGGCACACGTGAGTGACTACATGCTGCAGTGCCTGTGCAACGACTGCCGAGTTGCCCACATTCTAACTTGTGCTGATTACTGGGTGGCCACCCTGTTGGATTCCCGTTACAAGGACAACGTGCCGTCCTTAATTCCATCACTGTAGCGTGATCGTGAGATTCGCGACTACAAGCGCACGCTGGTAGACGCGCTGCTGAGGGCATTCCAAAATGACACCAGGAGCTCAATGGAAGAACAAGGTTAAGGCAGAGGAAGAGGTCGCCAACACAGCTGGGGCACCGCCAGCACCTCAGAAGGCAGGGTTGGCATGGCCGAAAAGGGGGAAAACAATGTAATAAATTGGAAACCACAGCCTCACAGATATGGATACATATAAACGAGTAAACTAATACAGAGTCAATATATTGGATCATTAGCCTAAAGGCAGAAATCGTCAGCTTCATAAAAGAGTGAGTGTGTAAAGGCTTAAACAATACACTAGAATAGTGTGTATATTTATATATATATATATACATATATTTATAGACACATAGATACATATAGGCGATAGAAATACATTAATAGGCTAATAGAGCTAGTGGTGAGTATATATATAAGATATAAATAGGATGATACTGCAGTAAAAATGATACATATATTAAATCTAAAGGGAGTTATAGAAACATAGGTATAACTGGGTTGGAGAAAACCCACGGATGCAGACGAGAATATTATAATGAATGTAAGGGGTCACTGGGGTATATCCCCAGGGCAAATAGATAAGCAAAGTACTGATATAGAGAATTAAAGTTTAGACTGATTGAATCCAGTACAGCCAAACTATGCACTTCAAGGGGACCTTCTAGAGAACCTAGAAAATAAATAAGTAATTAGAAAAAAGTAATTAGAAAAAATGTCTCAAATCACATTCAGAATTTAAACCCATAGGTTTCCTTGTACCCAGGTTAAATATCCAATAAACTTCTCTTTGACAGAGAAGCCGATGTTTGTCGCCTCCCCTGAGAGGTGTTTCTATAACAGTGCAGCGAAAAGCCTGAGAACCTCTAGCTCTGAAAGTGTCTTCCTATTGGAGACTTGGGACATTCCTCATGGATTGTGGCTAGATGCTCTTGCATGCGACACTTTAGGGGACGAGACGTAGGGCCCACATATTGGAGACCACATTCACTGCACGTGATGAGATAAATGACATTGCTTGTGTTACAATTTGAGTATGATTTTAGATCAAAACAGTCTCCCGTTTGGGTGGATGAAAATTGCTTTGATACTATCATATGCTGACAGCACATACATATGTTGTGGCCACATTTAAAATTACCCGTGACACTTAACCATGATTTTGTTCTGCTGCCTTTATTCTGGATGAAGGTACTGGGAGCAAGGACATTACCAAGCGTAAGAGCTCGTTTGGCTCAGCAGTTGATGCCGGCCCTTGCCAGTCCCTCCAGCCTGGAGCCCGCATACAAGATCGGTAAATGTGACTGAATGATATTACAAATACTGTCGAACTCGAGGCTGAAAGGAGTGACAAAGGAGGTTTTCTGGGGTCTACCACCCTTTTGGCTTTCAAAACCTCTGACCTAGAGTAACCCCTTTCCAGGAACCTAGTGATCAGATCTTGGGACCGCAGCTGATAAATAGTATCTGAGCTGCAAATCCTCTTAAGTCTGATAAACTGGTCCTTGGCTATACTCTTAAACAAATGTTTGGGATGACAGGACCTGGCGTGAAGAAGAGTATTGCGGGAGTTAGGTTTTCGGTAGACATCTGTGACAATACTGTGATTGGCTAGATGACCTGTAAGTAGCACGTCTAAGTAGCATATCTGATGTTCTTGTATATCATGAGTGAACTTTAAATTAAACCCATTATCATTAAGATAGATAAGGAAATCCTTAGCTTGAATAGCGTCCCCTTTCCAGAAAATAATCAAATCGTCGATATATCTGTAATAGGTGACTATATGGGATTGGAATATATTCTTGTCACTAAACAAGTACAGATGTTCCCAATAACCTAATAAAAGGTTAGCAAATGATGGGGCAAATTTCGCCCCCATAGCTGTTCCACAGAATTGAAGGAAAAATGAATTGTCAAACACAAAGTAATTGTGAGTCAACAGGAAGTCAACTACCCGCAATATTAACTCTACTAAGTCACAAGAGAGGTGGACCTCGGGAGCGAGAAAGTGTCTAATGGCAATAAGACCCAAGGAGTGGGGTATAGAAGAATAAAGGGATACTGCATCAATTGTAAGCCACATGTAGTCCTTCTCCCAATGTAACCCATTAATCACGTGCAGTAAATGTTTTGTGTACCTCAAGGAGCCAGGTAAAGAGGAAACTATATCCTGGAGAACACTGTCCAACCAGAGAGATAAGTTCTCACTAAAAGAGCCAATGCCAGCAATAATTGGCCTTCCTGGGGGACAGTCCAGGGTTTTGTGTACCTTTGGTAGATAATGAAATACAGGTATAATAGGGAAGTCAACAATAAGAAAATCTGCAAGTTTCTTTGTAATTAAACCTCCTGCCAAACCATCATACACCAAAGATCTTAGATCTGCATTAAAACATTTAGTGGGATCCATACTAAGTTTGCGATACGATGTAGGGTCAGAAAGCTGTCTCAGGGCTTCTTCCCTGTACTGGCTCGTGTCCAATACCACTACAGCTCCTCCCTTATCTTAATTTTTGATGGTGATGTTACTGTTATCTCTTAGTGACCTTAAAGCTAAACGTTCTTCCTGATTTAGATTGTCTAAAATCTGAGACATTTTGATGTGGTCAATTTTCTTAGACAGGGCACAAATCTCTTTTTCAACCATTATTTGAAAAGCCTAGAAAACTGGACTTCTTGAATTAATGGGATAAAAGGTAGATCTAGAAGCAAAATTGCGTGGGTTGCTGGATTAAAAGTCTTCCTGTTAGTCAACGTTGGATTCTAAACAAAGGTCATCAAGTGTTTTAAGTATCAAAACATCCTTAAATTGTATATTAATATTTACACCAGGATCATAAACATTTGGGTCAGAGCAAATAAAGGTAAATGGACTAGCGGAAGAGTAGTCACCAGAGGCCGTGGCAGGTCCGCCTCCACCTGCTGCAGAACCCACAACAATACAGGGAGCAGCAAGCGGAGGCATGGAACCCCCACAGACAACAGCTGTAGAGGTTAGGGGATCAACGTCTTCAGTGGCTGCAAAACCTACAACTTTACAAGGAGTAGCCGGGGGAGACATGGAGCCCCCTTGAGCAACAACCGAGGAGAGCTCCTCAACAGTGGACACTTCGAGGCAGCCCCTGTCCATAATATCATCAACAGTAGGTATAGCAGGGGCAAGTATAGAGAATGCATTGATATTACCATCTGACAGGTCAGGGTGTGCCTTATTAGCTGACCTGTGATGCACAGGAGGGAATAGAACTTGGCTATCAGCATGGCACACATCATTTAGATTAGTGAAAGCACTTGCAACAGTATATGAGGCTTCAGAGTCATGCAAAGAATGGACCGAAAGATCCAACAATTGTTCCATATCGAAATAACCTTGGTCTTCAGCTGTAAAAATGGCAGTGCTGGACACATCAGGCGTCGCAGATCTCAAAGCGTTGTCCCGATCAGCATCCTCATTACGTGATAGGTCAAAAAAATTTCTTTTTAATGTTAGATTCCTAACAAAGCAGTTTGAGTCCAGTTTGGTTGAGAACAAATTAAATTGGCAGGTAGGCGAGAACTCCAGACCTTTACTCAGTAAGGATTCCTCAGATTTTCTCAGGACATATGAAGAAAGGTTAATCACTATTATACATGGAAGTCCGGTATTCGCCTGGTTCTCATTGAGTAATGACCCCGCATCAGATCTTGTTGCGGGCCTGATTGTTTTTTTGGAGTGTTGTTTCTCCTGTTGCATCTCCCTGAACTTTTTTCTCCGTTTTTTGATGATGTAAGTTGTTTCTTATATCCAGAGCTCGATGCCCCTCCATTGATTGGATTGTCTGTAGTCTGGAGAGAAAAGGGTGTAGGGACAGAACCTGTAGCATCCCCTTTATTGCTATCCGCCTCTGAATAATCAGTGTCACTGAATAGCACCTTTTTGGAAACAGAGCCTTTTAGGAACTTATGCTGGTGTTTTTACTTTGCTGTGAATATCAAAATACGCTGGTAGTCCAGTTGTAAACAATATTTAGATCATAGTCATGTGTATCCCTTTGGATCTTACTGCGTTTGCGTTGTGATATTTCATCGTTAAGGACACCCATATGTTTGCGCAATTTTTCATCAAATTCTTTAAATTTTGGCTCCTCCACTTTATCTAGTAGTTGGGCTTGTAGGATTTGAATCTCTTCTAGTGTAGAAGCACGTTGTTCCTGTTTGGCTGAGAGTAGTTGCTGAATCAAGGTAAGTGAGCAGCCTGTCAAAGTTTTGTTCCAGACTTCCATGAAGTGGGGATCCGGTCTGTTATTAACTGGAATTTTTTTTAATTCGTAAGCCTCCCTTGATCCATCTCTTTTGTAGATAGAATTCGAAAGTTTGAATGTCCCACCACAGATTCAGTTCACGGGTGAGGCTTTTATTAAGTACCGTAAAGATTGATCCCAGCTCATCAGAGATCACAGGTGCTGCAGTCAAAAGGCTTTCAAAGTCCACTGAGCGTTTTTCAGTATCCACAAATGAAAAAGCCTCCATGTCATTTAGGATCAAAGCAGCAATCGTTTAGCATTAAAATGAGAGAGCAGAGCACTGTTGCTTCGGTAAAATTACCTTTGTGTAAAGTACAGGGGCAGTCTTGACCAGCCTGAACAATAAATGTTCTGAAACAAAATATCAAAAAGCGGGAGGAGAGGCATGCAAACAAGATCAATCCCCTGCAACCTGCTTCTCCCGAGCCCGGCCGTAATAGGAAAAATAAAAAATAAGGAAGAACAAAAAAGACCAATTTGCAGAAATCTCACGAGGCTTGATCCTTATAAAACATAACGTTTAATCAAGTAGAAAAATAAAAAATAAAATGACATGGAGGTAGAATTAACACCTAACGCATTTCATCCTTTCGGACTTACTCATAGGTCTGACCAGGGAGAGGAAAGCAAACACATATATATGCTCCCAATTACTCTAGATCAGAAAAGGTGCTTGTCCAATTAGTGAAAACAAACAATTAGACAATAAGCACACGTTATGCTCCCATTATGTTATACAGCAAAGATAAAAGTGAATAGTGAAAATAAAACCAACAGATATACACACATAACGAACAATCAGAGGCATTGGAATAAAAAAAAAAGAAAGAAAAAAAAAAAAGGGGGGGAAACAATGTTATAAATTGGAAACCCCAGTCCCACAGATATGGATACATATAAACGAGTAAACTACACAAAAGAGTCCCTTAATTATGCCACACATGGGGTCCAATAAATATGCCACACACAAGCGCCCCATAATTATTCCATAAATGGGACCGCCATTAATTATGAAACACACAGGAGCCCCACGAGGTGACAATTGTACAATTCTAAAACAATACATATCTATACATACAGGCATCTCTATAACAGCCAATTTGCCCAATTATATGCCAGTATAATTTTGTCATTAATAATCCAAAGCCAATTTGCCCATTAATATGCCAGTATTATTGTGCCATTCAGATGCCAATACCATTGTGCCATTAATATGCCAGTATTATTGTGTCATTCATATGCCAGTATTATAGTGCTATTCAAATACCAGTAATATTGTGCCATTCAGAGCCCAGTAATATTATGCCATTCAGAGCCCAGTAATATTGTGCCATTCAGATACCAGTAATATTGTGCCAGTCAGAGCCCAGTAATATTGTGCCAGTCAGAGCCCAGTAATACTGTGCCACTCAGAGCCCAGTAATATTGTGCCAGTCAGATACCAGTATTATTGTGCCATTCAGAGCCCAGTGATATTGTGCCAGTCAGATACCAGTAATATTGTGCCAGTCAGAGCCCAGTAATAGTGTGTCAGTCAGATGCCAGTAATATTGTGCCATTCAGATATAGATAAAGTGACAAGCGCTATATGTGACTAATATATAAACAAATAAAAAAGTGTAATATTATAACAAAATATGCAGCAACACTAGTGCCATTCAGATGCCGTTTAATATTGTGCCACTCAGAGCTCAGTAATATTGTGCCACTCAGAGCCCAGTAATATTGTGCCAGTCAGATACCAGTAATATTGTGCCATTCAGAGCCCGGTAATATTGTGCCAGTCAGATAGCAGTAATATTGTGCCAGTCAAAGCCCAGTAATAGTGTGCCAGTCAGATGCCTGTAATATTGTGCCAGTCAGATACCAGTAATATTGTGCCAGTCAGATACCAGGAATATTGTGCCACTCAGAGCCTAGTAATATTGTGCCAGTCAGATACCAGTGATATTGTGCCACTCAGATACTAGTAATATTGTGCCATTCAGAGCCCAGTAATTTTGCGCCAGTCAGAGCCCAGTAATTTTGCGCCAGTCAGAGCCCAGTAATTTTGCGCCAGTCAGAGCCCAGTAATATTGTGCCAGACAGATACCAGTAATATTGTGTCATTCAGAACCCAGTAATATTGTGCCATTCAGAGCCCAGTAATATTGTTCCAGAGCCCAGTAATATTGTGCCAGTCAGATAGCAGTAACATTATGCCAGTCAGATACCAGTAATATTGTACCACTCAGAGCCCAGTAATATTGTGCCATTCAGAGCCCAGTAATATTGTGCCAGTCAGATACCAGTAATATTGTGCCAGTCAGATACCAGGAATGTTGTGCCATTCAGATGCCCCAGCCAATTTGCCCATTCCTCCCTCCCCAATGTCCCCAGTACTTACCGCCTAGCTGCTGCTCCGTGTTTTTGATAATTGCTCATTAATAGCCACTGATAATTTGCTCATTAACATGCCACTGATAATTTGTTCATTAACATGCCACTGATACTTTGTTCATTAATAGTCCACTGATAATTTGTTCATTAATATGTCACTGATAATTTGCTCATTAATAGCCCACTGATAATTTGCTCATTAATAGCCCACTGATAATTTGCTCATTAACATGCCACTAATAACTTGCTCATTAATATGCCACTGATAATTGGCCCATTAATAGCCACTGATAATTTGCCCATTAATAGCCACTGATAATGTGTCCATTAATAGCCCACTGATAATGTGTCCATTAATAGCCCACTGATAATTTGCTCTTTAACATGAAACTGATAATTTGCTCATTAACATGCCACTGATAACTTGCTCATTAATATGCCACTGATAATTTGCCCATTAATAGTCCACTGATAATTTGTTCATTAATATGTCACTGATAATTTGCTCATTAATATGCCACTGATAATTTGCTCATTAATAGCCCACTGATAATTTGCTCATTAATAGCCCACTGATAATTTGCTCATTAACATGCCACTAATAACTTGCTCATTAATATGCCACTGATAATTGGCCCATTAATAGCCACTGATAATTTTCCCATTAATAGCCACTGATAATGTGTCCATTAATAGCCCACTGATAATGTGTCCATTAATAGCCCACTGATAATTTGCTCTTTAACATGAAACTGATAATTTGCTCATTAACATGCCACTGATAACTTGCTCATTAATATGCCACTGATAATTTGCCCATTAATAGCCACTGATAATGTGTCCATTAATAGCCCACTGATAATTTGCTCTTTAACATGCCACTGATAATTTGCTCATTAACATGCCACTGATAACTTGCTCATTAATATGCCACTGATAATTTGCCCATTAATAGCCACTGATAATGTGTCCATTAATAGCCCACTGAAAATGTGTCCATTAATAGCCCACTGATAATTTGCTCTTTAACATGCCACTGATAATTTGCTCATTAACATGCCACTGATAACTTGCTCATTAACATGTCGCTGATAATTTGCTCATTAACATGCCACTGATAATTTGCTCATTAATAGCCCACTGATAATTTGCTCATTAATAGCCCACTGATAATTTGCTCATTAGCATGCCACTGATAATTTGCTCATTAATAGCCCACTGATAATTTGCTCATTTACATGCTGCTGATAATTTTTCATTACCATGCCACTTATAATTTGCTCATTAATAGCCACTGATAATTTGCTTGTTAATATTTCAAAAATCCCCTCCTCCCCTGTACTTACCTGGATGCTGCTCGTCGGCCGTCTCTTCCGAGGTAAAATGCAGCCACTGGATATGACTTGCAGTCATTTCTGGTGGTTGTGACTAAAAGCCAGGTCCGCATCTGCTGATGGATGCAGACCGATGGCTTTAAAAAAAAAAAAAAAGCAGAACAGAGTGCAATGTATGTTAGTGTAGGCATTAAAATATATTTAATGCTTGTGGATCCAAAATGAAATCCATTAAATAATACATTACTTATCTAAAAATATTTTTTTAAGACACTGTTGGTGGAACTGCCTCTTGAAGTCTAAGTTTGCTTAGCAGAGAAAACTCATCAGGTTTGTCCCTGCACAGTATATAGCTAAAGTGAACTTGTGAGATGAAAGGTTCATCTTACCTCAACTCAACTGTAACCGACCTTTTAGTGTATACCTCCTATGTTTGTTAACTGGTAACATATATAGATAAAACAAGACACAGATTCACTTTCTGCTGGAACATTACATAGCAGCATATACCACATATCAACCATGCAAATAGCACACATGCCATCCAGATGCCACAGACACCACCCACCCACCTCACATCTGTTTGTTGCAGGAGACATGATAGCAGTGCCCATTTCCAAGCTTTTGGCCAACAGAACTAGACTATAATGTGTATCCATAAAACCCACCAACGAGTTTGATACAAAGTCTCTTCCACTGGTAGGTCTAAGAACAGCTCTGATACACTGCAATAATGTGAGAGGTATTTAATGGGTTTTGTAAATATAAAATATCTATATTAGTATTATTTTTAAAATTAGCAATCCCTCTGGTTCCAGCAGGTCACACAAGAAGCCCTTCTTAAATACAGTTAGATCAATATTAGATAATACTTTACATATAGTTGTAATAAAAACAATGTATTTAAAGTTATATATTGCATAGTGACCTTGTACAGCTAAAATTAAAATAAAAAGACCCCTCTTTGGTGAGTGCAATTGCATGTAAGGATTTAAGAGATAACAATAATCAATTCATCTTCATGTTAAATAACGTATTCTTAAATGTAAATGATTACAATATTTTACTTGTTTTTAATAAATTACTAAATAAAACCAGTTAGTGATTCAGACTTTTATATATATATATATATATATATATATTATGGGTATACATTTAAATTAATCTTGTGCAGGCAATAACTGTCCTTGAGGTAATAGACCCTATTGGGCACCAGGTTAATGTGAGTGACATCGGTGGGGTGGGTAAGGAACTTATCTTCTCACTTGTAATGTCTGCAAAGAAAGAAGATCCTGATTACCCAAGCAAATATTGACAGGGAAAACAACTTGTAATAGTGATCATCTCAGTTGAGTGTTAGTCATACAACAATGATTCTCACAAGATTGAAAATATTAGTTTATTCAAGGATTTTATCATTACGTGTATAGTGCCCCCCTGTCATAGTGAAAGAAATCTAATACATGAAAAATGTGCCCCCTCACCGATTGTAATACACAGAGAAGACATCCTCCTGCAGGACTTTCTCAGACAGGATCTGGTCAAATACTGGAGTGATGCCATCAATAGCTTGACTTGGAAATCCCATACCCAATACCCCATCGAATCGAGCAAAAATAAAGGGTAGGGCAGGGAGGGCAGTGGCTTCGGCAAAAACCTGGATTATTGGAATACCTGCAACCTGTAACAGAGCAGCCAAAATATAATGTGAGAGGAAAGTAAATAAAGTAGGGTGAAAGAGAATAGAGTAGAAAATGTTATGTAGAATTTAATAAACAGGTATAACGTGTAGGAGCTTGCTTACATTTTGATAAAAGCCAGACAGGCATGAGTCCAGAAATTGTTATATATAACCTGAGAAAAAATGTGAGGCACGTGATGGAAATGTTGTTTCTCTTCTAACACTGTCTAGAACATTTTACTATGTGTGTTTCAAATAAAATAAAGGAAAATGAACAGACATGTTACAATGTACAGAGAAGTAGTAAAGCAATTTTGAAGAACATTTCAAAATTGTATCTAAATCTTTGATTTCTCAAATGAGCCATACTTTAAAAGGACACAAAATGTTATATTTCACTTGAGCTTCTAATATAGAATCATACGTGAAATGTTAGTTGTTCCTAGTGTGAGGAAAAACTGGTGTTTACTTTTGATATAAAATGGCAGTTTATCCTCTGACCTACAGCTGCCATACTTCGATAGAAAGCAGGCAGCTGTCTGGTCAGCGACTGGCTCTCTCTGCAAGCGCAGAGAGAGACACTCATTTTTGCATGGGATCAGCAGGGGGGACCTGAAATTTTATTCAGAGAAACATTGAAAAACTGACTCAAAAAGCCCTCACTTACAACAACAAGGTCCTGGCTAAGAAATCACTTACAACAACAAGGTCCTGGCTAAGAAATCCTTTTACTCCCCCAGATCCATATTGTATGGAGAAACCTGTTCCATTCTTCATATATGTTCGGGACTTTGAAGAGTCATATTGATTGTGAGACACTGTCAGAGAAGACATATTTTATGCAAGAATGTTATCAAACCTTAGACGAATACAAATTATCCTACAGAGATCAGGCTTTGATAGAAAAGATGGAAAACTAGTAAACAAATCAAAACATTTAGATTGCATTCAGAGCAATCTATACTGTGTATTTCGACTCTCACAGTAGTAAACAGTGTAACAGAGATAGCAGTGTAACTCACAGAGCCGGCTCACGTTTTGAGTTTGCTCTTTTCCAAGTTTGTCTTTTTTGTTGTTTTCTAAGTGTACAGTTGGTACACATTTACAGCAGTTAGTGCAGCACAGTAGTTAGCGAAACAGAGTTAAATCCAGTTTTTCAAGTACTCATACTCACACATACATACATGATGATCTCACTCATCTTGTTATATGTATTAACACTTTGAACAGCAGTTCCAGGGTCCATTTCGCTGTAGCAATTGTGAGTAAGTGGTCTCTCTGGAAGCGCAGATTGGAGCTCTGGATAGGCATATTGCAACACTGAGGGATATTGACAATACTGAGAGGAGTGTTTTACTCACTTAGCAGAGCTCAGCTTGGTCACCTAACAATGAGGGAAGAGATCAGCTAGCAGGGAACCAGGCACACAGTTGGGTGACTGTTAGATGTGGTTGTAGCGGGGATTCATAAGTGGATTTCCTGGAGAAAACTGATCTCCCTAACAGCCAGGATGACGGCTTCTCTACCATAGAGGGGATCCAAGAGAAACGGAAGCCTAGGCAGGTTGTTGTGGTAGGGGACTCTATTATTAAGAGAGTAGATATGGTCATCTGTGGCTCTGATTGCAGCAACCGAATAGTTTGCTGTCTCCCGGGTGTCTGGGTAAGGCATGCTGCAGACAGAGTGGACAGATTATTGGGAGGGGCTGGAGAGGTCCATTTTGGCACCAACGACAAAGTAAGAGGAAAATGGAGGGTTCTAAAAGGTAATTTTAGGGGTTTAGGGGGTAAGATTAAGAAACTGACCTCCAAGGTAGTGTTCTCAGACATACTACCTATGTCATGTGCTACACCAAAGAGACAGCGGGTGCAACGCACGGGGTCCAGAATGGTAAAGGGACCCTGAGCACCTGCGATCAGCAAATACGTTGCAGGCTGGAGACACAGGACCTGATGCTGGGTAACTGCAGTCGCTTGAAGGTTTGGGACACCAAGTCTTTGCAGCCACAACCAGGCCTTATGAAGCATCTACTGTATCCAGATCCCAGGGCTTAAGAGGAAATTTACTAAATGACAACTAAGCAGAGCTGAAACAGAAAGGTAACTGAGGGATAGCAGAACTGAAATACAGAGTGCAGGGCTACAGGACAGATTCAAGACATAAGATAAAGCAGAAAGAAAACTAGACACAGGGTTAAGGAACACAAGATACACATACAAAGTAACACACATAAATATAGGAACTAGCCTAATACTAAAGATGGTAAATGTGGGGGTTTGGTTCACCAATTGGCCAATGAGTTATTAGCTTGCCAACCACGTCAAGGTACCCCACAATAGGCAAATGCCTAACTAAGACATAATATTAGCAAAGAATAAATAATAGAATCTAAGACACATACATGGAATTGACACAGAGGAAATACCTGTAGACTGCACTACTAAGGACTGAAAGAAACGGGTGTGGCTTAATTAGAAGTAAACTGACAAGGCAGAGGGAATCAGAAAACCTGGAATGAAACATAAGGGCAGGCAGAAAGAAAACAACAACAATATTACAGGGCGAGGACAGGACTACAGGGCAAGGACAGGACTGCAGTACAGGGCAAGGACAGGACTACAGGGCAAGGACAGGACTGCAGGAATAAGCATAAATAATAAACAAGAAAGCAAAGCAAGAAATATACAGAAAAGCCTGGATACAGCCTGGATAAGCCTTCACAAGGGTGCATGGTTACAGTGGGAGATTTGGGAGATTAATGCATGGTTGAAGTCCTGGTATAAGAAGGAGGACTTTGGGTTTCTATAGCACTGAGCTGAGTTTGTGCTGCAGTACGATCTCTACAGTCGGTAGGAATTGCACCTGAATGCAAGACGGGCTCATGTGTTTGGGGAAAGGATGACTAGATGGTTGGAGGAGTGGTTAAACTAGGAATGGGGGCTTGTGGGGAGGGACCAATAAATACTGGGCTAGACAGTATAGGAAGGGAAGACGACTTGGTTAGTACCCAGGTGGGTGGATCTGGGGGCATGGATAACCATGCCCCCAGATCCACCCACCTGGGTAGTAACCAAGTCGTTATACAAGTACAGGTTATAGGGAGAAGCCTATAAACAATTTCAAAATTAAATCATAAATGGAACATGTCAGTGACATTAAGTGTATGCTTACAAATAACAGACGTTTAACTGGTAAAATAGGGGACTTAGAACTGGTAGCATAAATCTAAAACTATGACTTAATTGGTATAATCAAAATCTGGTGGGATGACACACATGTTTGGTCAATCAATTTGGAGGGCTACATGTTTAGAAACAATAGGTCAAACAAAAGAGTTGGAGGGGTCTGTCTGTATATAAAGCCGGCATTATTGACTGGTTTTCGGGAAGATATGTATGATGACAATTTTGAACATGTAGAATCATTGTGGGTTGAGATAGTCAGTGGGGATAGAACTGAATATTATTGGGTATTCGTTATAAACCACCAAATATTGTTAATCTTGAAGTATCACAGCTGTACTAAGGGGTTAATTTGATAGTTATTTGGTCAGTAAGAGTTTGTGTGTATACAGCAATTTTACTGTATTTTTGAGGTAACTAAAGATCCCCATAAGTCTTAGTGGTGGCAGCTTTTTGTTCTTTTAGCTAGGAGTTTTGGGAGTGACTGTTGGGAGGTTCGTGGTGGTTGCTTTGTGCCCTGTAGGGAAAGTTTAGTCCCTTTCACACCCATACTCCCACGTCACGGCTCGGCCGATAGCCCTGTCCATGACAAACTGATGGCAGCACGGTGGGATATATATATTTTTTATTAGAGATTTTACTGCTCCTGAGATTGTGCCGTGAGGACATCTTTGTACTAAAGGACTTGCATATTATTTGTGTAATTCCCAAAGACAGAACTCAGTGCTTGTTAAGAGACATATTGTACAGTACATAAAACAGTTCCCCCCCCTTTTTGTTTCTTTCTCTATCATACCTGGTGAGGATGGCAGCATACCAAAAGCAGTCCACGGAGGCATTGGAGCTTATTTGCCAAGAGCGAGAGATCCCAGTCTGGGGGAAAACTAAAGCAGCTTGATCGCATCTCTTGTGGAGTATGATGCCCGTACAGCTGAGCGGGGCGACATGACCCAAAGCCCTACAGGGGAAAGTATTTAACCCCACGATTGCGTGGAAAGGCCCTGGATGTATTTGCTTCCCTCCCTTGTGAAAGTGATCAGGACTATGATGTTATAAAATCTGCCTTATTAAAAAGTTTTAATCTGATCCCAGAGGTTTGCAGGAAGAAATGTTGCACCTTACAGCAAAGCACCTCTGAAAGCTGCACTGAGCATGCAGGGCAGCTAAGGAATGCTTTCAGGCAATGGACTACAGGCTTAATAGTGTCTATCTATGAGGCCCTGGAGGACTTGATGGTCCTGGATCAGTTCCTGCAAACACAGAGCTCTGAGGCCAGAGAGTGGATCCTGGATCGCAAGCCCAAAACAGTGGCCGAAGCAGCAGAAATGGCAGATGACTTTGCCAACAACAGGGCTCCAGCAGTCAAGCGTGGATCCGTACCAGCTGGAGCAAGTGCCTGAAGGGAGCGGCCTACCAACCTAATACTCCAAAGCCAGCAGGGCGATTCATGCCTATAGCACCAGGAGCCAAAACAGCAGTGGCCACATCAGGTCAGGGGGATACCAGCCGATGTTATCAGTGCAATAAAATTGTGCCACTTGCCCCAACAAAAGAAAGTTTCCACCGGTGGCTGGCGGACACTCAACAGTCCTTCTTGTATCTGGAGCAGAGGAGGAGAGGGGAGATAACCTGCAAAGTGTTACTGTGGGAGAACAGGTGACCACTGGTTTTCGGGATACTGAAGCAGCATTCACCTTGGTGTGTCCGGAAGTGGTGAATTTGGAGGATATTATCCCTGAGAAAACTATGGCAAGGGGGGGGAGGAGCATGGTTTAAAACAAGCACTTTATTACGGGGCTCTGACTGGCACAATATTCCTGGGCTCTGACTGGCATAATATTACTGGGCTCTGACTGGAACAATATTACTGGGCTCTGACTGGCACAATATTACTGGGCTCTGACTGGCACAATATTCCTGGGCTCTGACTGGCACTATATTACTGGGCTCTGACTGGAACAATATTACTGGGCTCTGACTGGCACAATTTTACTGGGCTCTGACTGGCACAATATTCCTGGTATCTGACTGGCACAATATTACTGGGCTCTGACTGGCACACTATTACTGGGCTCTGACTGGCACAATATTACTGGGCTCTGAGTGGCACACTATTACTGGGCTCTGAGTGGCACACTATTACTGGGTTCTGACTGGCACAATATCACTGGGCTCTGACTGACACAATATTACTGGGCTCTGACTGGCACAATATTACTGGGCTCTGACTGGGACAATATTACTGGTATCTGACTGGCACAATATTCCTCTGCTCTGACTGGCACAATATTCCTGGGCTCTGACTGGCACTATATTACTGGGCTCTTACTAGCACACTATTACTGGGCTCTGACTGGCACAATATTACTGGGTTCTGACTGGCACAATATTACTGGGCTCTGAATGGCACAATAATCCTGGTATGTGAATGGCACACTATTACTGGGCTCTGACTGGCACAATATTCCTGGTATCTGAATGGCAAACTATAACTGACTTTGACTGGCACACTATTACTGGGCTCTGACTGCCACAATATTACTGGTATCAGACTGGTACAATATTACTGGGCTCTGAATGGCACAATAATCCTGGTATGTAAATGGCACAACATTCCTGGTATCTTTCTGGCACAATATTACTGGGCTCTGAGTGGCACAATATTACTGGGCTCTGAATGGTATAATATTACTGGGTTCTGACTGGCACAATATTACTGGGCTCTGACTGGCACAATATTACTGGGCTCTGACTGGCACTATATTACTGGGCTCTGACTGGCACTATATTACTGGGCTCTGACTGGCACTATATTACTGGGCACTGACTGGCACATTATTACTGGGCTCTGACTGGCACTATATTACTGGGCTCTGACTGGCACAATATTACTGGGTTCTGACTGGCACAATATTACTGGGCTCTGACTGGCACAATATTACAGGCATCTGACTGGCACACTATTACTGGGCTCTGACTGGCACAATATTCCTGGTATCTGAATGGCACACTATAACTGGGCTCTGACTGGCACACTATTACTGGGCTCTGACTGGCACAATATTACTGGTATCGGACTGGCACCATATTAATGAGCTCTGAATGGCACAATATTCCTAGTATCTGACAGGCACAATATTACTGGGCTCTGACTGGCACTATATTACTGGGCTCTGACTGGCATAATATTACTGGGCTCTGAATGGCATAATATTAATGGGCTCTGACTGGCACAATACTACTGGGCTCTGACTGGCACAATATTCCTGGGCTCTGACTGGCACTATATTACTGGGCTCTGACTGGCACAATATTACTGGGCTCTGACTGGCACTATATTACTGGGCTCTGACTAGCACAATATTCCTGGGCTCTGACTGGCACTATATTACTGGGTTCTGACTGGCACAATATTACTGGGCTCTGACTAGCACAATATTCCTGGTATCTGACAGGCACAATATTACTGTGCTCTGACTGGCACTATAATACTGGGCTTTGACTGGCACAATATTACTGGGCTCTGACTGGCACAATATTACTGGGTTCTGACTGGCACAATATTACTGGGCTCTGACTGGCACAATATTACTGGGCTCTGACTGGCACAAGATTACAGGCATCTGACTGGCACACTATTACTGGGCTCTGACTGGCACAATATTCCTTGTATCTGAATGGCACACTATAAATGGGCTCTGACTGGCACACTATTACTGGGCTCTGACCGGCACAATAATACTGGTATCGGACTGGCACAATATTACTGGGCTCTGAATGGCACAATAATCCTGGTATGTGAATGGCACAATCTTCCTGGTATCTTTCTGGCACAATCGTCCCGGTATCTTTCTGGCACAATATTACTGGGCTCTGAATGGCACAATATTACTGGGCTCTGAATGGCATAATATTACTGGGCTCTGACTGGCACAATATTACTGGGCTCTGACTGGCACTATATTACTGGGCTCTGACTGGCACAATATTACTGGGCTCTGACTGGCACTATATTACTGGGCTCTGACTGGCACAATATTACTGGGCTATGACTGGCACAATATTACTGGGCTCTGACTGGCACAATATTCCTGGTATCTGACAGGCACAATATTATTGGGCTCTGACTGGCACTATATTACTGGGCTCTGACTGGCACAATATTCCTGGGCTATGACTGGCACAATATTCCTGGTATCTGACTGGCACAAAATTACTGGGCTCTGAGTGGCACAATATTTTCGGGCTCTGACTGGCACAATATTACTGGCATCTGACTGGCACAAGATTACTGGGCTCTGAATGGCACAATATTCCTGGTATCTGACTGGCACAATATTACTGGGCTCTGAGTGGGACAATACTACTGGGCTCTGAATTGCACAATATTCCTGGTATCTGACTGGCACAATATTACTGGGCTCTGAGTGGGACAATACTACTGGGCTCTGACTGGCACTATATTCCTGGTATCTGACTGGCACAATATTACTAGGTTTTGAGTGGCACAATATTACTGGGCTCTGAATGACAATATTCCTGGTATCTGACTGCACAATATTATTGGGCTCTGAGTGGAACATTATTACTGGTATCTGAATGACACAATATTCCTGGTATCTGGGTGGCACAAAATTAATGGGCTCTGAGCGGCACAATATTTTTGGGCTCTGACTGGCACAATATTCCTGGTATCTGACAGGCACAATATTATTGGGCTCTGACTGGCACTATATTACTGGGCTCTGACTGGCACAATATTCCTGGGCTATGACTGGCACAATATTCCTGGTATCTGACTGGCACAAAATTACTGGGCTCTGAGTGGCACAATATTTTCGGGCTCTGACTGGCACAATATTACTGGCATCTGACTGGCACAAGATTACTGGGCTCTGAATGGCACAATATTCCTGGTATCTGACTGGCACAATATTACTGGGCTCTGAGTGGGACAATACTACTGGGCTCTGAATTGCACAATATTCCTGGTATCTGACTGGCACAATATTACTGGGCTCTGAGTGGGACAATACTACTGGGCTCTGACTGACACTATATTCCTGGTATCTGACTGGCACAATATTACTAGGTTTTGAGTGGCACAATATTACTGGGCTCTGAATGACAATATTCCTGGTATCTGACTGGCACAATATTATTGGGCTCTGAGTGGAACATTATTACTGGTATCTGAATGACACAATATTCCTGGTATCTGAGTGGCACAAAATTAATGGGCTCTGAGCGGCACAATATTTTTTGGCTCTGACTGGCACAATAGTACTGGCATCTGACTGGCACAATATTACTGGGATCTGAGTGGCACAATATTACTGGATTCTGAATGACACAATATTCCTGGTATCTGACTGGCACAATATTACTGGTATCTGAATTACACAATATTCCTGGTATCTGACTTGCACAGAATTACTGGGCTCTGAGTGGCACAATATTTTTGGGCTCTGACTGGCACAATATTACTGGCATCTGACTGGCACAATATTACTGGGCTCTGAATGGCACAATATTCCTGGTATCTGACTGGCACAATATTACTGCGCTCTGAGTGGGAAAATACTACTTGGCTCTGAATGGCACAATATTGATGGTATCTGACTGGCACACTATTACTGGGCTCTGAGTGGCACAATATTACTGGGCTCTGAGTGTGTGGCATATTTATTGGGCCTCATGTGTGGTGTAATTAAGGGACTTTTTTGTGTGGCATAATTATGGGGCACCTGTGTGTGTGGCATAATTAATTGGGCAGAGGTGAGGCATAAATAGTGGGGCTCTGGTGTGGCATAATTTATGGGGCTCTGGTGTTACATAATTTATGGGGCTCCTGTGTGTGGCATTGTTATGGGGCTCCTGTGTGGGGCATAGTTATGGGGCTCCTGTGTTTGGCATAGTTATTGGGCTCCTGTGTGTTGCATAGTTAATAGGCCATCTGTTATAGACACGCATTTTATTTATGCTAGTTTGTTTATCTTATACACAGATATCACTTAAATAGCACATCATGCACTTAACAGAGTAAAGAAAGCGACCAGCGGTCGCTTTCTTTACTCTATCGGTTTTGCTACAATGCCTCTAGGTAGAGGCATTGTGCAACACCCCCAAAAAGTGCAGGGGCGCGCTACGATCACTCCCCTGAGTGATCGTAGCAGCCATTTAAAAATGGCTGCGCCCGCTGCACACATGTGCTTAGGAAGCGAACGATTGTTCGCTTACTAAGCACCTCCGGTGTTGCTAAAGTGCCTCGCTAGCGAGGCACTTAGCAGCACCTTCGGCTGCCCCAGAACCGATGGTGGTCGCTCTCCTGAGCGACCCCATCGGCTCAGTAGAAGGGAACGCTGCCTGTACAGGCAGCGCTTCCCTTCTAATGGCAAGAGCATCAGAAGTGAATGTATTTCACTTCCGATGCTCTAGGGGGAGCCAATCAATGCCGGCACAGCAGATCTGTGTGATCTGTGTGCAGGCATGTATGATATTAGTAAATTAGTAAATATTGCCTTTGACAAGTATTGATCTGCCTCCCTCACCTTACTAGTTTTAGTAAGGGAGAGAGACAGATCAGATAAAGTAAAAAATAAAATAAAATAATAAAATGAAAAATATTTAATAAACTTTTAGTAACCAAGGGCTTTTATAAAAGCCATTTAACCCCTTCCCTGCCATTGATCGCTGTGTACGCAGTGATCATACACAGCAGCACATTTTTTGCTGTCTGTGTATTTTTTAGGGGTTAATTTTTTTTACTGTAATTCATTACAGTATAACAAAGGCTCTTTTAAGAGTGATACTTAGCACTTAGCAGCACCTTCGGCTGCCCCAGAACCGATGGTGGTCGCTCTCCTGAGCGACCCCATCGGCTCAGTAGAAGGGAACGCTGCCTGTACAGGCAGCGCTTCCCTTCTAATGGCAAGAGCATCAGAAGTGAATGTATTTCACTTCCGATGCTCTAGGGGGAGCCAATCAATGCCGGCACAGCAGATCTGTGTGATCTGTGTGCAGGCATGTATGATATTAGTAAATTAGTAAATATTGCCTTTGACAAGTATTGATCTGCCTCCCTCACCTTACTAGTTTTAGTAAGGGAGAGAGACAGATCAGATAAAGTAAAAAATAAAATAAAATAATAAAATGAAAAATATTTAATAAACTTTTAGTAACCAAGGGCTTTTATAAAAGCCATTTAACCCCTTCCCTGCCATTGATCGCTGTGTACGCAGTGATCATACACAGCAGCACATTTTTTGCTGTCTGTGTATTTTTTAGGGGTTAATTTTTTTTACTGTAATTCATTACAGTATAACAAAGGCTCTTTTAAGAGTGATTAACCCCTTGCTTGCTGTAAATCACTGCCTAAGCAGCGATCTGATGCAAATGCAGCAATCTTGCTGCAGAAGCATTTTTACTTTTTTTAAAACTTTTTTATTACACCCGTCACGGGTTAATTATACCCGCTAGGGGGATTACATTTAACGTAAAAAAATTTGTTTTAGCTGTCTGAGCGCATGCATAGACAGATGCTCAGATGAGCATCACCATTCGCCTGGTTAGATCAATATTTGTAAATATTTGATCTGACCCGTGTAGATCTGCCTCCCTCTCACTTGAGTTTTAGTGAGGGAGACAGACAGAGCTGTATAATGTAAGTTTTTAATAATATATTTAATAAAATTGAGACCCAAAGGCTTTTATAAAAGCCATTTCCAGTATTTAACCCGTTCCCTGCAATTGATCGCTGTGTACGCAGTGATTTTACACAGCAGCACAATTTTTGCTGTCTGTGCATTTTTTTAGGGGTTAATTTTTTTTTACTGTGATTTATTATAGTATATCAAAGGCTCTTTTAAGAGCTATTAACCCCTTCCTTGCCGTATATCACTTCCTAAGCAGCACATATGGTCACTGCCTAAGCAGTGCATATGGTCACTGCCTAAGCAGCGCATATGGAGCAATCTGGTCGCAGAAGGATTTTTTTTTGCTATCAGCATTTTTTTTGTCACACTCGCTAGGGCTTAATTATACCCATTACGGGATTACGTGTATTCTTTTTGAAGCTGTCTGAACGCGTGTATAGCGATCAGTAACAGCCGATCAGTGGCAAAGGTGGTTTGGTGATTTCTCAGATGAGCATCACCATTCGTCTGGTTAGATCAATATTGGTAAATATTGTTCTGACCCATATGGATCTGCCTCCCTCTCCTCACTTGAGTTTTAGTGAGGGAAAGAGACAGATCTGTATAATATAATTTTTTAATTGTAATAAATTAAATAAAATGTTAAAAAATTGTGAGTCCCAAGGGCTTTTATTAAAGCCATACCCTTCGTATAATGTAGCCTGTGTATTAACCCCTTACCTGCACTGATCACTGCACAGCAGAACATTTTTTCTTGTCTGTGCATTTTTAGGGGTACATTTTTTTGTACAGTACTACAAAGGCTCTTATAAGAGCTATTAACCCCTTCCTTGCTATACATGTCAAAATTCCAAGTTGGAAAATCAAAATGCGCACCTTCAAAATGTGTCATCAGATCCCTTTCACACCATAACGCTATATGCAGACGATGTCTTAATGACTATCGCTGCTCCCTCGATTTCTGTCCCTGCTCTGATGAAAGTGATCCAATTATTTGGTCAGTACTCAAACTATAAAATTGATATAGCTAAAACCCAGATTATACCCTTGTACCTGAATAGGGCCCAGCTATATATACTAAAAATCATAGGATACAATGAAAACACTCCTGAAAGGATTGAGTACCTAGGAATCACCTTTTGTCCAAAGTTAGAGCAAATAACAGATTTAAATTATAATATATTAAAAAAACAAATAAAATCTATGCTCTCCCGCTGGACAGGTATGGAACCATCCTGGATGGGTCGGATAGCTGTTCTGAAATCCTATGTGGTGCCGAAGCTCTTGTACCTTCTAAGGGCCATCCCGTTGAACGTGGTACGTTCCCATCTAAGAGATCTGGAGCTTCTATTCGCCTCTTATGTATGGGCGGATGAAAGGTCCAGAATATCTAAAAAAATCTTGATGAGACCCATAGAAAGGGGGAGTTTGTGGTATCCGGACCCCTTCCAGTTGTATGACATCGCACAACTGGCCCATATAATATCTTGGAGCACTAATAAAGCAAGGAATCCACCATGTTTAAACATTGAATTATATAGAAACAAACAGCTAGACCCCTTTTTACTCCTTTGGGTGACCCCTAAACAATTTCGTAGTATGGACTCTCTAGGCCTGATAACTGGCAATCTCATCTCATCTCTGCATGCGCTGAGAGGGAGATTACATATTCGAATATCCCTATCTATGGTAGCTCCAATAGAAGTTATTCAATGGTACATAACTAATATAGATCTAACGAGGTGGCGTAGTAGGGGAATTAAAACATTAGGAGACCTATATATAGGGGAAAATATGAAATCCTTTTCCAATCTTCAGAAAACATATAATCTTGCTGAAATGGAAATATTCACATATACCAGAATCAGACATTTCCTTAGCAGGAATCTACCAGCGGAACCTGATCATTGGGATGATTTTTTAAGTGATTTTTTAACCTCTAAAAATGTATTCTCCAAAGTTAAAAAGTTAATTTTTACTCATTCAAATTTTGAAAAGGTCAACCCTATAAAGCTCTGGGAACGGGATTTAGAAATGGAATACTCCAACCAAGAATGGTGCTCGGCCTGGTGGAGTACTAGGAAAGCGACACACTGTATTAATATACAGGAACACTACTGTAAATTATTATACAGGTGGTACATGGTTTCCGGCCCGACTGAGAAAATACAACGTAAACTGTAATAATATTTGCTGGCGATGTCAACTAGAGGTGGGTTCACAAGCCCACATCTGGTGGCACTGCACACTTCTATCCCCAATTAAAAAACGAACGGCGGAAATGCTACAACCAGTAACTGGTAGTGATACACCTATGACGGCCCAACTATTTCTATTTCGTATTGGATTTACCAAAATGAGTAAACATCAAAAATATTTATTAATAAATATTTTTCTTGCAACTAAATTATGTATAGCGAGGGCCTGGAAAAAAACAACGGCACCCACTTGGACAGAGATCACGACCCAGATAGAATTCCAAGCAGGGGCGGAGATGCTTTTCTATGGTACAAGGAGTGACCTATATAAAAAAATTTGGACAATCCCGGGAGTAAACCCTGGGGGTGGGGACTGATGGCCCATGGGCGCTGAGAGTGGGGAATGATTTCCCCCCGGAGCCACCAGATACTTTTCCATATATGTTCTTCTCTACCGTTAGTTCCCCGCCTTATGTATAGAAAATTAATACGAGCACTTTCATTAGGGGATGTGGACTGGACCAGTTAGAAGGGAAGGCGGAGAAGAAAGGGAACATAATAAACTCTTGAAATGTACTGTCAATGTATAGATGTATTGTAATTATCTCAATACTAATGATTGGGGCATTAAATTGAATACCGAGTCTGACGATCAAAAAGTTAATTTTTTGGATCTTAAGATCTACATAGAGAACATGAGCATTAAAACCAAAACCTTCTTTAAGCAAGTGGACGTAAATAGTTTCATAGGTAGAGATAGTGGACACTACTCACCTTGGCTAGAAAACATCCCAAAAAATCAAGCCATTAGACTAAAACGTAATTGCACAGAGGACACCGTGTTTGATGAACAATTAAATCTGCTAAAGAAACGCTTTCTGGATAAAGACTATTCGGAACATAATATAGAGAAGGCTTTTAATGCAGTAAGATCAGTAGAAAGAGACTCCCTTCTTAAATATAAGGAGAAACAGGATAACCAAGATAAAGAAATTGCCCTACCAATAATCCTTGATTATAATAACAAAAATAAGGAGTTAAGAAAAATTATAAACAAACATTGGTCGATTTTAAAAAAGGATGATATCCTGAAAGAGATCATCCCCGATAAACCAAAAATTATATTTAGGGGAGCCCCCTCCATCAAAAGGTGTATAACATCCAGCTTTACAAAGGGAAAATATTAATAAAAAGAAGAATAACACTTTCTTGAGTAAGAACCCAGGGTTTTACAGGTGCAACAACTGTAATGCGTGCAGACAGACTAGGAAACTACCTAAAAAAATCAATAGTTTTACCTCCAAACATACGGGGAGGACTTATGATATTAAGGAGTTTATGAACTGTGATTCCAGTGGGGTGATCTACCTGCTGGAGTGCCCGTGTGGACTCCAGTATGTGGGTCGCACCACGAGGAAAATTAAGACAAGGGTAGGAGAACATTGTGGTAATATTCGCAATAAACTCTTATCCCATAGTGTCCCCAAACACTTCTTTGAGCATGGAAATAACCCAAAAGATCTGAGCTTTTTGGCTATAGCCAAATATAGAAAATATTGGAGAGGAGGAGATTCATGGAAAGATCTGGGTAAGCTCGAAATGAAATGGGTATACGAACTACAAACCCTGGCACCCAAGGGGTTAAATGCAGAGTTTGACCTATTCAATTTTTTATGAGTCAATTGGAAGATGTCTCTTTATATATATTTTTTATAAACAATCAGTATGTGTTAGTGATTTTATGGACTGTGTATAACTTCCTGAACCTCATGTCTCTGATCAGTTATCATACACTGTCAGAGACACTAGCAGCATCCAGCCCCTCCCCCTGCCACCCCCCCCCTTTCTTGTTTAATATCAGTGGATGTGGGTGGTGAGTACAACAATACAAAGGGCAGCTTTATATAAGTCTTTCCTTTTTCTTTTTTTCCTTTGTTATGGAATAGGAGATGCTTGGTGCTGCTGGTATAAGATTTTTCGTTTTTAAGGTGTTTACATTTGCTATTGTCTGCCTATCTGCTGAAAGCAATACTGAGATCTTGCCTCTGCCTATCCTAACATTGTTATATAACCACTCCCCCTTATCTTCCACACTGCATGTCTCTCCGTTTCTGCTGAGACATTTAGCCCAGTCAGGCAGAGAGAAGGGGGTGTGACAGCAGGACCAATCAGAAATGAAGGGAGGAGACGAAAAAACGTGTCTCCATGGCAACGGAGACACGCAACACGTGGGAGACACGATGAGGATCAATATTGCGACACACTATTTAAGGACCCAGCTGAGAACACATGAGGACCAAAGAGGAGAAACGCGTTGTGTGCTATAGGAAACAAGGGATGGGCAACACTGGACTCTTTTTCAAGGATTTTTACCATTTTTACTGCTTTTAATGAAATTGAGGACTCTTCAGATTTTAACTGTAAGAATTCTATGTTTTATTTGTATTACATATTGAACAGTGTTCATTAATATCCTTGCCTTCCTTCTTCCTCATGTGTTTTGTGGAGTCTTCAAGGATGAAGTAACGGAACATCATTAACCCTTTCCCTGGGCTGCCTTATGCTGATATCCCTGAGCAAGTAGTTGCTCAGACGAATGTGAGTGGCCACATGGCACAATTCATTCACTTTATTTCACTTTTTCTTTGATATATTACACTATTGTGTGTTTTATTCTTTTATTTTTCATATTCCCTGCAAGATACATACTTGTTCTAAGGGTAAATATAAGTGTGTGTAGTGTTGGTTGAAGCGCACTGGTCACGTTTTTCTTTGTCTGTATGTCTGTTTTTTCGTATTTTTGATATAATGAATAAAGAATTATAAATTAAGAAAATGTATCCCTTTAGCCCCCAAACAACCCAACAAACCTATGCATGGGTGGTATCCCTGTACTCAGGATATGTTGTTGAACACATATTGGGGTGCTATTTGGCAGTGACACATACCAAAATCTGTGAATTCATGTCTGAAGTACAAGGTTTGTGAAGAAAAACCACAAAAAAATTACTACCACAAACTTTGACAAAGGCTGGTGGTAGAATTAGTGCATGGAAAGTGTTAAAATATCAACATTTGAGATAGCCTAGGGTGTCTACTTTTAAAAAATATATGGGTTGATGGGGTAAAATACACTAGCTGGCTTCAAATATGAACATGTGTGCAGGCTGTCTGCATGTAAAAATTTAAAGTTGGAAAACAAAAAACTGCACCTCACAAATTTGGCATTTTAGCCCCCAAACACCCCAACAAACCTATGTATGGGTGGTATCCCTGTACTCAGGAGAAATAGTAGAATCTATTTAGCAGTTTTTTTCGTTTGCTTTTGTCGATGAAGAGAAGATGTTTCAAATAAAAGTCAGGAAATTTGTGTATTTTTTTTTTTTTTAAGTTATTTTTGAATGTCAATACCACACTGCAACGAGAGTGGTGGGTTTTAGTGTTGTCATTGCTGCAATGGGTTTATTTACTAAACAGTGTTTTTTTTTTGTGATTAATAGATTTTTTTAGTACTACTCATTATTATCCTATGTTGCTTATAAGTAGGCTTTTGAAACTTATTATCAATAGTTATATATTGCTCTGGGAAGGTGGCAGGCTATTTATTACATGTGAAGTAATAAATGGTTCTAAGAGACCAGGAAATACATTGTGTGTTTATGTATCACATGTAAGGCTAGTGCATAGTGTTTATGTATGTACCGTATAAGCCGAGTTTTTCAGCACAATTTTTGTGCTGAAAAATTCCCCCCTCGGCTAATACTCGACTCAGCGTCTCGAGAACTGAGGACGCTGGTCAGGTTCTGAGGCATCCAGGCAGGGGCGTCACAAGGGGGGGGCAGGGGGGGCGAACCGCACCGGGTGACACCACCAGCGGGGGTGACACCCTTGCTGCCGGCACCCCCTGCATTAAAAAAAAAAAAAATCTAAAACTTACCTCGTTCCTGCTCTGTCTCCCGGTGCAGGTCCGTGGCTGTGAGGGAAGCGTTGTTCGCTCCCCTCCAGCCGCGCGGTCAATAAAGTTTGAAACTTTTTTTTTAAACAAACTTTATTGATCCGTGCGGCTGGAGGGGAGCTCACAACGCTTCCCTCAAAGCCGCGGACCTTCAGAGCACCGGGAGACGGAGCAGCAAAGAGGTAAGTCCTGGGGTCTGGGGAAGGGGGGGAGGAGGGTGGCATAACGAGCATACTAAGGGGCAATATCCTGGAATATTAAATGGCATATTGGGGGCAATATCCTGGAATATTAAATGGCACATTGGGGGCAAAATCCTGGCATATTGAGAGCAAAGTCCTGTAATATTAAATGACATATTGTGGGCAATATCCTGGAATATTAAATGACATATTGGGGGCAATATCCTGGAATATTAAATGACATATTGGGGGCAATATCCTGGAATATTAAATGACATATTGTGGGCAAAATCCTGGAATATTAAATGACATATTGGGGGCAATATTTACCAGTAGCTGCCTCATTTCCCACCCTAGGCTTATACTCGAGTCAATATTTTTTCCCAGTTCTTTGTGGTAAAATTAGGTGCCTCGGCTTATATTCGAGTCGGCTTATACTCGAGTATATACAGTAATACTGTATGCTGCTCTGGAAGAAATATGTTCTATTTGCATGTGGGCTGTGCGTGCAACACAGCTGAGATGGCACTATAGGGACCTCTACAGACCAGGAAGTGTACGGCCGAGTGTATGGACCTGGGAAGGATAAAAGGCTATTAAATGACTAGTAATAGGTGCCACTGAGAGACCAGGAAATATGTTGTATGTGAATTGGTAGTATTATGTCTATTGATTGGTGTATGTATGCCTGCATGGAAAAGGGAAGCTATACCATAAGTAGTGACCCATAGGAACCAGTAGGTATTTGTGTGTAAACCAACCGGGGGTAGGAGGGCTCTAATGAGGGACCCCATTGTGCAGTAAGTATGTGTGTGTAAACCGACCTGGGGTGGGAGGGCTCTAATGAGGGATCCCATTGTCTAGTAGGGTTTTGACTTGAATGTCTATGTAAAATGCTTGTGTGGTCCATCCACTCATGTAGTCCTCACAAGTGTTTTAACTCTTTCCCAATTTACTAGCCAGATATCAGGGATTAATAACTTGAAGCTGGACAGTACAGAAACGTTTATAGAGGAGTGTTTGTTTTCATGATTCCCTAGCAAAAGCAACTTAAGGGAACATGTAAAACCTGATTAAGTTTCTTCCTCAGCCATGCTGGTTTGCTATGTGCAGAACCGTCAGCCTGAAGGACAGAAGAGATAGGTATTCAACCCGCTGTGAGCTCTATTAACACGTTTGTCTTGCCTGTTTTTTTTTTTTCCCATCTCCGAGGCATGTCAATCATCCATCCATTCACCCTCATCTTCCCACAATCATTCCGTCCCCCCTCCCCCGGGGTGGGGGCCCCGCCCCCCTGACCTCCACCGTTTTGACTGTTTGATGTTTTCCTTTTCCTAACTCACTGGGACTCTACCAGACTTATTTCAAGTAGTCCAGATTTTATTGTATTGTTCTCTTGTTTTTTTGTCCCTTCTATAAAAGTATCTTTCTCCCCCGGCCTGGATACCCATCTGACTTTCAATTTCTGGCCAAGATGGGACATCGGGTCTTTCGCCAATATCTGGCCATGCACATTTTGGTTGCCATTAATATATTAATAAAAAGGATTCTATTATACTTGTCCATGTATGGGACATCCCAGTGGAGCAGAAAGGTTTGAGGGGATAACTGAAGTGGTGTACCGAAGATATCTTGACATCTCTCGGTTAAATTAGCCTTCAGTACCCTCAGCCTTGGGCACTCCCACCATACATGGATCTGTGATCCCTGGGCCCCACAGTCCCTCCAACACAGGTCATCTGGTACATGGTTAAACTTAAATAGGCGTGTGGGAACCAGGTACCACCGATATATCAGTTTAAAATACTGTTCCTGGAGGTTTACGCAATGTGTTGCCTTCCTGGTGGCTTGCCATGCGTTTTGCCATTTCTGCAGTGGCTCAGTCAGTGACAGATCTCTTTCCCATTTTTCCATTGCCCTGGGATTGATTTGAGTCTGTAAGCTCTCGAGGAACGCTACGATCTTAGAGATCAACCTCTCGGGTGCCAATGTTACTGCCTCGAGGAAGTCACCCCAATTATCTGCGGGAATAATCTTACTCCCAGCGAAGAAGTGCTTTAATCGTAGATAAGAGAATAATTCCGCATTGGGGAGGTTGAAATTTGTCTGGAGCTCCGGGAAGGAACAAAAATGGTTATCCACAAGCATGTCAGCCACTTGGGAAATTCCACGGTTTTCCCATCCTTTGAGATCTATATCATGGATCATCAGGGAGATTGCGGCTAGGGGAGTATCATATGTAATCCTATTCGAAGTCCCCATGTTTCTCAGTAATCTATATAGATTTTGCATAAGTGTTCTGGTGATTCTATTAGGAGGTCTTATTTTCCTGTACTTATCTGGGCTCAGCCACTGGTATAAGTATGGATCAGTATTGGCCGCTTCAACTCTCTCTATATTGATTCATCCCAAATTATCCGCCCTCTTTGTCCTCCTTCGGTTTACCTCTACCACTTCTGCTGGCAGGCTATTCCATACATCCACTACCCTCTCAGTAAAGTAATACTTCCTGATATTACTTTTAAATCGTTGCCCCTCTAATTTAAGACTATGTCCTCTAGTTGTGGTAGTTTTTCTTCTTTTAAATATACTCTCTTCCTTTACTGTGTTGATTCCCTTTATGTATTTAAAAGTTTCTATCATATCCCCCCTGTTACGTATTTCCTCCAAGCTATACATGTTAAGATGCTTTAACCTTTCCTGGTAAGTTTTATCCTTCAACCCATGAACCAGTTTAGTAGCCCTTCTCTGAACTCTCTCCAAAGTATCAATATCCTTCTGGAGATACGGTCTCCAGTACTGCGTACAATACTCCAAGTGAGGTCTCACCAGTGCTCTGTACAATGGCATGAGCACTTCCCTCTTCCTACTGCTAATACCTCTCCCTATGCAACCAAGCATTCTGCTAGCATTTCCTGCTGCTCTATAGCATTGCCTACCTACCTTCAAGTCCTCTGAAATTATTACTCCTAAATCCCTTTCCTCAGATGTTGAGGTTAGGACTGTACCAAATAGTCTATATTCTGCTTTTGGGTTTTTACGCCCAAGATGCATAATTGTCCACATTAAATGTCAGTTGCCACTGCTCTGACCATTTTTCTAGTTTAGCTAAATCATTTGCCATTTGGCTTATCCCTCCATGAATATCAACCCTGCTGCAAATCTTTGTATCATCAGCAAAAAGACATACTTTGCCAAAAAGACCTTCTGCAATATCGCTAATAAAAATATTAAAGAGAATGGGTCCAAGAACAGATCCCTGAGGTACCCCACTAGTAACAAGACCTTACATCGAATATACCCCATTGACTACAACCCTCTGTTGCTTGTCACTCAGCCATTGTCTAATCCATTCAACAATATTGAAATCCAAACTCAAAGATTTCAGTTTATTGATAAGCCTTCTATGTGCGACAGTGTCAAAAGCCTTACTGAAATCTAGGTAAGCAATGTCTACTGCACCACCCTGATCTATTATTTTACTTACCCAATCAAAAAAATCAATAAGATTAGTTTGGCATGATCTCCCTGAAGTAAACCCATGCTGTCTCTGATCTTGAAATCCAAACGACTTTAGATGTTCAACAATCCTATTCTTTAACAAGGTTTCCATTATTTTCCCCACTACTGAAGTAAGACTTACTGGTCTATAGTTGCCCGCCTCCTCCCTACTACCTTTCTTGTGAATGGGCACAAGATTAGCTAATTTGCAATCTTCTGGAACTACTCCCGTTAACAATGATTGGTTAAATAAATCTGTTAACGGTTTTGCTAGTACACCACTAAGTTCTTTTAATAACTTTGGATATATCCCATCAGGTCCCATCGACTTATTTGTCTTTACTTTAGACAGCTGAAGTAAAACCTCTTCCTTTACATGCATCAAAAGACTCATTAGTCTTTTTCCCTAAATGAGGTCCCTTACCCTCATTTTCATTTGTAAAAACTGAACAAAAATATTCATTAAGGCAGTCTGCTAAGCCTTTATCCTCTTCTACATAGCATCCTTCTTTTGTTTTTAATCTAACTAATCCTATTTTTACTTTCCTTTTCTCATTTATGTATCTAAAAAATGTTTTATCCCCCTTTTTCACTGACTGGGCTATAGTCTCTTCTGTGTGTGCTTTGGAAGCTCTTATAGCTTGCTTTGCCTCTTTCTGCCTACTCTTATAGATCTTTCTATCTTCCTCACTCTGAGTATTTTTATAATTACTAAATGCTAGCTTTTTATTTTGTACTATTTTAGCCACCTCTGCAGAGTACCACAGTGGTTTCTTAAATTTTTTGCTCTTACTGACAAGCCTTATGCAATTTTCTGTTGCCTTCAGTAGAGTAACTTTTAGACAATCCCATTTATCCTGGACTCCATTTAAATTGCTCCCGTCTGATAATGACTCCTTCACACCTAATCTAATTTTAGAAAAGTCTGTTTTTCTAAAATCTAAAACTTTTGTTTTTGTGTGGTGTGACTGCGTCACTGTTCTTATATTAAACCACACTGTCTGGTGATCACTAGATCCTAAACTTTCACCTACAGTAATATCTGATAACAAATCTCCATTTGTGAATACTAAGTCTAGTATGGTCTGCTTTCGAGTTGGCTCCTCCACTACTTGTTTTAGAGATAATCCCAGTAGGGAGTTTAGGATATGCGTACTCCTGGCGCAAGTAGCTGTTTAGTACAGTAAAGTCAATAAAGGGATGGAATTCACTGCCAGAAGAGGTGGTATTTGCATTAGATGCCTTTAAAAGGGGCCTGAATATGTTTTATTAATTAGCCAGAGCATAGAGGGCTATGCATGTTAGTATAGGCATTAATATGTATTTAGTGCTTGTTTAACCAAGGAGAAATCTGATGTTTACAGAGTAATATGAAGAAATCAGTACATATAAACTGTAACTCACCGCAGGCACTGTAGAGTGGAGAGCAACTACGGGATGGTACCCATAGATTGGAAGATCCTGTATCAAACACCACTTTGAATGTTTGCGGAGGTGAGCCAATACTGATCTCCCCAAAATACTGTGTCTAGAAAGAAATAATAATTTGAGAGGAATCAGTGTAAATCCATGAGTGCATTTGTATGCATGACTTCTAGAGCATAACTAACAGGTCAAATGTCTATAACAGTGATGGTGAACCTTTTTGGACCCAAGTGCTCAATTTTCTGCATGCAACCAAGTTCCTGACCTCAAAGTGCCAATAGTGCTTTATATTATGTTCAGTAAATGAAACCTCACACACACAGCACAAGTATACACACTAACACACATACACAGCACAAGTATACACACTAACACACATACACCATAGTTGCCAACACACATACAACACTATTTGTGTATTTTTCAATTTTATGCTCGTGGGGTTACCTAACAAGTTATGTCTGTAATGTATTATTTGTTTATCATTTGTTTATGATAAATTAATAAAAAGAAGCATAAAAAAACACAAATACACACAGTACAAGTATACACACCAACACACATCCACCATAGTTGCCAACTGTCTCGGATTTTCTGGGACAGTGCCGGCAAAATGTGATTTGTCCCGTGTATATCGAGTTTGAGAAAATGGGTCACATGATCGCGCAATGTTATGTAACCATGTGCATGGCTGTGTGAAATACCGCTCACATCAGCCTGCACAATCCACTGTGCATAATTTTACTGTATTTCCCTCCTCCTTGCAATCTGGCTGTGCCATATTGATGGGAAATTGGCTGTGGCAAATTCATTTGCAATCTGGCTGTGGCTTATTAATTGGCATTCTGTCTGTGGATTATTATGGGGCAGGCTAATAGTATCATCTAAAAGCAAACTTATGACAAAATAATGGAATTATGGTCTTCAAGGCACATCCAATGCAGCATAGAACTCACTAAGGGGTTAATAGGATAAGGCTATCCTAGATATAAGATAAGGCCAGGGACTAATGAAAGGATTAATTTACTGAGAGGTTAGTGTATACATGGAATAATTTTCCAGCAGAAGAGGTAGAGGTTATTACAGTGAAGGAGTTTGAGCATGCCTGGGGTAGGTATAAGACTATCCTTGATATAAGATAAGGCCAGGGAGTAATGAAAATATTACTTTACTGAGAGGGTAGTGGATGCATGGAATAGTCTTCCAGCAGAAGTGGTAGAGGTAAACACCGTGAAGGAGTTTAAGCATGCTTCGGATAGGCATAACGCTATCCTAGATTAGTGGTGGTGGGGGGGACGGGACTGAGAACAGGCATTGGTAGGGTGGGGGAGGGACTGACAGCAGGCATTGGTAGGTTGGGGGGAATTGACACCAGGCATTGGGGAGGGGGGGGATGACACCAGGCATTGATAGCTAGGGGGAGGAATTGACACCAGACATGGGGGGGGGGGGGGGGTGACACCAGTCATTGGGAGCGGGGGAAGGGGGGAAGTGACACCAGGCATTGGGAGGGTAAAAAACAGTGACAAAGGTCATTTAGGGAGAGGGGAAAGAATTACACCAGGCATTGGGAGGGGAACAAAAAGTGACACCAGGCATTGGGAGGGAGGGAAAAAAAGTGACACCAGGCATTGGGAGGGAGGGAAAAAAAGTGACACCAAGCATTGGGAGGGAAAAAAGAGACACCAGGCATGGGAGAGGAGAGATGCCAGACATGGGTGGTGGGGAGTGAGAGAGACACCAAACATGGGATGAGTGGAAAAGAAAACATGGGGGAGAGGTACAAATTTGATAATGGGGGAGATTGAGACAGACAGGGTTGGAGTAGAGGGAGAATGAGACAGACAGGGATGGCATGGATCAGGTGGTGCCAAAGATAGGATCATATTGCATGTGTGACTGTTTGTGAATGTGTGGCTGCATGTGCCATTGCATGTGTGTGCACATGTGTCTGCATTTGTATGTGTTACTATGTGTGTAAATGCCTGAAAGTGGGATCAGCAATGGGCTACAAAATATATGTTCGCCTAGGGCGGCAAAAAGTATTGCACTGGCATGGTTTAAGCATAAGGCTATTCCAGATATAAGTTGAGGCCAGGGATTAATGAAAGTATTACACAGTCTGCTGTATCACAGTCAGCCACATACATACATACATACATACATACATACATACATACACACCCAGACACATAGTCACATACATATACATCAGAGACACAGACAGTCACATACATATACACAGTGAGTCACATACCTATACACACGCACACACACACACACACACACACAGAGACACATACATACATACAGTCAGCCACATACACACACACACAGTCAGCCACATACATACACACACAGACACACAGTCAGTCACATACCTATACACACACACACCCACACACACAGACTGATACATGCATACAGTCAGCCACATACACACACGCACACACAAGGTCTCAGTTTGTAAAAATGTTTACCAAGTACCAAGTACCTCTATCCCGTGACACTAAAGAGCGAGGGGGTAGAGCAGGATGTGTGTGTAGTGCACACTCTGCTCCCTCATGCTCTGATTGTTATTTTTTTTTTTTTACTTATCCCAGGGCAAGGGGCGCCATGTGGGGATGACCCTTCCTGGGCGCCAGGTCTAATTTTCTAGTCGCCGCGCCGTGACCCACTCTGTCAAGCCCTGGATAAAGCTATCCTTGATATAAGATAAGGCCAGGGACTAATGAAAGTATTACTTTACTGATAGGGTAGTGGATACATGGAATAGTCTTCCAGTACAAGTGGTAGAGGTTAATACCGTGAAGGAGTTTAAGCATGCTTGGTAAAGGCATAAGGCTATCCAGATTTAGGATAAGGCCAGCTACTACTGAAAGTATTACTGATAGGGTAATGGATACATGGAATAACCTTTCAGCAGAAATGTCAGAGGTTCATACTAATGTATGTTTTATGGTGTGCAAATAGCTCTCTGACTGAAGCACATCTTACTATATTTCATGTAAAAGTTATAAAATGCACCAGCCTGATGTAGATGTTGTGCAGCAAATGTATCTGTTGCATGCCAAGGATGCATGGTAATGTTCGTGGGAACTTAGTGATATAAACTATGCTGTGAAAAGTAGGTGGAGTTAAATTATACTGATTATGTGGAGTGGGTGGAGCTTTTGACAGTAAGTGTGGTCAATTGGAAGCTGAGCTGCAAAGTGTCTCTGGAATTTCTTTCAAATGTTGGCAACTATGATACACACAAGTATACACACTAACACACATCTCACATACACACAGCACAAGTATACACACATACATTGCAAGAAGTCTCTGCTTTGGGAGAGATGCTACAAAGCTGCTGGAGCTGCTGCACTGCTGTGTGAACCAGGACAAGTGCAAGATTTTTTGCCGCCCTAGGTGAACATATATTTTTGCAGCCCCTTGCTGATCCCACCCTCAGGCATACACACAAAGTAACACATACATATGCAGGCACATGTGCACACACATGCAATGTCAGATGCAGCCACACTTTATGTCATCCCTGTCTGTCTTGCTCTCCCTCTACTCCAACCCTGTCTGTCTTGCTCTTCCCATGCCATCAGTGTCTGTCTCGCTCTCCACTATTATCTTCTACCCTTTTGTACCTCTACCCCATGTTTTCTTTTCCACTCATCCCATATTTGGTGTCTCTCTCAGTCCCCCAATCCCATGTCTGGTGTCTCTCTCCCTAACTCCCCACCACCCGATATCTGGCGTCTCTTCCCTCCCACGCCATGCCTGGTGTCTTTTTTTTCCTTCCCCATGCCTGGTGTTTTTTTCCCACTCCCTCCCAATGCCTGGTGTCACTTTTTTCCCCCCTATCAATGACTGGTGTCAGTGTCCCCCCAATGTCTGGTGTCAGTTCCCCTTCCTACCAATGCATGCTGTCATGCAACCCCCACTTTACCAATGCCTGCTGTCAGACTCCCCCCCCCACCCTACCAATGGCTGCTGTCAGTCACCCCCTCCATACTAATGCCTGCTGTTAGTTCCCCCTCCTCATGCCTGGTGTTACTGTTATTTTCCCCATTTCCTCCTCCCCCGTGTCCTACCTCAGACAGCAGGTGGAATCTGAGCTCTGTCAGTGCTGCAAGCGCTCCCTGTGTGTAGTGATGACACAGAGCATCGTATTTCTGACTGAGCTGATTCTGCTCGCTTCCCTGTGTGCGGGCGGACTGGCACCTCCACCTCAGCACCAGTCCGTCCCCCCTCTCCGTTGAGGTCAGTGCTACACACGCAGGTGTAAAAAAAAAAGTTAATAATCTTGTGGCTGCCTGCATGCCACCGGGATACATGTATTCCAGCAGCAGGCGCCCCCATAATGCTGGCATCTTAGGCCAACACCTAGTTCGCATATAGGTAGCATCGGCCTTTGTATGAACAGGTGGTGTGTCGGCTGTCAAGCTGATGCCGGGAGAGGAACTGAACGGATTAAACCAACTTGGGATCTAAAGGGGTGTGCAGTTACTGAAATGCTTAACCTGCAGGCACCAGGAAAGGATTTCAGTAAATAATTTTTTAGCTTAAAATTCTCAATTTGGGGTAATGGAGCTGAGATTAGACGCTCACCTCACCCCCACCCACGGATGCCACAACAGAGAGCTTGGCGTGCCAGTTGTGGCACATGTGCCATAGGTTTATCACTGATCTAGAACAATCAACTGTTTTATTAATTTATGTTCCAACACATATCCTATGAATTTGCTGTGCTCTAATAGTCACTGCTTATGAAAATAAACAAAAGACAACAGTGTTAAGAAGCATGTAAAATTATTCAGAAATCATTCTTGTAAAAGTCAAAGATCTTGTACTTGTGAGTCTCAATACTAATATTTAAAATGGTTTCTTGATTTATTATTTATGCTTAGTCCTATCCTTGCCCTGTAGTCCTGTCTTGGCCCTGTAGTCCTGTCCTGTCCTTGCCCAGTCCTGTTATGTTTTTCTTTTTGCGTGTCTTTGTTTCATTCCAGGTTTTCCGATTCCCTCTACCTTGTTAGTTTATTAATTCAGTCCTTAGTAAATCAGTCTGCAGGTATTTCCTCGGTGTCTATTCCATGTATGTCTTTTAGATTTTATTAGTTGTTTTTGCTTTGCTAATATTATGTCTTAGTTAGGGACATGCCTAATGTGGGGTACCTTGACGTGGTTGGCAAGCTAACAACTAATTGGCCAATTGGTGAATGTCACGAACACGTGCTATTGGCCCGGCTGAGACAGTGTAGAGAGTGTGGGAGTGAAAGGGTTAATGACACCAGATCCCTGGTTACCTGTTGCTAGTCCCAGCAACCACTAAATTAAATCCTGCAATACCTCCTACACTATTACCCTAGTACACAATTTGCTGCCAGCACCAAGACTTTATATCCGAGCGTCTTCAGTTACCCCAAACACAGTACAATATAGTATCACAACCTTACTTTACTGATCAGACACATATGTCATTGTTTGGTTCTAATTAGCATAGGCCCACTCAGGTGTTAAAACCTTCCTTGGTGCTTGTAGGTGTGTGTTGTGGGTGTATATAAGGCATAGTGGAAATTAGCTTGGCTAATTTAATAGCTTGGCTGCTCTTCTAAGAGCTGCATATAAGGCATAGTGGAAATTAGCTTGGCTAATGTAATAGCTTGGCTGCTCTTCTAAGAGCTGCTTTTCAAAGAGTATATTTAAGAGATATTCTGGAGATACTCGGGATGTAGTCTGAGGTATAAAAGAGGTGAGCAAAACTAAAAGATCTTTTTTTTTTAAATTCTTAAAATGGCAGATTTGGTTTACTGTGATAATTGTTCTGCATTTGTTTCACATTCCATTTTTTGGAGGTTTGGAGGCTGTCTAATCTGTAGACAGTTCTCAAGATTGCAGCAGGAGATTGCATTTTTAAAGTCCGAGATTTGTAATTTATCTGTAAAACAAACTCGGGCTGAGACTGTTGCGAAGTCACTGCCACAGAGGCCATTGCCGCAGAGGCTTCCTAGGAATGGCAGGTGGATTACTGTTGGATCTGGTAGGCTTAGAGTTGTGGATAAAAGGCATGTCCCGCAGTCTGTGGCTGTCCAGAATTCATTTTCAGCACTTGCAGAGTGCAGTGGTGTTGTGGAGGCAGGCTCAGATGCAGAGTTTGAGGAACCACTCTCCTATGTGGCTAAGGTGTGCAAGGAGAAGGTGAGGCCTGATAGAAAGCAGTTGTTGTTGGGCGATTCTATCATAAGAGGTGATGAGTTGGAGAGTATTGGCTTAGTGAGATGTCTTCCTGGAGCTACTGCTCGCAGAGACAGGAGGCGTATTACTAATATTGTTAAGCAAGCAAATCAGGAAGGAGAATTGGATGTACTGGTTCATCTAGGGACAAATGATTTGGCTTGCAATGAGGTTTCAGAGGTGAAGGAAGCTTTTGGTGTTCTTGCCAATGATATACGTCAGGTTGTGTCCACACTGTCCTTTTCTGAAGTTATGCCTGTGCATAACATTCAGAATGATAGACGGATGCGTATTAGGGACTTCCACTTGTGGCTTGGAGAATGGTGTCGGGAGCAAGGATTTGGCTTTGTTTCTCATGGAAGTTCACTATGGGATAGAAAGGAACTGTACAAAAAAGATGGTTTGCATCTTTCTCAAAAGGAAACGAATGTTCTCAGTGAGCAGTTCAGAGGTTTTGCTAGGAGGTTTTTAAGCTAAAAGAGGGGGGCAAAATGGCGATAAAACATCAATCCAATTGGCCCCCCAAAAAAGGTACAGAAGTTACCTGTAGTCAGTGTGCTGAAAAATGATAAGCTTAGGGTCATGTCTACAAATGCTCGCAGTTTAGGGAATAAGATCCATGAACTTGTGACAATATTGGCAACTGAGAATGTAGATTTAGTGGCTGTTACTGAGACATGGTATAATGAAAAACATGACTGGGACATATCAATACCAGGGTACTCTTTATATAGAAAAGACAGAGAAGGTAAAAAAGGGGGAGGGGTGGCCCTGTATGTGAGGAATAGCTTAAAATGTAACGTAATACAAGTTAGTGAGGCGAACATAGAGTCAGTTTGGGTTACATTAGAATTTGGTAATCATATGGTAACTCGGGTAGATGTGATTTATAGGCCCCCTGGACAAATAGAGGAGTTAGATAATCTACTAGTTGAGGAAATAGCTAAAATGACAATGAAGGGAGAAGTGATCATCATGGGTGACTTTAATCTTCCTGATGTGAACTGGAAATACAAAATAGCTACTTGCGCCAGGAGTACGCATATCCTAAACTCCCTACTGGGATTATCTCTAAAACAAGTAGTGGAGGAGCCAACTTGAAAGCAGGCCATACTAGACTTAGTGTTCACAAATAGAGATTTGTTATCAGATATTACTGTAGGTGAAAGTTTAGGATCTAGTGATCACCAGACAGTGTGGTTTAATATAAGAACAGTGACGCAGTCACACCACACAAAAACAAAAGTTTTAGATTTTAGAAAAACAGACTTTTCTAAAATTAGATTAGATGTGAAGGAGTCATTATCAGACTGGAGCAATTTAAATGGAGTCCAGGAGCAGTGGGATTATCTAAAAGTTGCACTACTGAAGGCAACAGAAAATTGCATAAGGCTTGTCAGTAAGAGCAAAAAATGTAAGAAACCACTGTGGTACTCTGCAGAGGTGGCTACAATAGTACAAAATAAAAAGCTAGCATTTAGCAATTATAAAAATACTCAGAGTGAGGAAGATAGAAAGATCTATAAGAGTAGGCAGAAAGAGGCAAAGCAAGCTATAAGAGCTTCCAAAGCACACACAGATGAGACTATAGCCCAGTCAGTGAAAAAGGGGGATAAAACATTTTTTAGATACATAAATGAGAAAAGGAAAGTAAAACAAGGATTAGTTAGATTAAAAACAAAAGAAGGATGCTATGTAGAAGAGGATAAAGGCTTAGCAGACTGCCTTAATGAATATTTTTGTTCAGTTTTTACAAATGAAAATGAGGGTAAGGGACCTCATTTAGGGAAAAAGACTAATGAGTCTTTTGATGCATGTAAGTTTACAGAGGAAGAGGTTTTATTTCAGCTGTCTAAAGTAAAGACAAAAAAGTCGATGGGACCTGATGGGATACACCCAAAGTTATTAAAAGAACTTAGTGGTGTACTAGCAAAACCGTTAACAGATTTATTTAACCAATCGTTGTTAACGGGAGTAGTTCCAGAAGATTGGAAATTAGCTAATGTTGTGCCCATTCACAAGAAAGGTAGTAAGGAGGAGGCGGCCAACTATAGACCAGTAAGTCTTACTTCAGTAGTGGGGAAAATAATGGAAACCTTGTTAAAGAATAGGATTGTTGAACATCTAAAGTCGCTTGGATTTCACGATCAGAGACAGCATGGGTTTACTTCAGGGAGATCATGCCAAACTAATCTTATTGATTTTTTTGATTGGGTAAGTAAAATAATAGATCAGGGTGGTGCAGTAGACATTTCTTACCTAGATTTCAGTAAGGATTTTGACACTGTCACACATAGAAGGCTTATCAATAAACTGAAATCTTTGAGTTTGGATTTCAATATTGTTGAATGGATTAGACAATGGCTGAGTGACAGGCAACAGAGGGTTGTAGTCAATGGGGTATATTCGATGCAAGGTCTTGTTACTAGTGGGGTACCTCAGGGATCTGTTCTTGGACCCATTCTCTTTAATATTTTTATTAGCGATATTGCAGAAGGTCTTGTTGGCAAAGTATGTCTTTTTGCTGATGATACAAAGATTTGCAGCAGGGTTGATATTCATGGAGGGATAAGCCAAATGGCAAATGATTTAGCTAAACTAGAAAAATGGTCAGAGCAGTGGCAACTGGCATTTAATGTGGACAAGTGCAAGATTATGCACCTTGGGCGTAAAAACCCAAAAGCAGAATATAGACTATTTGGTACAGTCCTAACCTCAACATCTGAGGAAAGGGATTTAGGAGTAATAATTTCAGAGGATTGAAGGTAGGTAGGCAATGCAATAGAGCAGCAGGAAATGCTAGCAGAATGCTTGGTTGCATAGGGAGAGGTATTAGCAGTAGGAAGAGGGAAGTGCTCATGCCATTGTACAGAGCACTGGTGAGACCTCACTTGGAGTATTGTACGCAGTACTGGAGACCGTATCTCCAGAAGGATATTGATACTTTGGAGAGAGTTCAGAGAAGGGCTACAAAACTGGTTCATGGGTTGAAGGATAAAACTTACCAGGAAAGGTTAAAGCATCTTAACATGTATAGCTTGGAGGAAATACGTAACAGGGGGGATATGATAGAAACATTTAAATACATAAAGGGAATCAACACAGTAAAGGAAGAGAGTATATTTAAAAGAAGAAAAACTACCACAACTAGAGGACATAGTCTTAAATTAGAGGGGCAACGATTTAAAAGTAATATCAGGAAGTATTACTTTACTGAGAGGGTAGTGGATGTATGGAATAGCCTGCCAGCAGAAGTGGTAGAGGTAAACACAGTCAAGGATTTTAAGCATGCGTGGGATAGACACAAGGCTATCCTAGCTTTAAGACTGGGAAGGGGGGACTAATAAAAGTACTCAAAAAAAAAAATTGGGCAGACTAGATGGACCGAATGGTTCTTATCTGCCGACACATTCTATGTTTCTATGTTTCTATAATTAACCCTCTGGTAATGTGTTCTACCTGAGCTATCCTCAGAAGAGTGAGTTCATATTAGAGAACAAAGACAAGAGCTGATTAAGTAAACATTTAATCTGAAAAAAGGCTTCACAGTGCTTGTACAAAAATACAGAAATAGATGACATACAGAAATACAAAGTACAAGTGCAAAACAGTCCATAAAATAAAAAATAGGAGAAAACACAAGAAATCCTTACATATAATTACCGATATAAATAATCCTTGTGGAAGAAATCTCAATTTGTACAATCCAACATTCTGATTATATAGATCCCTGGTGATTTTCCAAAAGACCAGCCCCCCTGGGTGGATCAGAGGGCCTTGGCCTGACAGTTTATGGCCCACTCGATCATACCTGTCCAGGGCACTAGTGTGGATAGTTACCTAAAAACACATTAAGCTTACCAATACATGTCATGTACTGGATAACACCATAATTTCGTTAGGATCACATTCCTTATATTTTTAGGAGTATTTAGACATCAAACATGGATGTTTTAACTGTTTGAAAAGTAATTATTATAGGTTCTCGTGACAGTAACACATTCTACTGTCCATGTTTGGTACCAAACAAAAGAATACAACCTGCCCAATATTTATATTGGACCCTCTCACAATATATACATGTGTTCACCATATTTAATATTTTGTGGTTTTCCTCTGATTCACCCAATGTCAGAGCACATGCTCCAATACCTTTTATGACTCCAGCTCACAAAGTCCAGCTCTGGTGATAGCTATCTACTACTTACATTTTGTGCCTTAGGCCTGGTGTTGGATCAAACCCCACAATACATGCTATTATAACATAAACATAACAAATTATATGAATGTCAACTCATGCTTTGGCATGACAGTGAACCAAACACCCCACCTTTACCATCTTTAGTGTTAGGCTAGTTCCTGTATTTATGTGTGTTGCTTTGTAGAGTATGTGTCTCTTGTGTTTCGTTGTCCTGTTCCCTGCAGTATACTTCTGTTATTATCTGCAACCCTGTGCCTTGCTTTGTTTATCCTTAGTTGGGTTCTGTTGTATCTTGTTCATGTCTTGCCTTGTCCTGTAGCCCTGCACTCTGTATTTCTGTTCTGTTACTTTTCTGTTTCAGCTCTGCTTAGTTGTCGTTAGTTCATTTCCTCTTAAGCCCTGGGACCCGGATACAGCAGTTTCTTCACAGGGCATGGTTGTGACTGCAAAAACTTGGGGTCCCAAACCTCCAAGGGATTGCAGTTACCCAGCACCAGGTCCTGTGTCTCTACCCTGCAACGTAGCTCCTGTTCTCGGGTGCTCAGGGTCCCTCACCATCCTGGACCCCGTGCGTTACAGAGTGTTCAAGAGCCTTGGATTGAATGTTACATTAATCCTGTTATGTCCCAATTGTGTTTCCCACTGTATGTAAATCTAATCCATTTACTGTTTGCCTAATCTCTGTTGTTAGATTCCTGACTGTATATATTCCCCATGTTATGCTTCAATAAATGTTCTTAGTTTTCTGCTGTACCTCAGACTGGAGTTACTGTGATTATTGGGACAAAGAGCAGAGGGAACAGTGCCTTTTATTTGGGACTTGCTGGTTTTCATTACGGGCTAAAGGAGGTGACCACCCATCCTAGGATACGTCTCCTTACATGGGAGTATATAGTATAGATGGTACAAACAACTGGACAATAGTAATAATCCTGCAGCAGGCAGGAGGCAGAAATGCCAACCTTACTTTTGATTGTACCCAGGGCCATTTTATTCAGTGAGCAAAGTGGGCATTTGCCCAGGGCCCACTGTCTAAAGGGGACCCAGAAAGCAGGACAAAACACATCCTCATTGCTAGTGGTCAACAAGGTGCCCATACACAGACACTAGTGTCTGCCATGAAGATTCCCCATGTCAGCCACTCAGCATGGTAATACAAATACAGTTTTTATTTTAAAAAATTCTAGGTAATTTAGGGTGACCTTGTGTTGATATCATATGCATCAGCGGGAAACCATGTCTACTGCTGTATCATGTAAGACAGAAAATGCAAAACAAAACTCATAGAGATGGAAAAGAAAATAGGTTAATAAGCCAGTTGAAAGAAAAAGGGGCCAGTTTTGAGAGCTCTGCCCAGGGGCCACCAGTGCCTTAAATTGGCCTTGATTGTACCTAGAGCTTTAATACTTATTGAACTCCCCTCTTTTGGCACTGATAGAGGAATGGAACAATGCCCTGGATAATTGCACAATGATTCTCATGCAGATCCTTATTTAAAAAAAAAGAAGAACAGGGTAGGCTTTATGTGCCCTTAGCTGAAGTTAAAACAAAGCTATCCCCTATTTTGAATACCCTGTTTAACCCCTTAGTGACATTACTTTTTTGGCTTGTCTGACGCTTGGTGACATGGGTTATTTTAAAAGGGACACTACCACTTACATGAGATGTAACTAGATAACCTGGTAATTTAAAACAAACACATGTATAAATCATATGCCACTGGGTTTTTTCCATTTGATTGAATTAATTGCACATAAAAGGAAAAATAAAATGTTGTGTTTATCTCCATCACACTTGTTTAGTTACATATTTTATTAAATACAGTCACATATGAAAAACAAAAGACATATCTGAAATCAACAATACAAAATAAAAAAAAGTAAACCTTTTCATTTTTTGGTGGGAGTGTCATAGTAACATAGTAACATAGTAACATACTAATTTAGGTTGAAAAAAGACACAAGTCCATCAAGTTCAACCCTTCTACCTATCATTACAGCTTTTGATCCAAAAGAAGGCAAAAACCCCCAAGGAAGCTATTTCAAATTTTGCCTCCTGGGGGAAAAATTCCTTCTTGACTCCAAGCGGCAATCAGATTTCTCCTTGGATCAATAAGCTCTTTTATTAATGCTTATTCTATTATTAATAGCCCTGTATGTTCTGCTTTCCTAAAAAAACATCCAACCCATTTTTAAATGCATCTATTGTGGTTGATAGCACTACCTCTCTTGGCAGGGAGTTCCATAACTTTATTGTCCTAACCGTAAAGAATCCCTTCCTTTGCTGTCTATGAAATCTTTGCTCTTCCAGTCTCAGGGGGTGACCTCTTGTTCTTTGTACCTTTCTGTTAATGAACAGGTCACTGGAGAGCTCTTTATATTGGCCCTGCACATATTTATATAATGTTATCATATCCCCTCTGAGACCCCTTTTTTCTAACGGATATAAATGCAATTTTTTAAGTCTCTCTTCATAACTAAGATCCTCCAATCCCCTTATTAATTTTGTAGCTCTCCTTTGCACTTTTTCTAGTTCCTTAATATCCTTTTTAAGCACTGGTGCCCAGAACTGTATTGCATATTCAAGGTGAGGTCTTACCATTGATTTGTAAAGAGGCAAGATGATATCCTCCTCCCGTGAATCTATACCTCGTTTTATACATGCCAATATCTTATTGGCCCTTGCAGCTGCTGACTGGCATTGGGCACTGTTGCCAATTTTGTTATCTACAATTATTCCTAAATCCTTTTCATTAGTAGTTTTTCCCAGGGAAAAACCATTTAAAGTATATGTTGCTTTGTTATTATTTTTCGCATAATGAATAACTTTACATTTGCCTATATTGAACCTCATTTGCTACTTTACTGCCCAGTCCCCCACTCTGTCCAAATCTTCGTGCAAAGAAAAAACATCAAGATTAGTCTTTATTGCCTTACCTAATTTAGTGTCATCAGCAAACACGGAGACATGGCTCTCAGCACAACGTGGCAGATCATTAATAAACAAATTAAAAAGAAGAGGGCCGAAAACAGACCCCTGAGGTACTCCGCTCAATACCCTTGTCCAATTTGAGGATTTTCCATTTACAACTACCCTTTGTGTTCTATCTTTTAGCCAATTTTCAATCCAAATACATACATTTGCCCCCAAACCTATTTCTCTCAATTTGTAGAGTAACCTTTTGTGTGGAACTGTATCAAATGCTTTCGCAAAATCCAAATAGATCACATCAACTGCCACACCTAGATCTATATTTTTACTGACTTTTTCATAGAATGTTATTAAGTTTGTTTGACAAGACCTGTCTTTCAAAAAACCATGTTGACTTTTACTAATTATATTCTGGTTCAAGACGTATTCTTGAGTGTATACCTTTAGCAATCCTTCAAATAGTTTCCCCACTACAGATGTCAAGCTCACTGGCCTATAATGACCTGGCAGAGATTTTGATCCCCTTTTAAATATTGGAATGACATCTGCCTTTCGCCAGTCTGTTGGCACTGTACCTGAACTGAAAGACTCCCTTAATATCATAAATAGTGGTCTGGCCAGAATTATGCTTAACTCTCTAAGTACCCTTGGGTGTATACCATCTGGCCCTGGGGCCTTGTCTATCTTAACAGAGTTTAATTGCTTAAGCACTTTTTCCTGTGTCAGCCAAACCCATGTTTGCGGCGAATGTCCCATAACTTCCTGTAGCAGGGGCTCGTCCATCTGCTCTTCTTTAGTATAAACAGAAGAAAAAAAAGTGTTTAAAATGTCTGCTTTCTCTCTGTTCTCACTTACCAAATTTCCCATTTGGGAACAACATTTTCCCTCTTTAGCTTTTTTCCATTTATATATTTATAAAACATTTTGGGGTTCGTTTTACTCTCCTTGGCAATCCTTTTCTCATTTTCCAATTTAGCAATTTTAATTGCCTTTTTGCAGGCTTTGTTGGCCTCCTTGTACTCTATAAATGATAATGCTGATCCCGTGTTTTTTAATGTTTGAATGGCATTTTCTTGTTTCGTATTTCCTGTTTCACGTTACCGGTAAGCCACATTGGTTTTGATTTGTGTCTTTTGCATTTGTTTCCCAAAGGTATATATTGGGGTGTACTTTTGTAATGTGTGTTTAAATGAATTTCACTTGTCTTCTGTGTTTAGTCCAGAAAACAATCGTTCCCTGTCTAAATGTTCAATCGATGCCCTTAGTCCATCAAAGTTAGCCCTTCTAAAATTAAGTGTTTTGGTGGCGTAGTTACCAATTTGCTTTTTTGCATTAATCTCAAATGAGACCATATTATGGTCACTATTCCCCAAGTGTTCTCTTATTTGGATATTTGAGATAAGCTCCTCATTGTTTGTTATAACCAAATCCAGACAGGCATCCATTCTAGTTGGGTTGTCTACTAATTGTGCCATAAATTTGTTATTAAGCACGTTCAGAAACTTGCAGCCCCTAGCTGAACTAATTGTGCCACACTTCCAATCTATATCTGGGTAATTAAAATGATTAGAACTTCATTTATATTTGCAGCCTTTTCAATTTGTAATAAAAGCTGATCTTCTCCATCAATGCTAATATTTGGTGGCTTGTAGCATACACCTACAAGTAATGTGCAATTCTTTTTAGTGTCTATGTTCATCTCCACCCACAGTGTCTCCACATCAGTTCCAGTTACATCATGCACACCTTCTTTAATACTGGGCTTTAATATAGGATTTACATACAAACAAAAAAAAATCCCTCCCTCTTTTCTATTTACTCTGTCCTTTCTAAAAAGTGAGTAGCCTTGTAAATTAACTGACCACATTCTGGTGTATGTGTTTTGCTGTAATTTATTCCTGTCATTTAGTGCACCCACACAAATTATATATTGTTTTTATCAGCATAAGAAGGTCTTTCTTTATTATTTTGATAATAGCACATAATTTAGTATATTAAAAAAAATATTGCATAAAATGTTATATTATATATATGATTTTTACCAACATTATATGCCAGGATTTAGCCATTTAGTATGCAAGGATTTAGCAAATTAATATGCCAGGATTTAACCCCTCAATATCTCAGCATTTAGCCATTTCATATGCCAGGATTTAACCCCTCAATATGCAAGGATTTATCCATTTAATATGACAGGATTTAGCCATTTAATATGCCAGGATTTAACCCCTCAATATGCCAGGATTTAGCCATTTCATATGCCAGGATTTAAACCCTCAATATGTGAGGATTTAGCCATTTAATATGCCAGGATTTAACTCCTCAATACCCCAGGATTTAGCCATTTAATATGCCAGGATTTAGCGATTTTATATGCCTGGATTTAACCCCTCAATATGCAAGGATTTAGCCATTTAATATGACAGGATTTAGCATTTAATATGCCAGGATTTATCCCCTCAATATGCCAGGTTTTAGCAATTTAATATGCCAGGATTTAAACCCTCAATATGCAAGGATTTATCCATTTAATATTCCAGGATTTAGTCATTTAATACGCCAGGATTTAAACCCTTAATATGCCAGGATTTAGCAAATTAATATGCCAGAATTTAACCCCTCAATATCTCAAAATTTAGCCATTTCATATGCCAGGATTTAACCCCTCAATATGCAAGGATTTATCCATTTAATATGACAGGATTTAGGCATTTAATATGCCAGGATTTAAACCCTCAATATGTGAGGATTTAGCCATTTAATATGCCAGGATTTAACCCCTCAATATGCAAGGATTTATCCATTTAATATGACAGGATTTATAATTTAATATGCCAGGATTTATCCCCTAAATATGCCAGGTTTTAGCCATTTAATATGCCAGGATTTAAACCCTCAATATGCCAGGATTTAGCCATTTAATATACAAGGATTTAGCTATTTAATATGCCAGGATTTAGCCGTTTAATATGCCAGGATTTAGCCCCTCAATAAGCGAGGTTTTAACCATTTAATATGCCAAGATTTAACGCCTCAATATACCAGGATTTAACCCCTCAATATGCCAGGATTTAGCCATTTAATATGCCATGATTTAGCCTTTTAATATACCAAGATTTAGAAACTTAATATGCCAGGATTTAGCCATTTAATATGCAAACATTTAACCCTTCAATATGCCAGGATGTAGCCATTTAAGATGCCAGGATTTAGCCATTTAAGATGCCAGGATTTAGCCATTTAAGATGCCAGGAATTAGCCATTTAAGATGCCAGGATTTAGCCACTTAATATTCCAGGATATAGCCATTAAATATGCCAAAATGTAACCCCTCAATAATCCAGGATTTAGCCATTTAACATGCCAGGATTTCGGTATTTAATATGCCAGGATTTCGCCATTTAATATTACAGGATTTTGGAATTTAATATGCCAGGATTTAACCCCTCAATATGCCAGGATTTAGCCATTTAATATGCCAGGATTTAGCCATTTAATTCGCCAGGATTTAACCCATCAATATGCCACTATTGAGCCAATTAATATGCCAGAATTTAGCCACTTAATATTAGGATTTAACCCCTCAATGTGCCAGGATTTAGCTATCTAATATGCCAGGATTCAGCCCCTAAATATGCCAGAAATTAGCCAATTATTATGTCAGGATTTAGCTCCTCAATATGCCATGATTTAACCACTCAATATGCCAGGGTTTAGCCATTTAATATGCCAGTATTTACACATTTAATATGCCAGGATTTAACCCCTCAATATGCAGAGATTTAATCCCTCAATATGTCAGGATTTAGCTATTTAATATGTCAAGATTTAGCCACTCAGAATGCCATGATTTAGCCATTTCATATGCCAGGATTTAGCCCCTCAGTATGCCAGGATTTAGCCATCTAATATGCCAGGATTTAGCCATTTAATTCGCCAGGATTTAACCCATCAATGTGCCACTATTGAGCCAATTAATATGCCAGAATTTAGCCACTTAATATTAGGATTTAACCCCTCAATGTGCCAGGATTTAGCTATCTAATATGCCAGGATTCAGCTCCTAAATAGGCCAGAAATTAGCCATTTATTATGTCAGGATTTAGCTCCTCAATATGCCATGATTTAACCACTCAATATGCCAGGGTTTAGCCATTTAATATGCCAGGATTTAACCCCTCAGTATGCCAGGATTTAGCGATCTAATATGCCAGAATTTAGCCCCTCAATATGCCAGGATTCAGCCCCTAAATATGCCAGGATTTAGAAATTTAATTCGCCAGGATTTAACCCATCAATATGCCACTATTGAGCCAATTAATATGCCAGAATTTAGCCACTTAATATTAGGATTTAACCCCTCAATGTGCCAGGATTTAGCTATCTAATATGCCAGGATTCAGCCCCTAAATAGGCCAGAAATTAGCCATTTATTATGTCAGGATTTAGCTCCTCAATATGCCATGATTTAACCACTCAATATGTTAGAATTTAACCATTTAATATGCCAGGATATAACCATTTAAGATGCCAGGATTTAGACATTTAATATGCCAGGATTTAACCCCTCAATATATCATGATTTAGCCATTTAATATGCCAAGATTTAGCCCCTAAATATGCCAGGATTTAGCCCCTCAGTATGCCAGGATGTAGCCATTTAATATGCCAGGATTTAGCCACTCAATATGCCATGATTTAGCCATTTAATATGCCAGGATTTAACCACTCAATATGCCAGGATTAAACTCCTCAATATGCCAGGATATAGCCACTTAATATGCCAGGATTTAACCCCTCAATGTGCCAGGATTTAGCCATTTAATATGCCAAGATTTAGCCCCTAAATATGCCAGGATTTAGCCCCTCAGTATGCCAGGATGTAGCCATTTAATATGCCAGGATTTAGCCACTCAATATGCCATGATTTAGCCATTTAATATGCCAGGATTTAACCACTCAATATGCCAGGATTTAGCGATTTAATGTGCCAGGATTTAGCCATTGAATATGCCACGATTTATCCCCTTAGTAAGCCAGGGTTTAACCCGTCAATCTTCCAGGATTTAGCAATTTCAAATACCAGGATTAAGCCACTTAATATGCCAGGATTTAACCATTCATTATGCCAGGATTTAGCCATTTAATATGCCAGGATATAGCCACTTAACATGCCAGGATTTAGCCATTTAATATGCCCAGATTTAGACACTTAACATGCCAGGATTTAGCCTCTTAATATGCCAGGACTTTGCCCCTCAATATGTCTGGATTTAGCCATTTAATATGATAGGATTTAACCTCTCACCATGCCAGGATTTAACACCTCAAGATACCAGGATTTAGCCACTTAATATGGCAGGATTTAGACATTTAATATGCCAAGATTTAGACTCCCAATATGCCATGATTTTTCTACTCAATATGCCGGGATTTAACCACTTTAATATGCCAGGATTTAGCCCCTCAATATGCCAGGATTCCGCCACTTAATGTGCCAGTATTTAGCCCCTCAATATGCATGGATTTAGCCATTTAATATGCCAGGATATTACCACTTAATATGCCAGGATTTAGCCATTTAATATGCCAAGATTTAGCCACTTAATATGCCTGGATTTCGCCCCTAAAAATGACAGGATTTAGCAATTTAATTTTTCAGTATTTAGCCCCTTAATATGCCAGGTTTTAGCCTCTTAATATGCAATTTTTTAGCCCCTCAATATGTCTAGATTTAGCCAGGATTAAGCCATTTAATATGCCAGGATTTAACCCCTCACCATACCAGGATTTAACCCCTTAATATACCAGGATTTAGCCATTTAATATGCCAAGATTTAGACTCTCAATATGCCATGATTTTTCTACTCAATATGCCAGGATTTAACCCCTTTAATATGCCAGGATCTAGCCCCTCAATATGCCAGGATTTAGCCACTTATTATGCCATTATTTAGGCCCTCAATATTCCAGGATTTAACCATTAAATATGTCATGATTTAACCCGGCAATATACCAGGATTTAGCCATTTACTATGCCAGGATTTAACAATTTAACATGCCAGGATTTAGCGACACAATATGCCAGGATTTATCCATTTAATATGCCAGGATTTACCCATTTAACATGCCAGGATTTAGCCCATTAATATGCCAGGATTTAGCACCTAAATATGTCAGGATGTACCCATTAAATATGCCAGGATTTAGCCCATTAATATGCCTGGATTTAGCACCTAAATATGCCAGGATTTAACCATTTAATATGCCAGGATTTAGCCCCTCAATATATCATGATTTAGACTTTTAATATCCAGAATTTAACCCCTCATTATTCAAGGATTTAACCCCTTGATATGCCAGGATTTAGCCATTTAATATGCCAAGATTTAGCAACTAAATATGCTATGATTTAGCCACTCAATATGCCAGGATTTAACCCCTCAATATGCCAGGATTTAACATTTTAATATGCCAGGATTTATTCATTTAATATGCCAAGATTTAGCCCCTCAATATGTCATGATTTAGACTTTTAATTTGCCAGAATTTAACCCCTAACTATGCCAGGATTTAACCCCTAAATATGCCATGATTTTTCTACTCAATATGCCGGGATTTAACCACTTTAATATGCCAGGATTTAGCCCCTCAATATGCCAGGATTCCGCCACTTAATATGCCAGTATTTAACCCCTCAATATGCCTGGATTTAGCCATTTAATATGCCAGGATATTGCCACTTAATATACTAGGATTTAACCATTTAATATGCCAAGATTTAGCCACTTAATATGCCTGGATTTCGCCCCTCAAAATGACAGGATTTAGCCATTTAATTTGCCAGAATTTAGCCCCTTAATATGCCAGGTTTTAGCCTCTTAATATGCCATTTTTTAGCCCCTCAATATGTCTGGATTTAGCCATTTAATATGCCAGGATTAAGCACCTCAATATGCCAGGATTAAGCCATTTAATATGCCAGGATTTAACCCCTCACTATGCCAGGATTTAACCCCTCAATATTCCAGGATTTAGCCACTTAATATGCCAGTATTTAGCCATTTAATATGCCAAGATTTAGACTCTCAATATGGCATGATTTTTCTACTCATTGTGCCAGGATTTAACCCCTTTAATATGCCAGGATCTAGCCCTCAATATGCCATAATTTAGCCGCTTATTATGCCATTATTTAGGCCCCCAATATTACAGGATTTATCCATTAAATATGTCATGATTTAACCCCACAATATGATTTAGCCATTTTATATGCCAGGATTTACCCATTTAATATGCCAGGATGTACCCATTTAATATGCCAGGATTTAACCCCTTAATAAGCCAGGATTTAACCCCTCAATCTGCCAGGATTTAGCAATTTCAAATACCAGGATTAAGCCACTTAATATTCCAGGATTTAACCATTCATTATGCCAGGATTTAGCTATTTAAAATGCAAGGATTTAGCCATTTAATATGCCAGGATATAGCCACTTATTATGCCAGGATTTAGCCATTTAATATGCCAAGATTTAGCCACTTAATATGCCTGGATTTATCCCCTCAATATGACAGGATTTAGCCATTTAATTTGCGAGGATTTAGCCCCTTAACATGCCAGGATTAAGCCTCTTAATATGGCAGGATTTTGCCCCTAAATATGTCTGGATTTAGCCATTTAATATGCCAGGATTAAGCCCCTCAATATGCCAGGATTTAATCCCTCAATATGGCAGGATTTAGCCATTTAATATGCCAGGATTTAACCCCTCAAGATACCAGGATTTAACCCCTCAAGATACCAGGATTTAGCCACTTAATATGGCAGGATTTAGCCATTTAATATGCCAAGATTTAGACTCTCAATATGCCAGGATTAAACCCCTTTAATATGCCAGGATTAAACCCCTTTAATATGCCAGGATTCCGCCACTTAATATGCCAGTATTTAGCCCCTGAATATGCCTGGATTTAGCCATTTAATATGCCAGAATATTGCCACTTAATATGCCAGGATTTAGCCATTTAATATGCCAAGATTAAGCCCCTCAATAAGCCAGGATTAAGCCATTTAATAAGCCAGGATTTAACCCCTCAATCAGCCAGGATTTAGCAATTTTAAATACCAGGATTAAGCCACTTAATATTCCAGGATTTAACCATTCATTATGCCAGGACTTAGCTATTTAATATGTTATGATTTTTCTACTCAAATATGCAAGGATTTAACCCCTTTAATATGCCAGGATCTAGCCCCTAAATATGCCAGGATTTTGCCGCTTATTATGCCATTATTTAGGCCCTCAATATACCAGGATTTAACAATTTACTATGCCAGGATTTATCCATTTACTATGCCAGGATTTATCCATTTACTATGCCAGGATTTAACAATTTAACATGCTAGGATTTAGCACCTCAATATGCCAGGATTTACCCATTTAATGTGCCAGGATTTACAAATTTAATATGCCAGGATTTAGCCCATTAATATGCCAGGATTTAGCATCTAATATGCCAGGATTTACCCATTTAATATGCCAGGATTTAGCCCCTCAATATGTCATGATTTAGACTTTTAATATGCCAGAATTTAACCCTCACTGTTCCAGGATTTAACCCATCAATATGCCACTATTGAGCCAATTAATATGCCAGAATTTAGCCACTTAATATTAGGATTTAACCCCTCAATGTGCCAGGATTTAGCTATCTAATATGCCAGGATTCAGCCCCTATATAGGCCAGAAATTAGCCATTTATTATGTCAGGATTTAGCTCCTCAATATGCCATGATTTAACCACTCAATATGCCAGGGTTTAGCCATTTAATATGCCAGGATTTAACCCCTCAGTATGCCAGGATTTAGCGATCTAATATGCCAGAATTTAGCCCCTCAATATGCCAGGATTCAGCCCCTAAATATGCCAGGATTTAGAAATTTATTATATCAGGATTTAGCTCCTCAATATGCCATGATTTAACCACTCAATATGTTAGAATTTAACCATTCAATATGCCAGGATATAACCATTTAAGATGCCAGGATTTAGACATTTAATATGCCAGGATTTAACCCCTCAATATATCAGGATTTAGCCATTTAATATGCCAGGATTTAACCCTTTAACATGCCTGGATTTTTCCATTTAATATGCCAGTATTTAACCCCTCAATATGCCAGGATTAAACTCCTCAATATGCCAGGATTAAGCCACTCAATATGCCATAATTTAGCCAGTTAATATGCAAGGATTTAGCCCCTCATTATGCCAGGATTTAGCCATCAAATATGCCAGAATTTAGCCCCTCAATATGCCAGGATTCAGCCCCTAAATATGCCAGGATTTAGCCATTTATTATGTCAGGATTTAGCTCCTCAATATGCAATGATTTAACCACTCAATATGTCAGGATTTAACCATTTAATATGCCAAGATTTAGCCACTTAATATGCCTGGATTTATCCCCTCAAAATGACAGGATTTAGCCATTTAATTTGCCAGGATTTTGCCCCACAATATGTCTCGATTTAGCCATTTAATATGCCAGTATTAAGCCCCTAATATGCCAGGATTAAGCCCCTCAATATGTCAGTATTTAACCCCTCAATATGCCAGGATTTAACCCATCAATATGCAGGATTTAACCCATCAATATGCAGGATTTAGCCATTTAATACGCCAGGATTTAACCACTCAAGATACCAGGATTTAGCCACTTAATATGGCAGGATTTAGACATTTAATATGCCAAGATTTAGACTCTCAATATGCCATGATTTTTCTACTCAATATGCCAGGATTTAACCCCTTTAATATGCCAGGATTTAGCCCCTCAATATGCCAGGATTCTGCCAATTAATATGCCAGTATTTAGCCCCTCAATATGCATGGATTTAGCCATTTAATAAGCCAGGATATAGCTACATAATATGCCAGGATTTCGCCCCTCAAAATGACAGGATTTAGAAATTTAATTTTCCAGGATTTAGCCACATAATATGCCTGGTTTTAGCCGCTTAATATGCCATTATTTAGCCCCTCAATATGTCTGGATTTAGCCATTTAATATGCCAGGATTAAGCCCCTCAATATGCCAGGATTAAGCCATTTAATATGCCAGGATTTAATCCCTCAATATGCAGAGATTTAACCCCACAATATGTCAGGATTTAGCTATTTAATATGTCAAGATTTAGCCACTCAATATGCCATGATTTAGCAATTTAATATGCCAGGATTTAGCCCCTCAGTATGCCAGGATTTAGCCATATAATATGCCAGAATTTAGCCCCTCAATATGCCAGGATTCAGCCCCTAAATATACCAGGATTTAGCCATTTATTATGTCATGATTTAGCTCCTCAATATGCCATGATTTAACCACTCAATATGCCCGGATTTAACCATTTAATATGCCAGGATATAACCATTTAAGATGCCAGGATTTAGACATTTAATATGCCAGGATTTAACTACTCAATATATCAGGATTTAGCCATTTAATATGCCAGGATGTAGCCATTAAATATGCCAGGATTTAACCCTTTAACATGCCTGGATTTTTCCATTTAATATGCCAGTATTTAACCCCTCAATGTGCCAGGATTTAACTTCTCAATATGCCAGGATTAAGCCATTTAATATGTCAAGATTTAGGTACTCAACATGCCAGGATTTAGCGATTTAATGTGCCAGGATTTAGCCATTGAATATGCCAGTATTTAACCCCTTAATAAGCCAGGATTTAACCCCTCAATCTGCCCGGATTTAGCAATTTCAAATACCAGGGTTAAGCCACTTAATATGCCAGGATTTAACCATTCATTATGCTAGGAATTAGCTATTTAATATGTCAGGATTTAGCCATTTAATATGCCAGGATATAGCCACTTAATATGCCAGGATTTAGCAATTTAATATGCCAAGATTTAGCCACTTAATATGCCTGGATTTATCTCCTCAAAATGACAGGATTTAGCCATTTAATTTGCCAGTATTAAGCCCCTCAATATGTCAGGATTTAACCCCTCAATATGCCAGGATTTAACCCATCAATATGGCAGGATTTAGCCATTTAATACGCCAGGATTTAACCCCTCAAGATACCAGGATTTAGACACTTAATATGGCAGGATTTAGACATTTACTATGCCAAGATTTAGACTCTCAATATGCCATGATTTTTCTACTCAATATGCCAGGATTTAACCCCTTTAATATGACTGGATTTATCCCCTCAATATGCCAGGATTCCGCCACTTAATATGCCAGTATTTAGCCCCTCAATGTGCCAGGATTTAGCGATTTAATACCAGGATTTAGCCATTTAATATGCCAAGATTTAGCCACTTAATATGCCTGGATTTATCCCATCAATATGACATGATTTAGCCATTTAATTTGCAAGAATTTAGCCCCTTAACATGCCAGGATTTAGACTATCAATATGCCATGATTTTTCTACTCAATATGCCAGGATTTAAACCCTTTAATATGCCAGGATCTAGCCCCTCAATATGCCAGGATTTAGCCACTTATTATGCCATTATTTAGGCCCTCAATATTCCAGGATTTAGCCATTTAAATATGTCATGATTTAACCATTCAATATACCAGGATTTAGCAATTTAATATGCCAGGATTTAGCCATTTAATATGCCAGGATTTACCAATTTAATATGTCAGGATTTACCCATTCAATATGCCAGGATTTAGCCCATTAATATGCCAGGATTTAGCACCTAAATATGCCAGGATTTACCCATTTAATATGCCAGGATTTAGTCCATTAATATGCCACGATTTAGCACCTAAATATGCCAGGATTTATCCATTAAATATGCCAGGATTTAGCCATTTAATATGCTAGGATTTAACCCTCAATATGCCAGGACTGAACTCTTTAATATGCCAGGATTTAACCCCTCAATATGCCAGGATTTATCCATTTAATATGCCAGGACTTAGCCCCTCAATATGCCAGGATGTAGCCATTGAATATGCCAGAATTGAACCCCTCAGTATGCCAGTATTGAACCCGTCAATATGCCAGGATTTAGCCATTTAATATGCCAGGATTTAGCCATTTAATATGCCAAGATTTAGCCACTAAATATGCCAGGATTTAGCCACTCAATATGCCAGGATTTAACCCATCAATATGCCTGGATTTAACCTTTTAATATGCCAAGATTTAGTCCCTCAATATTCCAGGATTTAGCCACTTAATATGCCAGTATTAAGCTCCTCAACATGCCTAGATTTAGCCACTCAATATGCTTAGATTTATCCATTTATTATGCCATGATTAAGCCCCTCAAAATGACAGGGTTTAACCCCTCAATATGACAGAATAAATCCCCTCAATATGCCAGTATTTAACCCCTCAATATGCCAGGATTTAACACCTCAATATGCCAGGATTTAGCCTTTAAATAATCCAGGATTTAGCCATTAAATATGCCAGGATTTAACCCTTTAATATGCCAGGATTTAACCCCTCAATCTTGCAGGAATTAGCCATTTAATATGCAAGGATTTAGCTTTTTAATATGCCAAGATTTAACCCCTCAAAATGACAGGGTTTAACCCCTCAATATGACAGAATTTAACCCCTAAATATGCCAGAATTTAGCCACTTTATACACCTGGATTTAGACATTTAATATGCCAAGATTTAGCCACACAAAATGCCAGGATTTTTCTACTCAATATGCCATGATTTAACCATTTAATAATCCAGGATTTAGCCATTTTATATGCCAGGATTTAACCCTTTAATATGCCAGGATTTAACCAATCAATATCCCAGGATTTAGCCATTTAATATGCTAGGATTAAGAACTCAATATGCCAGGATTTAGAACTCAATATGCCAGGATTTAGCCTCTCAATAAGGTTTCAGCCACTTGATATGAAAGGAATTAACCCCTCAATATGCCAGGATTTAGCCATTTAATATGCCAGGATTTAACCCCTCAATATGCCAGGATTTAACCCTTTCATATGCAAGTATTTAGACATTTAATATGCCAGGATTTAGCCACTTAATATGCCAGGATTTAGCCATTTAACATGCCACGATTTAGCCACTCAATATGCGAGGATTTAACCACTCAATACGTCAGGATTTAGGAATTTAATAAACCAGGATTTAGCCATTTAATATGCCAAGATTTAGCCACTAAATATGCCAGGATTTAGCCACTCAATATGCCAGGATTTAACCCATCAATATGCCTGGATTTAACCTTTTAATATGCCAAGATTTAGTCCCTCAATATTCCAGGATTTAGCCACTTAATATGCCAGTATTAAGCTCCTCAACATGCCTAGATTTAGCCACTCAATATGCTTAGATTTATCCATTTATTATGCCATGATTAAGCCCCTCAAAATGACAGGGTTTAACCCCTCAATATGACAGAATAAATCCCCTCAATATGCCAGTATTTAACCCCTCAATATGCCAGGATTTAACACCTCAATATGCCAGGATTTAGCCTTTAAATAATCCAGGATTTAGCCATTAAATATGCCAGGATTTAACCCTTTAATATGCCAGGATTTAACCCCTCAATCTTGCAGGAATTAGCCATTTAATATGCAAGGATTTAGCTTTTTAATATGCCAAGATTTAACCCCTCAAAATGACAGGGTTTAACCCCTCAATATGACAGAATTTAACCCCTAAATATGCCAGAATTTAGCCACTTTATACACCTGGATTTAGACATTTAATATGCCAAGATTTAGCCACACAAAATGCCAGGATTTTTCTACTCAATATGCCATGATTTAACCATTTAATAATCCAGGATTTAGCCATTTTATATGCCAGGATTTAACCCTTTAATATGCCAGGATTTAACCAATCAATATCCCAGGATTTAGCCATTTAATATGCTAGGATTAAGAACTCAATATGCCAGGATTTAGAACTCAATATGCCAGGATTTAGCCTCTCAATAAGGTTTCAGCCACTTGATATGAAAGGAATTAACCCCTCAATATGCCAGGATTTAGCCATTTAATATGCCAGGATTTAACCCCTCAATATGCCAGGATTTAACCCTTTCATATGCAAGTATTTAGACATTTAATATGCCAGGATTTAGCCACTTAATATGCCAGGATTTAGCCATTTAACATGCCACGATTTAGCCACTCAATATGCGAGGATTTAACCACTCAATACGTCAGGATTTAGGAATTTAATAAACCAGGATTTAGACATTTAATATGCCAAGATTTACCCCCTCAATATACAAATATTTAGCCATTTAATATGCCAGGATTTAGCCATTTACTATGCCAGGATTTAGCCATTTATTATGCCACGATTTAACCATTTAATATGCCAGGATTTAACCCCTGAATATGCCAGGATTTAGCCACTTTATATGTCAGGATTTAGAAATTTAATATGCAAAGATTTAACCCCTCCAAATGCCTGGATTTAACCCCATAATATGCCAGGATTTAGTCATTTAATAATCCAGGATTTAGCCATTTAATATGCCAGGATTTAACCCCTCAATATGCAAGGATTTAGCCATTTAATATGTCACGATTTAGCCACTCAATATGCCAGGATTTAGCCATTTAATAATCCAGGATTTAGCCATTTAATATATCAAGAATTAACCCCTCAATATGCCAGGATTTAACCTTTTAATATGCCAGGATTTAACCCCTCAATATGCCAGGATTTAGCCATTTAATATTCCAGGATTTAGCCACTTTATATACTAGGATTTAGCCCCTCAATATGAAACGATTTAGCTATTTAATATGCCACAATTTAGCCCCTCAATATGCCAGATTTTAGCCACTTAACATGCCAGGATTTAGCTCCTCAATATGCCAAAATTTAGCCATTTAATATGCTAGGATTTAGCAACTTAATATGCCAGGATTTAACCATTTAATATGCCAGAATTTAACCCCTCAATATGCAAGGATTTAGCCATTTAATAATCCAGGATTTAGCCATTTAATATGCCTAGATTTAACCCCTCAAAACACCAGGATTTAACCCTTTAATATGCCAGGATTTAGCTATTTAATATGCCAGGATTTAGCCATTTAATATGAAAGGATTTAACCCCTAAATATGACAGAATTTAACCACTCAATGTGACAGAATTTAGACATTTAATAATCCAAGATTTAGCCATTTCATATGCCAAGATTTACCCCCTCAATATGCCAGGAGCTAACCCTTTAATATGCCAGGATGTAGCCATTTAATATGCCAGGGTTTTTTTACTCAATATGCCACAGTTTAACCCCTCAATATACCATGATTTACTCATTTAATATGCCAGGATTTAGCCACTTAATATGCCAGGATTTAGTCATTTAATATGCCAAGATTTAGACTCTCAGAATGTCATTATTTTTCTACTCAATATGCCAGGAATTAACCCCTCAATATGCCAGAATTTAGCCATTTAATATGCCAGGATTTAGCCATTTAATATGTCACTATTGAGCCACTCAATATGCCAGGATTTTCTACTCAGTATGCCAGGATTTAAATCCTCAATATGCAAGGATTTAGCCATTTAAAAATACAGGATTTAGCCATTTAACACGCCAGAATTTAACCCCTCAATATGCCAGGATTTACCCCTTTAATATGCAAGGATTTAGCCATTTAATATGCCAGGATTTAGCCATTTAACATGCCAAGATTTAGCCACTCAAAATGCCAGGATTTAACCACTCAATATGTCAGGATTTAGCAATTTAATAATCCAGGATTGAGACATTTAATATGTCAAGATTTACCTCCTCAATATGCCAGGATTTAACCCTTTAATATACAAGGATTTAGCCATTTAACATGTCACGATGTAGCCACTCAATATGCCATGATTTTTCTACTCAGTATGCCAGGATTAAACCCCTCACTATGCAAGGATGTAGCCATTTAATAATACAGGATTTAGCCATTTAATATGCCAACATTTAACACCTCAATATGCCAGGATTTATCCATTTAATAATACAGGATTTAGCCATTTAATATGCCAAGATTTAACACCTCAAAATGCCAGGATTTAACCCCTCAATATGGCAGGATTTAACCGCTCAATATATCAGGATTTAGCCCTTTAATAAGCCATGATATAGCCATTTAATATGCCAAGAATTAACACCTCAATATGCCAGGATGTTTCCATTTACTATGCCAGGATTTAACTCCTCAATATGCCAGAATGTAACCCTCAATATGCCAGCATTAAGCCATTTAATATGCCAGTATTTAGCCCCTCAATATGCCAGGATTTACCCATTTAATATGCCAGGATTTAACTCCTCAATATGCCAGGATTTAGCCATTTAATATGCCAAGATTTAGCCACTCAATATGCCAGGATTTATCCATTTAATATGCCAAGATTTAACCCCTCAAAATGCCAAGATTTAACCTCTCAATTTGCCAGTATTTAGCCATTTAATAATCCAGGATTTAGCCAATTAATATGCCAGGATTTAGCCCCTCAATATGCCACGATTTAGCCTCTTAATATGCCACGATTTAGCCACTCAATATGCCATGATTTAGCCATTTAATAAGCCAGTATTTAGCCATTTAATATGCCAAGATTGAACCCCTTAAGATGTCAGGATTTAACCCCTCAATATGCCAAGATTTAACCCCTCAACATGCCAGGATTTAACCTCTTAATATGCCAGGATTTAGCAATTTAATAATCCAGGATTTAGATATTTAATATGCCAGGACTTAACCCCTAAATATGCCAGGATTTAACCCTCAATATGCCAGTATATAACTCCTCAATATGCCAGCATTTAGCCATTTAATATGCCAAGATTTAACCCCTCAAAATGCCAAGATTTAACCTCTTAATATGCCAGCACTTAGCCATTTAATAATCCAGGATTTAGATATTTAATATGCCAGGACTTAACCCCTCAATATGCCAGGATTTAACCCCACAATATGCCAGTATTTAGCCATTTAATAAACCCAGATTTAGCCCATTAATATGCCAGGATTTAGCACCTCAATATGTCAGGATTTAACTATTTAATATTTCAGGATTTAGCCCCTCAATATGCTATTATTTAGCCATTTAATATACCAGGATCTAACCCCTCAGTATGTCAGGATTAAACCCCTCAATATGCCAGGATTTAGCCATTTAATATGCCAAGATTTAGCCACTCAATATGCCATGATTTAGCCATTTAATATGCCAGGATTTAGCCATTTAATATTCCTAGATTTAACCCTTTAAGATGCCAGGATTTAACCCCTCAATATGCCAGGATTTAACCCCTGAATATGACAGGATTTTGCCACTTAATATGCCAGGATTAAGCCAGTCAATATGCCAGGATTTTTCTTCTCAATATGCCAGGATTTAGCAATTTAAAAATCCAAGATTTAGCCATTTAATATGCCAAGAATAAATTCTTAATATGCCAGGATTTAACCCTTTAATATGCCAGGATTTAACCTTTCAATATGCCAGTGTTTAGCCGTTTAATATGAAAGGTATTAGCCTCTTTATATGATAGGATTTAGCGCCTCTATATGCCAGGATTTAGCCATTTAATATGCCAGGGTTTAGGCCCTCAATATGCCAGGATTTAGCCACTTAATATGCTAGGATTTAGACATTTAATATGCTAGGATTTTGCCACTTAATATGCCAGGAGTTAACCATTTTATATGCCACGATGTAGCCCCTTAATAAGCCAGGATTTTTCTACTCAATATGCCACGATTTAACCCCTCATTATGCAATGATTTAGCCATTTAGTAATTCAGGATTTAGCCCCTCAATATGCCAGGATTTAGCCAATTAATAAGCCAGGATTTTTCCCCTCAATATGCAAGGATTTAGCCAGTTATTATGCCAGGATTTAGCCACTTAATATGATAAGATTTAGCCCCTCAACATGCAAGGATTTAGCCATTTAATATGGCAGGATTTAGCCCCTCAATATGCCAGGATTTAGCCACTTAATATGCCAGGATTTAGCCCCTCAAAATGCCATGATTTAGCCATTAAATATGTCAGATTTTACCCATTTAATATGCCAGGATTTAACCTCTCAATATGCCAGGATTTTCCCCTGAATAGGCCATTATTTTCCCCCTCAATATGCCAGGATTTAGCCATCTAATATGCCAGGATTTAGACATTTAATATGCCCTGATTTAACCCCTCAATATGCCATGATTTAACCCCTCAATATGCCCAGATTTAACCTTTTAATATGCTAGGATTTAGTCCCTCAATTTACCAGGATTTAACCACTTAATATGCCAGGATTTAAACCCTTGATATGCCATGATTAAGCCATTTAATATGCCAGGTTTAAACCCCTCAATATTCTAGGATTTAGCCTCTTAATATGACAGGATTCATCCCCTCAGTATGCCAGGATTTAGCCATTTAATATGCCAGGATTTAACCCCTCAATATGCCAGGATTTAACACCTCAATATGATAGGATTTAACCCCTCAATATGCCAGTATTTTCCCCTCAGTATGTCAGGATTTTTTCCATTTAATATGCTAAGATTTAGCCCCTCAATATGCCAGAATTTAGCCATTTAATATGCCAGGATTTAGCCATTTAATATGTCAGGGTTTAAGCCCTCAATATGCCAGGATTTAGCCACTTAATATGCCAGGATTTAGCCCCTCAATATGCCAGAATTTAGCCATTTAATATGCTAGGATTTAGCCCCTCAATATGCCAGGATTTAGCCACTTAATATGATAAGATTTAGCTCCTCAATATGCCAGGATTTAGCGATTTAATATGCCAGGATTTAGCCCCTCAATATGCCAGGATTTAGCCACTTAATATGCCAGAATTTAGCCCCTCAAAATGATATGATTTAGCCATTTAATATGCCAGATTTTACCCATTTAATATGCCAGGATTTAACCTCTCAATATGCCAGGATTTTCCACTGAATAGGCCATTATTTTCCCACGGAATATGCCAGGATAAAGACATCTAATATGCCAGGATTTAGACATTTAATATGCCCGGATTTAACCCCTCAATATGCCATGATTTAACCCCTCAATATGCCATGATTTAACCCCTCAATATGCCAGGATTTAACCTTTTAATATGCCAGGATTTAATCCCTCAATTTGCCAGGATTTAACCACTTAATATGCCAGGATTTAACCCCTTGATATGCCAGGATTAAGTCATTTAATATGCTAGGATTTAGCCCCTCAATATTGTGGGCACATGGGTCTATGCATATGTGTATTAGTATGTATGTATGTGTATATGTATGGATATATGGTTGTGTATGTATATTTGTGTACGCATGTGTATACCTGCATGTAGGTATGTGGGTATAGGATTCCTTTGTGTATCTGTTTACAATGTGTGTATCTGTTTACATTGTATCTGATCAATGTGTGAATAGGATTCCTTTGTGTATCTGTTTACAAACAAATGTCCCTGGTTATATATGACATTCCCTGGGGAGTTCACATCACTCTGTCAGGTAGAGCAGGATGGGCATTGATGTTTTATTACTTAACAGAAAGATAGAAACTTGCTTGGGATTGTAAAACAACTGATGGAGATACCAGAGGGGAGGGACTGAGTTGTTTTGCCTGGGGAGTTTTTAATTAAGATCATAGTTGATTGCAGGGGTCAAGTCCTGGGAAAAAAAGTGTGGGAACTCACACAAAATCCACTGCGACCCCCCCCCCCCCCCCCAAATATATATTTCACTGAAAATTCAGTGAATTTTTCCCCTCTATTCCAGGATTCTGCCCCTTTATATGCCAGGATTTTGCCCCCTATGTCAGGATTTTGCCCCTCTATTCCAGGATCTTGCCCCTCTATTCCAGGATTTTGCCCCTCTATATGCCAGGATTTTGCCCCTCTATGTGCCAGGATTTTGGCCCTCTATGTCAGGATTTTGCCCCTCTATTCCAGGATTCTGCCCCTCTATATGCCAGGGTTTTGCCCCTCTATATGCCAGGATTTCCCCCTTTATGTGCCAGGATTTTGCCCCTCTATGCCAGGATTTTGCCCCTCTATTCCAAGATTTTGACCCTCTATATGCCAGGATTTTGACCCTTTAAGCCAGGATTCTGCCCCTCTATATGCCAGGATTTTGCCCCTCTATTCCAGGATTTTGCCTCTATATGCCAGGCTTTTCCCCTCTATGTGCCAGGATTTTGTCCCTCTATGCCAGGATTTTGACCCTCTATGTGCCAGGATTTTGCCCTTCTATGTCAGGATTTTGCCCCTCTATGTGCCAGGATTTTGCCCCTCTATGTGCCAGGATTTTGCCCCTCTATATGCCAGGATTTTGCCCCTCTATGTCAGGATTTTGACCCTTTATGCCAGGATTTTGCCCCTCTATATGCCAGGATTTTGCCCCTCTATGTCAGGATTTTGCCCCTCTATATGACAGGACTCTGCCCCTGCCCCTCTATTTGCCAGGATTTTGCCCCTCTATGTCAGGATTTTGCCTCTATATGCCAGGATTTTGCCCCTCTATATGCCTGGATTTTGCACCTCTATGCCAGAATTTTGCCCCTCTATATGCCAGGATTTTGCCCCTCAATGTGCCAGGATTTTGCCCCTCTATGTCAGGATTTTGCCCCTCTATTCCAGGATTCTGCCCCTCTATATGCCAGGATTTTGCCCCTCTATATGACAGGACTCTGCCCCTCTATGTCAGGATTTTGCCCCTCTATGCCAGGATTTTGCCCCTCTATGCCAGGATTTTGCCCCTCTATGCGCCAGAATTTTGCCCCTCTATATGCCAGGATTTTGCCCCTCTATGTGCCAGGATTTTGCCCCTCTCTGACAGGATTTTGCCCCTCTCTGACAGGATTTTGCCCCTCTATTCCAGGATTCTGCCCCTCTATATGCCAGGATTTTGCCCCTCTATGCCGGCATTTTGCCCCTCTATGTGCCATGATTTTGCCCCTATATGTCATGATTTTGCCCCTCTATTCGAGGATTCTGCCCCTCTATATGCCAGGATTTTGCCCCTCTATTCCAGGGTTTTGCCCCTCTATGTGCCAGGATTTTGCCCCTCTATGTCAGGATTTTGCCCCTCTATGTCAAGATTTTGCCCCTCTATGTCAGGATTTTGCCCCTCTATATGACAGGACTCTGCCCCTCTATGTCAGGATTTTGCCTCTATATGCCAGGATTCTGCCACTCTATATGCCAGGATTTTGCCCCTCTATGTCAATATTTTGCCCCTCAATATTACAGTATTTGCTTGTTTAATCAACCCTCCTCCTCCTTCCCCAGACAGTACTTACCTCCGGTCTTCTCCTCCGTGCATCTTCCCCCCTGCACGGAGGAAGGAAGCTCCGGTCGTCACTTTTTTTTTTTACTTTATTGAGGATGCGCGACTTCAATAAAGTAAAAAGAAAAAAAACGTGACGACCGGAGCTTCCTTCCTCCGTGCAGGGGGAAAGATGCACGGAGGAGAAGACCGGAGACAGAGAGCAACAAGGAGGTAAGTACTCACCATCTCCTTGGTGCTCCCTGTCTCCGTCCAGCTCCTCCGTGCAGTCTTCTTCCCTCCTGCACGGAGGAGGGAAAATGCCACCGGATATGACATGCTGTCAAATCCGGTGGCAATGACAGGGAGTTTTTTTTTTTTCTCGGACAGCTGCCCTTGTCCTGCAGGAGCAGGAGATTGAGTAGCAATATACATGGGAAAGGCCTTTATCTGGATAAGGTGATAAAGGTGATTCAAGTAATTTGCTTGGAAAGGTGGGACAGAGTGACACACAACGCAGAGTGCTGAAACTATACAATCTATAAGAGATCTAAATATATACTACAGCAGACACACCTCCAATATATATATAAAACATCTCTCAGCGTGACCTGGAGCACATGCCAACATACAACAAATATGTCTGGATTTAGCCATTTAATATGCCAGGATTAAGCCCCTCAATGTGCCATGATTTATTCATTTAATATGCCAGGATTTAACCCATCAATATGCCAGGATTTAACCTCTCAATATGCCAGGATTTACCCCTCATTATGCCAAGATTTATCCAATCAATATGTCAGGATTTAGCCATTTAATATGCCAAGATTTAACTCCTCAAAATGACTGGGTTTAACCCCTCAATATGACAGGATTTAACCCCTCAATATGCCAATATTTAGCCAATTAATATGCCAAGATTTAGCCACTCAATATGTCAGGATTTAGAAATGTAATATGCAAAGATTTGGACCCTCAAAATGCCCGGATAAAAACCCTCAATATGTCAGGATTTAGCCATTTAATAATCCAGGATTTAGCCATTTAATATGCCAAGAATTAACCCTTCAATATGCCAGGATTTAGGCTCTTAATATGTCAGGATTTAGCCACTCAATATGTCTGGATTTAGCCATTTAATCTGCCAAGATTATGCCTCTCAGTATGCCAGGATTTAGCCCATCAGTGTGCCAGGATTTACTCGTGTAATATGCCAGGATTTAGCTCCGCAATATGCCAGGATTTAACCCCTCAATATGCCAGAATTTACCCCTCAATATGCCAGCATTTAGCCATTTAATATGCCAAGTTTTAACCCCTCAAAATGGCAGGATTTAACCCCTTAATATGCCAGGACTTAGCCATTTAATAATCCAGGATTTAGATATTTAATATGCCAGGACTTAACCCCTCAACATGCCAGGATTTAACCCGTCAATATGCCAGGATTTAACCCCTCAATATGCCAGGATTTAACTCCTCAATATGCCAGGATTTAGCCATTTAATATGCCAAGATTTAGCCACTCAATATGCCAGAATTTAACCATTTAATATGCCAAGATTTAACCCCTCAAAATGCCAAGATTTAACCTGTCAATATGCCAGGATTTAGCCTCTTAATATGCCAGGATTTAGCCCCTCAATATGCCAGCATTTAGCCATTTAATATGCCAAGATTTAACCCCTCAAAATGCCAAGATTTAACCTCTTAATATGCCAGCACTTAGCCATTTAATAATCCAGGATTTAGATATTTAATATGCCAGGATTTAACCCCTCAATATGCCAGGATTTAACCACTCAATATGCCAGGATTTAACTCCTCAATATGCCAGGATTTAGCCATTTAATATGCCAAGATTTAGCCAATCAATATGCCAGGATTTAGCCATTTAATATGCCAAGATTTAACCCCTCAAAATGCCAAGATTTAACCTCTCAATTTGCCAGGATTTAGCCATTTAATAATCCAGGATTTAGCCATTTAATATGCCAGGATTTAGCCCCTGAATATGCCAGGATTTAGCCTCTTAATATGCCAGGATTTAGCCCCTCAATATGTCTGGATTTAGCCATTTAATATTCCAAGATTACGCCTCTCAGTATGCCAGGATTTAGCCCCTCAGTATTCCAGGATTTACCCATTTAATGTGCCAGGATTTAACCCCTCAATATGGCAGGATTTAACCCCTCAATATATCAGGATTTAGCCCTTTAATAATCCAGGATTTAGCCATTTAATATGCCAAGAATTAACACCTCAATATGCCAGGATGTTTCCATTTATTAATGCCAGGATTTAACTCCTCAATATGCCAGAATGTAACCCTCAATATGCCAGCATTAAGCCATTTAATATGCCAGTATTTAGCCCATCAATATGCCAGGATTTACCCATTTAATATGCCAGGATTTAGCCCCTCAATATGCTAGGATTTAGCCATTTAATATGCAAGGATTGAACCCCTCGGTATGTCAGGATTTAACCCCTCAATATGCCAGGATTTATCCATTTAATATGCCACGATTTAGCCACTCAATATGCCATGATTTAGCCATTTAATAAGCCAGTATTTAGCCATTTAATATGCCAAGATTGAACCCTTTAAGATGTCAGGATTTAACCCCTCAATATGCCAAGATTTAATCCCTCAACATGCCAGGATTTAACCTCTTAATATGCCAGGATTTAGCCATTTAATAATCCAGGATTTAGATATTTAATATGCCAGGACTTAACCCCTCAATATGCCAGGATTTAACCCTCAATATGCCAGGATTTAACTCCTCAATATGCCAGCATTTAGCCATTTAATATGCCAAGATTTAACCCCTCAAAATGCCAAGATTTAACCTCTTAATATGCCAGCACTTAGCCATTTAATAATCCAGGATTTAGATATTTAATTTGCCAGGACTTAACCCCTCAATATGCCAGGATTTAACCACTCAATATGCCAGGATTTAACTCCTCAATATGCCAGGATTTAGCCATTTAATATGCCAAGATTTAGCCACTCAATATGCCAGGATTTAGCCATTTAATATGCCAAGATTTAACCCCTCAAAATGCCAATATTTAACCTCTCAATTTGCCAGGATTTAGCCATTTAATAATCAAGGATTTAGCCATTTAATATGCCAGGATTTAGCCCCTCAATATGCCAGGATTTAGCCTCTTAATATGCCAGGATTAAGCCCCTCAATATGTCTGGATTTAGCCATTTAATATGCCAAGATTACGCCTCTCAGTATGCCAGGATTTAGCCCCTCAGTATTCCAGGATTTACCCATTTAATGTGCCAGGATTTATCCCCTCAATATGCCAGGATTTAGTCATTTAATATGCCAGGTCTTAACCCCTCAATATGCCAGGATTTAACCCCTCAATATGCCAGGATTTAGCCATTTAATATGCCAAGATTTAACACCTCAAAATGCCAGGATTTAACCGATCAATATGGCAGGATTTAACCCCTCAATATATCAGGATTTAGCCCTTTAATAATCCAGGATTTAGCCATTTAATATGCCAAGAATTAACACCTCAATATGCCAGGATGTTTCCATTTACTATGCCAGGATTTAACTCCTCAATATGCCAGAATGTAACCCTCAATATGCCAGCATTAAGCCATTTAATATGCCAGGATTTAGCACCTCAATATGCCAGGATTTAGCCATTTAATATGTCAGTATTTAGCCCCTCAATATGCCAGGATTTACCCATTTAATATGCCAGGATTTAGCCCCTCAATATGCTAGGATTTAGCCATTTAATATGCAAGGATTGAACCCCTCGGTATGTCAGGATTTAACGCCTCAATATGCCAGGATTTAGCCATTTAATATGCCACGATTTAGCCACTCAATATGCCATGATTTAGCCATTTAATATGCCAGTATTTAGCCATTTAATATGCCAAGATTGAACCCCTTAAGATGTCAGGATTTAACCCCTCAATATGCCAAGATTTAACCCCTCAACATGCCAGGATTTAACCTCTTAATATGCCAGGATTTAGCCATTTAATAATCCAGGATTTAGATATTTAATATGCCAGGACTTAACCCCTAAATATGCCAGGATTTAACCCTCAATATGCCAGGATTTAACTCCTCAATATGCCAGGATTTAGCCATTTAATATGCCAAGATTTAGCCATTTAATATTCCAGGATTTAGCCCCTCAATATGCCAGGATTTAGCCTCTTAATATGCCAGGATTTAGCCCCTCAATATGTCTGGATTTAGCCATTTTATATGCCAAGATTACGCCTCTCAGTATGCCAGGATTTATCCCCTCAGTATGCCAGGATTTACCCATTTAATATACCCATTTAATAATATTTAAACAAATTTTATTGAATCCGCATTGGCTGGTGGGGAGCGCACAGCGTTTTCCTCACAGCCACGGACCTGCACCGGGAGACAGAGCAGCAGCGAGGAGGTAAGTAAGGGGGAACGGGGAGGATTTTATTTTTTCACGGTTCCAGCGCACCCTGATAAGTTGCGCCCTAGTCGCCTGCCTAGGTCACCTTACAGGTGGCGCCGGCCCTGCAGAACCCCGAACTCCAACACAAACATACAGTGGAATGTCCGTGTTCGGGGTCCAAAAATCGTAATGTTTCGTCCGAACCCGAACAGTGTGGTTCAGGTTCGCTCAACACTAGTCCTGCACTTCATATCTGAGAGTCAAATAGAACCGTCAAATACTGTGCTTACAGCGCACTTTGAAAAATTCTAATTGTTTTGAGTGTTAAATAGTACATTTGTGTCCTGCACTTCATATCTGAGAGTCAAATAGAACCATCAAATACTGTGCTAACAGCGCACTTTTAAAATTTTGAATTGTTTTGGGTGCTAAATAGTACATTTGCGTCTTGCGGTGCACTTCATATCTGAGAGTCAAATAGAACAGTGAAATACTGTGCTTACAGTGCACTTTGAAAAATTCTAATTGTTTTGGGTGGTAAATAGTACAATTGTGTCTTGCGGTGCACTTCATATCTGAGAGTCAAATAGAACAGTCCAATACTGTGCTTACAGCGCACTTTGAAAAATTCTAATTGTTTTGGGTGCTAAATAGTACATTTACGTCTTGCGGTGCATTTCTTTCAGTCCAATAAACAAAAAAAATAAAAATAAAAATTGTTGACTATTGGCAAATCAGCCAAGCAGTCTAAGCCACAAGTCACGCAGCAGTCTCTTATGCTTTTTGATGACCTTGCTGGCAGGGTCATCAAACCTAACCTTGCCCCAGAAGTGGAAGAGATTGAGTGCAATGTTGTACAACCACTTATGTGTCAGGATGTGGACATGCGAGGACCACCGCAGCACGTCTATGATGATGACGAAACACAAGTGCCAACTGCTGTGGCTTTCGGCAATGTGCAGACCGGCAAGGAGGGCAGGGTTGATGAGTGGGTGGAAGATGATGTGGAGGATGATGAGGACCTAGACCCCACATGGAATCAAGGTCATGGAGTGACGTGTCCAGTTTGGGGGAAGAGGCAGTGGTCGCAAAGAGGCACCAGCGCAGCATAAGAGGGAGCAGGGTGCAAAACCGTAGCGGCTGTCCCCTAGACAGTACACCTGCTACTGCCCACCACACCCAGGGGCCGAGCACACCAAAGCCAGCTCCAAGGAGTTCCCTGGCGTGGCAGTTCTTTAGACAATGATGTGCTGACGACAAGACACGAGTGGTTTGCAAGCTGTGCAATCAGAACTTGAAGGGAGGCATAAACGTGCTAAACCTGAACACAACCTGGATGACCAGGCATCTACATGCAAAGCACGAGCTGCAGTGGAGTAAGCATCTCAAACCCCAAGAAAGGTCTCAGGCTCTTCCTGCTTCCTCTTCTGCTGCAGTCTTGGCCTCTTCCTCCAGCTCTGGAGTCACAGTGGCACCTGCCACCGAGCAAATAGAGGAAGTGGCAGCAACGCCACAACGTCCCCAAGCATCTCCACACTGTCCCATGGAAGCATTCAGCTGTCCATCTCCCAAACACTGGAGAGAAAGAGGAACTACCCACCCGCGAACACTGGTCCTGAATGCCAGAATTTCCAAATTCCTGGCATTTGAAATGCTGTCATTCCGTCTGTTGGAGACGGACAGTTTTAAAAACCTGATGGTGGTGGCTGTCTCACAGTATGTGGTTCCCAGCCACCACTACCTTTCCCGGCGAGCCATCCCTTCCAAGCACAAGCAATTGGCGGACAAAATCAGGTGTGCACTGCGCAACGCCATCTGTGCCAAGGTCCACATAACCAGTTAGCACGGGCAGGTACACTATATCTCCCTAACTGCACACTGGGCAAATGTAGTGTAGGCTGGGCCTGAGGCAGATAGCAGTTTGGCGTATGTACTTCCACCACCGAGGATTGCAGGGCATTTCTCTTTGCCTCCTGTTGCCTCCTCCTCCTACTCAGCTTCTTCCTTCTCCTCTACCACCTGCTCTACCACCTCCTCATCCGGTAAGCGTAACACCTTCACCACCAACTTCAGCACAGCTAGGGGGAAACAACAGCAGGCTCTTTTAAAACTCATATGTTTGGGGGGAAAACCCCACCGCGCGCAGGAGCTGTTGACGGGCATGGAACAACAGATCAATGAGTGGTTGTTGCCACTGAGCCTCAAGCCTGGCCTGGTGGTGTGCGATAATGGGCGAAATATCGTAGCAGCTCTGGGCCTAGCTGGTTTGACGCACATCCCTTGCCTGGTGCATGTGCTGAATTTGGTGGTGCAGAAATCCCTGAAAAACTACCCAGATATACCGTGCTGCAGAAAGTGCGGGCCGTCTGTGCAGGAGTTCTCACCCTGCTGCTGCTCGCCTGTCTGCACTGCAGACAAAACTTAGGCCTTCCCGCTCACCGCCTCATATGCATCGTGCCCACAATGTGGAACTCCACCTTGCAAATGCTGGAGAGATTGGAGTATCAGCTGCAGCACGCATGGGTCAGTCGCTCTGCAGAACAGCACCACTTAACCGCCAATGAGTGGGCCTCCATGCGAGACCTGTGTGCCATTTTGCACTGTTTTGGGTACTCCACCAACATGGCCAGTGCCAATGACGCCGTTCTCAGCCTTACTATCCCGCATGTATGTCTCCTTGAAAAAACGCTTAGGGCGATGATGGAAGAGGATGTGGCACAGGAGGAAGAGGAGGAGGAAGAAGAGGGGTCATTTCCACGGTTATCAGGCCAGTCATTCACAAGTGGCTTGGAGGGTGGGTTACTGCACCAGCATAGGCCAGGTACACAACTGTCAAGCCAGGGCACAGTTTTGGAGGAGGATGAGGATGAGGAGGAGGAGGAGGAACCGTATTCACAGCAGGGTTGCACCCAATGCAGCTCGTGGGCATCACTGGAGCGTGGCTGGGGGGATACGGAGGACACAGATGATACACCTCCCATAGAGAACAGCTTGTCCTTGCCTCTGGGCAGCTTGGCACACATGAGCGACTACATGCTGCAGTGCCTGCGCAACGACTGCCGAGTCCCACATTCTAACTTGTGCTGATTACTGGGTGCCCACCCTGCTGGATCCCGGCTACAAGGACAACGTGACGTTCTTAATTCCATCACTGGAGCGTGATCGTAAGATGCGCGACTACAAGCGCACTCTGGTAGACGAGCTGCTGAGGGCATTCCAAAATGACACCGGGGGCTCAATGGAAGCACAAGGTGAAGGCAGAGGAAGAGGTCCCAACGCAGCACCTCAGAAGGTAGGGTTAGCATGGCCGAAATGTGGAAAAGCTTTGTCAGCATGCCACAACAAGCAGCACCACCATCTGATATGCAACGTCTTAGCAGGAGGCAGCATTTCAGCAACATGGTGGAACAGTACATGTGCACAGGCCTACACATACTGACTGATGGGTCTGCCCTATTCAACTTCTGGGTCTCCAAATTGGGCACATGGCCTGAGCTTGCTCTTTATGCCCTGCAGCCAGTGTATTGTCTGAATGTGTGTTTAGCACGGTACGGGGCATTATCACAGACATGCGCAGCCACCTGTCCACAGCTAATGTGGACAAGCTCACGTTTATTAAGATGAACCAGGCATGGATCCCACCAGACTTCTCTGTACCTTGTGCTGAATAGACATTTATACCGGCCTCACCCAGTCATTGTTATAGTCAAGTGCACTTATTCTTTGTTTTCTATTGTTATATGTCTCAATATTTTGGGGGCTACCCCAATTTAAAAAAAACCCAAAAACAAATAAAAAACAGTGTTGGCTACCTCCTCCTCCTCCTCCTCCAGCACCGCTTCCACCTACACCGCCACGGTCACCGCCTCCTCAACCTATGGGTCACTTAGTATAAACTGAAAGAGAATACCCTGCACTCCAACCCTCTCTCAAATGGATAATTATGTTGATCCTCCTGGCAGCCATGCTTTAGATTTAGATTTAGGTTCTTCCAAAGCTAAAAACAAAGATTCCATGTAGTGCTATTTTATGGCTCAGCTGTATTTTTAATTTGTATGTATTTTATTTTATTTTAAGTTATTTCCCTATCCACATTTGCTTGCAGGGCACTTGTCCTAGTCTTACCCACATGTTACTTCATTTTGCAGCCCTCTAGCCCTTTCTAGGACTTTTTTAGAGGCATTTTAGTGGCCAAAAGTTTGTGTCCCCATTGACTGGGTCACGTTCGGGGTCGAGTTCCTGCTGAACCCGAACATCCAGGTATCCGCTCAACTCTAATCTGTAGTAGAAATATGTGCAACAGATAGGGTTTCATTCATAAAAGAGGGTATTGCATTGAATTGTGAATGGAGATTCCAAGTTTTGGCCAAAATAGCTGACTTGAAACATTCAACAGCACTTCAGAATGATTTCAACTTAACTTTGGAATTCCATTCACCATTACATACAATTACCTCTGTCATGGTAGACGCGCAATGCAATGCCACAAGACATTACTCCTCTGTTCATCGGGGTCCTACAATCAGATGGTTGCCCTCACAGATGAAATACAACTAGAACTGCAATGGTGGTGGACCCACATAGAAACATAGAAACAGAGACTGTGTCGGCAGATAAGAACCATTCGGTCCATCTAGTCTGCCCAATTTTTTTTTTAGTACTTTTAAAATATACATAGCGGCATGGAATAGTCTGGACATTTTTGACAACCACCCAGACTCTGTTCTCAAATCAGATGCCAGCTTATTTGGCTAGCTAGCATCTTGCGACAACACAGTCACAGAGGGGTTCTGTCAGGCTCCAAGTCCCACTACCCTCAGGCATCAGGGTCCCCTGTCTCCTTCACTCACCTCCAGAGCTCTGTCCTCCTGTGTTGTGGCCATGTGGTTACAGACTAGGCCGCATGCCCAGCTTTGAGTGGCGCTTGACTCCCGCCGAGTACACGCGTCCTCCTGCTGCCGTTGGCGTGACTTTACGTCCAAGGGGAGTGACTTCACATACAAGGGGTGTGGCTTTGTATCCAAGGGGCATGGCCACTCAAACAAATGACTAGGTAGAGGGAGGAGAGTGGATGTTTCCGGCACACCTACTATGCAGTGAATGGCAGAGGGAGGATACTGAGAGCTGAGGGGAGGGCTTATGGTGCCTGACTCTCTATTTAAACTCACCTGCTCACCTGCCATTCTGTTCTTTTTTATTCCCAAGCTAGGTCGAAGTTCCTGTTACCTCTCATTACTATTCAGTATTGTATTTTGAACCACCAGCTATTGACCCTTTAGATTTCCTCTTGGATACTGCTGATCTCTCCTTTCCTGACCCCGGCTTACCAAAACTTGTTTATGCTACTAATCTGCCTGCCTCGACCCTCTGGACTGCCTTTGACCTTGCCTTTGCCTAATCCCTTTGTACTTTTGCCTTTGGCGCTCCCGTGCGCTACGCTCCTGACTCCCAGCCTCACAGGTTCTCTGGACTCCTGAAGAGCATGGCCTCCACATTAGTTGAATGGAATTAATCATTGGGTAATTTGCGATCCGCAGTTTGAAGGCTAAAACACACTACTCTCTTCAGATGTACAACGTATCTGTTGTACTAAATGTCAATTGTCTAGATGGTTTGTGAGCCAGACTCCTATTGGAAATGTCCAAAGATGGGCTAGTACAGCCTGTTGGCAAACTGGTTTCTTTGCAACTAGAAAGATGGCAAGACTGGCATCTCAGACCAGCCACATTCTGAATTCTTAATCACATTCAGGTCCTACAGCTTCTACAGTTGGTTACTGGATCCCCTCTCTTTGGCAGTGGATGAATTTCTGCAAATGTTAACGACCAGGAGCGTATGCTTTTTCCCCATTACCTATGATTCTTCTATCCCTACTCTTAATCATCTGACAACAATCCTTCTGATCATCCCTCTTTGGAGGACACAACCTTGGTTTTCTTCTGGAACTGTCGTTTGCCTAAGCAGTTGTTCTTCCCTTTTTATCAGTCTTTCTCATGGATCCTCACCCACTGATCCTTCAGGATCGCTTAAAACTCTTAGCTTGAATGGTTTCTGGGTATCGTGGGAAATGCCAGGCTTATAGGCGATGGTTCACGAACTGCTTTGGAACTCTTGGGTTCAAAATGAGAGGAAATTATACCTTCAGGCCTGGGGAATATGGTGTAGCTGGTGTCTGGAACACCATCTTGATCCTTTAAGGCCCCTGTAGTTTTAGTCCTGATGTCAGTCCCACGCTGGGCAGGGGTCCCTTACCTCTTGCATGTAACGATAGCAGGTGAATCCTCGATGCAGCTACTTGACACTGTGATGTTATGGAGACAGACAAGTCTGTATTCGGGGCCTTTGAGTGGTGAGAGGAGGTCTTCTGCCCCAACCAGAGCTACCTTTGGTTGAGCCGCAGGCACAAAGGAAAGGTTGCTACACCCCTACCACTCTCCGGACACCAAGCAGGGACAGTGTCAAAACAACAGAGAATAGTCACAGCACACCAGGAAAACAGGAAGCGAAGTCAGGGTATGAGCCAGGATCGTGGAGCCGGGAGGACTGGACTGGAAAGCCGAGGTCAGGAATTGAGAGGACAACGTTGTAAATAAAGCCAAGCCGAGGTCAAAACAAGGGACGCAGGAGAATGAGAGTAGTCTGAGGAAAGCCAAAGATTGATAAACAGAAACACACAGAATAATACTCAGGAGCCAGGACAACACAGAGGATGCTAACACAGACAAGGAGAGCTGGTAGGGGTGAGCTGAATTTATACCAATAGGTGCCATTAGGACTGCCCAGGGGTGTGGGATAAAGGTATAAGTGTGGCAGTCATGTTGGAGACCATAGGGCTGAAAAAACATGGTGGTGCAGGATAAAGGTTATTAGTGTGGCAGTCATGTTGGAGACCATAGGGCTCCAAAAACATGGTGGTGCAGGATAAAGGTTATTAGTGTGGCAGTCATGTTGGAGACCATAGGGCTCCAAAAACATGGTGCTGCAGGATTTTGAAACTGAAACTTGCTGCAGCTTGAGGACTGCATGGACAGACACAGCGGGAGCATAAGGCAGGTTGGTGACACTGCAGCTCTGTCTGCCTACCAGGGAGCAGCACTGCCACATGGTAGGCCACATCCCCAAACTCCAGTAAGACACACACAGCGTTCGGCGAGCGTCTGACTTGCTCAGGTGGCAGGGGGGCATGGCCGAGCATTAGATGGTCTCTTCCCATTGGTGGTAGCAGTGGAGGCAGGGACAGAGGCTGTCACTCACACCAGTGAGGGTCTTAAGGCTCATTGGGAGGTAGGTGGTATAGGCATATGGGTCTATGCATATGTGTATTGGTATGTATGTATGTGTATATGTATGGATATATGGTTGTGTATGTAGAATTGTGTACGCATGTGCATACCTGCATGTAGGTATGTGGGTATATAGATCTATGTGTGAATAGGATTCCTTTGTGTATCTGTACACAAAAAAATGTCCCTGGTTATATATGATGTTCCCTGGGGAGTTCACATCACTCTGTCAGGTAGAACAGGATGGGCTTTGATGTTTGATTACTCCTTACAGGAAGATAGAAACTTGCTTGGGATTGTAAAACAACTGATGGAGATACCAGAGGGGAGGGACTGAGTTGTTTTGCCTGGGGAGTTTTTAATTAACATAAAAGTTGATTGTTGCTGGGAGTAAAAGAGGAGGGACATTACCAAAGGGATTGTACTAAAGGAGTAGTAAAGTTAGGGAACTTAGTGGGAAGTTTAGGTAGAAGAAGTTTGGAGTCTGGTGAGAGAGAATGGTCAAGAAGATTATTGTGCTTACTGAAGTATTGAATATCCTTGTGTGATCTTGTCCTGGGCAAACTTTGAATAAAGTAAGAAACTCTCTCTGGAAAGACTAAGTATTTTATTTCATCTCTGTTGCTGGAGCCTGAGTAGCAATATACATGGAAAAGGCCTTTATCTGGATAAGGTGATAAAGGTGATTCAAGTAATTTGCTTGGAAAGGTGGGACAGAGTGAATGAACATTTTAAAACACAACGCAGAGTGATGAAACTATACAATCTATAAGAGATCTAAAGATATACTACAGCAGACAAACCGCCAATATATATAAAACATCTCTCAGCGTGACCTGGAACACATGCCAACATACAACAGGTGGATCTACCTAATTTGTGTGAAAGGGGTTTAGCCCTGTAGCCCTTTAAATACCAAGCACTGATTTGATTCAGTGCTGATTTGATTCAGTGCTTGTGTATTAAGCTGCTAAGGTGTTTTTCACCCTTAGTCCCTGGTTTTTGCAACTCTTGTTCCTGTAGTTCCTGTTCCTGATTGGTCTCCTGGATTTTTGACATTAGCTTGTATTTTTGGATATCCTGATTGTCACAACAATTGGTGTAGTGCATACCTACATCTACTATCTGGTAGAGATGGTATGACCTTTGTGATCTGAAAAGCTTTACAACTTGAGTGCTTCCTTTGATGCTGGAAATGATGTTGCAAGGTGTGAAATGTTACACTGAGTTAGTTGCCAGCAAGCCTATCTAGCATAGGTCTGTATCCCCCCATAGATAGTAGGTTCTTTTGATATGCTAAGTGGCTCTTACCAGTTAGAAGTCTTGTCCTGCAAAAGTCATCTCCCAAATATGCATTAATAATAACTCACAGATTATTAATCATGCCTTATTTTGTGAATATTTGGACAGGGAATAGTACACCCTACAAAATGAGTACAAATATGGCTGGTGCAACTTGAGCCATTTGGAAGCTATTGTGAAGTCTGTGGTATAGAGTCATGGGTAGCATGTATGTGACATGCATGGGAGGGAAATTAGAAACAAGATTCCATATTTTGACTGGAGTAGTAAACATGGGGGAGGACACGTCTAGGAAAACCTTCCCACCTCTGGGCCGGCTTGGAAACCTGAGTTGACCTGAGAAGGTATAAATCTAATGATGGAACAATGTCCAGTGTGCTTCCTAGGGGCCAAGATCTAATTTTGTGTAAGTTGCCGTCATTTCCTTGCCGCAGTCCTTCGGACAGAAAAACTGGTACTTCTCCATCTAAGTGAGTAGTTAAGTTTTCTGTTAATTTCTCCTTTTTATTGTTATCTGTTTTGGTGTAAATAATTTGTCATCTGTTTTATTTTATGTATGCACTTTTGTTCATAATAAATATTCATTTATTAAGTCCTGCCTTTGTCTGGTAAAGAGACTCACGTTACCTGATTAGACCAATTTATTGGTAATTTAAATCGCATAGATATTGTGTTAAAGCATATTTTGTGGGTTTAGACTAATTTGCTTGGGGGACCAAGGCACCCCATTTATAAATTGTCTTGGTGGTGGCAGTGTTAGGAAATTAGTTATATCAGTATAATTAAGTGTGGGTGGTGTTAAAGGGGGGTTTTATCATTATTTCTAGGGCAGACAGATAGTTTTAACCCTTGCATCACCATAACCTAGTCACATGCACTCTTGGAGTAGGGTGTATTCATGACACTGATCCCTCCTGCATTTGACCCCAGCTTGCCTTCGCGTTTACCCTCTCTTTGCTCCCTGCACCAACCCCGGCTTGGACTCTCGCTTCTGCTGATTTGCTGCCTGTATTAACCCCAGACTGTCTAATGTTTATTCTCCTCTGGCTGCTCCCCTTTGGCCCTTGGGATACCTTCCTGCCATAGGCTCCCAACTTGATAAATATATTATTTAGTTCGGTATTGGACATCCGCGCCTTCAGCATTTATTCATTTGCCTTTTCCCGTAAAGGGTATATCTGCTGTGTGTGTCATATTGGAGGTTGCGGATGTGGCCTACCATGTGGCAGTGCTGCTAACCGGTAGGCAGACAGAGCTGCAGTGTCGCCAACCTGCCTTATGCTCCCGCTGTGTCTGTCCATGCAGTCCTTAAGCTGCAGCAAGTTTCAGTTTCGAAATCCTGCAGCACCATGTTTTTGGAGCCCTATGGTCTCCAACATGACTACCTGATTAGGAAAATTTATACTGACAGACCCAGACTCTTTATTGTTTCCAGCAAAGTATACCACTGCCCCTCACAGCTTTTATTCTATTGCTCCTTCCGTTAGGAAGGTAAATTAACATTCCTCTTTCTCCTCTTTGGAATTTTTGCAATTTCTATCCTACTACCTTTATCAGGTTCCATCCCACTGTCAGGTTCCATCCCACATGCAGATCATACTGTGTAAAATATGTATTGATTTGTATCGGTTTCCTTGCTGTAATTTTGTCACAATCTCACCTACAGCCACTCGCCCAAATACCCACTGATCGGCTACCTACAGTGCAATCTTATAAAATAAACTGCCAAAATGTTATTATTTAAAAAAAAGAAAAGTAGAAACCCATGTATGATTACTAATGGAGAAAATGTCTAATCCCTATTATTCTTACTGAATGTGCTAATCAAGTGTGAAAATAAAAACAATACTATCACATTTGATTATCACATTCAATATGAATAACTATGATTAACACACATGTTCTCTCATATATGCAACAGTTATTTCGTAAATGTCACATAACAAGTCAACTGATTAATCCCTAAGAAACTTTGCTCATACTGCCTATTAATTAAATTGAATGGAGAAGACACCACTTGGCAATCTCCCATCACATTAATATTGGGGTATCCATTAATTCAGTCCAGTGCACTGTAAGTTTGGGTTCACACAACACTTTGGCATTTAAGGAAAGTAAAAAATACTATGCTTAAACATAATAACATGCATCTAGGAGACTCAATCAGTGTCTGACTGGACTTGTTTTTTTTTAGTCTGTGTCAACTGGACAGTGGCATCTCAAGCAATATATTTACGGGTGGGGGGCAAGAGGTAGGGTGACCACGAAAATATACACACAAACTCATATACACAGTGACTCAGAGATACACTGTCACAGTGACATATACACAGTCACTCCCGGACACACACTCACATATATCCAGTCACTCCCAGACACACACATATACCCAGTCACTTGCAGACACATACACACACATATCTAGTCACTCCCAGACACACACACACACACACACACACACACACACACATATATCCCAGTCACCCTCCGACGCACACTCACATATACCCAGTCACCCACAGACACACACTCACATATACCTAGTCACGCGCAGACACACACAATTTTCTAGCAGATTTGATATTAGATCAATGGGGACGGCCCACTGTTGATATTTTATTAGGGGGAACTCGAGTACAGGCACTACTGGACAGTGGGGCAGCCATAAGTTTTAGCAAACATATTGAAGCAAGAGAGGATAAAAATCAGGATAACAGGTGTCACAGGTCACTCATTAGAATTACCTTTTGTGCGTGGTGTTGAAATGCAAATAGGACAGGAGCGTTGGCAATGTGATGTTGTTTGTCAAGATCAAGATATCTTGGAGCAGATGTTTGTGTGGATCAGGGCCTTGTTGTTGATCTTGCTAATTTGAAATTGTGGAAAGTAGGAGGAAAAGAGAACAAAGGAAATGGTTGGCACCCTCCTATGGAGTTAGCAACATCAACTGTTAAACCAGTGGGGGAGTTTACAAGGAGTTGGGATTCTAGCTGGGATGGGCTTCTTAATGAATACCAGGATGTAATTGCAAGGCACAAACAGGATTGTGGAAAGATGAATACAGTTGTACTATTAGAAGACCCACCAGCTCAGAAACAATACCCTGTCCCTAGAGAGGCAATTCTACCTATTAGGGAAGTGATTCAACAGTTAGAAGTACAAGGTACATTGGTAATGGGTGCATCCGTGTGTAATAGTCCTGCCTGGCCTGTGGCAAAGCCAGATGGCTCCTATAGATTAACAATTGATTACCGTGTTTTGAACAAACATTCAAAAAGTATGGCCCCTATTGTTGCCGCATACCCAGAAATGATTGCCAAAATAACCCCAGACATGAAAGTCTTCTCTGTGATTGATATAAATAATGGCTTTTGGAGCATAAGTCTTGAGTCCTCATGTCAGTACAAAACAGCATTTACTTGGGAAGGAATTCAGTATTTGTGGACGGTTGTACCGCAGGGGCACAAGGATAGTCCAGCTATTTTTCATGCTCACATGAAAGAAGTGGTGGATACATTTTCCAAGTCAGAAAGAATTATTCAGTATGTGGATGACATTTTGATTGGTTCCCCTTCTATGGAGGAACATAAAGAGTACATACAGGAAATTTTACAATTTATGAGGGAAGCAGGATTAAAACTGAATCCTAAAAAAAATCAGCTTGGAAAAGAACAGGTTCAATTTCTTGGTGTTACTATAGGAAAATCAGGGCGCAGTATTAATGAGCAAAGAGTGGAATTGATTGAGAGAATCCCCATTCCTACAGATCAGAGGTGTCTAAGGCAATTTCTGGGCATGACAGGATTTTGTAGAGATTGTGTTCCCCATTATTCTGAAATAACTGAAAGTTTGTATGATCTTTTGAAACAGGAACAATGGAAATGGTCTTTAGAACACATACATGCTATAGAAACTCTGAAAAAGGCTTTGGGAAATGCTCCAACCTTAGCTTCCCCCAATCCAAGTAAAGAATTCAGAATGTATCCACATGTAGGTCCCACTTCTTTGTCAATTGTGTTGACTCAAGAGTGTTTGGGAAAACAAAGACCTATCAGTTATGCCTCAAGGTTGTTAACTCAAGTGGAACAAAAGTATCCATTGTGTACAAGAATGGTTTTGTGTTGCTACTGGGCAATTAACAAATTCAGGTACCTGACTGGGACACAATCTGTAGTAATTGTTAGCCACCACACTCCTTTTGCAAGGTTGATGCGGAGCTGGAACCACTGTGCAGAAGTAGGTTTGGTATACGTAACAAACCCAGGCAAGTGAACAGAATTCTTCTGCCTGAAGGAATTCCACCCTACGGTTGAGCCTCAGGTTTCTTTCCTCCAGGACTTTGGCACTCTGACACTTACTAGGATAATGAAACGTAACCAGAATAAAACTGACACGGGCACAAATACCCAAAACGAAGGCACAGGAGGGCTAGGCAAGAGAATGGTCAACAAGCAGGGATCAAGGCTGGCAGCAAACGATCGGAGTCAGGAGGCAGGCAAAGAGTCAAGACAGGCGGCAAACAGGCAGAGTCAAAAACAGGCAAAATCGGCAACAGGAGCCGAAAAGGCTTGGAGCACTATTTCAGGCAAGGAGAAAGTGCACAAATGAGGTTTAAATAGCCCTCCTACCAAACAATCAACCAATGAGAAGCAAAGGAAAAGTAATGTTTAAACCTGGCCCTTTAAGGATGTGTAAGGGCATGAAGCCAAACGCAGAACTGCACATGTGCAGAACAGTAACCTAGGATTACTCATGAAAGACCTGTTAATGGAGACCAGATTGCAGTTAGACAGATCTCCGGGGAGTTCTGAGCAGGTAAGGAGGTTGGTGAGGAGGGATTGATTGGCAGTGTGACAGTGCTGTCGTGACACCTTTGGTGCTGTTAGCAAATGGCAAGTGGAAGGAAGGGGATGTAAATTGTAAAAGACTTGCTCGTTGGACCACAGCTTTGTTATCTGAAAACATAAAGGGATTGATGTTAACCCCTTAGTGACATGACTTTTTTGGCTTGTCCGACGCTTGGTGACATGGGCTGTTTTAACATTTCTGAGGTGTTTGTGTTTTGCTGTAATTTATTTCTGTCTCATTTAGTGTACCCGCACAAACTATATATCGTTTTTATCGTTATAAGAAGGGCTTTCTTTTGATACCATTTTTTTTATAATAGCATATAATTTGATGTAAAAAAAATAATAAAATATGGCAAAAAAATTGAAAAAATTATTTTTTTATGACTTTTATTTGAAAAATCGTATACTCATGTACAAGAGACAACAAAAAAACACTGCTAAAAAGTTTCTAATATATGTCCTGAGTTCAGAAATAGCCTATGTTTTTATGTTTTTGTGCTTTTTTATTCATGTTACAGGGCCAGAACTATAAGTGGTGCAAAGCTATTTTAAAATCCTTTCTTTCAAAATTAGCGATAGTGACATTGTAACACTGATTTCTGTACTAAATCCATGAATGACCCCCAACATGTACATATTTTTGAAAACTAGACAACTCAGGGCATTTAACTTGGGGTATTTTGACACATTTCATGTAGCCATTTTACCACCAATCTATGCCAAAGTTTGCAGAAAAAAATCTTTTTTTTTTAAATTTTTCACATATATTACAATTTAGGCAAACATTACCTTAAAATGTGAAGGGGTATTTCCAAATAACACCTCAATATGTGTTCAGCAACATCTCCTGAGTACAGGGATATTACCCATGCATAGGTTTGTTGGTTTGTTTTGGGGCTAAAAGGCCACATTTAGGGGGTGCGCATTTTGGTTTTCCAACTTGGAATTCTGACATGCAGAAAACTTGTGCCCATGTCCCATTTGGGACATTTTTGAAGCCAGAAAGTGTATTCTACCCCACAAAACCATATATTTTTTTAAACTAGACACCCTAGGGTATTTCAAATGGTAGTATTTTAACACTTTCCATGCACTAATTATACTACCAGCCTATGTCAATGTTTTGGGTAGTAATTTTTTTTCACATACATTGTACTTTGGGCATGAATTCACAGATCCTGTTATATGTCAGTGCCAAACAACACCTCAATATGTGTTCAACAACATCTCCTGAGTACAGGGATACCCCCCATGTATAGGTTGGTTAGGTTATTTGGGGGTTAAAAGGCCACATTTGAGAGGTGCGCTTTTTGGTTTTCCAACTTGGAATTCTGACGTGCAGAAAACTTGCGCCCATGTCCCATTTGGGACATTTTTGAAGCCAAAAAGTGTATTCTATCCCACAAAACCATATATTTTTGAAAACTAGACACCCTAGGGTATTTCAAATGGTAGTATTTTAACACTTTCCATGCACTAATTATACTACCAGCCTATGTCAATGTTATGGATAGTAATTGTTTTTCACATACATAGTACTTTGGGCATGAATTCACAGATCCTGTTATATGTCAGTGCCAAACAACACCTCAATATGTGTTCAGCAACATCTCCTGAGTACAGGGATACCACCCATGTATAGGTTGGTTAGGTTATTTGGGGGTTAAAAGGCCACATTTGAGAGGTGCACTTTTTGGTTTTCCAACTTGGAATTCTGACGTGCAGAAAACCTGCGCCCATGTCCCATTTGGGACATTTTTGAAGCCAAAAAGTGTATTCTACCCCACAAAACCATATATTTTTGAAAACTAGACACCCTAGGGTATTTCAAATGGTAGTATTTTAACACTTTTCATGCACTAATTCTACCACCAGCCTATGTCAATGTTATGGATAGTAATTTGTTTTTCACATTCATTGTACATCGGGCATGAATTCACAGATCCTATTATGTGTCAGTGCCAAACAACACCTTAATATGTGTTCAGCAACATCTCCCGAGTACAGGGATACCACCCATGTGTAGGTTAGTTAGATTATTTGGGGGCTAAAAGGCCACGTTTAGGGGGGGTGCATTTCCAACTTGGAATTTTGACATGTAGTCAGCCTGCGCCCATGTTCCATTTGGGACACTTTTGAAGCCTGTCAAAGTATTTTACCCCATAAAACCATATATTTTGGAAAACTAGACATCCTAGGGTATTTAAAATTGTGGAATAAGAAGTAACTGGAAACTAAATGAAGATAACTTGAAAACAGAGGTAGATAGACAGGAATTGAGGGAGCAGGTTACCAGCTTCCTAAACTTTAATGACAACGCGGAGGTTAGCGACCAGATCTTGTGGTGCACCCTAAAATGCGTACTGAGAGGCCAACTGATTAGGAAGGCGGCCTGGCTAAAGAAAAAAACAGGGGAAAAATCTAGCAGAGTTATAACCAAAATTAGCCCAAATGGAGAGAGAAAACAAAATACACCCAACCACAGAAAGGGGAAAGGAGATAAAAAAAATACAAGAACAAATTGAACAACAACTTATACTGAGAAGTGATCAGGCATTAAAACGCCTTAAATCCAAATGGTATAATAGTAACAACAGGGTAGGAAAAGACTTAACTAGAAGACTTAAAGCACAAAATCAACGAAATAGAATTAAAAAAATTATTTATAAAGGTAAAACATGTATTTCCCCATCCCATATTGCTGAGGCATTTAAAAATTATTATGAAAGTTTATATAACTTACCAAAAACAAAGGCTACAGAAACAGATATAACACATTTTTTAAGCTCCCTTGCACTTTCTAAATTGACAGAGGAACAACAGACTGTTCTGAATGTTCCAATCGAATGCAAGGAAGTAATTAATGCAATAAAAGATTTAAAGAGAGGTAAGGCACCGGGTCCTGATGGTTATACCTCTCTATTTTTTCAAGTTTTGATTGATGAAATCGCTCCAATTTTAACCAGGCTATATAACACAGACTCAGGCCTCCCTATATTTCCATCAGAAATGTTAGAGGCTTCCATCTCTCCGATTCTGAAGCCAGGGAAGGACCCCACTCTTGTAAATAATTACAGACCAATCTCTCTTATCAACATAGATGTGAAGATTTATTCCAAGATCCTAGCAACAAGATTAAATAAAGTGATCTTACACATAATTCATCCTGACCAAACAGGATTTATGCCCAGAAGATCAGGAACAGATAACGTTCGCAGAGTGCTGGGGATCCTGGATATAATCTATCAAGGGAAAATACCATTGGTTACAATGGGCTTAGACGCAGAGAAAGCTTTTGATAGAGTAGATTGGAAATACCTTGCAGCAACATTGAAGTCTGTCGGTATCTCAGGGGCTTTTTTAAATTGGGTAATGGCATTATACACACTTCCCCGAGCAAGGATCACGGGTCCTTCCCTGGCTTCGGAGTTTTTCGACATTAGGAACGGCACGCGACAGGGCTGCCCGCTTGCCCCTTTGCTCTATGCCATCTCAATGGAACCTATGGCAGAAATGCTCCGGAATTCTGATCTGATACAGGGTATTAAAATAGGTCACCGAATACACCTCATAACTGTACGCGGACGACGTTCTGCTGACCATATCCTCACCCGAAACCTCAATACCGGCTCTCCTGGAGTCATTAACTAAATTTGGTTTATTATCAAATTATAGTTTAAATCTCACAAAAACACAGATCATAGCTAGTAATTTAACTCCAGGCCAAGAAATAGCCATAATGAAGATGAAAGGAAAAGCAAAAAGGGAGGAAAGTATTGACTACCTAGGTATAAAAATAGTACCACGTTTAGAAAATATCGTAAGAGTAAATTACACATCTTTATTCTCAGAGTTACAACAAATTACATCACGATGGTTTAAACTGGAAATCTCTTGGCTTGGTCGTATCAATATATTAAAATCATATATTCTCCCTAAGTTAACCTATCTATTTAGAACAATTCCACTCAAGATTTCCAACAATACATTAAGAGAATTTGATTTACTGTTTTCTAAATATATCTGGGCAGCCAAAAAACCTCGGATTCCTAATCAAACACTTAAGCAAAGCTTAAAAAGAAACGGACTAGGATATCCCAATCTTAGAAAAATCTATGAGGCATGCCAACTTGAATATGTCTTAGCGTGGAAAAACCCCAACAAGAAAGATAGTGGCTGGCTGAATATTGAAAAGTTTCAGTGTAATAACATAGATTTGACCCTATTACAATGGCTGCCACAAAAATGTTATGCCAATCTAAAGATCAAGTCAAGAGTAGTGAAAGATATTATGTCCATATGGTATAGAATAAAAAAATCATTAAAGACAGACAACCAACTCTCTAAACTGGCCCCATTACGGATATTACATCATTGCATATCAGATCTAAGATTGGATAAATGGGAAGAGGCAGGGATAAGGAGTATCAATGATTTATATATAAAGGACCAACTAGCAACTTTTAATGAAATAAGAACAAGATTCAAAATTCCATCTAGTGAAATGCTCACTTACTTAAGACTTAAATACTTTCTCCAGGCTAATCTCCCAACCCAAAAGTCAGAATGGGATGAATATATCCAATCTGATATAACAAGGAACATGATTACTAAGACTTTGTCATTCTTTGAATCATATACTATACAAGGAAAATCGGATCCAATTCTCCGATGGGAAAATGAGTTAGGATTGGAATTCGGATTGGAAGCTTGGAATAGAACATGGATAGAAATTAGAAGGGCAGTCCACTGTATAAATATCCACGAACAGTTCTTTAAAATAACCCATAGATGGTACCTGGTACCGGTTAGGCTGGCAAAATTCTCAATAGACAATAACGACATATGCTGGCGCTGCCATACAAAAACAGGGACACATATGCACATCTGGTGGGAATGCGATAAACTCAAAGAGTACAAAGAGAGATTGATATACCTTTTGGAAGATTGCTAGATCACAAAGAAGAAATCGCTCCTCAGACATACCTATTCCATCTAGACTTACCTGATACAGATAAATTTAAAAGAACCCTGAGTATTAATATTTTGGCAGCCTTTAAGATATGTCTGTCCAGATATTGGAAGAATACAGAAATCCCAACATGGGGAGAATTGAGAACACAAATTAACTTACAGGCAACAGCCGAAAAACAATTTTCCGATAAAAATTCTACAGAGAAAGATAAATATGATAAAAGCTGGTCAGCCTGGTACTCGCTTGAAAGGATAGAGGGTGGAACGTAGAACTGGGAAGCCGCTAGCGAGTTGATTAATATATATTAACACAGGTAGGGGTGAGACAAATGGTCGATTGCACTTTACTCCAAGGGAAATACAGGGATGAATCTGGAAACCTGATGCGACTGGAGAACCAGTTCTCCTCCTGCCCCACCGCCCCCCCCGCGAATATGCAGAGTTTCTTCTTTCCTCTGGATGTATATCCACTGCTGTGATGTATGGATGTATGTATGCATGGATGTTATGTATGAATGAGTTAGCGTGCCATTAAGCAACCAGCAACAACTTAAAAAGAAACAAACCAAATAAGTTACCGTACTATTATGGGAAGAACGAAGCTCAGAATGCCACTTACCCCAATAAAGATAAGTAATAGATGAAAGAGAAGAGGGGATAGGAATGAGGCAAGATTCAACAGAGCAGGAAGTTGGTGGTAAAGAAATTGATAGGGAGGAGATTACCTAAAGGGGAAGTGAAGATACCCAGGATATACCCTCCTAACTGGCTTTTGGGGTCTCTTCTTCTACAGAAAATGTATAAATGTCACTAATGTTTTATAAAAATCTTTTTTGTGATAAAATATTATAGGTGAGTTGCTGCTGCAACAATATGATGTATTGTAATTTATGAAAAAATTGTCAAATAAAAATATTGTAATAAAAAAAAAATTTGTGGTATTTTAACACTTTCTAAGTGCTAATTCTACCACCAACCTATGTCAAAGGGTTGGGATGTCATTTTTTCCCCACACACATTGTAGTTCAGGCAGGAATTTTCAGATTCTGGTATTTGCCACTGCCAACCAACACCTCAATATGTGTTCAGCAACATCTCCTGAGTACAGGGATACCCCCCATGCATAGGTTTGTTGGTTTGTATTGGGTCTAAAATTCCACATTTAGGGGGTGCGCAATTCCAACCTGGAATTTTGACATGTAGTCAGCCTGCGCCCATGTTCCATTTGGAACATTTTTGAAGCCGTCCAATGAATTTTACCCCATCAAACCATATATTTTTGGAAAATAGACATCATAAGGTATTTCAAATGGTGGTATTTTAATACTGTATAGGTACTAATTCTACCACCAGCCTTTGTAAAAGTTTGTGGTAGTACTTTTTTGGGAGTTTTTTTTCCACATGCATTGTACTTCAAGCATGAATTCACAGATTCTGGTATATATCACTGCCAAACAACAACCCAATATGTGTTCAGCAACATCTCCCGAGTACAGGGATAGCACCCATGCATAGGTTTGTTGGTTTGTTTTTGGCTAGAAGGCAACATTTGTGAGATGCGCATCTCAAAATTCCAACTTGGAATTTTGACATGTAGTCAACCTGCGTCCGTGTCCTTTATGGGATATATCTTTGAAGCCAGCCAATGTAATTTACCCCCACCAAACCATATATTTTTTTATCGGTAGACCCCCATCACTACTTGTGGCACGGGCTCAGCGGCCACCGATACATCGCTAGATGATGTATCAGAAAGCTGAATAGGGTCAAAATCGAACCCTGAGTCCTCGGCCTCAGAATCAGTGCGTAAGCAGTGATCTCGAGCAAAGAAGGGGTTAATAGCTCTTAGAAGAGCCTATCTAGTACTGTAATACATTACAGTACAAAGAAATTAATCCATAAAACAGTGCAGACAGCAAAACATACTGTTGCTGTGCAAGATTAATGCTTACACAGTGATGAATGGCAGGGAAGGGGTTAATACACAGTGAAAGACTTTCATAAAACCTGCCAATTTTATAAAATGTTATTTTATATCACTAATACTGATCTGTCTCTTTCCGTCACAAAAATGTAAGTGAGGAGAGGGAGGCAGATCAATATTTGTGAATATTGATCCGATTAATTTTGATCTGACCAGGGCGAATGGTGAGCTTAATTGAGAAATCACCAAACCGCCTTTGCCACTAATTCGCTGTTACTGATCGCTATGCGCTCAGGCAGCTTAAAAAAAAAAATCTCAAATATTTTTACTTTACATGTAATCCCCTATGTGTAAAAAAAAAATAAATAAATAAAAATATGCAGACAGATAAAAATTGCTTTGGCTTCAATATCATTGCGTAAGCAGTGATCGACGGCAAATAAGGGGTTAATAACTCTTAGAAGAGCCTTTTTAGTACTGTAATAAATTACAGTACAAAAAAAATTAACCCCTAAAAAATGCACAAACAGCAAAAATAAATGCGCTGATGTGCACGATCACTGCTTATGCAAGATCAGTGGCAGGGAAGGGGTTAAACGCAGGGAATTGCTTTAATAAAATTTTTTTTATTGTTTTATCATTTGTGTGTTGTGAATTAATAGTTTTTTTTAACTTTTACAACTTTGATCTGTCTCTCTCCCTCACTAAAAAAAATGTGAGGAGAGGGAGGCAGATCATAACTGGTCAGATCAATATAGAGTTAATATTGATCTGACCAGTCAGTGGGGAGGTTCAGGAGAGCATCCCCACTGCCTTTCAGTGTGCCTGGCAGTCACTGATTGCCTCTGTGAAGAGGCAATCGTGTGACAGCCAGAGAGCACAGGAAGCAGGTACTTCCTGCCTCCTGTGCTCTTGCCCTTAGAAGGGCAGCGCCATCTTGGTCACTCAGTGACCAAGATCGTGCATTTTTTTTTTGTGTTTCTGATTGCCTCGACTTGCGAGGCAATCAGAAACACTTTCTGAGCATAGGAAGCGAAAAATTCGCTTCCTATGCTCACTTTTTTAATGCACGTGTTTTAAAGGCTCTGTGCCTTTAAAACCGGCATTTCGATCGCTCTCCGGAGCGATCGAAATGCCGACGGGCATTTTTTTTAGCATTGTACGATGCTTCCACACGGAAGCATCGTTACAATGCCCTTAGAGCACTGAAAGCGGAAAAACTCCGCTTTCAGTGCTCGTTTTGACACAGGACGGACTAGGTCCGTCCTGTGTCACTAACGCCTCGGCACACAGGACGGACCTAGTCCGTCCTGTGTCGCCAAGGGGTTAAAAGAACCTAGTGTGTTGATAGGAGGACTCAGGGGCGAACCTAGAGCATTTGGCACCCAGGGCGGACCCTGAGTGTGCCCCCCCCCCATAATAAAAATGTAAGAAAACACCCACAATGTTTTTAATGTTTGGAAATTGTACAATTATAGATACCGGGAATATTGTGCCAGTCAGATACCAGGAATAGTGTGCCAATCAGATACCAGTAATATTGTGCCAGTCAGATACCAGTAATATTGTGCCACACATAGCCCAGTAATATAGTGCCAGTCAGATGCCAGGAATAGTGTGCCAATCAGATACCAGTAATATTGTGCCAGTCAGATACCAGTAATATTGTGCCAGTCAGATACCAGTAATATTGTGCCACACAGAGCCCAGTAATATTGTGCCAGTCAGATACCAGGAATATTGTGTCAGTCAGAGCCCAGTAATAGTGTGCCAGTCAGATGCCTGTAATATTGTGCCAGTCAGATACCAGTAATATTGTGCCACTCAGAGCCCAGTAATATAGTGCCAGCCAGATGCCCAGTAATATTGTGCCAGCCAGAGCCCAGTAATATAGTGCCAGCCAGATGCCCAGTAATATAGTTCCAGCCAGAGCCCAGTAATATAGTGCCAGCCAGATGCCCAGTAATATAGTGCCAGTCAGAGCCCAGTAATATAGTGCCAGCCAGATGCCCAGTAATATAGTGAAAGTCAGAGCCCAGTAATATAGTGCCAACCAGATGCCCAGTAATATTGTGCCAGTCAGATGCCTGTAATATTGTGCCAGCCAGAGCCCAGTAATATAGTGCCAGCCAGATGCCCAGTAATATTGTGCCAGCCAGATGCACAGTTATATAGTGCCAGCCAGATGCCCAGTAATATTGTGCCAGCCAGATGCCTGTAATATTGTGCCAGCCAGAGCCCAGTAATATAGTGCCAGCCAGATGGCCAGTAATATTGTGCCAGTCAGATGCCTGTAATATTGTTCCAGCCAGAGCCCAGTAATATAGTGCCAGCCAGATGGCCAGTAATATTGTGCCAGTAAGATGCCTGTAATATTGTGCCAGCCAGAGCCCAGTAATATAGTGCCAGCCAGAGCCCAGTAATATAGTGCCAGCCAGATGCCCAGTAATATAGTGCCAGCCAGATGCCCAGTAATATAGTGCCAGTCAGATGCCTGTAATATAGTGCCAGCCAGAGCCCAGTAATATAGTGCCAGCCAGAGCCCAGTAATATAGTGCCAGCCAGATGCCTGTAATATTGTGCCAGCCAGAGCCCAGTAATATAGTGCCAGCCAGAGCCCAGTAATATAGTGCCAGCCAGATGCCCAGTAATATAGTGGCAGCCAGATGCCTAGTAATATAGTGCCAGTCAGATGCCTGTAATATAGTGCCAGCCAGAGCCCAGTAATATAGTGCCAGCCAGAGCCCAGTAATATAGTGCCAGCCAGATGCCTGTAATATTGTGCCAGTCAGAGCCCAGTAATATAGTGCCAGTCAGAGCCCAGTAATATAGTGCCAGTCAGATGCCTGTAATATTGTGCCAGTCAGAGCCCAGTAATGTAGTGCCAGCCAGAGCCCAGTAATATAGTGCCAGAAAGAGCCCAGTGATATAGTGCCAGCCAGATGCCCAGTAAAATAGTGCCAGCCAGATGCCCAGTAATATAGTGCCAGCCAGATGCCCAGTAATAAAGTGCCATCCAGAGCCCAGTAATAAAGTGCCAGCCAGATGCCTGTAATATAGTGCCAGCCAGAGCCCAGTAATATAGTGCCAGCCAGAGCCCAGTAATATAGTGCCAGCCAGATGCCTGTAATATTGTGCCAGTCAGAGCCCAGTAATATAGTGCCAGTCAGAGCCCAGTAATATAGTGCCAGTCAGATGCCTGTAATATTGTGCCAGTCAGAGCCCAGTAATATAGTGCCAGCCAGAGCCCAGTAATATAGTGCCAGAAAGAGCCCAGTAATATAGTGCCAGCCAGATGCCCAGAAAAATAGTGCCAGCCAGATGCCCAGTAATATAGTGCCAGCCAGATGCCCAGTAATAAAGTGCCAGCCAGAGGCCAGTAATAAAGTGCCAGCCAGAGCCCAGTAATATAGTGCCAGCCAGATGCCTGTAATATTGTGCCAGCCAGAGCCCAGTAATATAGTGCCAGCCAGAGCCCAGTAATATAGTGCCAGCCAGATGCCTGTAATATTGTGCCAGTCAGAGCCCAGTAATATAGTGCCAGTCAGAGCCCAGTAATATAGTGCCAGTCAGATGCCTGTAATATTGTGCCAGTCAGAGCCCAGTAATGTAGTGCCAGCCAGAGCCCAGTAATATAGTGCCAGAAAGAGCCCAGTAATATAGTGCCAGCCAGATGCCCAGTAAAATAGTGCCAGCCAGATGCCCAGTAATATAGTGCCAGCCAGATGCCCAGTAATAAAGTGCCAGCCAGAGCCCAGTAATAAAGTGCCAGCCAGATGCCTGTAATATAGTGCCAGCCAGAGCCCAGTAATATAGTGCCAGCCAGAGCCCAGTAATATAGTGCCAGCCAGATGCCTGTAATATTGTGCCAGTCAGAGCCCAGTAATATAGTGCCAGTCAGAGCCCAGTAATATAGTGCCAGTCAGATGCCTGTAATATTGTGCCAGTCAGAGCCCAGTAATATAGTGCCAGCCAGAGCCCAGTAATATAGTGCCAGAAAGAGCCCAGTAATATAGTGCCAGCCAGATGCCCAGAAAAATAGTGCCAGCCAGATGCCCAGTAATATAGTGCCAGCCAGATGCCCAGTAATAAAGTGCCAGCCAGAGGCCAGTAATAAAGTGCCAGCCAGAGCCCAGTAATATAGTGCCAGCCAGATGCCTGTAATATTGTGCCAGCCAGAGCCCAGTAATATAGTGCCAGCCAGATGCCTGTAATATTGTGCAAGCCAGAGCCCAGTAATATAGTGCCAGACAGATGCCTGTAATATTGTGCCAGCCAGATGCCCAGTAATATAGTGCCAGCCAGATGCCTGTAATATAGTGCCAGCCAGATGCCCAGTAATATAGTGCCAGCCAGATGCCCAGTAATAAAGTGCCAGCCAGAGCCCAGTAATACAGTGCCAGTCAGATGCCTGTAATATTGTGCCAGCCAGATGCCCAGTAATATAGTGCCAGCCAGATGCCCAGTAATAAAGTGCCAACCAGAGCCCAGTAATATAGTGCCAGTCAGATGCCTGTAATATTGTGCCAGCCAGAGCCCAGTAATATAGTGCCAGTCAGATGCCTGTAATATTGTGCCAGCCAGAGCCCAGTAATATAGTGCCAGTCAGATGCCTGTAATATTGTGCCAGCCAGAGCCCAGAAATATAGTGCCAATCAGAGCCCTGCTCGTTTTAAACCACCCTCCTCCCCCCCCTTCCCCATTACTTACCGATGCTGCTCTCTGCTCCCGGACCGACACCTCCTCCGTGCAGTCTTACCTCTTGCACGGAGGATTGAAACACAGTCACCGGATGTGACGTAACGTCACTTCCGGTTGCTGTGATTATTTTTATTTATTTATTTATTTTTTACTTTTTTCCGGCGGCCGCGTCCGGCGGCCGCGTCCAGCGGATGCGGCTGCCAGAAAAAAGTTAAGCAGCGCGATGCGGGGGGGGTGCCGGTAGCACGGTTGTCACCCCCGCTGGAGTTGTCACCCGGTGCAGTCCGCCCCCCCCCCCGCCCCCCCCTCGGGACGCCACTGGGAGGACTTGTCATAGAGGGTGAAAGTCATACATGCAATGTCCAAGGGACAAGTTTACAACATGAAGTGTTTAAGGCAGTGTCAGATCCCTTTGATCCCAGCATGGAGTGTTGGTATATTGATGGGTCGTCATATTACAGGGATGGTCACAGGATGGCAGGTTTTGCAGGCATTTGTGTGAAAGAGGGTAAAATACAAAATCAGTTCGCATATTAATGCAAGGCTTTGTCAGCTCAGTATGTTGAAATAGCAGCATTTGTACAGGTACTTAAGGAAATGGAAGAATGTGGAGGGATTTTGAACATTGTCTCTGATTCTGATCAGGTGTGCAAGGGAGTTGCTGTTTATCTACCATGGTGGAAAGTTATGAGTTTTAGAGGAACAGATGGTAGTGAAATTAAGTATGCAATGCTTTGGCAAACCATAGATGATAAGGCAAGATATTTCAGTGAAGTTAATATTAGGAAAGTACAAGCTCACAAAAAGGGGACATCAGAGCATTACTGGAACAACAGAGTTGATAGATTGGCAAAAGAGGCAGCTAGTGATGCATTTGAATGGCCTTTACTAAAAACAATGCTTTCAGTGCCCGTAGCTGCTGTGACGAGAGCACAGCAGAAAGAGATTTCAGACAGAACAGGTGAATTAGCTAAATTACAAGAACAGGATGAGGAATTAGGACCATTGAAACATTCTTGTGACATAGGACCCATGCAATATGAAGGGCAAGAGTTATATGTGAAAGAAGGCCTGCTGGTAACAGATAGAAATAATTCTCCTCTTTTGGTGGCTCCTGTTGGTGTAAGGAAGGATATTCTTACATGGATACATGGCTCAGTTGAGGAGGACACCCAAAGCTGGCATTGGCAATGGAAAGATTAAATAATGTAGCATGGTGGCCGAAAAATGATAGAGACATGCAGGACCATATATCTTCCTGTTTAGAATGTGCTAGACATGACCCTGCAAATAGGAAAAGAAGGGGAGCTCTAATGAGGCAAGCACCCATGGGACCATGGGACGCATACAGATTGACTATACAGGGGAGTTACCAAACACTGCTCATCAAAACAAATTTTTACTAGTTGTAGTAGACTCATTTAGTCACTGGGTGGAAGCTTTTCCAACTAAAAATTGCACAGCAGTAACCACGGCAAGAATTTTGGTAAAAGAAATATTCAGCAGATGGGGGATACCCAAGGCTATTGACAGTGACAGCGGACCAGCATTTGTGAGCAATGTAATTCAGGAAATGTGTACATTACTGGCAATAAATCAGAAATTCCATATATTTTACCATCCAGAATCAGCTGGACAAGTTGAAAGAATGAATAGGACAATTAAAGATGCTTTGAAAAAGGTGGTGAATGAACAGGGTACAGACTGGGATGAGAAATGATCCTTTGTTTTGGCTACTATACGTTCCAGGGTGTGCAGATCTACAGGATATGCCCCATATGAAGCTTTGTTGGGAAGATCCATGAAAACATGGGAACATTTAATAAACCCTCTACCTGCAGCATTAGACACAGTGGTGCTTTCAGAATCCTGGGTGGAAAATCTAAAAAAATCATATCCTTAATGTACACAAGGCTATATGTGCTACTGATGAATGCACCCATAAAAATACTCAACAATGGTTTAATGCAAAAGGAGACGTAACTGAAAATCAAGTGGGTGATCGAGTTATGCTGCAGGACTTTTCTACTTTTCACCCATTTCCAAAAGCAAAATGGAAGGGACCATATGTTGTTGTTGATAAAATTGGGCCCTCTGTGTATCTTTTAGATTTGGGCAATAACAACTTTAGATGGAGCCATGCTTGTTAAATCAAGCCATTCAAAGGAAAAATGGACTCAATAGAACAAAATTATAAAGACTCATTTTTTTCTCTCTTCCCTCCCTTTTCTTTTTCTAATTTTTTTTCTCCTTCTCAGATATCAAAAATCGAAAAGAACTACAAAAAAAAAAAGAGGAAAAATAAATCATGGTGTTATTATCATCAAGACTGACAAAATGGGTGACCATGTGTACGGTTATTCTAGTAATAATGACATCTTTCTATTGGGGGACACAAGTGGGGGAGTGTAGTAGGGTAAAAAGGAGTACAGAGGAAAAAGGGTCAGTGACAGTTAGCATGAATGTAGTTGGAATGTCTAAGGAAGTAAAGGTAAATGAGTATAGTATCCATGGACTACTGGGAGACTGGGTAATGATACAATGTGACATAACTATGCCAAACGTTTTTCTTTCAGAATTTGCCATTTGGACATTTCCAGGGGGAAGTGACTTTCACAAAAGCACAAGTACATTGTGGGCCAACTCAACAGATGAAGCGAGAATAAAGATGGTGTTGGAAAGAAATTTCACTTTAACAAATGATGGCAATATTACGTGTAGCCCACATCAAATAGCATAACACAGAATAATTTTGTTATTAATATATTAAAGGATACAGAAGAATGCCACAAATATTCATCTTGGCCAAAACATGGACTGTTCATCAAACAGACTCAAAATTTTGTATATACTGATATATCATATGTTACATTACCACTTCTTTTACATTTTTCATATTATGATATTCCAGAGAGTTGCCCAGAGACAGTGAAATTATGGTTTAGAAATTCTTTTCAGGCACACATCGATTTATTCTGGGATGCTACACAAGGGCTCAGTTTTCGAAAATTATCTAAAAGGGATCTTGGAACAGATATAATATCAGGGATGAGCTTTGGAACTTCCATTTGGAATAGGGCTGCTATAGAAGGACTAAACTCAAGAGCACAACATTTTGTGGGAGGGTTGCAAGAAATTTTGCTTAAAGAGGGAAGAGTAGACTTTAACACTCTAGCTGAAACTGATTTAGACATACAGAACATTCACAGGATTGCTGCAAATTTGCAGGGGATTAATATATCTGTGAATGCTCTGATTGAATCAGTAAACAATAATAATGTATCCAAGGCTATGGTGTGTGGTATAGTTGGAGGCTTACTGAATGAACACTTAAGTTTAGGTCTCCAAGAGGTAAAAAGAGGTGAATGGCCAAGAATAATGAACTCATCAATGGTGTCTGGTTTGGTGAAGAATTATGGAATCGACTGTAAAAATCTGTTGTCATCAAAAATTAGAAGTCTGGAAAGCTGGTGTAATAAAGACCAAATTGGAAGGAAAGTAGTTCCACTAATTATTGACATTCCAGTATGGACAACAGTACCACTTCCTGTGTACATGCTGACTGTTTTGGGAGAACTGGAAACAGGCAATGGCACAAATGTGCTGAAGCAACTCCTTCCCCAAACTAGACTGGTGGTGAAAGAAGACCAAGTCTGGAATGAAAGACAGAATCATGTCTGGCTTTGCTCATGCATACCCGAACAGCTGGACCAAATAGATAGATGCTCTGACAAACATTCTGGAAGATGCCACATCCAACTTCAACGACCTGGTCCAGGGTGGAAGAAAGTACTACATGGAGAGGGTTCTGCTGTCTGTGCATTAGGTGTTTCTCTGATTCAGTGGCAGCAAAGAGTACATTGCAGTATGCCTCCTACTGGATGGTTTGTGAATCTCACAGAAGGATCAATAAAGATTGGAAATGAAATCCTCAGGGCCAACATACAGCTTAAACAGGCCTCTGTGGATGTAAGGGAGACTGATCTCGGCAATTGGGAATTCATGATTCCTCCTTTGTTTAAAACGATTCCATCACTTACGGTAGACTTGGATACATTATTTAAAATAAATAATCAGAGGGTTATAAAATTACAGGAACTGGTAAGAGAAAATGAGGCCAGTCTAAAAACATTAACAAAACACTTTCAGGTGCCCTGGTGGAGCATACCCTATAATACATACACACATCCATTGCTAAGAACTGTTTCAATTGTGTTTGTTTTCATACAGTTTGTATTAGTTATTCTATTGTTTGGACTTTATTGTTGTTTGCGCAAACAGCTTTGTAAAATGCTCAAAAAGGAAGAACATTTCGAATTTGCAAGAATGATTGAAATCAGATGATGGTTCTAATATAATCAAATAAGTATGAATCAATTCTTAGTCAGAACCGATTCAAGTGGGGAAGTGTAGGCATATGGGTCTATGCATATGTGTATTGGTATGTATGTATGTGTATATGTATGGATATATGGTTGTGTATGTAGAATTGTGTACGCATGTGCATACTTGCATGTAGGTATGTGGGTATATAGATCTATGTGTGAATAGGATTCCTTTGTGTATCTGTACACAAACAAATGTCCCTGGTTATATATGATGTTCCCTGGGGAGTTCACATCACTCTGTCAGGTAGAACAGGATGGGCTTTGATGTTTGATTACTCCTTACAGGAAGATAGAAACTTGCTTGGGATTGTAAAACAACTGATGGAGATTCCAGAGGGGAGGGACTGCGTTGTTTTGCCTGGGGAGTTTTTAATTAACATCAAAGTTGATTGTTGCTGGGAGTAAAAGAGGAGGGACATTACCAAAGGGATTGTACTAAAGGAGTAGTAAAGTTAGGGAACTTAGTGGGAAGTTTAGGTAAAAGAAGTTTGGAGTCTGGTGAGAAAGAATGGTCAAGAAGATTATTATGCTTACTGAAGTATTGAATATCCTTGTGTGATCTTGTCCTGGGCAAACTTTGAATAAAGTATGAAACTCTCTCTGGAAAGACTAAGTATTTTATTTCATCTCTGTTGCTGGAGCCTGAGTAGCAATATACATGGGAAAGGCCTTTATCTGGATAAGGTGATAAAGGTGATTCAAGTAATTTGCTTGGAAAGGTGGGACAGAGTGAATGAACATTTTAAAACACAACGCAGAGTGCTGAAACTATACAATCTATAAGAGATCTAAAGATATACTACAGCAGACAAACTGCCAATATATATAAAACATCTCTCAGCGTGACCTGGAACACTTGCCAACATACAACAGGTGGATCTACCTAATTTGTGTGAAAGGGGTTTAGCCCTGTAGCCCTTTAAATACCAAACACTGATTTGATTTAGTGCTTGTTTATTAAGCTGCTAAGGTGTTTTTCACCCGTAGTCCCTGGTTTTTGCAACTCTTGTTCCTGTAGTTCCTGTTCCTGATTGGTCTCCTGGATTTTTGACATTAGCTTGTATTTTTGGATATCCTGATTGTCACAACAATTGGTGTAGTGCATACCTACATCTACTATCTTTACAACTTGAGTGCTTCCTTTGATGCTGGAAATGATGTTGCAAGGTGTGAAATGTTACACTGAGTTAGTTGCCAGCAAGCCTATCTAGCATAGGTCTGTATCCCCCCATAGATAGTAGGTTCTTTTGATATGCTAAGTGGCTCTTACCAGTTAGAAGTCTTGTCCTGCAAAAGTCATCTCCCAAATATGCATTAATAATAACTCACAGATTATTAATCATGCCTTATTTTGTGAATATTTGGACAGGGAATAGTACACCCTACAAAATGAGTACAAATATGGCTGGTGCAACTTGAGCCATTTGGAAGCTATTGTGAAGTCTGTGGTATAGAGTCATGGGTAGCAAGTGTGACATTAAGTGTGGGTGGTGTTAAAGGGGGGTTTTATAATTATTTCTAGGGCAGACAGATAGTTTTAACCCTTGCATCACCATAACCTAGTCACATGCACTCTTGGAGTAGGGTGTATTCATGACACTGATCGCTCCTGCATTTGACCCCAGCTTGCCTTCGCGTTTACCCTCTCTTTGCTGCCTGCACCGACCCCGGCTTGGACTGTCGCTTCTGCTGATTTGCTGCCTGTATTAACCCCGGACTGTCTAATGTTTATTCTCCTCTGGCTGCTCCCCTTTGGCCCTTGGGATACCTTCCTGCTCCCAACATGATAAATATATTATTTCGTTCGGTATTGGACATCCGCGCCTTCAGCATTTATTAATTTGCCTTTTCCTGTAAAGGGTATATCTGCTGTGTGTGTCTTATTGGAGGTTGCAGATGTGGCCTACCATGTGGCAGTGCTGCTAACCGGTAGGCAGACAGAGCTGCAGTGTCACCAACCTGCCTTATGCTCCCGCTGTATCTGTCCATGCAGTCCTCAAGCTGCAGCAAGTTTCAGTTTCGAAATCCTGCAGCACCATGTTTTTGGAGCCCTATGGTCTCCAACATGACTACCTGATTAGGAAAATTTATACTGACAGACCCAGACTCTGTATTGTTTCCAGCAAAGTATACCACTGCCCCTCACAGCTTTTATTCTATTGCTCCTTCCGTTAGGAAGGTAAATTAACATTCCTCTTTCTCCTCTTTGGAATTTTTGCAATTTCTATCCTACTACCTTTATCAGGTTCCATCCCACTGTCAGGTTCCATCCCACATGCAGATCATACTGTGTAAAATATGTATTGATTTGTATCGGTTTCCTTGCTGTAATTTTGTCACAATCTCACCTACAGCCACTCGCCCAAATACCCACTGATCGGCTACCTACAGTGCAATCTTCGGGACCCGTATGGTGCGCAGCTGCTTCACCTCGATGTACTCAGCTACTGCGCCCCCTCCAGTGCCATCACGCCATCGCTGTCATGTGACGGACAGGAACATTTAAAAGGACTCTAAGCACCTAACACAGTGCTTGATTATTCTCTTCAGTGAGCCTCCTTGCATTTTATCATAAGTGTAGTCAATGTTATTGACCAGGGCCGATCCTTGGGTCATGAGCGTCTGGGTGCCAGATTTGTTTGGGCGCCCCCATGGTGGGCATGGTTTTATTACTAACTCTTCCCCTTTACAAATGTATTCATAAAATATAAAATAAACTTCCAACATTTTATTATCCATTATTTAAAAAAAAGAAAAGTAGAAACCCATGTATGATTACTAATGGAGAAAATGTCTAATCCCTATTATTCTTACTGAATGTGCTAATCAAGTGTGAAAATAAAAACAATACTATCACATTTGATTATCACATTCAATATGAATAACTATGATTAACACACATGTTCTCTCATATATGCAACAGTTATTTCGTAAATGTCACATAACAAGTCAACTGATTAATCCCTAAGAAACTTTGCTCATACTGCCTATTAATTAAATTGAATGGAGAAGACACCACTTGGCAATCTCCCATCACATTAATATTGGGGTATCCATTAATTCAGTCCAGTGCACTGTAAGTTTGGGTTCACACAACACTTTGGCATTTAAGGAAAGTAAAAAATACTATGCTTAAACATAATAACATGCATCTAGGAGACTAAATCAGTGTCTGACTGGACTTGTTTTTTTTTAGTCTGTGTCAACTGGACAGTGGCATCTCAAGCAATATATTTACGGGTGGGGGGCAAGAGGTAGGGTGACCACGAAAATATACACAGAAACTCATACACACAGTGACTCAGAGATACACACATGCACATATACACAGTCACTCCCGGACACACACTCACATATATCTAGTCACTCCCAGACACACACACATATCTAGTCACTTGCAGACACATACACACACACACACATATCTAGTCACTCCCAGACACACACACACACACACACACACACATATATCCCAGTCACTCTCAGACGCACACTCACATATACCCAGTCACCCACAGACACACACTCACATATACCTAGTCACTCGCAGACACACACTCACATATCCCCAGTCACTTCCAGACACACACTCACATATACCCTGTCACTTCCAGACACACACTCACATATACCCAGTCACTTCCAGACACACAGTCACATATACACAGTCACTTCCAGACACACAGTCACATATACACACACTCACATATAGCCAGTCACTTCAAGACACACACTCACATATACCCAGTCACTTCCAGACACACAGTCACATATACACAGTCACTTCCAGACACAGACTCACATATACACAGTCACTTCCAGACACACACTCACATATCCCCAGTCACTTCCAGACACACACTCACATATCCCCAGTCACTTCCATACACACACTCACATATACCCAGTCACTTCCAGACACACACTCACATATACCCAGTCACTCCCAGACACACAGTCACATATACCCAGTCACTTTCAGACACACACTCACATATACCCAGTCACTTTCAGACACACACTCACATATGCCCAGTCACTTCCAGACACACACTCACATATACACAGTCACTCCCAGACACACCATCACATGTACCCAGTCACTTTCAGACACACATACTCACATATACCCAGTCACTTCCAGACACACACACTCACATATACCCAGTCACTTCCAGGTACACACTCTCACATATACACAGTCACTCCCAGACACACAGTCACTTACAGACATTGACTCACGTATATACAGTCACTCACAGGTACACACAGACAGGGTAGATCATTATGCATACTGATTTTTCCAGTAGAGCAATCAGATGTTTTTCTGTACAACCCACACAGACCTCTGCCTGCTTATGTTAAGCTGGGCTCTCTGCCCAACAATAGTTTCACTTTGAGCATTGTGCAGACATCCACCGGCTATTAGCGAGAGCTATGCAGCTCTGCGGGGGACCTGGATCCCAGTCTTATAATCTGACCTCGATTTGAGGTCAGATTATAAAATGACCTTGAATATAAGACATTTGCTCTGAAGAAAACCTCATCTTATATTCGAGCAAATAAGGTATCTTTATTTGGTTTTATTAGGTTATAAACTTTTCTTCTAAATATTACATTGTGTCAATGAATCATTTATAAAATGACATACAGACACCCTTACAAACATACGCACACAAAAACATCCTTACACACACACACACGGCCTTACACAGACTTTTTTTCTTATACTATGTATCTTTATTTGGATTTATTAGGTTATACACTTATCTTCTAAATAGTACATTGTGTTAATGTGTCATTTATACAATTTTCGCAGTAAAAATAGTTTTACACACACAGCCCTACACACACACACACATCCTTAAATACACACTCACAGACATAATTACACACACACACACATCTTTATACACACACACACTCACCCTTACACACACAGACATTGTTACACACAGACACAAACACACCTTTACACAGATTTATTTTCTTTTTTTTACCTAAAAAATAAAGTAGTTATAATGTTTGTCCTCTAGCTACGCCGCTCTATGTTTGTGAACTTAAGTTAATATTTTTTTTTAACCTTTTAAACTTTTCCAAGCTAGTCATAATCACTTATGGGATTAAGGGTATTTGTGTCTTTTCCCCTTTCATGTGTTGATCTCCATTATAAAATGTCTCCGGATAATGTAATATGTATATATATATATATAGTCTTCCACATTCCTAACTCTGTTATCTGTAACCAAATATTTTACTGATAAGTTCATAGTATCACCGGAACAGATAAGGTGACCATTGTTGTGCAAGGTTTATTACTCTAAAGCCACATCTCATTGTACTGATGCAGACACAGCTGTGTACACACTAGAGGAGAAGGGGGGCTTCTCAGCAACTTGCTAGCCCACCCAAACTGGCAGAAACTGACAGACACAGACACACTGAGATTATTGGGATTTTTGAATTGTAGAAACTAATAAGGGTTATTATAAATACACCTAGTTGATTCAAATCACCCATTAAAAGATAAAATGATATCACACCTTCACTAATAAATATGTAAAGTATAATTAATCCTACATATTAATTAGAATATTGTTTTTATTGTTTTATTAGTGTGGTATATATTTTATTATACATTTTTATGTAATGTGCAATGATAAGAATAAGAATATGATAAATATTTACTATAATTTGAAATTGTATTAACACGTCTATATATTGCTCACTATAACAATAGAAATCTCCATACCCATAGTATTGAGCTAAGTCCCAGGAGTAACTCCCATCACTCAATTCTTCAATTGAAGGAGTCCCAACTGCAAATCCCACAATTTCTGGGATCTATATGTTTTAGCCTGGTGTTTATCTGTCATCCTTTCTGCAGAAGGAAGCCAGAGGAATATCCTATAGATATTACCAAGAACCATAAGTTCTTATAGTCTAGCTATTTACCCAAATATGTAATATCTAATCTCCAGAGATTATCTAAGATTCTCATTCTTAAGGTCTAAGCTAGAATACATACATTATCATTTACCGCGAAGATTAAGAAATAGCCACCTTGAGTAGTTATATGATTTAGTAATATTACCTTACCTAAACAGAGTATATGTTGGTAATTTGTAGGTAATTATAGTGTACTATCATTAACCATTTTAAATACTAATCATTGTAGGTTGTATCTAAATAAAATGCATTTCCATCTGTATGTATGTTGATATAGGTACAGAGCTGCATATTTAATGTTTTGTCCTACTTACTTATGTTATAAGTCATACATGTGAATTATGATTAACATCTGTTGATATTGTATTTTGTTGTTATGCTATTTTGCTTACCGTTTGATCTTTATTCTATATCCAATAAATTCATTATTATTTTATTAATAATTGTTGCAGTGTATTTACTTTTGTAAAAACGTCATCCAAACTCTCACACACATAACGAATTCTTGATATGGGTATTTTTAGTCGGATCCATATATTTGAATCATCAATTTTCATATTTTTTTATGATTCATAATTAATAACTCATATTCATATTTTTATGGTTATTAATAATCCGACATATATATATATATGTATGCATGTATCTATATATATATCTATATATATATATATCTCTCTCTCTATATATATATATATATCTCTCTCTTCTACAAATCAAAAATCCCAATAATCTCAGTGTGTCTGTGTCTGTCAGTTTCTATACTCAGTTCCTTGAAAGATGGCATCATTTTTCTATATCATAACTGTTTACATTTGTAGTTACCAATTTAAGTAGACAGTTTTAATTGTTCAAGAAGTCTTAGTGAGCTATTCACTAAAAGCGAGGTACAGGTGGGATGGCAATTTCATCTCACCACTTTAACTATACATTTTGCAGGGATAAATCTGATTAGTTTGCTTACCAGTGGAAACTCACCAGGTTTTTTCCTGTATAATGTATAGCTAAAGTGATTAGCTGAAATGTTAATTATCTCACTGTCTATGAAATTGCATGTGTATGTCTGAAATTACCAATTAGGCCTGTAATTCAGCATCTTTAGAAAATGACTTGCCCAGCTCTGCAGAAAAGAAATGGATTGGATGAGCAGGAATATTTTCTGGGCGCTCTGACAGTATCAGAGCGCGAGTCGGCAGAGCATGTAACTCTCGTACTAAACTCAGTCCACCGAGGTGCCGTTACCGCACCTCCGTGTTTGACAGCATGTTTGGCTCCCCTGGCTGAAGCAGAGGAGGCTCACAATGAGGAAACAAGGCGTCCGGCATGAGCAAGTTCATATAGCAGCGCCTGCTCTTCATGCCAGCGCCAGTATAGGCGCCCCTTTATTTTTTAGCTAGCAGCACCTGGGAGCGGTGCATGACTTTGTGAAAGACAGGTCTTGTCAAAGAACTTTATAACATTCTATGAAGAAGTCAGTAAAATATAGATCTATTTGATAGTTTCACACAAAAGGTTACTCTACAGGCTCTGAGGAAGCCCAATTAACAGGCACTGCTTGATTTGGGGTTTGAGAATCTATCACGTGAGATTTGGAATTTCTTCTGGACTCCCTTAATTTTATGTGTAAGATATTTTATGCATCTTATTAAACTTGTTTTGTGCTTATACTGATTTCTTCATATTATTTGGAGGCTATTAGGCACAAAGATCAAGAAAGAAGATACAAGAACAGCACTTTATTTCAATATTGGAGTGAGAGTCATATATTTTAAGTGTGTACCCATTTTATACACCGTAATTGGTGATTTGTAATATTGGATATGCATCTTATCACTTTACACCTTGTTTAGCAATTTAGCGCACTGTCACTTTTTGTTGTGAGTTTTGTTTTATTTCATTGGGCACTGAGGGATTTTTGCAGACGGTTTTTGCAGCTTGAGCAAATTTAAAATTAGTGCCACTAAACCTCATCATTCTACCATATAGATAAATGTAAAGTTATGCATTATGGGAAAAATAATAACAAAGCAACATATACTTAAAATGGTATCTCCCTGGGAAAAACTGCTAATGAAAATGACTTAGGAATAATTGTAGATAACAGACTTAGCAACAGTGCTCAATGCCAGTCATTAGCTACAAGGGCCAATAGGATATTGGCATGTATAAAACGTTAGAAAAAAGGTGTCTCAGAGGGGATATGATAAATATTGGCAGGGCAAATATAAAGATGTCTCCAGTGACCTGTTCAGCCTAGTTAGTGGGCTGTCCTCAGTCCCTGTCCTAGAACTCTGTTGAAGGGTTTACCTGTCTCATGCTTTCTTATTTCTGATTTCCTTGCTGTTTGTTATTCTGTTTAATTTCATTCTGCATTTTCTATGTTTCCCTCTACCTTTGCTCTGTATAAATATGCAGCCACACCCATTTAGTTCCTCTCAAGCGTCAGATCTGCGGACTACAGGAATACTCTGTGTCTTGTGTGCCTATGTAGTGTCAATATTAAGATCCTGTAATTAATTTGCTATTATATTGTGCAGTTTTAGAGTTAGGAGCTTGTGAGGTACTTTGATGCTGATGGAAAGCTTTTCATGTAAATGACCATTTTGGTGTAACTGAACCTCCACCATTTATAATTTCATAGTAAATGGTGTAAGTTTATTAGGTTTTTAGGATAGTTCCCGAATTTATGTTTGTTTGGATGTTCCCTTACCCTCTTTCCCTGAAGCATCTGAGGATCCCAGCTTCTCACTCCATCCCTTGTGTTTCTTTGATCCTAGCCCTGATCTCTGTATGTTGCCCTGTGTTATAAATGGGACTTTTCCTTGTTGTCCTAATAAGCAAAATATAAGCTGGCAATATCATGGTGCCAGCAATAATTAGGAAATGCAGAGAATGAGGAATATGTGGAAAAGAGGCTCTTGTCTCTGAACACACTAATTTTACCTCTACATAAATAATGTAAAGTTATATTATTTGTATTCTCAAGGTAAGTTTTCCCTTGGGGCATTGCATTTTATTGTTCTCTTATAATGTCTGATACCTTGAGTTTGGGTGTAGATTCTTTTCTGAGGTAAAATGGAATTCAATAACCTAAAAGTAAAATGAGCTTAAATAATTAAGAGAAGATCTCTTCTACCAGTTCTAGTACCAAGTATAGTGTCTAAATATAAAACCATAATTTGGCCTGTGTATAATACTGAATTGAAAATCCTCAGTAATTTACTTATATGATCTCCAGGAAATTGTCATTTGTTAGGTGCTGAGTTCAGCTATCCCGATTAGGAGCTCAATAAAACAGAAGTAGTTGGTGCACAATGAGACCAGCCTGTTTTGCACAGGCAATTATTGAATATGCACAAATTGCTCACCACATGGAAAGTAGCTAATCCACTGGAAAATAGTTAGCAGCAACGTATTGTGTATATAAGGAATAGGTTTTAAGATTAATTATATGTCCAATTTAGGGTAGTATTAGTGTTTGATTAATTTAATTCAAATATAATATTAAGACTGTATAGGGAATAATTAGATTTTTTAAATGACAATTTTCCCAACACAGACATAACCAAAGACTGTCCTAAATACTTACATCCAGATAGTTTGTAAGCACTGTTGGTGCAGTTCCATTGTTAAGATTCAAATTTGAAAATCCCTTCAGCTTAAACTCCTGGAAAACGTCAGCTAGATTCATACCCATGTCCCCTAGTGTCTCGCGTACTGAAGGCATCCTCTTCAGTGGTATCCTATCAAAGAGAGACAACACAGCATGTTTGACTAATTTTGTAGTAATAATTTCCAAATGTTATAATAATTTTCTTCATTTGACACTCAAAGAGGTTTGCAAATATTGAGATTCTGTTAATCAGATGTATTAACACCTTAGTGACATGACTTTTTTGGCTTGTCCGACGCTTGGTGACATGGGCTGTTTTAACATTTCTGAGGTGTTTGTGTTTTGCTGTAATTTATTTCTGTCTCATTTAGTGTACCCTCACAAACTATATATTGTTTTTATCGTTATAAGAAGGGCTTTCTTTTGATACCATTATTTTGATAATAGCATATAATTTGATGTAAAAAAAATAATAAAATATGGCAAAAAAATTGAAAAAATACTTTTTTTATGACTTTTATTTGAAAAATCGTATACTCATGTACAAGAGACAACAAAAAAACACTGCTAAAAAGTTTCTAATATATGTCCTGAGTTCAGAAATAGCCCATGTTTTTATGTTTTTGTGCTTTTTTATTCATGTTACAGGGCCAGAACTATAAGTGGTGCAAAGCTATTTTAAAATCCTTTCTTTCAAAATTAGCGATAGTGACATTGTAACACTGATTTCTGTACTAAATCCATGAATGACCCCCAACATGTACATATTTTTGAAAACTAGACAACTCAGGGCATTTAACTTGGGGTATTTTGACACATTTCATGTAGCCATTTTACCACCAATCTATGCCAAAGTTTGCAGCAAAAAATCTTTTTTTTTAATTTTTCACATATATTGCAATTTAGGTAAACATTACCTTAAAATGTGAAGGGATATTTCCAAATAACACCTCAATATGTGTTCAGCAACATCTCCTGAGTACAGGGATACCACCCATGCATAGGTTTGTTGGTTTGTTTTGGGACTAAAAGGCCACATTTAGGGGGTGCACATTTTGGTTTTCCAACTTGGAATTCTGACATGCAGAAAACTTGTGCCCATGTCCCATTTGGGACATTTTTGAAGCCAGAAAGTGTATTCTACCCCACAAAACCACATATATTTTTAAACTAGACACCCTAGGGTATTTCAAATGGTAGTATTTTAACACTTTCCATGCACTAATTATACTACCAGCCTATGTCAATGTTTTGGGTAGTAATTTTTTTTCACATACATTGTACTTTGGGCATGAATTCACAGATCCTGTTATATGTCAGTGCCAAACAACACCTCAATATGTGTTCAGCAACATCTCCTGAGTACAGGGATACCTCCCATGTATAGGTTGGTTAGGTTATTTGGGGGTTAAAAGGCCACATTTGAGAGTTGCGCTTTTTGGTTTTCCAACTTGGAATTCTGACGTGCAGAAAACCTGCTCCCATGTCCCATTTGGGACATTTTTGAAGCCAAAAAGTGTATTCTATCCCACAAAACCATATATTTTTGAAAACTAGACACCCTAGGGTATTTCAAATGGTAGTATTTTAACACTTTCCATGCACTAATTATACTACCAGCCTATGTCAATGTTATGGATAGTAATTTTTTTTCACATACATAGTACTTTGGGCATGAATTCACAGATCCTGTTATATGTCAGTGCCAAACAACACCTCAATATGTGTTTAGCAACATCTCCTGAGTACAGGGATACCACCCATGTATAGGTTGGTTAGGTTATTTGGGGGTTAAAAGGCCACATTTGAGAGGTGCGCTTTTTGGTTTTCCAACTTGGAATTCTGACGTGCAGAAAACCTGCGCCGATGTCCCATTTGGGACATTTTTGAAGCCAAAAAGTGTATTCTATCCCACAAAACCATATATTTTTGAAAACTAGACACCCTAGGGTATTTCAAATGGTAGTATTTTAACACTTTTCATGCACTAATTCTACCACCAGCCTATGTCAATGTTATGGATAGTAATTTGTTTTTCACATTCATTGTACATCGGGCATGAATTCATAGATCCTATTATGTGTCAGTGCCAAACAACACCTTAATATGCGTTCAGCAACATCTCCTGAGTACAGGGATACCACCCATGTGTAGGTTAGTTAGATTATTTGGGGGCTAAAAGGCCATGTTTAGGGGGGGTGCATTTCCAACTTGGAATTTTGACATGTAGTCAGCCTGCGCCCATGTTCCATTTGGGACACTTTTGAAGCCTGTCAAAGTATTTTACCCCATAAAACCATATATTTTGGAAAACTAGACATCCTAGGATTTTTAAAATTGTGGTATTTTAACACTTTCCAAGTGCTAATTCTTCCACCAACCTATGTCAAAGGGTTGGGATGTCATTTTTTCCCCACACACATTGTAGTTCAGGCAGGAATTTTCAGATTCTGGTATTTGCCACTGCCAACCAACACCTCAATATGTGTTCAGCAACATCTCCTGAGTACAGGGATACCCCCCATGCATAGGTTTGTTGGTTTGTATTGGGTCTAAAATTCCACATTTAGGGGGTGCGCAATTCCAACCTGGAATTTTGACATGTAGTCAGCCTGCGCCCATGTTCCATTTGGAACATTTTTGAAGCCGTCCAATGAATTTTACCCCATCAAACCATATATTTTTGGAAAATAGACATCCTAAGGTATTTCAAATGGTGGTATTTTAATACTGTATAGGTACTAATTCTACCACCAGCCTTTGTAAAAGTTTGTGGTAGTACTTTTTTGGGAGGTTTTTTTCCACATGCATTGTACTTCAGGCATGAATTCACAGATTCTGGTATATGTCACTGCCAAACAACAACCCAATATGTGTTCAGCAACATCTCCCGAGTACAGGGATAGCACCCATGCATAGGTTTGTTGGTTTGTTTTTGGCTAGAAGGCAACATTTGTGAGATGCGCATCTCAAAATTCCAACTTGGAATTTTGACATGTAGTCAACCTGCGTCCGTGTCCTTTATGGGATATATCTTTGAAGCCAGCCAATGTAATTTACCCCCACCAAACCATATATTTTTTTATCGGTAGACCCCCATCACTACTTGTGGCAAGGGCTCAGCAGCCACCGATACATCGCTAGATGATGTATCAGAAAGCTGAATAGGGTCAAAATCGAACCCTGAGTCCACGGCCTCAGAATCAGTGCGTAAGCAGTGATCTCGAGCAAAGAAGGGGTTAATAGCTCTTAGAAGAGCCTATCTAGTACTGTAATACATTACAGTACAAAGAAATTAATCCATAAAACAGTGCAGACAGCAAAACATACTGTTGCTGTGCAAGATTAATGCTTACACAGTGATGAATGGCAGGGAAGGGGTTAATACACAGTGAAAGACTTTCATAAAACCTGACAATTTTATAAAATGTTATTTTATATCACTTATACTGATCTGTCTCTTTCCGTCACAAAAATGTAAGTGAGGAGAGGGAGGCAGATCAATATTTGTGAATATTGATCCGACCAATTTTGATCTGACCAGGGCGAATGGTGAGCTTAATTGAGAAATCACCAAACCGCCTTTGCCACTAATTCGCTGTTACTGATCGCTATGCGCTCAGGCAGCTTAAAAAAAAAAAAACTCAAATATTTTTACTTTACATGTAATCCCCTAGCGGGTATGTGTAAAAAAAATAAAATAAAAATATGCAGACAGATAAAAATTGCTTTGGCTTCAATATCATTGCGTAAGCAGTGATCGACGGCAAAGAAGGGGTTAATAACTCTTAGAAGAGCCTTTTTAGTACTGTAATAAATTACAGTACAAAAAAAATGTACCCCTAAAAAATGCACAAACGGCAAAAATAAATGCGCTGATGTGCACGATCACTGCTTATGCAAGATCAGTGGCAGGGAAGGGGTTAAACGCAGGGAATTGCTTTAATAAAAATTTTTTTATTGTTTTAATATTTGTGTGTTGTGTGTTTATTGTTTTTTTTTACTTTTACTTACTTTTAGAACTTTGATCTGTCTCTCTCCCTCACTAAAAAAATGTGAGGAGAGGGAGGCAGATCATAACTGGTCAGATCAATATAGGGTTAATATTGATCTGACCAGTCAGTGGGGATGTTCAGCAGAACATCCCCACTGCCTGTCAGTGTGCCTGGCAGTCACTGATTGCCTCTGTGAAGAGGCAATCGTGTGACAGCCAGAGAGCACAGGAAGCAGGTACTTCCTGCCTCCTGTGCTCTTGCCCTTAGAAGGGCAGCGCCATCTTGGTCACTCAGTGACCAAGATCGTGCATTTTTTTTTTGTGTTCTTGATTGCCTCGACTTGCGAGGCAATCAGGAACACTTTCTGAGCATAGGAAGCGAAAAATTCGCTTCCTATGCTCATTTTTTAATGCCCGTCGTTTTAAAGGCACTGTGCCTTTAAAACCGGCATTTCGATCGCTCTCCGGAGCGATCGAAATGCCGACGGGCATTTTTTTTAGTATTGTACGATGCTTCCACACGGAAGCATCGTTACAATACCATCAGAGCACTGAAAGCGGAAAAACTCCGCTTTCAGTGCTCGTTTTGACACAGGACGGACTAGGTCCGTCCTGTGTCACTAACGCCTCGGCACACAGGACGGACCTAGTCCGTCCTGTGTTGCCAAGGGGTTAAATTCAGGGGACATTCAGCCTTTTTAAATGTGGATAGGTCTGATTGAATCAGAAAGAAAGATTCAGTCCCAGCATAGTAACTTAGGTCTTTTTTTTATCTTATTGTCCTTACCATAAATAATCCATTCCTTTATTGTCTATGAAATAGGCGCTCTTCCAGTTTCAGGGGATGACCTCTCGTTCTTTGTACATGTCTGTTAATGAATAGGTCAGTCTTTATATTGGCCTTGGACATATGTATATAATGTTATCATATCCCCTCTAAGATTACATTTTTACTCTCTCTTCCATAACCAAGGTCCTCCAAACCCCATTAATTTTCTAACCTTCCTTTGCACTTTTAAGGACTGGTGGCCAGAATTTCATTGCAAATGCAAGGAGAGGTCTTACCATTGGCTGTTAACGAGGCAAGATGATATCCTCCTTCCGTGTATCAATACTCCGTTTTATAGATGCCAATATCTTACGGCTGACTGATTGTGTACAGTTGCTAAGTTTGTTGTTTACAATTATTCTTTCACTTAAGTAGTTTTTCCAGGGAGATACCATTGGAAGTGTATGTTGTATTGTTATTATTTACTGACTGAATCATGATTGTGTGCACTCTGGGTGCGGTTTGCTGACCAAATACTGTGTTTTGAAGGAAGAACAACATCTGAGAGGCATCACCACAAATCATTGAATGCATTTTGTATATTTACCTTCTAAAGCACTCAATGTGTTGGAATATAATGGGTTATAAGTTATTTTAAGCATAGGCAACCATAGTTCCAGATACACAATGTCCCCTAAATGTGGGGTTGGGGAGCCTTCTCCAAACACAGTATTCCTACACTGAAAAGTGTCAAAAGTTATAAAAAAGCGCAGTCCATGTTGTACATTTCAAACGGCGATTGCACTTTTTAATAAAACTCCAGACACTTTCCAGCGCAGGAATATTTATATAGCACAGTAATAAATTCAAAGAAAATCACATTTTATACATGCCTGTGGTGTCTTCTGTCTAGGACATCACCTGTGACCCAATGTACAAATAACATTTACCATTGAAAAGAAGTTAATTTGTATAACAAGTTTTCGGTGAAGTCATAAACAAGAGACACCACAGACATTTAAAAGTAATTTTTCAACTTAATATGTAAAGAGGAATTACTCAACAATATGACCTCTCTGCAGTGACGTTTGAGATGGGGTCAAAAAGGATGGATAAAATGATATAATATTAGCTAGAATTTGGGAGAATAGTGAAAAAATGGAAAAAGTGAATTTAATGTATGTACTTGTCTTTTGATACATTTGTCTAAAAAAAAAAAAAAAAAGTGTTTCTTGTAATTCATGTATTTTCTTGCATTTCTGCTAACACAAAATGTAAAAGATTATGTATACATAATCTTTTACATTTTTTTCTTCATTCCAATATAAACAGTACTCAGGGGACAGAGTTCAATTAAAGGACAATAAGCCCATTTATTGTGAAGCCAGTACAGAATGATGATGAAAAGCAGATATTTTAAATAATAAATGCCATATGAAATGAATGAATTTTCATCTCCCAAATTTAATTGGTTAAGTCCATTTATTGTGAAGCCAGTACAGAAGGATGAATAAAAGCAGATATTTTAAATAATAAATGCCATATGAAATTAATGAGTTTTCATCTCCCAAAATTAATTCTATGCCTTGCATTCATGTGAGGCCCTATGATAATTTGTAGCATTTACAATAATTCCAAACATTTTAATATTATATTGACAGTTGAGCGGACACCTGGAAGTCGAACTTGACCCCGAACTTGACCCCGAACCCGAAACACATTGAAGTCAATGGGGACCCGAACTTTTGGGCATTAAAATGCCTATAAAAAAGTCCTGGAAAGGGCTAGAGGGCTGCAAAAGGAAGTAAAATGTGGGTAAGAGTAGGACAAGTACCCTGCAAACAAATATGGATAGGGAAATAACTTCAAATAACATAAAATACATACAAATTAAAAATACAGCTGAGCCATAAAATAGCACTAGATGGAATCTTTGATTTTAGTTTTGGAAGAACATAAATCTAAATCTAAAGCATGGCTGCCAGGAGGATCAACAGAATTATTCATTTGAGAGAGGGTTGGAGTGCAGGGTATTCTCTTTCAGTTTATACTAAGTGACCCATAGGTAGAGGAGGCGGTGTAGGTGGAAGCGGCGCTGGAGGAGGAGGTAGCCATCATTTTTCAAAATGCGCTGTAAGCACAGTATTGGACTGTTCTATTTGACCCTCAGATATGACATGCAACGCAAGACGCAAATGTACTATTTATCACCCAAAACAATTAGAATTTTTCAAAGTGCGCTGTAAGCACAGTATTGGACTGTTCTATTTGACTCTCAGATGTGAAGTGCACCGCAAGACGCAAATGTACTATTTACCACCCAAAACTATTAGAATTTTTCAAAGTGCGCTGTAAGCACAGTATTTGACGGTTATATTTGACTCTCAGATATGAAGTGCACCGCAAGACGCAAATGTACTATTTACCACCCAAAACTATTAGAATTTTTCAAAGTGCGCTGTAAGCACGGTATTTGACGGTTCTATTTGACTCTCAGATGTAATACATGTAATGCTATTGCTATTCTTTAAACCGAAATAGAGTCCCCATTCAGACGAATAGGTCAATTGACCTATTTGTATGAATGGGGAGTCTATTTCGGTTTTTATAGAATAGCAATAGCATTACATGTATTCCATAAACCGAAAGTCTATAAACCGAGAAATTCGGGGGGGGGGGGGGGGGTTGGTACGCCCATTCCATAGTTTTTGGGCAAGGTAGTCCTAGACCCCCGTTCAATTTCAGTTTTTGCAGCAGAGCAGTGGAAAGGCGGGGGGGGGGGGGGGGTTATGTGCCCATATGTATTTAATAAAAAGTGTTCGTAGAGATGAAAAAAAGGCCCTTGGGAGCTGAATTGGAATAGTTTGAAATAAATAGTTGTGGGAGGAAGTTGATTTTTAGGGCGTTTATCCTACCCGTCCAGGAGATAAAAAGTGGGCCCCACCCCGTAAGGTCCCTCTGCAGTGTCGCCAACATGGGTAGAAAATTGTGGGAGTAAAGTTGGGATAAGTCACTTGAAAGCCAGATACCTAGATATTTAATTTTATGCGTGCACTATTTAAATGGGAAGGATGAGGCGAGAGCCCTAGAGACATTACAGGGCAAATTTATATTCATAATTTCTGATTTGGTGAAATTAATTTTAAGATTGGACAGTTCCCCATAGGTGCGAAATTCACGAAGGAGAACAGGCAGGGATACTCTTGGTTGCGACAATACAAATAGTAGGTCGTCTGCAAAAGCCAGGACCTTGTGGTGAAAAGCCTCAGCGTGGAGTCCTGTAATATCTTGTTCCTCCCTTATTGCCTGCATAAAAGGTTCCAGGGAAAGAACAACAAGAAGGGGAGAGAGTGGACATCCCTGCTTGGTCCCGTTCACGATAGGGAAAGAATCGGACATGGCCCCATTAATCCGCACTCGGGCACAGGGACGGGAGTACAGGGAAGCCACCCAGGTTGTCATGTGTGGGCCATACCCCATTGAATTATTACGTCCAGTTCAGACGGTCAAAGGCCTTTTCAACATCCTGTTGATAACATGACCGTTTCTGTAGATGTGGTTTGGGCTAGCTGGATCAAATTAAGAGCTCGAATGGTGCTGTCCGGGGACTCCCGTCCCGGTACAAAGCCAGACTGATCTGGATGGACCAAACTGGGAAGGAACACTTGGATATGTGAGGCCAGGACTTTTGAGAACAGTTTTAAGTCTACATTAAGTAGGGAAATAGGTCGGTAGTGTTCACAGAGCTCAGGGTCTCTACCTTCTTTTGCAATAACTGCGATAGTCGCTGCCAGCGTGTGGGGATGAAATGGGACACCCCTTAAAATAGAGTTAAACGCGGTAACCATGTGGGGGCTAAGCAATGTGGCAAATTTTTTATAATAGCTAAGGGGTATTCCATCAGGCCCAGGACTTTTGCCTGTCTTAGTGCACTTGACAGCCCATGCCAGTTCCCCCGCGGTTATCTCGGATTCCAAGGAGTCCGAGTCCTCCTTGGACAAAGTACGGGTAACATGTTTCCCAAGATATGCTAGAATTTTAGCCTGAAATGTAGAAAGTTTCCCCGGGTCAAACAGGGGAGGCGATTGATTGGACAGTCAGGTGTAAAAGGACACAAACTCTGCTGCAATTCCCCCCGGCATCAGTCTCGATGTGCCGTTGGAGAATATACGTCTGCTGACGTCTCTTCCTTAGGGCTCTTGCTAAATACTTGCCAGGTTTATCCCCATGTTCGTGGCATATAGCTTTTAATCTGGTATAGTTTCTGTGTGCCTGCTTGTGTAAAATGTCTGCCAAGTCTTTGCACAATAACAACAGTTTTTGGAAATAAGTGTCGGCCAGTGTGCGTTTGTGTGCTCGTTCAAGTACCCCTATCTGTGTACAGATCGCACTCAATGCCGCTAAGCACTCCTTCTTTTGTTTTGTGGCCAATCGGATCAAATGGCCTCTCAAGATACATTTGTGGGCCTCCCATATCATAGGGAAAGGGACCTCGGGAGTGATATTTTCAGTAAAATATTCATGTAGTATGGTTTCTGTGGAACCTGTGGATCGGCAAGCATAGATTCATTCATGCGCCAAGTGCGTTGGAGCGGTTTCAGCCAAGGAATAGTAAAGGAAATTCCCAAAAGGGCGTGGTCAGACCATGTTATTAGCCCGTAATCGGCCTTAGTCATATGGGGTAAATGATAATGTGTGGTGAAGATATAATCTATCCGTGTGTAACGGCGGTGAGGGGTAGAGTAGTAGCTGTAATCTCTATCAGTGGGATGGAGCGCTCTCCAGCAGTCCACTAGCTGTAGATCTTGGAGGGATTTCCTAATTTTACGTGTGACATGTGCGGGTGTTTGGGTGCATCCGGTGGAGGTGTCTACCGTGGGGTCGAGGGCGATATTGAGGTCACCGCCCAGAATCAGCATGCCTTCCTGGAAGGTCGCTAAAAGGGTCATTGTTTTAGAAAACCAGACGTTCTGCTTCGTGTTGGGGAGGAAGACATTAGCGAATGTGTATAGACGCCCGGCCATTTCACCCGTGACAAACAAATACCTGCCCTCAGGATCCGCAAGGTAGGAGAGATTTTAGAAAGGGAGGTGTTTAGAAATAAGTATTGCTACTCCTTTGCATTTCTCTACTGGATTATTACTATAAAATCCAATAGGAAAGTCACGGTTGATTAAAGTGGGGGCTGCAGGGCCTTTAAAGTGTATTTCTTGTAGAAGCGCCACTGATGCCCGTTTCCCTTTTAGATCTCTCAACAAAACTGACCTTTTTTCAGGGACATTCAGCACCTTGACATTATGGGAGACAATATACATGTTGGTAAAGATTAACCACCTGTGGTGCAACAGAAAATAATACTAGTAGACCTAGAATTGTATAATGACCCGGTTGGGAGTCCGAAGAAGAAGAAAAAAAAAAAAATAACAACGACAAAACAAGTGATCAGGGATGGATGGTGTTGGGGAGGGGAAGACTAGACAGGGACAACACAACAAATACAGAGGGAACTTTCCTAACACCTGTGGTTTCTACTGCCCAGAGAAACGGAGGGACCCTCGACCTGCGGGGGTATCTCCTAGACTCCGCCAGTACACAAAATGGACACCTATGGTCCCAGGTGGAACACCCCCCGTCATTGCACTGTCAGTCACAAAATCGTACGACCCTACAGTGGCGCGGGGAGATTAAACCGAGGAATACGGATGTCATCCCTCCACATGTCGGCCAACTCAGTGCAATCCATAACTGTGCATCATATGGCGCACATTGTAAAATGTAAACACATAAGGCAATAAACAGTATAACATCATAGCTTTCAGCAAGGCAAGATATGCTTAGGCTCTCCCATCTCCTTGGCTGAAAGCCATCCTGGAGGCTCAATATCCCACAAACAGAGCCGCCAATATGCATAGTGATGCTTAGAATAAAACGTGGGCATGTGGCCCTAACAATTCCACCCAATATATCCAGTGCTCGGTACCGTAAACAACAGACATTGTGATACATAAGTGCTACCTGAGGAGGCCATGAGCCTATGGCCCTGGTGCTGGATCCGAAGGTATTCTGGTAAATCTGCATACACATATACGGTTTATCAGCCAATGGGTGGTCTAAAAACATATTTACAATATTCAAGGGTTAAGTTTCCACAACAAAGCCATATCTTGGGGACAAACTGGTCCCATGCTGTAATGGGAGCAAAACAGCAAAAGGAAAATGAGAAAAAATGGGTGCTCATTCCTCTGCTCTTCGGACCTCAAACATATCAGATGCCTCTCTCGATCTGGATGAGGCGGGGGTCACAGATGGTGCCCTTCTCATGCCTCCCCTTCTAGGCCATTGCCGGTTCGCTCTCGTTGGGCCCATTGGCCCCTGTCTCACCTCCGAAAGGCTCCAGTCCAGGATACGCATCTCAGGAATCCACAGGTCTGCCAGGAAATTGGGAAGATCATGGTGGTATCTGAGTGAAATTGGCCCATCTTCATGACGGACTGTGAGGCAAAAAGAGTGCCTCCAGTGGTACTGGGGTCCCCGCTGTTGTAGCACCAGGGTGACTGGTCTCAGGGCCCTACGGGCCTGTAGTGTCAGGTCCGAGAGATCTTGAAAGAAAGCAACCACCTGCCCACCAAAGCTCCATGGAGCTACTTCCTGGCTTTTGCCATGATCCGTTCCTTCAGAGGGTAATCGCTTACACAGCAAATTATGTCTCTCGGGGGTGCCAAGGCGGGGCCCCGGGGTCATAGGGCTCGATGGGCTCTATCCAAGGGTATTGCTGAGTCTGGTGGGCGCCCCAAAAGCTCATTCATAATGGTAGTAGCCAAAACCCTCACCTCCTCGGGTTCCTGTGAGTCATGCTCCGGGACTCCCCTCAGCCTGATATTATGCCTCTTTCCTCTGGCGATAATCAGCCAGGTGTGTGGCATGTTGGGCTGTGATTCTTGCAACCTGGGTGAGTTTCTTAGTTTGCACCGCCGACTCTTCCTCCTGACGCGCTACTCTCTGTTCCACTTTTGGCAGGTCTGTTTTGAGGCCTACAATTGCGTTGGCTACAGTTTGATTTCGGTAAGGAGGGTGCTAAAATCCTCTCGCCACGTTTTCGAGGAGAAGAGCATGTCGGTGCTTCAGATATAAGTGTAGAGGGATCTGGGTCAGCCTCATGGGAAGAGGAGACCTCGTGGCTCTCCAGAGATTGCGGGCCCATGACCGCTGGTGTGCAGAAATAGTCTCGCAGCGTCGACGTCGATGCCTGCGATCCACCTCCCTGTGTTTTAGGCTCTGCCATCTGCAGTTTATTTCTGCCCATTGTGTCTTTAGGATGTGGAAAGCGCCGTTTTAGCCGAACATATGGAGGAGCTCTTTCTTCACGCGTCCATCTCCTAAGATGGTCGGCCACGCCCCCACATAGCAGTTATTTTTCGACCCGTAGAGGTCTGTCTGTGCATCTGCCTCCACTACCTACCCAGCCCTGTCACATGTGCCTGGGAGAAATAAAGGTACTGTCTATTTTCACCCATCTCTGTTTCATTTCTATCAACTGATGCTCATCAGCTATCAGGTAGAAAGATTATATAGAGACAACATTAGGAGAATGCAGAATTTGCAATACAAATAAATAAGGCAACGTTTTGATAATTTTATTATTCTAAATATAAAGTATAGTCAGGCTCTGGAGGTAATGTAAGAATTTCACTAAAGTGTGACCTATTTTATTTACAGAAAAGGGATTTAAGTTTAACTTCAAGACGAAAAATATTTACTTTTAACTTATTTATGGTTTTTATTTATATTCATATATATTTACTACTGCTTTCAATATAATTTGATGTTATTTTAAAAAAATATATATTTTTGTTTGCTGGTAATTTTTGTATGTACTGGTGAATTAATAACATAAGTACATCTGCAAAGTGACAATTGGTATTTTACAACTCTCTCACTTTGCAGCAAGCAGTTCCAATGTTTGTGGGGCTGGCTTGGTGGTATCTGAATACTCAAGCAAATACTTCACTTTCACTCTGCATGCACACACAAATACACATCCATTTTTTTTTAACTTTCACACTGCATGCACACGCAAATACATATACATTTTGCTTTCACACTGCATGCACTCAAAAATACACATACATTTTGCTTTCACACTACATGCACATACAAATACACATACATCTTGCTTTCACACTGCATTCACACGCAAATACTCATTCATCTTACTTTCACACTGCATACACACAAATACCACAGTTTCCAACCTTCCTGTTTTTGCCAGGATAGTGCCGGGATTTGGGAGAATGTCCAGTCAGTTTTGCTGTCACGGGACATGTCCTGAGAAAAAGGCATTGTCACCGAAGCACCTGACCTTGTGATCACTGGGTCATGTAACGTCATGTGTCTCCGTGTAGGTCTGTCTGAGTTGCTGCTCATAACAGTCTGGATCACACACCTTGTCACTCTTGTCTGGGAGCTCCAAGTTACCATCTTTGAGGGCAATAAACAGGGTGAGTGACTGGCATGCTGGTACTGTGTGATCAAAGAATGTCTGTATATATTCATAACATCTGTATGGAATCCCTCTATATGTGTAATCACTTGCACTCATCTGTTCTGCACAGTCTTGAGCTGGCTTGCAAGAGAGAATAGTGCTAAGAGTGAGTGCTGACTTACAACAATGAGAGTGAGAGAGTGATGGCTTGGAGGAGTGTGAGAAAGAGTGCAAGGCTGGGAGCAAGAGTGGGAGAGAAATGGCTTGGAGGAGTGAGAGTGTAAGAGAAAGTGTGAGAGCTGGCTTGGAGCACTGAGAGTGGAGAAGAGTCTAGTGCTGGTTGAGAGATGTCTTGGAGGAGTGAGAGTGTGCTAGAGAGCAGGGCTGGGAAAGAGCTAACTTGCAAGAGAGAGTGCAAGAGAGTGCTGGCTTGGAGAAGTGAGAATAGGACAGAGTGCAGGACTGGAAGAGAGCTGGTTGACAAGAATGAGAGAGCAGGTCTGGCCTGAAAGAGTGAGGGTGGAGAAGTGAGAGTGGTTTGAAGCAGTGAAAGAGGAGAATACTGAGTGAGATGGCCTGTCTGTGTGATGTGAGAGACTAAGGCTGTGGGAGAGAGTAGGAATGGGACATGTACGAGATCAGATCTGTGTAAGAGAGTATGACTGGATGGAGTAACATCAGGCTGTGTACAAGACCAGGGCTCAATGGTACAGGCAGATGAGTAAGTGCGCAGTCCTGTGGGAGCTATGTGGATGCTGTGGCAAGTCATATGTGTGCAGTCTGGGTGCTGAATAAGTCCTGTTGGTGCAAGTTGTGTTCTCTAGCAAAACGTGTGAGTGCAGTATGGGTGCTGGGTGCTTTTGCAAGACCTTGGGGTGCATTGTGGGTGTTGGGTGCAAGCTAGGGTCTCTGGCAAGGCCTATGGGTGTAATCAGGGTGTTTGGTGCAATCTAGGTTCTCTAGCAAGAGCTGAGGGTGCAATCTGGGTGCTCTGGCAAGTCACATGGGTGCAAGGTGGTGCTGTGGCAAGTTATGTGAGTGCAATCAGGTGCTGTGGGTGCCATGCAAGGGATGTGGCAGCAATAATGAGAGAAGGGCAGGAGAAATGGATTAAAGTGGGCAGATGAAAAGAAATTGTATTTTAAAAAAATCATTTTCATTATCTCATAACTCACCCTCTATGACTGGCTGATCATGTTTCAATGGGGGTGTGCATAAGGAAAAAAAAATAAAGCGCTATGCCCTTTTCTTTGTGTTCTGCCTATAAACCGTGTATTTATTAATTATACTATTAAAATGTAATTTCCCTTTTCTGAACAAACAAATAATGGTGCGGTACTATGGAACTGATGATAGTTTAACTTGCAGAGATAATTTCTCCTTAAATAGGTCCTGGTGGTAATTTAATGATATAATCTGCACCATATTAACTAGTGGAGCTACATTATGCTAATAATGTGGGTTGTGCAGAAGGTGGAGCTTTGGGGCAGTGGGTGTGGTACATTTTCAAGTAAGTGTCCCTGGAAATTGTTTTAAAATGTTGGTAACTATGCAAACAGCATTGTATTTCATACTCAAAAAGTATATTGTGTTGCAAAGTCAGTATGCCTGCCTCCCAAAACATTCTACAAGTACCAGTGAGGCAGATTTTTGATCTGCCCCAAATAAAACTTTTCTGTAACCACTTCACACACAGATGTGGTGCAGTGTAGTGTCAGTATAAAGCTAATCAGATAGAGATGGTGGTATGACATAGACATACATAGATTATATAGTATAGATTCCACAAGTACGCTATATGGACAAAAGTTTTGCGACCATTAAACGAACAGAAACATTTATAACATTGCATTCTAAATACATGTACATTAATGGGTAGTTGGTCGCCCCCTTTTGCAGTTATAACAGCTCCACTCAACTGGGAAGACTTTAGACAACATTTTGAAGTGTTTCTGTGGAAATGTTTACCCATTCATTCAGTAGAACATGTGAGGTTAGGGCCTGATGTTGGATGAGAATGCATGATGGAGTTGAGGTCAGGGTTCTGTGCTGGACAGTAAAGTTCTTCCATACCAAACATGTCTTTATGGACCTTACTTTGTGCACTGGGGCACAGTAATGTTGGAATTGAAAATGGTCTTCCCCGAACTGTTCCCACAATGTTGGAAGCGTAACATTGCAAAAATGTCTTGGTATGATGAAGCATTAAGATTTCCCTTCCCCGGAAAAACAGTCCATACAATTATGCTTTGTACTGGCACAATGTAGGCAGGCAGGTAACGTTCTCTGAGCATCTACCAAACCCATACTCACCCATCAGACTGCCAAACAGTGAAGCATGATTCATCTCCCCACGTAAACATTTTTCACTGCTCCTAAGTTCATTGGCATTGTGCTTCACACCAATTGATCTGACACTTGTCATTCTACTTGGTGATGCGAGGCTTGCTTGCAAATGCTAGTCCACGAAAATACATTCCATGAAGCTCCTACCGCATAATTTTTAAGCTGATATTAATTCCAGTGGAAGTTTGGTACTATTCACTATGGAATCAATAGCCCAATCAGTATTGGGCAACTGCTTTGTGCACCCTGCTCTGTGACTTTAAATGGCCTTCCTCTTAACAGCTAAGTTGCTGCTGTTCCTAACAGCTTCCACTTTCCAATAATACCAGTTATAGTTGACCATGGAATATCTAGCAGGGAAGAAATGTTATGAACTGACTTATTGCAAAGGTGGCATCCTATCACACTACCATGCTTGAAGTCACTGAGCTGTTCAGAACTACCCATTTTTCACAAATGTTTGTAAATGCAGACTGCATGGCTTGGTGCTTGATTTTATACACCTGTGGTAATGGATCTGATTGAAACACCTTTATTCCTTAATTATGAGGTATTTTCCAATACGTTGTTCCATATAGTATATATATTCTACCTATAATATTTAGCCAGAATTATAAAAAAAATTGGGCTTGCAGAGCATCATGAGAAACATAGTTAGTTAACAAATGAAGATACAGATGTAAACTACAGTTTATGATGCTCAGCTAACCAAATGTCTCTACTTGCTAAGCATTATAGATTACATTTATCTCGAGGATAAAATAAAAAATTCTGTCTTTAACCTACAAAGCCCTCCACTCCTCTGCTCCTACATACATTTCCTCCCTTGTTAACCATTACCTCCCTGCACGACCTTTGCACTCCTCAAAGGGGTTAACACTCTCTCCTAATCTCATCACCACTTCTCACTCGCATCTCCAGGATTTCGCCCGAGCTGCCCCCTCTCTCTGGAACTCCCTTCCCTGGAGCATCCAGCTCTCTCCCTCCTTTTCAAACTTTAAAAAGTCCCTCAAAACTCATCTCTTTAGAGAGGCTTACTACCCAACCCACTAGTTACCAGTGACTCTGCCTCTAGCCGATCCCACCAAGCTGGAACACACACTCCCTCTTTGACTTATCCCACTTAGTGCCTCCCATCCACTCTACTGTTGCTACAACTTCATTCCCTCTGACCCTTTTCAATCCCTTAATTGTCTCATGGACCCCATTCCCTCTAGATTGTAAGCTTACGAGCAGGGTTCTCTACCTCATGTACCAGTCTATACTAGTTTGTCTAACTTAGTATGTAGTTCCCTTCTATGCTCTGTACCAAGCGCTACGAGAATTGGTGGCGCTGTACAAATAAATGTTAATGTAATGTAATGTAATTATAGAAAGTGTGGTCCATACTAAGAGCAAGAGCAATTAAAATAATAATGATTAAGAAAATAACCTTACTCCCAGATCCTTAAAGGTATGCGCTTAAGGAACAGGATGTACACACATACACACACAATATAGAACATTGTATGCTAGGTAGATAACATGGAAAATTGAAATTATAGGAAGAAGGCGGGATAAAAAAAAGAGACATGGAATTAAGAAGAGATCAGCAACAGCAAGTAAGAAAGAGAGAAGGCTGATTTAATGAGTGATGCAGGATCTGTTTAAGGTCAGAAACACTATTTTATTTCCATGGGTAGAGCTGTTAGTCACACAGAGCCACTCTATCACAAGATGGCAGAAGCAAAGCGATGCATTGCTGCTACAAAGATCTCCCAAACTTCTTTTGTGTGGATTTTCTTCCATGGTGGCCGATGTGCTGGAGAATTATGCAAGGCTCAGCCTTTCTGTGGCAGACACTTACTCCTATCCCTGAAGCTGAAATAAGTCTTCATTTCCTCTGCTCTCCCATCTGCTTGGTTCTGTCTGTTTCCTGAATTAACCCCTTAGTGACAAGACATTTTCACCTTGACTTTCCCTTGGTGACAATGGCTGTTTTGACATTTCTGGGGTATTTGTGTTTATCTGCAATTTTATTTTTTCTCAGATACTGTACCCACACAAATTATATGTTGTTTTTATTGTCATAAGAAGGGCTTTCATTAGATACCATTATGTTCATCATATATTATAATTTACTACAAAAAAATCATAAAAACAAAAAAACTTTTTCTAAATTTGACCTAAAATATAATTTAGACAAATACAATCATTAAAAAAGACCAGTCTAAATAGTTTCTAAATGTTGTCCTGAGTTCAGAAATATGCATGTTTCCATATTTTTCTGTATATTTTAGCGAGTTATGGGGCAAAAAACAAAAATAGTGTTTTTTGTTTTTTCCTATATTGACCTTTTGACCCCAATCCGAACCCAAAATTTAACCTTAACACTAAATTTAACACCAACTCTAACCGTCATGCTATTAATATATTTTAATTGTAATTTAATTTTAACCCTATCCCTTATGAAAAAAATTATTTTATTTTAACCCTATAGGCTAATCTAACTATATAACCAGTTTTTTGTTAATTAAATATTTATTTTAAATTTTTTTCATTGCTATTCTACTTAACTACCACTAGGGGCAGTCAAGTAGCATATTCAGAGAGACGGAAGTGAAGTTACTTTCACTTCCAAAGCCCAGACCGCCAGAGGGCATAGCCATATTGACGGAGCATGCTCCGTGGGACGATCGTGGGTGCCCTAGAAAAGAAATTTCAGTGCTGGCTATTGCCTAGACCACCGTTAAAGTGGTTTTCGCGATCGCTTGATCGCGAAAACCGCTTGATTCACCGCAGAACATGCCAGGCATGTCCTTGGTCCTTAAGGGAATTTCTCCCAGGACTTGCCTGACACGTCCATTGTCGACAAGGGGTTAAAGAAGCAGATCTCTGCCAGAAGTGGCAGAGACCTGTAATTCTGGAAGGTCGAAGGAGTATTGGCCTTGAATAAAGAATATATAAAAGGCCATCATGACAGGGTTTGTCAGTCATCATAACACACCTTGTCAGTCATATCCTGTGACCAGTAAGGGCACAGCAAGGGTTGGTTAGTATCTCAATAAGGGGCTGGGCTTGAACGATATATTGTTATGCATAACAAACAAAGTTCCTGTTTGAAAAAATTATGGCAAGTTACCTCCCTCCCTTGCCTTTTTTGAGGGTTTTTCTGTCTTGTGTGCAGGGGTCCCCAAGGTTTGGTGCCAGTGCAGAGGTTGGCTGTCTTGGTGTATGGCCAACCCGGGTGGCAGTAGCTGTGGGAGCTATATATGTGGACTTGTCCATGGGAGAGTGAAGTATAGCTACTGTGCATAATATCAATTCCAGTAGTCACAAGGACATTGATTGCGCCTACACCAGATCCTCGGGGGCCATATACTAGGTGGGCTAGGATATATTCTTGATAAGTAATGCTTATATTACTATGGTTACAGTTTATTGATACCCGGTTGTTATTAACATTTGGTCAGTATATTATTATCTGTTTATGTTTATAGCTATTTTAAGCTGTTAGTTTTATGTTGCAGTATTTTTTTTTCTGATAAATAAATCCTGCAACCTTAACAATAGTGGTATATGGACTATGCTGTCTCCCTGGTGCCCAGATTTGACAGTTTGCAAACAGAATGGGAGGCAGTAGAGAGGACCCAGCTTTCAAGACGTTGGTATATCGGTCATTAAAGGGTTCCAGGGAGTTCAATTATCAACCGGACCTCCAAGGTATTATTTTGTTATAAATACATCCTGTGGCTTGTGCAACAACAGAAAGACAGTGGGAGATAACGCTATGTCTGGGGCTAAACTCGGTAAGCTCAGTCCCCATCGTTATGTTACCAAGCACCTTGCCCCAGTTAGGCTTACTAGGCTGGGTTTCTAGGAGTCAGAGACCTGAGGTACTTGGAAACACCACACAGAGACAGTGAATATTTTTCCTTGAGAAAACAGACAAGACTATAAGTGGAGGTGAAGAAATATGAATGGATTATTGCTAACAAAACTAGAGTTCATACAGGATCAAACAAAATTTATGAATGGAGACTTTGTCTCCGTGTAGTGAAATGCCGACAGCCTATAAACCGAACGTTCGGTTTATAGGCTGTCGGCATTTCACTATACGGAGACAAAGTCTCCATTCATAAATTTATGAATGGAGACTCTGTCTCCGTATAGTGAAATGCCGACAGCCTATAAAACGAACGTTCGGTTTATAGGCTGTCGGCATTTAACTATACGGAGACAGAGTTTAACTCCGTGTAGTAAAATGCCGACAGCCTATAAACCGAACGTTCGGTTTATAGGCTGTCGGCATTTAACTATACGGAGACAGAGTATCCATTCATAAATGTATGAATGGATACTTTGTCTCCGTGTAGTGAAATGCCGAATACATGTAATCCTATTGCTATTCTATAAACCGAACGTTCGGTTGTATTCTATTCCTATTGTATTCTATAAACCGACTCTATTTCGGCTTATAGAATGCAATAGTACTACGAATGGACGAATGAACGAATGATTTTCGTTTATTAACCATTCGTTCATTCGGCTTTCGTTAGCTTAGCATTTTCGTTATTCGTTTTTCGGACGAATGGACGAAAATGCTATTTTCGGACGAAAATGCATTAGTCCGAAAACAAATGCACATGTCTAGTCCTCATGTCTTACCCCCTGTGTGACCCAGGTTATGTAAGCTGTACAAGCTTTGCCTTGGTGATAATCGGGGTTATACATCCAGGTTTGAAAAGGTGTCCACTGCCAGTTCAGTCCCATGTGTAGTCTAGTTTTTTTTTTTTTAAGTACGTATAGTAGAATAAAATAAAGGGTTGTCAAGCACGTGTTTTGGAAGATTGGCTTTCTGTAATAAAGACAAGCCAGCATGTGGGTCATCCATATCTGTTGAGTAGAGACCTTGTGAAAGCCTGACAGATATCTGTTGTGTTTGTGAGTCTAGGGCCAGAGGGAGCATGTATCACTGGTATAGAGTGTCTCGCCGGTTAAGCAAGTTGAGCTAAGATGCGCAAGTGTCTATTACCCCACCAATAAAAATGATTATGTGTACTATCTAGTTGGGATTGAACTCTGGTTATTAAAAAAGTATCTAGTAGGTCTTTTGCTTTGGTATAGGCTGTCTTCCTAGTTTTTAATAATTTACATTTGGGACATTGGGAGCATATACATTCACCAAAACATATCTTTGACTATAAATAGTAACATCAAAAATAAAGAATCACCCCTCAGGTGTTAGAATGGATAGAGCAAAATTGGGACTCCTAGAGGTGTGTGAGGCAGCAATACATTCAGCCACCTATGAACCCTTCAGTGTCGTGGTCGCAGATTGTTTCCAGTGGGTCTCCTGGAGAAAGGCCAGGTATGGTTTTAGCTGTTTTAATCAATTGGTCACCAGTTGTGTTTTATCAGTGTATTGAGACCAACCGGAGAGACAGATTGCAATTCACATCTTGAATAGGTAGGGTTACTCCAGTATTAAATACCTTTCTTGTACAAAATTACCAATTGCAATTTGCAACATCATGGGGAATCCCCGGTGTCCCTGAGCTCAGGGGATTTGGCTTCAAACATCGGCCATAGAGGCTGTGGAACTACCTGCACCGTGGATGACCCAATAGGCGGGGATAACTGTGAACAGTTTGGTTTTCCCCCTCTTGCCAATGTTTACAAAAAGGTAGTTGGTCCCTTATCTGATTGCTGGGACTTGGCAAATTTGGAGCTAGTTTTATCTGCTCTAGGGCCTCGTTGGGGCTTTTCCACATATTTTTCCATTTTCCTTCCCCTTTTAAAAAAAGTTTGTGTGGATCGTGCAGGAACGGTCCGCACATAGACCATACAATGTTGTATGATAAATTCAAGGTGGGCTGATGTAATAGAACTTTACAGATGGCTAAGGAAGTAGCAGATTCACAATTGTTTTCGCCACATAAAGGCATCAGACCTCATTCCAGAAACCACAAAAGCACATGTAGTTGGATCAGATCCATGATTTTTGCGCTGCCGTATACATGGCTATTATTCTTTACTTTTTTTAGGTTCCATAATAGTGTGAGGAGATTCCATGTGCTAAAAGTAGATGTTCAATATTGAGGTGTATTATTAGCAGGCCTTTTCCCTGCTCCAGGTGTTTGAATGACCATTGAGTCATGAATATGTTTGGGAATACAGAGCACAGTTATATTGAGCCAGGCCCAAGGTGGGTATTTCCATAGTGATAGCAGTAGGTGTGCATTATGACATGTGTAAAAGCAGACCATATTAACATAGTAACATAGTAACATAGTAATTTAGGTTGAAAAAAGACACAAGTCCATCAAGTTCAACCCTTCTACCTATCATTACAGCTTTTGATCCAAAAGAAGGCAAAAAACCCCTAAGGAAGCTATTTCGAATTTTGCCTCCTGGGGGAAAAAATTCCTTCTCGACTCCAAGAGGCAATCAGATTTCTCCTTGGATCAATAAGCTCTTTTATTAATGCTTATTCTATTATTAATAGCCCTGTATGTTCTGCTTTCCTAAAAAAACATCCAAACCATTTTTGAATGCATCTATTGTGGTTGCTAGCACTACCTCTCTTGGCAGTGAGTTCCATAACTTTATTGTCCTAACCGTAAAGAATCCCTTCCTTTGCTGTCTATGAAATCTTTGCTCTTCCAGTCTCAGGGGGTGACCTCTTGTTCTTTGTACCTTTCTGTTAATGAACAGGTCACTGGAGAGCTCTTTATATTGGCCCAGCAAATATTTATATAATGTTATCATATCCCCTCTGAGACGCCTTTTTTCTAACGTATATAAATTCAATTTTTTAAGTCTCTCTTCATAACTAAGATCCTCCAAAACCCTTATTAATTTTGTAGCTCTCCTTTGCACTTTTTCTAGTTCCTTAATATCCTTTTTAAGGACTGGTGCCCAGAACTGTACTGCATATTCAAGGTGAGGTCTTACCATTGATTTGTAAAGAGGCAAGATGATATCCTCCTCCCGTGAATCTATACCTCGTTTTATACATGCCAATATCTTATTGGCCCTTGCAGCTGCTGACTAGCATTGGGCACTGTTGCCAAGTTTGTTGTCTATAATTATTCCTAAATCCTTTTCATTAGTAGTTTTTCCCAGGGAAAAACCATTTAACGTATATGTTGCTTTGTTATTATTTTTCCCATAATGCATAACTTTACATTTGTCTATATTGAACCTCATTTGCCACTTTACTGCCCAGTCCCCCACTCTGTCCAAATCTTCCTGTAAAGAAAAAACATCAAGATTAGTCTTTATTGCCTTACCTAATTTAGTGTCGTCGCAAACACGGAGACATGGCTCTCAGCACAATGTGGCAGATCATTAATAAACAAATTAAAAAGAAGAGGGCCCAAAACAGACCCCTGAGGTACTCCGCTTAATACCCTTGTCCAATTTGAGAATTTTCCATTTACAACAACCCTTTGTGTTCTATCTTTTAGCCAATTTTTGATCCACATACACACATTTGCCCCCAAACCTATTTCTCTCAATTTGTAGAGTAACCTTTTGTGTGGAACTGTATCAAATGCTTTCGCAAAATCCAAATAGATCATATCAACTGCCACACCTAGATCTATAAAATTAGGAGAAGCAGGTAAAAACACTGATGAGCCACCAGGCCTCTATCTTATATAACTCCCTATTCGTGCTTCTGCACTCAGTACAAGTTTTAGAAAAAGAAGTCCTCCATTAAAGACAACATGGGGGGAAGTCAGTCCCAAGTGAGAGTACAATAATATAGGAGTCTAACTGTGGCAATAAAGAAAATCACACTCTGTACCTTATTTTGTTGTGGTGCACAAATTATGGACAGACGCACTGTTAAAAAATGACTGTACCTCAACTCCGTGCATCCAAGAAGCTGCAGTTGACCCACACAATGCAGATTTCTCCTGCCGGTGCACCTGTGAGGTGGGGGAGATGACAGTTACTTGTCAGTGCTGACAAGTGCACCTCTGATTTCCTCCAGGTCCTCCATGTCTTAGCCTGGTGATATAGCATGCAATGGAAGCAACTGCTTTGGTCAGGTCGCCGATGTCTGGTTCACCATTAATTTTGCTCAAATAGCAAGTTAGATGGGAGTGGTAGTTCATCTAAAATGCAGCTTTCCTAAGGTACTGCACCTGATGTCCCAAATCTGTTTTTTTTATCGGCCATGGACCCTGGGCAAGTCCATTAAGCAACAGTAATATTGACAGGGGGCTGGGAGCCATTTGGCAGGCCAGCGGTTGAATGAGACTTATTCTTGACCTCCTCAATATATTCCATGTCACCTCATCTCGACCTCACAAATATTGTTAGTAAATACCATTGTGCTGGGCTACAGTGAGGAATCAGGGGCGGGGGGCAAGTCTCGTTGAGTTGTGTTGTGATGCTCTCACTCATCACCAGGCCCGGACTGGCCATCGGGCACACCCGGCAAAAGCCCGGTGGGCCGCGGTGGCCATGGGCCGAGGCCGGCAGGGGAGGTCCCAGCAGTGGCCTCTGGGTCCCAGGATCTCCCCTGCCGGTCGTTGCAGGGCCGGCACTATCCGAGCGCCGGCCCCGCTGTTTTCCATGAAGGGCCGGTGAGGAGATCAAAGATCTCCCTCACCGGCCCACATGCTGTCAAATGCGGCCTCCGGCGGGGAGAGAGGGAGGGAGACAGCCAGCCTGGAGAGAGGACCCGGCGGAGCTCTAACTTGCAGCTCCACCGGGTTCCTCTCTCGAGATCCGGAGCATTGCCATGGCAACGACCGGATCTCGCGAGAGTGAACTCTAGCCCGCAGGCTAGAGTTCACTCACCACGAGGACCACCAGGGAACACCGCCACCCCGCCTCCCAGTCCCAGGTACCAGCGTGCCGGTCCCCCCTTCCCAGGCTAAAGGTAAGAAGGGAGTGCTGTGTGTGATGGGTGTGAGAATGCTGTATAAATGTTAGAATGGATTGTGTGTGTGTAGGGGGGGGTAAATAAACAAATAAAATAACAGGCATTATGTCCCCCCCGAAAATAATGCCTGTTATTTTATTTGTTTATTTACCCCCCCTACACACACACACAATCCATTCTAACATTTATACAGTACTCTCACACAGCACTCACACACAGCACTCTCACACCCAACACACACAGCACTCTCACGCACACAGCACTCTCACACCCAGCACTCACACCCACAGCACTCACACCCATCACACACAGCATTCTCACATACAGCACTCTCACACCCATCACACACAGCATTCTCACACCCATCACACACAGCACTCTCACACCCATCACACACAGCATTCTAACACCCATCACACACAGCACTCTCACACCCATCACACACACATAGCACTCTCACACACAGCACACACAGCATTCTCACACACAGCATTCTCACACACACCACTCTCACACACATCATAGACAGCACTCTTGCACTCTCACACACAGCACTCTCACACACATCAAAGACAGCACTCTTGCACTCTCACACACAGCACTCTCACACACATCATACACAGCACTCTCACACACAGCACTCTCACACACATCATACACAGCACTCACACACATCACTCTCACACACGCCCCTCTCACACACCGCCCCCCCCAACACTCCGCCCCCCTCATCACACCGCACCCCTCATACACACATACTGCACCCCTCACATACACACAGAACCCCCCCAACACACTGCACAACAGACATACACAATACTTCCATATATATATATATATATACACACACACACAGCACCCCTCACACACATACTGCACCCCTATACACAGTACATTCCAGACACACACTAGATCCCTTACCCAACTCTGGATCATCTACACACATACACACACTAGATCCCTATATACACTCTGAAACCGTTATAAACACACACTCACTAGATCTCCTATACACATTCTGGGTCCTTCAAACACACACTAGACTCATATATATATGTATATATACACACACACTATATTCCTTATAAGGAAACACATACTACACCCCTAAACACACACTACATCTATATATACACACTATAGCCTGTATGCACACACTTGCTATATCCCCTATACACACATTCTCTACAGCCCCTAGCCACATATGCATCACATTACACCACAAACACAACACAGCTAAAACCGACCTTATTACACAATCCCACACCACAATCAGCTCACTCTACACACACGCAATCCCACAAGCAGGCTCCAAACACATGCTCAATACTCTTTCCTGGCATTTTTGTCTCCTGGTATCCATTTATAGAGACACCAGAGACAAGTTGCAAGGAAACACAGTGCAAGCATTTTATTAAATTTGCTTGCACTGTGCAGAACAAATACAGGGCTTTTTTCTCTTGCTAGAGCTCTTCAGCAGGGGGATGGGACACTTCATCGCGGCTGCTTCCGCGCAGCTGCTTCACCGTTGACTCTACAGCACAAGACAGATCGTCGCTGGAGATTTCATTGCGGGACATTTCATCGCTAAAGGTAAGTATTTTACCGATTTTAGTTGGTTTAGAATTAGGGTTTAGGGGGTTAGAATTAGGTTTAGTGTTTAGTGTTAGGGGTTAATTTTACTATTAGGGCTCGGGGGTTAGTATGAGGGTTAGTATTAGGGTTTAGGGGGTTAATTTTAGTATTAGGGGTCGGGGTTAGTATTAGGGTTAGTATTAGGGTTTAGGGGGTTAGCTTTAGTATTAGGGGTCGGGTGTTAGTATTAGGGGGTTAATTTTAGTATTAGGGGTTAGTATTAGGGTTAGTATTAGGGTTAGTATTGGGGTTTAGGGGGTTAACTTTAGTATTAGGGGTTAGTATTAGGGTTAGTATTAGGGTTTAGGGGGTTAACCTTAGTATTAGGGGTCGGGGGTTAGTATTAGGGTTAGTATTAGGGTTTAGGGGGTTAATTTTAGTATTGGGGTTAATTTTAGTGTTAGTATTGGGGTTTAGTGTTACTATTGGGGGGGGAATCATTTATTAGCGGGGGTTATTTTCGTTTTACTTTTACATTTGTAAGAGCTGACAGTTCAGCGCTGAACTATCAGCTCTTACATAGCTGCAGCCGCGGTGAAACGGCCACGTTATACTTCATTGCTGACAGTTCAGCTTTCTAACTGCCGCGCTGAACTGTCAGCGATGAAAATGCGGCGAAGAAGTGTCCTAGACCCCTTCAGCAGAGCTCTGCGCATGGTCTGCCCTGGAAGAGCATTGAACCAACATGCTCACTTTGAGAGGGAGCGTGTTTGTCATTGGTGATGACAAAACACACCTCCTCTGCCCCGCCCCCTTCTTAGTGGGCCGCTGTGATAAAAAATGCCCGGGCCGAATTTTTCTCCCAGTCCACCATGTGAAAAGCAGTGCTGACTGATGACTGACATAAACACTTCTTTACTCTTCTTTACTCTCCTTACTCTTCAGTAAGGAGTGGCCAAAAGAGAGGAGGGGGATCGGAGAAGGAGGGGGCTCTGAAAAGTAGTGAACAAACCACAATATAAAATACAAAAAAACAAAATTGTCAAAATCAAACTGCAATTTTACAATAAGTGCCATTTCATTTAGAACTATTTTGTTGCTGTATGATTCTTTCTTTCTGACTGAGGTCTGAGCCTGTCACAAACACAGTGCTGCTGCTGCCCAGGTGGTGCCCAGTTGTAAAATAAGAACAGACCGGTCATAAGTTACTATTAGATAATTACTTGTTCCTACGATTTATGTTATGGTAGCTTGTGCACTACTGTAGTTACATACCCATACTTTCTTTCCCAGTTAAAATTTCCTTTCTTGTTTTCCAGTAACTATATTACATTGTCATTGTAACTCTATGTACCTGTCAACAAACCTCAACATAAATTATCGGTTGTGGACTATGGAGTGTTTCCATATGAAAGCTAAAAATTACCAATATCAAGACATGAATAGTTTTTCTGAAATTGTTTTTGGTTTTATGTTCTGTAAGTTTGATAATACCTGTCTTTGCTTCCACCATGCTTAGACATAGTTGTTTGTCAAACAATCCCACATTTTCAACATATACATGCTACCACAAGGTTCTAGATTATTATCATGGCAATACTGTGCACAGCCATAATATGTTTTTACACCATTTCAAAGGTTATCATCAAAATGTAACCAAGTAATCTAAGGAGAGGTGTAACTCTGGCTTGAGAAAAGGTTGGTGTTAAATCACCTCCTGAAATGCTTTGCTATATTTTTTAAGCACCTCATTGGCCTAGATTCAATGGCCGCCATGAATGTCTGGTGTTAGTGGTAAATTAATAGGTAGTTTTGATTCTATGTCCGCTGCTAACGCCAGTGGGTGCGGTAATATTATTGATATTATATTATGATATATTACAATATGATTGATATTATGATCGCACCCGAGGAGCGATGACGTAACACTCCGGTTACGCTCATGGTGGATGGGAATCGAGTGCACGAAGGATACGCTGTACCTGCCAATGGCCGACAGACAGAGGAGACTGATTGCCTGCCTAACGCTGAAGCAGACAGCATTTAAAAGCCTGACACACAGAGACAATGATCGTGAGGGTGAGTGATGATATATGGAGAAACTAGGCTAGCCGCTTCCAGCATAAGCAGATAAGTTGAAACGGGCTCCACTTTCCTAAGGGCTGAGAGTCGCAGCCAACAACAGACACAGCAAAAATAAGTGGTTGATCACATCGTTGGGAAATAAATGTGGACTGAATTATTAAGTAAAGTGGATCTAGTTGACACACTTGCTGGCAGAGAATACCAGCGGAAAAGTTGAAGGTCGGTCCCTTTTTCTTGCTCTAAGCTAGGCCATAATATAAATAGCAAACAACAATTTCCCACCCCTTAAAAAAGCTGACTGATTATACTGGGGACTGTTATAAGGGGATTGGAACAAAGCCCTGAAAAACTACTGTGAAGTAGGAAATAGGTGTCAATTTACCAAATATCCTGTACAAAGGGCAGGCAAAATCAGTGCACCCCTTATATACAAGTGTATAAACTGGCACAGGAATGGGTTATCCCACCTTCTAGAAGACTGATCATTTTGCCAGCAATATACATTCTATAGATGGGGGGGGGGGGGGGGGCTAAATCTTCTCTGTATTTGTGCATGTATATGGACAGACCTACTAAATAATTAACAGCGGCAGACACACTGCCGGCAATAGAATAGTAGTGGCATAGGTGTAATGGGACTCTGTTTCTCTCTGGTCCTGCCATACTACAATTCCACCTGGAATTGATTGAATTTTTAAGGGGTGTTGTGAAAGGGTGCTGAATAAAGCCCTCAATCATCATTATGAAGAGGGGAAAACAGACGCAACTTAACCAACAATCTGCAGGAATGGCAGGCAACAAGAGCAGAGGATGATATTCAAAAGGATAAAAAGTTATGCTCTTATGAAGCTCAAACAACTATGGTACTATAAAGGCAACAGGGCAGAGAAACTTCTATGAAATAAATTGAAAGATATCAAAGCAAATAAAAGATTAACAAAAATAAAAGTGAATCATCAAACTAAGATCTTGCCACAGGAAATAGGCAAGACATTCAATGATTTTTACTCAGAACGGTATAATCTGCCAGATTACGGCATTACACAGGAACAGAAAAACCAATATTTGGATACCATAGACCTCCCAAGGCTCTCAGAAACACATCTGGATAGCCTGAACCTTCCGATAAATAAAACGGAGATACATGACGTAATGTCGCATAAATCAAAAGGGGTGGGGGAAGCAAAGAGAATGGTTAAGAGTAAGGCAAATATACAGTAAATAATTTCATCAACAGAACACATCATCGGGATGGCGGTACAGGTAAATATACGACAACCGTAAACTGCCCCAAATATTCTATCAAATGTCGGATCATGTCACTAAACAATTTGTACAGTTGGAAGGACCAAGTAAACTCCAAATGGGTAGGGAGCAGATATAAGATAGGGGGATAGAAATGGTATTTATATCTGGGTCACTTTAGCTTCTTCCCTCCTCACGGTCTGAAAATACATAAATTCAGTTTGAGCACCAGGTCACCTCAGGTTCGAGCTATACCAATGTATTTACAACTGTTTTAGCAATTTAGAATCTGGATTGGTGGTAAGTTCCAGCCAATAAAACCAGGTTGCAGTGTATTTGTCCTGTTTGTGTGTGACAGCTGCTCCCAGGTTCTATTCTCTTCTACAGTCTGCCACCACTCCCTCAATGTGGGTGGGCTCTCACATTTCCAGTGTCTCGGTATTAATAATTTTGCGGCATTTAGTAGGTGCTTAACTATAGAATGTTTGTAGTGCTTGAAAGATTGCGTTGTGTGTTGAAGCAGATATGTGGCTGGGGCATATGGGGGCGCACTGTCTGTCAGGTCTTGTATTACATCTTTTATCTGCATCCAGAACTTCTGGATGACAGGGCACTGCCACAAAATATGTAGCATTGTACCTCTGTCCTTCGCACACATCCAACACTCCTCTGGAACATCCGGGTTTATTCTATGTAACAACACAGGGTCTTGTACCAGTGTGCACCTTATATGTATTCTCCTGGATCACTGTGTACGCTGAACACTGTTTGGTCAAAATAAAAATGTTGTCCCACTGGGCGGGTCCCAATGACATTTTTGAGCCACTTCCCACTTGCTCATGAAATTTGGGTAAGGGGAATCAATGGGTGGGAGGAGTTCCCTGTAAAATATGGATACCCAATGTTGTATCTGAGTGGTCTTAGTACTGAGTACTTCCATGTAGGGTCAAGTCCCTGGTCAAGTTGTGTTGTCGTTTTAGTGAGCGAACAATAAAATGGGAGATCTGTGTATGCCTGAGTGCAGTGAGAAAAGAGTGGTCAGTGCCCGGAAGAATAGAAGTCAATGGCCTAGGTCCGTCTGGATCTAAAATGTCTTTAACATGCCCGATACCCTCCAGATGAAACACGGCGCCCAATGCCCTATCCCTCCCAGGTGGGAAATCCTCATTGTATAGTAAAGGAGTGAGTGGCAATGGGAATGTAGTGAGTGTATGTTTAGAGTGCAATCTATGCCCGATGGTTAGTGTGGCTTTCAAGAGCTGGTGCTGCACTGTTAGAGATCTACTCTGCTCTGGAGGCAACCAGGACAGACATTGTATGGGGACGTTGAGCAAGGAGTCCTCCATGCCTATCCATCTCTTATCTGAAGGTGAGACTGACCAGTCTATTATTCTATTATTATCAGATGGGTGGCTACATAATATTTCTCAACATCAGGTAGGGCCAACCCACCTCTTGCACGAGGCAGTGTGAGGTAATCAAACCTGAGTCTGGATGCTCTGTTATGCCAGATAAATTTTGTAATTGCCCTGCGCAGCGAGCTAAAGAATACCGGGGGTGCAGAAATTGGCAAATATTTAAATAGGTAAACGAGCCTGGGTAGAATGTTCATTTTGACCGCATTAATCCGTCTCTGCCAAGTGATGTCAGTCCCCACTTATTTAGGTCAGAGTAAATTGAGCAATTGAGCAAAATAGGGGCAGAAAATTATCTTTATATAAACATGTCAGGTCTGCAGTGAGCCAAATACCAAGGTATTTGAGTTTTGTGGAGCTCCATTTAAATGGGAAAGTATCCTTAAGGACTTCACATTGGGTTGTTGTTAGCGTGACTGCTAGTATTTCTGATTTCTGGATATAAATTTTTTTATTAGATAAAGCACCATATGTGTCAAATTCCCTCATCAAATTAGGTGATAAAAAACAGGAGGTCATCCGCATAAGCTGCCACTTTATGCCAACCATCATCCACTTGCAATCCCCTAATATCCGCACTCCCCCTGACCGACTATAGAAACGGCTCGAGTGAGAGTGCGAACGGCAGGGGAGAGAGGGGGCATCCCTCCCTTGTTCCGTTTGTGATATGGACCCTCCGGGACATAGTACCGTTAACCCGTACTCTGGCAGATGGAGACCTGTACAGCGCCCGAATCCAAGCTTGCACATTTGATCCAAATCCCATGTGCGACAATGTGCACCACAGGAAGGGCCATGCCACTCGGTCGAACGCCTTTTCAGCGTATGTAGATAAAAGAAGCATTCTTTGGCCCTTCCTGTGTGCTGCGTGTATCATACCAAGTGCCCTGACTGTGTTTTTCTTGGCTTCCCTGCCGGGGACAAACCCCACCTGGTCGGGATGGATAAGGGCGGGTATGTACGGTTGAATTCTCGTGGCCATAATTTTAGCTAATAATTTCACTTCGGTATTGAGTGATCGGGTCCAGATGTGCACCTTGTAGTATGGAGTTAAAAATGTTGGCAAGTTTGGGGGTTAAAATATCTTATAATATTGCAGCGGTTACCCATCTGGGCAAGGGCATTTTCCAGCTGCTGAGTTTTTGATGGCCAGTGTGATTTCCAGCGGGGAGATAGGGTCCTCTAGGTCCTCGGCTTGCTCAGGGGTCAGTTTACGCTTGATAGCGTCCTCTAAATATTTATTGATTTTATCTGCCTTATCCTCAAAGGACATCCTGGGTATCACAGCCTCCGACATTTCGAGATTGTAAAGGTCAGAATAATAGGTACGAAATGATTCAGCTATGCCCTCTGGAAGGTAATGCAGATTGCCCTGTTTGTCGTGCAATTTGGAAATGAAAGCCTTCTGCTTTTTTTCCCTAAGAATGTGGGCAAGCAGTCTGCCACATTTACTCCCCCGCTCCTGGAACAGGTACATCATTGTCCTCTGAATTTTAACATTCAACAGCTGGGCCAATTCCGTCTTGCCCCAGCAAGGTCGGCAAGTACCTGGGTGCCCAGATCCCTTTTGTGTCTTAATTCTACGTTTCTCTAGGGTGGTGATAGTTCCTGCTCTCTTTTACGTTTGGAGGCCTTAGCAATCAGTATTCTCCTTAGGGGAATTTAGGGTGCGCTTCTCATATTATCGGTAAGGAAATGTCAGGTGTCGTGTTTTCGTTAAAATATTGTCATAGTAGGAAGGAAACTTCGTCACAGATACCTTTATCCTGTAATAAGGAGTCATTGAGCCTCCAAGTACATTCCATCCGTGGTGTCAGGGGGGACTGTAATGTCATCAGGAGAGGGGCGTGGTCACTCCACGTGATTTGGCCATAAGAAATGCTTCACTCAAGCCTTAGGTGGCCATAGGACAAGTAAAAATAGTCCAATCTAGAGTACATATCGTGTACCTGTGAATAATAGGAATAATCCTTCTCTGTAGGGTGTATTGCTCTCCACACATCAGAGCTCAGTAAAGATGAGAATTTAAGAGCGAATGTTCTGCAGCTGTCGTAGTGGTACTCGACTGTGCCCTGTGGAGGTATCCATCTTAGGGCTCATGGCAGTGTTAAAATCGCCTCCCAGATTAAGTGTACCTTCTCTGAAATCTTGTATGTGTTGTTGTATCTTACTGAGGTTGTGGTGCTGATTTGTGTTAGAAAGGTATACGTTTACTACAGTATAGATGGTGTTTGCAATTTCCCCCTTGAGTAGCAAATATCTGGCCTCATCGTCTCCCTTGGAACTGATAAGTTGGAATGGGATATGTTTTGATATGAGGATACCGACCCCTTGAGACTTAGAATCAGAGGAGTTGCTAAAATATGTTTGTGTATACAGGCCATCTGAAAACCTGGGGACTGCCCCCAGGCAGTGTGTTTCTTGCACATAGATTATGTCCGCCTTATGTGCCCAAAATTCTCTTAGGGCCCTCGCTCATTTGTTAGGCTAGTTTAAGCCTTTCGCATTGATTGTCATAAGGACAAGGTCGTCCATGATGTCCTGCGGTCAGTGAGTCAAATGATCAATGATAAGCAGAAATGCCTTAATGGGGAGGGGGGTATAGAAAAGATATAAAATGGGGTTCAGGAGCACCGCAATGAGTGTAGGGAGGGGGGGGGGAGGAAAGTTACAAATAACAATGAAATTATGTAAAGTGACACATTCAGTGTCTTGGTACGGATGTGTGTGCCTGTTGTGGGTCCTTTCACCGATAACCTCTGGTACCTCAGGAACCCACAAGATTCTGGGGCACGGAATCCCATGTGGAGGTTTGGGTAGCCTCAGTCAAAGACAACTGTGTCTGCTATGTTAGAAGCTCTGTAAGATTGATTAGTCTACCCCTTTTCGCTCCAAAGGAGGACCCGCTCCACCCCCGTTACTCCATCCATAAAACATTAATAAACCATGTTAATTATTGCTATAACAGTGTAAAAAAAATGGCGGGCTGCCAAAAACAAACTAGTACTTCCTTCCACCGCATGGGGGGGTATTCAGGTATCTGTCACATAGTGCCATAACAGTCCTACCTACATCTCCCTACTGTGTTACCTGCTGCTCATTCTCTCATTCAACTGCTTAACGATTATATCATACCTCAATAGATAACTTGAATCACGCAAAAAAACAGCTGTTAACGTAGCCCGATGTGTCCTTATATGCTCCATAAGCTATATTGGGTTTGTTCCTGTTCACACAGTGTCCTAGGGAGGGTTTACAAACCACTATGTGTGATTCTTCAGGGTTATGTAGCCATAAAGTGTACTCATCATTAGCAACCACATCACTTACCCAGGTAATCATGACCCCTAAGCAGTGCCTCCATCACCCATTGTGCACCCCCAGGAGACGGGTCAAAGGCCCACACATTTGCGTAAATCTACATTTTGCACCCGACTGTTAATTATGCCCCACATTGGTGTAAATAGGTGGAATATATTACTTGACCATCGCCCCGCAAATTGTCCAGGTAGCTAAACAGTGCCCAATCAGACCTCGCAAAGTTCACTCTCGCAGGGGGTCATGTATCCGGGCCTCTCATCTCTCAGTGTCCCTGGCGACTTTGACCAAAGAAAGCAATATTAGGCCCACAAAATGTCAAGATTGGATCATACAAGGCAACATAGTCTCTTCTCGCCTGCGGAGAGGTGTATACCGTCTATGAAAGTAGGTAGGATGACTTGTCTGAAAAGCCTTAATCCGTTGAGCCATCTTTGCAACCTCATTCCTCTCTATCCAATTGGGAGGGTTTATGTCTCTCTAGTGGATCGTGGGATGTAGCTCTCGGCCTTCCTCTGTTAACATCTCGGGCTAGGCCACGCCCCCATAAAGAATGCTTGTATGGAGATTATGTAATTGTTTCTTTAACTAACCCAATGAACTCCTTATTAAACCTCACAAAAACATGCTCAATCATGTCCAATGTGGGTAATGAGACTAGAAGTAAAATAACAAATAGATATCCCTTTGAGTGGCCAAAGGATGGGTTCATATATATGGGAATAAACATTCAAGATCTGTTGGACAAAAACATTGAGACCGTGTTTAAAGACACACAAACCAAATTAAATAAGAGTTGGAGATACAATGAAATCTCCTAGTTAGGAAGAATAAATGTAGTCAAGTCCTATGTATTGCCAAAATGGTTATACCTTTTCAGAATGCTGCCCCTGACTATCTCTAGGGCCAAACTCCAAATGGTTCAGAAGTTTTTTATGTCATATATATGGGGAGGGAAGAGGCCCAGAATAAGCAGAATCCATCTAGTAAAACACTCACGGGAGGGGCGGTACCAATCAAGATTTTGGAAAAGAATTACCATTAATAAATGGGAATTAAAAAAATAAATAAGATTCACATATATAAGATTAAAAAACTATCTTATAAACCAGGTGTAACGGACCGTCTACCGGACTTAGTAGACCATCTGTCCGTTGTGTGAAATCACCTCCTTAGCCCCAGCATTCACCCAGCAAGTCTTTCTGGAACCTTGCTCTTTGTACCCAAATAGACAGGAAATCTAGCAGTTAGGTACAGCAAGATTGAACAACTCCTTTATTTGTCAAACAACACAGACTTATAAAAAGACATAAACATGACATCACAGACAATAGTATACAATGGGGGGGATGGAACTAAACATAGTTCTCCAACTAACTGGGGCTAGGAATACATTATACTTTCAGACTGCAAACCAAATAGGAATTACCATACAGTGAGTAGACACACAGTAAGAAACATAATGTACACAACATAATCAGTTTACCAGTTAATACTGAACAATGGATGTTGGAGTAACTATCAATTCTAGTCACTGACAGAGCATGACCCTGCAGAGTGGTCTACTCACAGAATTAAATGTTACAAATAAACCAAAATACTCACAGAATATAACTAACTAACAGTTTTAACGTATAGAGTTATGGTACATAAGCCAGGGTCCATACTCTACAGGGAAGAACCCCAGTCAGGCTAGTGGAGAGAGAGATTGATTTAATAGTTGACCAAGCCCCAAGAACTAAGGTAATGCGTAAATTATATAATATACTGAGAGCAGCCCAAAAAGACTGCAAACCTAAGTCATGGATTACTTGGGAAAGAGATCTAGGAACGGCATATGAAATAAACAATGGCTCTCAGTAATTTTGGACGTCAAAAGGTCAATTAAAAATATAAACATCACTGAACTCCAAAGTAAGATCTATAGGTGGCACATGGTCCCCAAAGTTGTGAATAGAGTTGAGCGGACACCTGGATGTTTGGGTTCGGCAGCTTCGACCGAACTTCGAAAAAGGGGGTCCGTGCTCGAACTTGACCCCGAACCCCATTGAAGTAAATGGAGACACGAACTTTTGGCCACTAAAATGCCTCTAAAAAAGTCATGGAAAGGGCTAGAGGGCTGCAAAAGAAAGTAAAATGTCGGTAAGAGTAGGACAAGTGCCCTGCAAGCAAATGTGTATAGGGAAATAACTTAAAATAACATAAAATACATACAAATTACAAATACAGCTGAGCCATAAAATAGCACTAGATGGAATCTTTGATTTTAACTTTGGAAGATCATAAATCTAAATCTAAAGCATGGCTGCCAGGAGGATCAACAGAATTATCCATATGAGAGAGGGTTGGAGTGCAGGGTATTCTCTTTCAGTTTATACTAAGTGACCCATAGGTTGAGGAGGCGGTGACCGTGGCGGTGTAGGTGAAAGCGGCGCTGGAGGAGGAGGAGGTAACCAGAATTTTTCAAAGTGCGCTGTAAGCACAGTATTTGACTGTTCTATTTGACTCTCAGATATGAAGTGCACCGCAAGACGCAAATGTACTATTTACCACCCAAAACTATTAAAATTTTTCAAAGTGCGCTGTAGACACAGTATTTGACGGTTCTATTTGACTCTCAGATGTAATACATGTAATGCTATTGCTATTCTATAAACCGAAATAGAGTCCCCATTCATACGAATAGGTCAATTGACCTATTCGTATGAATGGGGACTCTATTTCGGTTTATACAATGTCTTTCGGTTTATAGACTTTCGGTTTATGTAATACATGTAATGCTATTGGCTTTCTATAAACCGAAATAGAGTCCCCATTCATAAGAATTTCTTTTGAATGGGGACTTCATTTCGGTTTATAGAAAGCCAATAGCATTACATGTATTCCATAAACCGAAAGTCTATAAACCGAATCTTCTTTCGGTTTATAGACTTTCGGTTTATAGACTTTCGGTTTATGGAATACATGTAATGCTATTGGCTTTCTATAAACCGAAATAGAGTCCCCATTCATAAGAAATTCTTATGAATGGGGACTCTATTTCGGTTTATAGACAGCCAATATCATTACATACAATGTAATCACCGAACCCAGAACTCCAACACGAACATACAGTGGAATGTCCGTGCTCGGGTCTGGGGTCCAAAAACCGTACTGTTTGGTATGAACCCGAACAGTGCCGTTCGGGTTCGCTCAACACTATTTAGCCCCCAATTTAGAATTTTTCAAAGTGCGCTGTAAGCACAGTATTGGACTATTCTATTTGACTCTCAGATATGAAGTGCACCGCAAGACGCAAATGTACTATTCAGCACCCAAAACAATTAGAATTTTTCAAAGTGCGCTGTAAGCACAGTATTTGACTGTTCTATTTGACTCTCGGATATGAAGTGCACCGCAAGACGCAAATGTACTATTTAGCACCCAAAACAATTAGAATTTTTCAAAGTGCACTGTAAGCACAGTATTTGACTGTTCTATTTGACTCTCAGATATGAAGTGCACCGCAAGATGCAAATGTACTATTTAGCACCCAAAACAATTAGGATTTTTCAAAGTGCTCTGTAAGCACAGTATTGGACAGTTCTATTTGACTCTCAGATATGAAGTGCACCGCAAGACACAAATGTACTATTCAGCACCCAAAACAATTAGAATTTTTCAAAATGCGCTGTAAGCACAGTATTTGACTGTTCTATTTGACTCTCAGATATGAAGTGCACCGCAAGATGCAAATGTACTATTTACCACCCAAAACAATTTGAATTTTTCAAAGTGCGCTGTAAGCACAGTATTGGACTGTTCTATTTGACTCTCAGATATGAAGTGCACCGCAAGACAAAAATGTACTATTTACCACCCAAAACTATTCGAATTTTTCAAAGTGCGCTGTAAGCACAGTATTTGACGGTTCTATTTGACTCTCAGATATATTTAACACCAACAAATTGCAGTATTTAAAAATGCCTAGATGTTGCCCACTGAGCTAACAGAACAGGATTAAAGTCATGTGCCTGGCACACATGCAGTTGCAAGTGCACTGCACTCTCTGTGGCACTGGGCTCAGGGCAGGGTACAAATATGTAGTATAGCACCCACTAAAATAATCACTGTAATTTGAATAATCACTGTAGTTTGAATAATCGCTGTAGTTTGCAGATTCAACAACAGAATTTTTTTTAATATATATAGAGGCTGGGTCACATGCTGCACTGGCCATTAGTAGGCATGGCTGTGATGGGTTCTAAGGGCAAACAAGTCAAACACGCCTTTCAAAATGCACCATTTGGGACAACAGGACAAACCTAAGACCTTGGAATGTCCCTTAGGTTGATGTCCTTGAATGCCCAGGGACTGAACTCCCCACAAAAAAGAGGCCGCTTATACAATACACTGGTAGACAACAAAATAGATATTGCATTTATTCAAGAAACACACTGGATAGAATTACCAACTAGATTGTGGAGATATACTAAATACCCAAATATCTTTGTTGCCAACTTAGAAGGACATAAAAAAAGGAGAGGGGTAGCGATTATAATTTCCTGCGATCTTACGTTTGAACTTGTCTTTTGTGAACCAGACCCTAAAGGTAGATATGTGATAGTAATAGCTAAGATAAACGACATTATCTATACTTTTCTTAATATTTATGCCCCGAACCAAGCTCCAGCAACATTTCTAGATAGCTTATTAGACAAAGTTGACCCTATAAAAAGCGGATCTCTCATAGTAGGAGGGGATCTTAACGCAGTAGCTGACCCAAAAGTGGACCGTAGCTCAATTGGAACAAATATGGGTCCCACTCGTACCCCTCAATCAGTCAATATCTATCAGACATTTAACAAACATCTCCTATTTGATTGCTGGAGGGTCAATAATATTCTAGAAAGAGACCAGACATTCTATTCTAATTCACATCAAACATATTCCCGTATAGACTATTTTTTACTTCAAGCTCAATAGTTGGATACTATCCAGAAAATAACAATAGGACCAATTACATGGTCGGATCATGCACCGGTCCTCATGGAAATTAAAAACAACCCACATTATAAAATTCGGAACAAATGGAGATTAAATGAACAGCTTTTAAACAGGAATGATATTCTCCAAAATCTTACTGATAATGCAAAAATGTTTTTAGAAACTAATGACAACTCAGAAGTATCAGACATAATATTGTGGGCTACGTTCAAAGCCTTCATGAGGGGTGCGATAATTAAAATAGCCACACAAATAAAAAATAAAAAAAGGGGTCTACCCTTAGCAGAGCTATACGTCAGATTGGCAAAATTAGAGCAACTAAATAAAATACTAATAAATCATAATACTATTAAAGAAATACAGGACATTAGAGTTGAAATTAAAACAAAGGAACTAGAAAAAATTAACTTTATGATGCTGAAATTAAAACAGAAATGGTATCAGACTGGGAATAAAGTTAACCAATACCTGACAAAAAAAAATGAAGAATAATAGAAAAACAGATACAATAAAAAGAATAATTACAGAGGAGAAACAATTGTGCTCCCAAAAATTTCAGATGAACAAAGGGAATTTTTAAATAGGCCACTCACATTACAGGAAATTACTATAGCTATAACTAATTTAAAAAGCCGTAAAGCTCCGGGACCAGACGGTTTCTCCGCCCCCTTTTATAAGAAATTTCAAGATCTAACCGCCCCACTTTTATTGAGATTATTTACTGCTATACCAATTACAAATCCTTTACCCGCAGAACTCTTACAAGCTACCATCACACCCATACTTAAACCGGGTAAGGACCCAACTTCAATCTTAAATTATAGACCTATTTGACTTATCAATCTAGATATTAAATTATATTCAAAAATATTAGCAGACAGATTGAAAATCGTGATCCCAAGTATCATTCATAGCGATCAGACCGGGTTCGTCGGGGGTAGGAGTGCTTCTGACAACACACGTAAGATATTTAATCTGATATATATAGTAAAGACCCATCGGATTAAGACCACCTTTGTAGCATTGGATGCGGAAAAGGCATTCGACCGAGTGAGCTGGGTATATTTAGACGAAGTTCTAAACAAATTTGGAATAACTGGGACCTTCAAGAACTATGCCATTGCATAGTTCTTGAAGGTCCCAGTTATTCCAAATTTGTTTAGAACTTCGTCTAAATATACCCAGCTCACTCATTATACTCAAATCCATCAGCGAAAGTTACCGTCGGATGTTGTATTCGGAATGGTTCCCTATTAATAACGGTACGCGACAGGGTTGCCCATTAGCCCCGTTGCTATATATTCTAAGTATAGAACCACTAGCCGAGGGTATTAGACAATCAATAACGATATCTGGAGTTGTAACAGCGGTAACACCCCAAAAAATATCTCTTTATGCAGATGATAATCTCCTGTCCCTGACGAACCCGATCCAATCAATACCAGCCGCATTTAAACTAATAGAAAAATTTGGTTCCATCTCAAACTATAAAGTTAATATTAAGAAAACACAGACTTTAACAATGTTTTGCCAAGAAACAGATTATAAAGATCTGGAATCAATGTATAGCCTTAACTGGAAATCTAAAACTATAGATTATTTAGGTATAAAAATTACCGACGACCTGAAGTTCTTAGCAGACGTGAACTATAGATGTATGATTTCTGAAATTAAATCCCAGACTAGAAAGTGGCAAGGATTGGAAGTCTCCTGGCTAGGACGTATAAACGTTGCAAACGCCTACATAGTCCCTAAAATAACATACCTATTTCGAATTATCCCCTTAAGAGTTAAAATAAATACCTAACTCAGGCTATATTGGGGAAATATATATGGCAGGGCAAAAAACCAAGGATTAGCCAAAAAATACTGAATAAAAAAAGTGATCAAGGAGGACTTTCATTTCCAAATGTTGTGAATTTGCACGAGACAGTAATGCTTACACACTTTCTAGCATGGGATAAACAAGTGAATAACTGTTCAACTTGGTACCAAATCGAACAGACTGAAATTCCAAATTGTAATTTGTTTTTTCTTTTTTGGGCCTATAATCATAATCTTAAAAAGCTTATAAAACTCATCTTAAATCCAATAATTAATAACACCATTACTACTATAATTAAATTCAAGAATAAGAATGCATTGAAAGACTCTCTTCTTATGTCTACTCCTATAGAGACTATACAGATTCTAATCCCTGACTTAAATCTGACTAAATGGATTCAGAAAGGTATATTAAATGTAGGCAATATAGCGGCCCAAGATAAAATGTTTCCATTTGATCAGATTAGACAGTCATACAACCTTTCCCAGGACAAAGTTTTTACTTAACGTCGACTAAGAGGTGTGATTAATTCTGCCAAGATAGGTGTAAATACACCCATTGAGGATTGGTTGGGGTCACACAAAAGACTCAAGCAAATTACTAGAACCTCTAACTTAATTTCCTACTTGTCAAAAAATTCCAAGGACCCTCCAGTTATTAAATGGGAGAACGAATTGGGAATAAGTTACTCCGAGGATGATTGGAAACAGGCAGTTGCCTATTCTAAAAAAAGCATTCATTCCATAAACCTATTAGAAACGTACCATAAGATAAAACTCAGATGGTAACTTACACCTAATAGGCTATACAAAATAAACAAAAATAATTCCCCTGTATGTTGGCGTTGTTTGTCGGACATTGGAACAATAAAGCACATCTGGTGGGATTGCCCAAAGCTGGACAATATTAAAACATCCTTAAACAACTTGGTAACAGCTCTCTCTCTCTGGATTTAACGCCAGTTCTGCCACAAGCATTTCTTTTCCACCTCCATCTATCTAAGCTTAGGGACTACCAAAGAGGCTTAATTATACATTTTTTTTTAGCAGCAAAAATTTCTGTAGCTAGGAATTGGAAAAAAAATGGGCCTATCCTTTGGTCAGACATAGTCAATCAGATTGGTTTTCAATACGCAATGGAAAAAGGCTTGTATTTGAGACTAGATAAGATGGATGATTTGGCAAAATTTGGGCTCCTTGGGAGAGATACACTCAGAGACCTTCGGAAGTTGGCTCACCCCCTGGGCATCACGTATAATAACATTTTGGGTCCTATCCACGTCGCGCATTGTAGGCAATCCATAAGAATTACTGGAATTCGAATGAAAGTGTTTGGACACGTGGTAATTTTTCTTTTCCTTTCTTTCCTGTTTTTCTTTCCTTTTCTTTTTTTCACCTTACCTTTTTTTTTTTTTTTTAATCTTTTTTTTTTCTCTAAGCATTATTGTAGCGTATATTTAAGTCGCAACCAGTGGAACATACCCAATGCAACCAGTGGAACATACCCAATGCAAATGCTTTACCTAACGTATATAGGTTCAATTTATTTGTGATACAGAAGATAGGTGTCAGCAGATTTTTTCTATTTGTTTAATAATTTTGGGTTGCGCCTGATAATATTCCTTGGTCCTGTCTCTTTGGTCTTTACTTTAATATTGCGAATGAGGGACACAATGAAATCAGACATCAACCCTTACTTCAAGAGAACTTTATCTACCTCTGGTTTCCACTGGTACCGATTTTTGATGAACTGTAAATTGGAAAGAAAGTATTATTTATTTCAATAAAGAACTATAAATTAAAAAAAAAAAAAAATGCACCATTAAATTGCCGAACCCCGAAATCCAACACGAACATACAGTGGAATGTCCATGTTCGGGTCCGGGGTCCAAAAATCGTAATGTTCGGTACGAACCAGAACAGTGCGGTTTGGGTTTCGCTTAACACTACTCAACAACAAACAATGAAGATGAAGACGCAGAGGGAATAGATCTTCAGAAGCAAGAACCCCCCCAATCAATAAGGAACAGTTATCAAAAGCCCTTGATCGGCAGTTCGAGAAAATAAAATAGCTGATTACCCTGAGCACCTTAGAATTCAAAACTGAGATGTTATCAATTGGAATTAGACTTAATGAGGACAAAATAGAAAATCTGACAATCCTAACAGAAATGCAAAATGAGACATACAAGGGAATGGAAAAGAAGATGGAGATTCTGGAACAAAAAATAATAGATCTTGAAGATAGATCCAGGAGAAAGAACTTAAGATTTTGAGGAATTCCTGAAACCATAACTAAATATGCACTGCCTGATTTCCTGGGGAAAGTACCATTGGAGGGTGCTCCACACTACTGGGAAAGATGCCATCGTACCTGAGAATGTTCCAAGAGTCCTGATTTTCTGTTCATCATATAGTCTTAAGGAAGAAATACTGAAAGCAACTAGCGTTAACAAGCAACATGCCCCATATGAGAACATAAAAATCTTTCAAGACATTTCCTACCAAACCAGAATTAAGAGACGGACATTTGCCCCTTATACGGAAATTTTGACACTAAATAACATTAAGTATAGATGGGGTTTTCCAGTAAAAATTCTGATATTCTATGAGACAAAGATGTTGGCTTTGATACAGCAGATAAGCTAAACTGTTGGCTGAGGGAAAACAAAATGGTCAACCCCGGATAGAGGAAATGGGGTCTAGGGACACACTAATGAGACTAAAAGATATAAAGGAAGGTAACTCACAAAATAGGTGTATTATGATATTGTAGAATTAATAACTAATCAAAATAAAAAGATAATGAAATAACTTAGAAAGGGTGAATAATAAGGATCACTAGAGGTAGAGTTATGAGGGATTAGTAGGAGGGTATGAGTAATCAATGAAAGGAAATACCTTAAATTGGACACACTTGGGAAAGGGCAAAAGTGAGGGAGGAAACATAGCTTAAGCAAGAAAATGTAAAAAATATACTAAGGTGGGAAATGGAAATATGAAACATCAGTTGGTAGTCCCTTAGGGTAGTTTTCCCTCTTGTCCAGCATACAAAGAGAAAATAATTCTCGGGTGGATTTAAAAAGAGAGGAAAATCAGATTATTGGTGGGGCTTCTAATTAGAATATTAATATGATGCACCCTCGGTTCCCTGTACTATGCCTTTTTTATTTCTGTCGATACCCACAGGCATGGTTTAATGTACCCGCGTGCTTATGGTAATTAAGAGAAAACACACAGTGGTGTACCTTCGACATGGGGTAGCGGAGTTCATGGTTGTATAATTCTTTTGGATGTGTTATTTCTCGTCCAAGATGTATATGTAAATATGTTTGTGTGATGGACATGGTGTGTGGGCATAGGTTTAAGATTCGGATAAATGTCAAGATTCTGTACAATAAATGCCCAGTGCTTGAACTCCCTGCAAAAAAGAGCTATTATGTTTAACTTCCTCCATAAACATTGAATGAAGGTGTGTTTCATACAAGAAACTCACTGGAGTAGAAGCGATAAAGCTCCACTGAGGTCCTCAGCTTTTTCCTATTCAATCAAAGCTTCCCTGGACTTAAAAAAGAAATGTGGTGTCCCTATATTGTTTTCAAATGCTCTGATAGTTAAAACAAAATATGTGGAATGTGATCCGGGACGATCAAAATGCCCCAAATGCAGCCCCAGTTAGATTTATAGCAGAATTACTGGCAAAAAAAACCGCAAAAATAAAGCAAGGTACTTTGGTATGGATGGGGGATTGTAATTGTGTTGTGAATCCAGAAATGGATAGGAAGTGATGTAGATTGTAAATATTATTGGAAAGGTATGACCTATATGATCTGTGGAGGATTTTTAATGCAAATGATCAGGATGTTTTGTGTTTCTCCAAGTCATACCTAGCATACTCCAGAATAAACTTGGTATGTGCAAATGTAGGGTTATGCCAGAATTTTGCCCCTCAATATGCCAGGATTTTGCCAATTAATATGCCAGGATTATGGCAATTAATATGTCAGGATTATGCCAATTAATATGCCAGGATTTTGCCAGTTAATATGCCAGTATTATACCCCTCAATATGCCAGGAATTTGACAATTAATATGCCAGGATTTGCCAATTAATATGGCAGGATTATGCCAATTAATATGTCAGGATTATGCCAATTATTATGCCAGGATTTTGACAATTAATATGCCAGGATTATGCCCCTCAATATGCCAGGATTTTGCCATTTAATATGCTAGGATTGTGCCCCTCAATATGCCATTCTTTCCCCATTTAATATGGCAGGATTTTGCCCCTCAATATGCCATTTAATATGCCAGAAGTTTGCCCCTCAATATGCCAGGATTTTGCCAATTAATATGCCAGGATTATGGCAATTAATATGTCAGGATTATGCCAATTAATATCCCAGGATTATGCCCCTCAATATGCCAGGATTTAGCCACCCAATATGCCAGGATTATTCCCCTCAATATCCCAGAATTTTGCCCCTCAATATGCCAGGATTTTGCCAGTTAATATGCCAGGATTATGCCCCTCAATATGCCAGGAATTTGCCAATTAATATGGCAGGATTTGCCAATTAATATGGCAGGATTATGCCAATTAATATGTCAGGATTATGCCAATTATTACGCCAGGATTTTGACAATTAATATGCCAGGATTATGCTCCTCAATATGCCAGGATTTTGTCAATTAATATGCCAGAATTTTGCCCCTTAATATGCCAGGATTTTACCAATTAATATACCAGGATTATGCCAATAAATATGTCAGGATTATGCCAATTAATATGCCAGGATTTTGCCAATTAATATACCAGGATTATGCCCCTCAAAATGCTAGGAATTTGCCAATTAATATGCCAGGATTTGCCAATTAATATGCAAGGATTATGCCAATTATTATGCCAGGATTTTGCCAATTAAAATGCCAGGATTATGCCCCTCACTATGCCAGGATTTTGTCAATTAATATGCCAAAATTGTGCCCCTCAATATGCCAGGATCTTGCCAATTAATATGTCAGGCTTATGCCAATTAATATACCAGGAATTTGACAATTAATATGCCAGGATTATGCGCCTCACTATGCCAGGATTTTGTCAATTAATATGCCAAAATTGTGTCCCTCAATATGCCAGGATTTTGCCAATTACTATGTCAGGATTATGCCAATTAATATGCCAGGATTTTGCCAATTAATATGCCAGGATTATGCCCCTCAATATGCCGGGAATTTGCCAATTAATATGCCAGGAATTTGCCAATTAATATGCCAGGATTATGCCCCACAATATGGAAGGAATTTGCCAATTAATATGCCAGGATAATGCCAAATAATATGCCAGGATTATGCCAATTAATATGCCAGGAATTTGCCAATTAATATGCCAGGATTATGCCCCTCAATATGCCAGGATTATGCCCCTCAATATGCCAGGATTTAGCCTCCTAATATGCCAGGATTTAGCCCCTCAATATGTCTGGATTTAGCCATTTAATATGCCAAGATTACGCCTCTCAGTATGCCAGGATTTAGCCCCTCAGTATGCCAGGATTTAGCCAATTAATATGCCAGGATTATGCCAATTAATATGCCAGGATTATGCCAATTAATATGCCAGGATTTTGGCAATTAATATTCCAGGATGATGCCAAGTAATATGCCAGGATTGTGCCCCTCAGTATGCCAGGATTTTGCCTCCTCAGTATGATCGTTAAGTGCCACCCCTCCCCCTTCCCCAGTAGGGGTGCTCTGCAGATCCGCGGCTGTGAGGGAAGTGTTGTGTGCTCCCCTCCAGCCGCGTGGCTTTAATAAAGTTTGTTTAAACAAAAAAATGCGACCGGAGTTACTCGGCTTAACGGAGATTTTTTTTTTTTTTTTTTTTCTGGCGGCACCGGCGAGACCAGTATCGCCCGTCACCCCCTGATGGTGGGCCTTTTCAGTCACAGTCAGTGGCAACCAATAAGAAAATGGAGGGGTGGGCTGCCCCGGGCGCCTCTCATTAGAAGCTGTATGTAAGAGGAACATATATGTATTTTTTTTGGTAGTAAATTATATAATATGATAGCCCTTTTTATAGTGATAAAAACAATATACAATGGCTTTTAGCCTTTAATGATATGGGGAAATTCATAGAATTCCTTGAGCCCTTTTCCCTGAAAAAAACAGTGGCCAAACATTGGCAGAAATTGCTGATTCTGGGCCGAAATCATCCAAATACGAAAAATTCCGCAGTTCAGATAGAAGCTCAGATCTGGTCCCATTTCAGGCCAGATGTGACCTACCGGAGAAGCTCAAGTCTTTATTATTCTCACATGGTCCACAAAGAAGGCTACTGCATGTTTTAAAGTTAAATGAATAAAGTAAAATCACTTTCAAATCCAACAAAAGAAAAGCTGATGGGAGTATGATACATTCCCTCTTTGCCTCAATTGAGTTACTTTAGTTGCCATACCTAACTAGGTTTCCCACCCAGTTGGTGAACAATTGTCCAGTGCAAATCTATGGAGGATATAGATTTACTGTTTTGGGGGGGGGGGTTTCAAAAAAAATGTGGCAACCCTACAACTAACATGGCTAAATAACACATTACAGTCAGTCAGTCCTAAGGACTGCTTTTTATTTTGTTTCCAATGCACAGTTAAGAACATAAAACATTATTTTTCTTCTAGCAGAAACACAGAATTGATCCTAGCCACTTACACATAAAGCATGGGGAGTGGGTAGGGAATTATTCACTTTCAGAGGGACCAATACACTTTGAGAAAACCAAACAGAGGCCTCCAATCAACTCCAAGATCATACGAATTCGTATATATTGAATTAAAAGTTATATACTATATACTGCAGATTACCAGATGACACAACAGATGTGTTTAAAACATATTTAATTTACACATCTGCAATGCTGACACATTATATAGATATTTTTATTATCTACATTCACAATATAAATAATATTTAGGTGATAGCGTTCCATCAACTATGTAAAACTATAATTCATAAGAACTTTACTGTGACTTAATCTCCCCTTGCTCCACCTCTACTATCAAATTTCTTTTTAACCCATATCAATATGGCTAGGCTAAAGATTGTTGGGAATCACAAGCAGAGGCGTCACTAGGGTGGGTGTCACTTGGTGCGGTAACTCATGGTGTCACCACCCTGGGTAAAATATGCCATATAGGAGCTCAATAAATTATGCCACAAACAGGAGCCCATTAACTATGCCACTCTGGAGCCCCATTAATAATGCCACACATGAGCCCTATTTATTATGGCACACACAGGAGCCCCTTAATTATTCCACACAGAGGAGCCCCATAAATATGCCACACACAGGACCCTCCTAAATTATGCCACACATGGGACCCCCATTAATTATGCCATATACGGGAGCCCCGCAAGGTGACGGCGGGCCACATTCATCTATTGTACAACTATAAAAGAATATATATATATATTTATACACACACATATCACAAGTCTAATTCACTAAACCACGTTTAGTTTTCCCATTAATATGCAATAGTCAGTTTGCCTATTAATGTGCTTCTGTTAATTTGTCTATTAATATGCCACAGCCAGTTTTCCGATTAATATGCCACTGATAGTTTGCCCATTAATATGCCACAGCCAGTAACCCCCACTGGGGCTGTCTTCTGGTGCAGTGCTGGGCTGTCTTCTGGTGCAGTTCTCACCACCTTCACCCCAGGGGGCGGATCCAGAGTCTGATCTCGGGAGGGGCACATGTCCGTCTGTCTTTTCCTCTCTCCCATGTCCGTCTGTCTTTTTCTTTTCTCCCATGTACGTCTTTCTTTTCCTCTCTCCCATGTCCGTCTGTCTTTTCTTCTCTCCCATGTCCGTCTGTCTTATCCTCTCTCCCATCTCTGTCTGTCTTATCCTCTCTCCCATGTCCGTCTGTCGTATCCTCTCTCCCATGCCCGAATTGCTTAAAGTGTCAGCGGGCCACTTTAATAAGTTCGCTGGCTGCCGCCGCTTTAAGTCATTTGCCTGCTGCCACCGGATGTTGTGGCAGCAGTTCCAGCGCGGGATGGGGAGCGGAGGAAGAGGCAGCAGGGTAACTGTGCAGCAGGGCAGCAGGACACTACAGGCGGAAAAGGGGGGAGAAAGACACTACACAGAAATGAGAAAGAGTGAGACGCTGCAGAAATGAGAGAGAGCGAGAGACAGATAGGAGAGAGAGATGCTACAGAAAGAAGAGAGAGACGCTACAGAAAGGAGAGAGATGCTACAGAAAGGAGAGAGAGAGAAAGATGCTACAGAAAGGAGTGAGAGAGGGAAACTACAGAAAGGAGAGACGCTACAGAAAGGAGAGAGAGAGGCGCTACAGAAAAGAGGAGAGAGAGAGGCGCTACAGAAAAGAGGAGAGAGAGAGACGCTACAGAAAGGAGAGAGAGAGACGCTACAGAAATATGTACACAAGATATGTCTCACACACAGCCCTGATATTGCACAGGGCAATTTATGTAACCTTGTGTACATACTGGAGGTAAATATTGCCCTAGGCAGGAATATTATCTGTCTTATCTATAAATAATACACTGTTCAGATGTGCTTTTAAAATGCATGGTTTTCCCTCTAATGAACAAAAAAATTATATTATGCTATGTAACTGGTTTAAAATAAGAATTTGCTCTAGAAAAAACCTTCCCTTATAAGACATAACATCAGCATGTAATGATCAAATACAGTAGTTTTGAACTATGCTTGAATGACCTTTAACCTCCTACAAGAATTATTTTTTTGATGTTAGCTTTGTTATGTGGAAGCAATTTGTTTTATTTTTTCTTTGTCTCATTTTCAAAAATATTGTAATACAAACTAATTAATTTTAATTCAAACCACATTTGAATCACATCCTATTTTTGCAAGGAATATTACCATGTGTAATAAAATAAGGCATTTACATAGCTGCCACAGTCCCAGATTTGCCAGGACGTGTTTTTGAGCGTTACAGCTTGTCTGCTGCCTATGTTTCCATTACAGGTGCATTTTGGTGTGACCAAAATGACCATTTTTTTCTGGTTGGATCAGACGCTGCAAATTCAGGGTATGGTACCAATCTAGGTCAGAGCTAATATGCACACACCAATTATGAATACTTACAGGTGAAAACCAACTATCAGTTTTAAAATTATTTTTATTGCTGTAGAACATTGCATATAACAAAACCAAATAAAAATCATAACAGGGCAACTAATGTAAGTTGACCAAGATGGAATTATTAAAAACAATCATAATAATAATAATGAACTATGATGTTTACGATTAAATATAAAAGTCAGCTAAATAGATTTTTATAGACTCCAACCAATTAGCACATTTTAAAAAACAAACAAAAAAAACCTCTTAGAAATGATTGTGCAAATTAAGTAAAGAATTAAACTGTGTACACCACACCATATTCTTGGTTCTTACCTTATGATGCCATCACAGGACATAATTATAAAGCAGAGTAAAAGTAGATGCTGCATGTTGGGATGTGCTGCTGGTTGGTTTGGAAAGCACTGAATTTCTCCTAGCCACTTGGAGTTACTCACTCCTGCATTCTCTTATATTTTAACTTGCTTTAAACCCACTCATCTGTTATTGGTGGAGTCTAAAAAGGTCCCCCTTTCCCTTCACCCACAGTAAAAAAAAAAAAAAACATAATTTACTATGCTTCAAATATCTCACTCATGGGAATAAGTCAAAAAAGTTACAGTGGAGGATGCATGGATCACTGAAATAATTGATGTCCCTGGACATACGTATGCAGCCTTCAACCAATTTTTTTAAATTGCACTGACTTGCTTTCTTGTAGATGTCCCAGGATAATGGATTGGCCTGTGGGATAAAGTAAAGTGAGCTTACTATAAACAAAGTGAAGGGAGTGGATATTGGGAGCATTTTAGTTAAGATCAGATGAAAAGATTAACAGAACTGAGAATAAGCAAAAACATGTTATGTATGCTAAACATTTTGTGGGCCATTGCCTGCGCTGAGAACACCATTAGTGTTCAAAATGGAAAGCACTACCTCTCCCTGATTGTCTAAATAAGCTGTGCTTCTGTACTGATTAAGGGTAATAATAACTGTTTAATAAGTGAAACAAAGAGAAAAAGCACACAATAGACTTATGTGCAGGGAGATGCTCTAAAACTATTAAGAATGATAATGTAGCAATAAACAATTTGGAAAGATGATATAACAGTCGACAGATACAAAGTATAAAGTGATAAAAAATTGTGTATAGCGATAGCAATGTGTTAGACAGAACAGAGTAAGGAAACTGTAATGTGAAAAACAAAATGTGAAGAAAAAATAGCAAGATGTTGCAAGAGATGGTTTCTACTTATAAATATACAAGATGTGCAATTGTTGCGGTCGTGGCCTGCTGTATGCTAAATTATGCTAAATAATTATTAATGACATAATAAATATTTATACAAACAAGACTTACAGTACAACAATAAATTTCTTTGATTTGAGAATACAGATAAATTATGTAAATATGAATACCAAAAGACGTTGTGATATATATAATATACTTTATTTATACCTCTAGCGGTAAAAACAATATATCTAAAAGGATATCACAAACAAAGTTACAAACATACAACTGTTATATTCTATACAGCATTTTATTAATTAGATATCACATGTATTTAACTTCAGAAAGGTTCAGCAAGGCACATGGCTGTGTCCAAAATGGCTCTTGATTCCAGGTCGATAAAGGAATGATTTTGAAAGAGGTACTGCAGCAGTTACTTTCTACTTTTAGTTACAATACTAGGCATTAAACTAAACCCTAGCTTCTTGGCACTTAAAGTTAGCCCAAGATGAAAGCTTTACTTTTAACTAGAAATAGTTTCAGAGCTCTTCCTTCTGACCATGTTGTTTCTTTCTGATCATTTCACATGTCTTTTCTCTCCTCCCCCAACATCATCTTTTGTCCATTATCACCTCCCCCCACCAGGTTTTACCTGGTGGAACAAAGAGTCATCACTCACTCCCATCACTCATTCCCTAGTGACACCTGTTGGTAGGAGTGATGCACTTCTTACAATGCTACATAGATCAGATATCAAAATGGATGCCATAGTCAAAGGTGTGGTTTATCTAAAGGGAGGTACTTCATATCATTAATATATACTTATGACGTTGCTTCTGTGACATGAATCACTAATAAATGACTTTGCAAGCCATATCCAATACAGCAATGAAACACAACAATATAGTAAAACACACTATGAGCGACAGTGAATCAGAACCAAATATACAAAAAGTTAGCACAATAAAGTGCAGTGATTACGCGTTTGGTGATAAGTAAAACTTATTTGCTTTGGTAGGAGCATAAATAGTAAACAGTCACATAGTAGTCCCAATCTAGTGGTGGTGTACGAACAGGCTGCCAATAGATAAAACAATCCCAAAGTTCAAATAAAATCCATCTGCGACGTGTCAATAAATAAAAAGTATAGACTGTACTTAAGCCACTTGTTCTCCTCTACTTCGGCGGACGATAGGTAGCCCCACGTACTATTGTCAAAGAGGAAGAGAATAGAGATAGCATATGTTATAGACACACATTTTATTTATTTATGCTAGTTTGTTGATCTTATACACAGATATCACTTAAATAGCAATATGTATGTATATATATATATATATATATATATATAGGTTTATATGTGTGTGGTACATGCAGGTGGCAGGTGGTCTAAGCAACAGTGTTTCCAGGTAAACATACTGGCTATTGTTCAATGCTGGACTGTAAACAACATGGAGCATGACAGCCTGGTCACCTGACCAGTGTTACGGAAAAGCTGTACCAACAAGGGCCTGCCTCTAAAGAGATACACAGGAAAGATATTTCAAAACTCTCTTGGGAGTCTGAAGTGTCACCACCTAAGAAGAAGTTGCTAAGCCAGTCCTTCCATCTGCACAGAGTTCTCTTGGCTTTGCACATTGTCACCATAACTGATAATCACCATTAAGACTAAGTATCAGCTTTTATTATATTTTACTTTACTTTCTTTTACTTGAATAGAAGATATCAGAAGAGATCAGAAAGCGGTATGAAAATGCTGAGCCCCGGCACGGGGAGCTTTGGTGCGAGGTGTCCAAGGATATCAACAACTGGCAACAAATGATTGGGGAGATTCTCATCCTGGTGGCAGCCAAGATAAAGAACACATTTTGAGGCCATTTACCTGCACTTTCTTGCAGTGAGGTCTGTTCATTGTGAGCCAATGTCCATCTCATGGAAAAACAATCTCATCCCTATGTATTTTTTACTTGAGGGAGGAAATGACCTATAGGTGGCCTAATGAGCACTGTGACATCAAGTGAATAAAGATGGATGCCGCATATTCAATGAAACATGTGTTTGAACGGGTTAGAGAGAGTCCTTCCACCCACAAATACAGTGTCCACTTCCTAGAGATGACCATCATATTTTGGTTATGTTACCTCTGGGGATGGGTACGAGATGGAAGGTCATCTCACCTACTGGACTGTAAACAGTACACATTCACGTGTCCAGCCAGCTAAACAACTACCAGGTCTGTACCTCCTTTATTTGCCACTATATCCATTGGGTTACCAGGAAGTATTGGATTTATTACAGTTGTTTAGACACTATTGCATAATGTAAACCAGAACAAAAAAAGAGTGACTTGTGCGCTAAACCAACACTTCACACACCATATAGTTACCCTTTTCAGTAAGTAGAGCTTACATATGTGTTATGCAAAGAGAAAAAAAACAATAAAACATAATATAGTGTAGTATTTTCAACCAAATGTGGCATAAATATTAAAGTCTGTAAAGTGACGACTCACATGTGTCTGAGCAGAATCCTGCTCAGAATAACCAGCATCAGGGAGCCCAAAAATGGGTAATGGATCACCAAATACAGTCCACAGCTCCAGGAATTGTACCCATGTACATATGAGGAGAGAGAGCAGGGATGTCAGTACAAACACGTTTAATATACAGATGCAAAATACATAAAATCTTACACTTAAAATCGCAGGAGTCTTCTCCACAATTAAAAACAATGCAGGTCATACAGTAAAGTGTCCACTGATACAAAATCCCTTCTGTCCTGTAGCACTAGGTGTATTTGTCACAGTGCTACGTATTATCTTAATAAAACCACATTGTTTACCAGTTAACTTACTGGAATAATCTAGAAAGACCACCTGATCATTGCGTTGTACCCTGGCTACATCCTGTACTTCTCAGACATAGTTGAGCAAGCCTGGTTTCCTGTAAAATATCCCAACACTAGAAGCAAAACTCACTTATACGTCCCCCTCAACTTCCACATTAACCTCTCACTCTCTTTGGGTATCACAAAGCACAAACATGGAACAAGGCATATAAAATGGAGTCAGTAGGACAAAATGGCTTCCGAGATACAAAATGGCTTCCAGGGAAATTTTATCATCCACACACCTCCCTTTTATCCTAACACGGACCCTGGTCCCGTGTATTGGATAACTTCTTACATAGCATACACATGTTCCTTTGGGATGGCCCTCATCGGCAGGTAGAGGTTTTCTTCCTCTGGCCAGAAGAATCCTTCTTGTGATCTGAGAATGAACTTTGGCTCCAGTACATCTTCAGAGGCTTGTGGGGTATATGACTTCCGCTGTGGTTTATATGACTGCTGCATGAGCATAGCATGTCCATTGTTATCTCCTGCAATACATCTATTAGCGAGAGCCTTCACACAGGTAATAAGCACACACAAACAAAGACACGCCACAATCAAGCAAACAAAAGTAGTCAACAGTTTTGCTCCTAGTGAACCAAGCCACCCATCTAAGCTGAACAAGTCCCAATCTTCTCCTGGCTGCGGACGCAAGCGTTCCTGCAACTCAGACACCTTCTGTAAATCATGTTCAATCTCACCACTCTGATCTTTAATGTATACACAACATTTATCTCCCACCAGAGCACATACTCCACCTTTAGCTGCAAGAGTATAATCTAAGGCAATTCGATTCTGCAGTGAAACCATTTAAATTAAAACATTAAATCTGTCTGTTAACAATCCCACACATACACCTGGGGAAATTACACCTGCAGCCATAGCCACTTTGCTGGCTAATTTGTATTTTTGAAGTGTCCAGGCTTCCCTTAGACAATTGTGGGGATATTGTGAAAGTGGGCACATATTATCTCCTGTATAATTTACCTTACTTAAAATACTGACAGGAAACATACATGGCTCCTCCTGCTGGACCATCATTTGCTACGATTTAAGTTTAGTGGAATAGTTTCCAGTTATGAATCATAACTGGGGATGGGCACAAAATAGCTTTGTGCGGTTAGGGGTGATCAAATCAACTTCAGAGAAAGGAATACCTAAAAATGACTGTATTCAAAACAGGGAGCATGACCGCAGATCCAGCCAAATTAATTTAAACCTAGTGCTTTATAAATACCTCTGGTCAATTCTAAGGGGTAAGCATGATTGAGGTAGAGATAATTACTCATGAGTCTAAAGATACACATATATTGCAAACAAAGAAATGGTTAACGTAAAATAAACAATTTCCTTTTCATCTCCAGATGAGGTCACTACATGATGTGAGATTCACGAGTGGCTCTTGCCAATCTCGGCTTACGTTGGTTAACCAGCTGGGATTATTGTGCCCGAAGGAATGGTTAACTTATTCGTTCCTTGGGGATTGTACAAATCTTAAAAATTGAGCTCCTTTCTTTTCTGCTTGGGTTGAGAAACACTCTTTCATCATTAGATTTTAGTTGGTGCATGGTGCACTTTGAGACTGTCTTTTGTTGGCTGTACAGCTTTGATCTGTATTATACAAAAACTAAACATTTTCCATTAGTAACATGCAACATTTCACTATACAATTTAAATTTATGTTTTGCTTTCCCATCCTTGTCTAACTCACTCCCTCATCTAGGTTCTCATAGATTTTGGAGAATTCAATGGGAAACTCAAATAGAAAACTGATAATAACAGTCCCTATAAAACATTATGCATCTGGTTTGGTTGCAACTTATTTAGCCATCAGATCAGCAAGCTGATTACCCTCTGACTTAGAAAAACTTGCACATAAAAGCAATAGGAGAGGGTGAGAGAGACAGATACCTGCATAGTCACCAAATTTGCTAACACCATACACAACACCAAAAACATATCTAGAATCTGTATAATAGATTTAAAATCTCACCTTACTGATATTCAATGCATGGAAACTACAGTGGTTGTTCCTACAATCTGTCCTTGATATTTCTTACTTCATGCATCTGAGTCAAAACACCTGCTGCATGTCCTTGATTTACATGACAAAACTGATTAACATTCATTGTCAGCAACCCTAGTATCAGTGCTGAACACAAAGTTTCCTTTACTGCGTCAACCTCTACCACTTCCACTGGAAGGCTAGCCTATGTATGCACTACCATCTCAGTAACATTTTAAAATAATACTTCCTTATTTTATTTCATCTTTCTTTCAAGCTATACATTTCAAAATCAGATATCTAGGCTAGGACCACATCAAATATTCTATACTTTCTAACTGATCTCCAAAATCCAAACTCCTGATAGCATTTCCACTAAAAAGTCAAACTAACTTCTCTATTTTATTTGTAAAAAATCCTACTACTACAGAGTGATGATCAAACAATAATTTTAAACAAATTCTGCTTATCAGGGGGTCTTTACATAATACTCACTTAACATTGGCTAATTGTTCCCTCTATATTTTACACTCATATAACTTATCTTGGGCAAATAAAGCAATCTGACACAACATAACATTAGGTTATATATAATAATATCTCTACAGTTTCTGACAACAAAATATTCAAGCTTCTCATATTTAACATATACTATACAATGTTCCACACACGCCATTAAGCCACTCTAAAACTTTTGTTTATCCTATTATGCAAAATTTCAGCACTTCCTCTTTTTAAATGACAAACCATTTCACTATTATTTTTTTAACATTCAACTATTAACAAAATACATAACAACTTTCTTTCGTGTTCATGTATTCTCATATCAACGTATTTAAAACTTCTATTACAAAATTATCTCCTTCCAAAACGATAATATTTTAACATCTCTTCAACATGCAGCACATAAATTGAACTCATAATTATAACACAACATATGACACGACAAACAGAAGGGGCATAAGCACAAATTGTTTACAACATTCATAATGTGTGTGTGTGTGTGTGTGCATAGGAATGCTTGAATCAGTATTACTTTCTAACTGACGCTTACTAAAATTAAAACATAACATTACATTATATTTACTTATATATCTTCAATAAATTAGATAGTGCGGTAACCAATTCTGTTAACATAAAAAAAACAATTTTTAACTACTACTAAGAGAGTAGTACAAGGGTTCCAGAGGGGGAGGAAAATGCTCTGTCTTACGTTCTGTCAAGTCCTGTCATTTCTCGGGTTCCTTTGTTAACTAGGGGACAGTCGACAACTCTATGTCCAGGTCTGTTACAGTTAAAACACACAGAATTTCTTTCTGTCATTTCTCTGTGTCTTGTTACTGGTCGCAAAGGTGGGGGCAGTAGAGGGGAACTTCTAGCTGCTGTCTCCCTAGCTTGCTTATCTCATTCCTCTTTAAGCTTGCCATTAACCATTTGGTTCTCATAATGCTTTGCTACCAACAACATTTTAGCCAAGGGCTCTCTGTCTGTCATCCTCTTTTGCAGTGATCTCATCATATGGTGCGGGTGGAGAAGCAGGGGTATCAAATAATATTGGATTCCATTGATTAGTTGGATCCATGTTAGCTAAAGCTGTCACACTAATGTTAGTAGACACATCAGGCTACAATCTATCTGGTGTTAACACATCATTAGGTTTGGTTAGTTTAGCTTGAGTTGTGTGGTTTCCCTCATGACTAAGATACACATGCCCCTCGTGGGGACTCACATCCCTAGGCATTCCACAAACACCCTTATCCTCATTCTGCTTATTCCTATGATAAGCCTCTCGATACTAACTATTAAACACTATCCACTCGCTAGTGTCTACTTCAAACCCTCGCAGGCGCAAAGTCTATTTCATAGGATCAAGAATCCCCATATTGAAACTACCCATATCTGGCCAGACATACATATTATCACCATCTGCTTGTGACAAAGCTGTCCACTTGCTCATGTATCTTTATCCTAAATCAGACTCAGAGCAATAACCACTGTGCAAAGACCCTTTCCACAGTGGCGGACCAATGGAATATTTACCTCTGTTTTGCACTCTATAAGAGCACGCACTCTGCCAGAGACGGTTGTCAGAACATTCACCACTGGAGTGTTCAGTGACCGGTGAACAATTAACACCTTGTTCTAGACATATACACCTTTATTCCCGGTATCAACCTTGTGTCTGAGTTGGATGAGTATTATTCCTCTGGCATGCACCTCCACCAGAGACAGACTTGCCTCAGAACATTTGCCACTTGAAGTGCTTAGTGACTGTCCCGGAAACACTTTGTTCTAGGCTAACACCAATACTCTAGGATAGAAATCACACAAGAGGTACTCCCTCTTCTAAATCACAAATAAGGATTCCAGGAATTCACATCTGGCTGTACTCCTATTATAAAATCTTATAGACCAGGAATTCACGTCTGGCTTGCATCTTGCAAAACAATACAATAACTAATTACACACACTTACTCAACTCTATGGATCCCGTCACTCAGATATGCAACCAGTGGCCGACCCCGTCTATTCTAACCAATTATTACACTACAGGCATTTAGAAAAGGTGCCTTACCTTATATGAGATGAACGTTCAATGGTTAGGTAGAAGAGGGTAGGTCTGCACCATCTGGATCCTGGTTCCGAGGTGTTGGGATCCAGGACGAGCCCCCAACTGTGAATGGTCACTTTTTCTCTGGGTACTTCAGACAGGAATGAAGAGTCAAAGAAATGAGACCAGGCCCAGATTCTGAGTTGAATAAGCGATGAAGTTTAATACAAACATACGTAGGGTGGCGTCTGCTCAGAATGCTCTGCTGCACCCTTCTCAACACACATCTTTATAGTAAAACAGAACAGCATAATTTCATAATGCACTGCTAATAGAAGCATATGATTGGTTATAATTTGTCACAGTGCTACGTATTATCTTAATAAAACCACATTGTTTACCAGTTAACGTACTGCAATAATCTAGAAAGACCACCTGATCATTGCGGTTGTACACTGGCTACATCATGTACTTCTCAGACATAGTTGAGCAAGCCTGGTTTTCTGTGAAATATCCCAACACTAGAAGCAAAACTCACTTATACGTCCCCCTCAATTTCCACATTAACCTCTCACTCTCTTTGGGTATCACAAAGAACAAACATGGAAGAATGCATATCAAATGGAGTCAGTAGGACAAAATGGCTTCCGAGATACAAAATGGTTCCGGTGAAATTTTATCATCCACAGCAGAAACAATGGTCTAATTAATACAAGAGAATTTGAATATCTTAATAACCACCATCCAATAATAGCTACTTTTTATCACATTCCAAAGATACATAAATCATCCCAGAACCCACCAGGGCACCTGATAATTTCAGGCATAGGATCCTTGGGGTAAAATCTCTCCCAATGGGTTCATGAACATCTACAACCCCTGGTGGTGAATCTCAAGGGTCACATTAGAGATACCAAACATCTCCTCAGCTTTATTAATAACCTTACGGGGGAAAAAAGGTCTTTCTTGGGTTACCTTAGATGTAGTGTCCCTTTATTCCAACATCCCTCACTCCAAGGGTATGGAAGCAATTGCGTTTTTCCTGAGATGCTATTCCGACTTTTCTGCTGATCTCCAACAATTCATATTAGATGCAATACAGTTTCTTCTTAATCATAAATATTTTACTTTTAATGGACAATTTTTTCTCCAGAGGTGTGGCACCGCCATGGGCACTAGATTTGCACCCTCCTATGCAAATTTGTTCATGGGATTGTGGGAAAGATGCCACATCTTTGGAGACTTAAATCCTTACCGCCCCTTTATTAAATGGTATGGCAGCTATATAGACGACCTGCTATTGATATGGAATGGTACAGAAATCAATTTGTATCCTTTACGGAGCATATAAATGGAAATGAATTCAATTTACAATTTACAACAGCTTGGAGTGAGGAAGAAATCGTTTTCTTAGATGTTGCATTAAGGGGCAACACAGTCACCCATGAAATCATTACAAACTCATATAGGAAACCCACTGCTGGCAACACAATCTTACATGGTAAAATTTGCCATCCGTCTCATGTTTTCAGTGGGATTACTATAGGAGAACACATTAGATTAACCCCTTAAGGACAGAGCCTTTGAAACATTTTTGTCCTTTCTGGACAATGGCTATTTTAACATTTCTGTGCTGTTTGTGTTTAGCTGTAATTTTCTTCTTTGTCATTTGCTGTACCCACACATATTATATATTGTTTTTATCGGGACAAGAAGGGCTTTCATTGGATGCCATCTTTTTGATCATATCTTATAATATTATAAAAATAAATAATAAAATATGGGGGAAAAAAAAATACACAAATTTCCTGACTTTTATTTGAAACATCTTCTCCTCATTGACGAAAGCGAATGAAAAACCTGCTAAATAGATTCTACTATTTCTCCTGAGTACAAGGATACCACCCATGCATAGGTTTGTTGGGGTGTTTGGGGGCTAAAATACCAAATTTGGGAGGTGCAGTTTTTAGTTTTCCAACTTGAAATTTTTACATGCAGACAGCCTGCACCCATGTCCCATTTGGGACATATTTGAAGCCAGCTAGTGTATTTAACAACATCAACAAACATATTTTGTAAAGGTAGACACCCTAGGCTATCTCAAATGGTGGTATTTTAAAACTTTCCATGCACTAATTCTACCACCAGCCTTTGTCAAAGTTTGTGGTAGTAATTTTTGTGTGTGTTTTCACAAACCTTGTACTTCAGTCATGAATTCACAGATTTTGGTATGTGTAACTGCCAAATAACACCCCAATAAGTGTTCCGCAACATCTCTTGAGTACAGGGATACCACCCATGCATAGGTTTGTTGGGTTGTTTGGGGGGTAAAAGGCCAAATTTGGGAGGTGCAGTTTTTGGTTTTCCCAACTTGAAATTTTGACATGCAAACAGCCTGCACCTATGTCCCATTTGGGATATATTTGAAACCAGCCAGTGTATTTTACCCCATCAACCCATATATTTTTTAAAAGTAGACACCCTACGCTATTTCAAATGGTGGTATTTTAACACTTTCCATGCACTAATTCTACCACCAGACTTTGTCAAAGTTTGTGGTAGTAATTTTTTGGGGGGGGTTTTCCACAGATATTGCATTTCAGACATAAATTCACAGATTTTGGTATGTGTCACTACCAAACAATAACCCAATATGTTTTCAACAACATCTCCTGAGTACAGGGATACCACCCATGCATAGGTTTGTTGGGTTGTTTGGGGGCTAAAGGGCCACATTTTGAAGGTGCGCATATTCAACTTGGAATTTTGACGTGTAGTCAGCCTGAGCCCATCTTTCATTTGGAACTTTTTTTAAAAGTAGGACAGTGTATTTTACCCAAAAAAGTATATATTTTGTAAAAGTAGACACCCTAGGCTATTTTAAATGGTGGTATTTTAACACTTTCCATGCACCATTTCTACCACCAGCCTTCGTCAAAGTTTGTGGTAGTAATTTTATTGTGTTTTTTATCCCACATACATTGTACTTTAGACACAAATTCACATGTTTCGGTATGTGTCACTGACAAACAATACCACAATATGTGTTCAGCAACATCTCCCGAGCACAGGGATACCACCCATGCATAGCTTTGTCAGCTTTGTTGGGGGTTGAAAGGCTACATTTGAGAGGTGCGCTTTTTGATTTTCCAACTTGGAATTTTGACATGTAGAGCAAGGAAGGGGTTAATAGCTCTTATAAGAGCCTTTGTAGTACTGTACAAAAAATTAACCCTTAAAAATGCACAGACAAGAAAAAATGTTCTGCTGTGCAGTGATCAGTGGCAGGGAAGGGGTTAATACACAGGCTACACTATACAAAGGGTAGGGCTTTTATAAAAGCCTTTGGGACTCACAATTGTTTAACATTTAATTTAATTTATTACAATTAAAAACTTATATTATACAGATCTGTCTCTTTCCCTCACTAAAACTCAAGTGAGGAGAGGGAGGCAGATCCATATGGGTCAGAACAATATTTACCAATGTTGATCTACCCAGACGATTGGTGATGCTCATCTGAGAAATCACCAAACCACCTTTGCCACTGATCGGCTGTTACTGATCGCTACGCACGCGTTCAGACAGCTTCAAAAGGAATACACGTAATCCCCTAGTGGGTATAATTAACCCCTAGCGAGTGTGACAAAAAAAATGCCGATAGCAAAAAAAATCCTTCTGCGACCAGATTGCTCCATATGCGCTGCTTAGGCAGTGACCATATGCACTGCTTAGGCAGTGACCCTATGTGCTGCTCAGGAAGTGTTATATGGCAAGGAAGGGGTTAATATCTCTTAAAAGAGCCTTTAATATACTGTAATAAATCACAGTAAAAAAAAGTAACCCCTAAAAAAATGCACAGACAGCAAAAAATGTGCTGCTGTGTAAGATCACTGCGTACACAGCGATCAATTGCAGGGAAGGGGTTAAACACTGGAAACGGCTTTTATAAAAGCCTTTGGGTCTCAATTTTATTAAATATATTATAATTAAAAAATTACATTATACAGCTCTGTCTGTCTCCCTCACTAAAACTCAAGTGAGAGGGAGGCAGATCTACACGGGTCAGATCAAATATTGATCTAACCAGGCGAATGGTGATGCTCATCTGAACAATCGCCAACCCGCCTTTGCCACTGATCAGCTGTTACTGATCGCTAAACATGCGCTCAGACAGCTAAAAAAATTTTTTTTTACTTTAAACGTAATCCCCTAGCGGGTATAATTAACCCGTGACGGGTGTAATAAAAAAGTTTTAAAAAAAGTAAAACTGCTACTGCTTAGGCAGTGATCTACAGCAAATAAGGGGTTAATAGCTCTTAAAAGAGCATTTGTTATACTGTAATGACCCCAAGAAAGTGACTCCTACAATGGCTTACACCCACCGACAGCAAAAGTACAAAACGCTACATTGTTTTTTAAAATTGAATTGGAAATTCATTACAAATTTCTCCAAATGTATCCAATCCATCTCTGTAGTCTTTTGCTTGGATTTCAGATGCACAGAAAACCTTCAATGTCTTGAAACAATGTTAACCTCCGCTCTGATACTCATTCTGCCAGACCCTACATGACCCAGACAGAAGAGTTGGACCCTCTTCTTCTCACATTTTCAACTCCACATTACGGATCATCCAGGTCCCTGGAATCCCAAGGCTGATGCTCTCTCTCATATGGAAGAGAAGGAGGTGGTTGACGAAGACAACACTAACACTATTCGCCAGCCTGAACATTTCTTGACAGCTAATCAACCAATCTGGGATGCCTTTTGCTCTTGTTCCTCCTCTTCTACACTACTCCCACATCTAATATGATCATACGACACGGGCTTTATTACCACAATGTCTGGGTTTATATTCTGTCTTTAAATTCTACCGTTTGTTCATAATTCCCCAGCAGCTGGGCATGGCGGTATCCGACAGACCAAGGAAATGATCCAATGTATGTTCTGGTGGCCTAAAATGAATTAGGAGATTTCCAGTTTTGTTTCTTCCTGTACTACTTGTGCACAACCTAAGGGGAGTCTTCACAAACCCCCCAGACTACTACAACCACTTTCGGTACCAATCAGACCTTGGTGTGTTATTTCAATGGATTTTATCACGGAAATGCTAAGCTCCCAACATTTTAATTTTTTGTATATAATCACAATGATTTCTTTATTTACGCAACTTATATATTTACTGTTTTTACACGTTAACAATATACATCACAAGCACACTATAAAGAAATTAGGTTATTTAACAAGGATGCAATATAACGCACTACTGAAGCCATCACTGTGTTTTTTGCTGTACACAATTATACTATATTCTTATGCTACTAAACACTAATTTTTCATCATGGATTACCCAGAGTGCAAGCTCCTTATCTATTGAGTCTTCACAAACCACCCAGACTACTACAACCACTCAACCACTTTCTGTACCAATCAGACCTTGGTGTGTTATTTCAATTGATTTAATCACAGACCTGCCAAGCTCCCAACATTTTAATACTCTGATGGTGATAGTGGAACAATTGGCTCATTTCGTGCCTCATATACCCAATGCAATTGAGACTGCTGAACTGTTCATTTGAGATGTATTCAGATTGCATGGATTGCATTAAAATGTAGTTTCTGACCAAACAGATTCACCTTTCACTTTTGGAAAGCCTTCTGCACTGAATTGCATATACATCTGTCCCTTACTGACTTCCATCCTGAAACCAATGGCCAGACTGAAAGGTTCAATCAGACATTGGAACAATATTTACATTGGCCAACAACACACCTAGTGGATGATTGGGTGAGATGGCATACAGTTTGCATACAATAATCATATTCATAGCTCCATACCATCTCCATTCTTTGTGACCTATGGATTCCATCTATCCATCCATGCTACCGGATTCCCCAATTCTTCGTGCTGTTCCATCTGCTACAGTCCATGTATGGAAGCTCACTCATATCTATGCACACATCCGCAGGACACTGACTGACGATCAATATCACTGCAAACCCTTTGGTGATTGTCACTAAACGTTAGTTAGGTGTGGTAGACACCTAACTAATTTCTGGGGAATAAGGTTTGGTTGTCTACGAAGCACCTGAAGACTTCCTATACCACCAAGAAATCGGGCCCCAGATTTCTTGGCCCTTTTTCCATAATTTACATAGTGCTTTCGTCTTTTTTTTTTTTTTTTTTTAAATATTTCTTTATTATTGATTTTCCATCAATAGATAAAACAAAAGAGAGATTCCTTTACATTTATATACTCCATTCACATCTTATTTTACAAACATTTTTACAAATCCTTAACACAGAGTAGTTCCTTCATAACCTCTTACTAATAATTAGAATTTAATAGATCACTGTTACTTAATCACTATTGTTAGATCCCTCAAAACAATATCACATATTCCCCTCAACCCCTACATACCTCCCCCCTCCCCCCACCCAACAAAAGAAAGAGAAAGAAACAAGATGAAAAAAGAGAAAAAAAACAACCTTGCCCAACTCCTCTTTCTCCCCCCCTCCTCCTGCATCTTACAAGTAGTTTACCATTTCCTCTCCCTCCAAAAACTCTCTCCAACTTAGTCGCCATCTTAGTCTATGTTCCATACTCTTCCCCCTTGCAGAGAAGGTCACATTCTCCATATTGTTTGTTTCTTCTACTAAACTTATCCACTCCCTAATATTAGGAGTAGAGTTGAGCGGACACCTGGATGTTCGGGTTCGAGAAGTTCGAGCGAACTTTGGAAAAAGTCCGGGTCCGTGCTCGAACTTGACCCCGGACTTGACCCCGAACCCAAACCCCATTGAAGTCAATGGGGACACAGACTTTTGGCCACTAAAATGCCTCTAAAATAGTCATGGAAAGGGCTAGAGGGCTGCAAAAGGAATTAAAATGTGGGTAAGAGTAGGACAAATATTGATAGGGAAATAACTTCAAAAAAATAAAATACATTCAAATTAAAAATACTGTACTATTTAGCACCCAAAACAATTAGAATTAGGTTCTATTTGACTCTCAGATGTAATACATGTAATGCTATTGCTATTCTATAAACCTATAAATAAATAGAGTCCCCATCCATAAGAATAGGTCAATTGACCTATTTCGGTTTATAGAATAGCAATAGCATTACATGTATTCCATAAACTGAAAGTCTATAAACCGAAAGACATTCGGTTTATAGACTTTCGTTTTATAGAATGCATTTATAAAATGCTATTTTATAAAAAGAAAGTCTATAAACAGAATGTCTTTCGGTTTATAGACTTTCGGCTCATGGAATACATGTAATACTATTGGCTTTTTATAAACCGAAGCAATTCTTGTGAATGGGGACTCTAGTTCGGTTTATAGAAAGCCAATAGTATTACATGTATTCTATAAGCCGAAAGTCTATAAACCAAAGGTTGTTCGGTTTATAGACTTTCGGTTTATAGAATACATGTAATTCTATGCTATTCTATAAACCGAAAGTCTATAAACAGAACGAGCTTCGGTTTACAGACTTTCAGCTTATAGAATAGCATAGAATTACATGTATTCTATAAACCGAAAGTCTATAAGCCGAACGACATTCGGTTTATAGACTTTCGGTTCATAGAATACATGTAATGCTATTGGCTATTCTATAAACCGAAATAGAGTCCCCATTCATACGAATAGGTCAATTGACCTATTCGTATGAATGAGGACTCTATTTCGGTTTACAGAATAGCAATTCTTTATGTGTCTCCCATATATACCCTTTAGAGATTTCTTCTGTCTCATTTTCCTCAAAGAAGTTTTTAATAATAGTCCTAAATTTGGCAATTTTCTGATTTCAACATTGACTCATTTAGTTTCCAGTTGTAATCCCCTTTTCTCATTGAGGGAATTTCAATACTCAGAGTTATCAGAGAGTGGTCACTCCAGCTTATACTTCCTATACCCACATCTTTTATAAGGTTAAGACATGATTTATGTGATAGAAAGAAATAATTGATATGGGAGTACCACTTGTGAGGGGGTGAGTAATTCCTTTTTGGGGGGGTTTACCTCCCGCCAAACATCCACTAATTGAAGAATGTGTAAGTTTTGCTTTATCTTTTTAATCTTAGAATATCGTAGAGTGGATGAACCCAATGATGTATCTATAAGTGGATTCATAGAGATGTGAAGTCCCCCCCATAATAATTAATCCCTTTGTGAAGCTATTTATTTTTTCTGTCATTACCTCTAGCAATCTATCTTGCTTAGTATTTGGGACGTATATATTAATAAGTGTTATCTTCTGGTTACCTATTGTTCCTTTCACCATTATTTCTCTACCTTCTTTATCAGTGCTTTCATCTATGAAGCTTCAACTGCCCCCTGCCATAATGATCCACCTGCTCAAGCCTCATGAAGCCAATCCCTGGAAAACACAAACCCCCTCCTCTAGTGAGCAATGCTGTTGAGGAGTACGAAGTAGAAGAAATCCTCAATTTACTATTGCACAGATGTTACAATGCCTCATACACTGGAAAGGTTATTGGACAGATCCTGGGATTCAACCAGGATGGTCTATGCTGCCGATCTGTTATGTAAGTCATCCAGATCACCTTGGTCGTTGGCATGCCCGGAGGTCTTGCCTTGGCAGGGGGAACAGTCATGATCTGCCTCCGAATACATACCTATACTGGGTGGCTCAGCCATAACCCTTTTCATCCCCCACATTTGGCATGACTTCCCCAGAGCAATCCCAGGATTTTCCATGGTGCTGTAAAGATCTGATTAGCAAAGTTCAGGTAAGGAACCAAAGATGCAGGCTTGGGAATACAGGAGGAAAAACCTTGGTTGCCGGGCAGGCGGCAGGCAAAAGAGTAAGTCCAGTAAACAGAAGAGAGATGTTTCCCCCGGGCCGGGAAAAAAAGCCGGCTCCACATTAGAGATAAATCATACCTTTTGTAACAGTAATCGGTGATGAGGTGCTGCGTCCGGCTGTGCAGATAGCTAAATGTACAAACCAGAAACAAAGAAAAATAGGACGTTGGCACTCTCCAGAGTCCCACAAACATTGTAAATCTGTCCAGCTATATACTTTCAACTTCTGAAGAACAGGTCTTAAGTCTGGGACTTTAATTTTCACCGAAAAAACTTTGCTGGACGTTAATCGCTTTATACACAACATCACTCTAAAAAAACAATTATTTACTGATGACAACATAAGGGTGAGTGATGACAATGTAACTAACAATGCTTGTGATAATATGTCAAATGTAACTGATTATATAGATAACGATTGTGACACTGTGCCAAATGCAACTGACCGTATATGTAGCATGTCCCAATATGAAAATGATACTGCATGCAACAGTTATTCAGACAATATAGCATCTTTTGCTGACAAATGCACACTTAACATACTCCAGAACTTGGTCTTGGAACAAAATTGCACTAGTCCACAACAAGTCACAAAATTGAGTACTAATTTCCGCAATAGATCTCATTTTTATCCCGTGGGCAATAGAACCCTTGAGACTGACATTTTTCAAAGAACCATAGAAAAGGAGCTTACCCAATTGTCTCAGAGTAGGAATCAATTGGACCACACCTTTGAACACCATAATTTGTCTGTGTCTCAGAGAAAAGCCTTGATAGGATTACAGAACAATAATGCTATTGTTATAAAAGAGGCAGACAAAGGAGGTTCCATAGTCATACTTAACAAGACAGACTATCTAAAAGAGGCTACCAAACAAATCTGTGACACTAAAACCTATGTCAAGCTCGATACAAATCCCACACAGAATTATTTGAAAGATCTAAAACATATAATAGATACAGGTGAATTTCTGGGCATTCTTGATGAAACAGAGGCACAATTCCTGTATATGGAAAATCCAACCATTCCTGTTTTTTACTATCTGTCTAAAATCCATAAAAGCCTCAGCAATCCCCCAGGGTGCCCCATTATTTCCAGCATGGGCAGCCTGGGGGAGGGACTGTCGGCTTGGCTGGATTTTTATTTACAGCCCCTTGTTAAACAACAAAAGAGCTTCTTAAAAGATACCAAAGATGTCCTTATGCAGTTGCAGGATTTCAAGTGGAAATCACAGTATACATGGGTTACGATGGACGTATGTTCCCTCTACTCATGTATCCCCCATGATTCGGGATTGATGTCATTAAATTATATCTTGAATAAATATAGCAACTACACGGAGGATTTAAAACAGTACATAATACAGGTTCTTGGTACAGAGTTCTTGGTACAGCACAATTATTTCATGTTTGACAAAAAGTTTTATTTGCAATGCCAGGGTACAGCCATGGGCTCGAATTTTGCCCCATCTTATGCTAACATCTATATGGCTGCCTTTGAAGATTACTTTATATTCAGTCGAGCGAACCCTTATCGTCAATGTGTCGCCTGGTATGGGCGATACATTGACAATTTGTTGTTCGTCTGGAGTGGTTCCCCTGAGCAACTTGAAAGATTTTATGGATTTCTTAATGACAACTCTTTAAATTTGAAATACACTATGAACAGCTCGAAGGAACAGATCGAATTCTTATATTTGGTCCTTAAGGCAGGCACTCACAACAATGGCTATGCAGTGGAAACTGAATCCTTTAGGAAACCAACCTCGGGTTATTCAGTTCTCCACGCGAGTAGCTGTCACAATAAAACAGTTACTAAGAATATCCCGGTAGGCCTCTTCATCACTCTCAGGAGAAATTGTTCCAACATGGATATATTTAACGAAAAATGTTGAGAGTTATCCAACAGGCTCCTGGATAGAGGCTATAAGAAATGGTCTATTAAAAGGGCCATAAGAATAGCCAAACTACGAAGCAGGCATAGCCTACTACAAAATGCCAATCCAGATGCAAATCTCAGAGAGAATATGCAAATCTCCTTTTCTACACCTTACAGTAAAGAATACCACAAGATAAAAGCAATCATCAAAAATAACTTACCCATTCTGGCAGCCAATGACACCTATAAACAAATTCTGGCAGGAGGGGTCCAATTCTCGGCCAAAAAAGCCCAAACACTTAGGGATCTTCTTTCACCCAGCCTCTTCTCACACACGTCTGTGGGTGGTCCTAGTGCTAACCGGGGAGAATGGTTGGATACAGTGGGTACATTTCCATGTGGTAATAGGGTCTGCAGAACATGTAAGCATGTCACTAAGAAACAGGATATTACCTCCAATGCCACTGGCAAAACCTTTATTTAATTGTAATACTTCCAATGTAATTTATGCGATTTCATGTACAAATTGCAAAAAACAGGATTTGGGGAGAACAAGCAGGGCACTTAAATGCTGTATAAGGGAACACCTAAACGACATAGACAATCATTCAAATACTCCTGTAGCCCGTCATTTTTCCTTTTGCTGCAATAGTAACACTCAACATTTTAAAGTGTCAGTAATAGACAAAGTTTCCATGGGATTACGGGGTGGTGATATCCATAGGAGTTTGTGCTGCCAGGAAGCCTATTGGATTTTTCCTTTGGGAACTAGACAACCGATGGGCATGAACTCAGACTTTGACATATCTTGTTTTTTCTTAAGGGAAATACATCTTATTGTTCCACTTCCAGGCTTTTACTTGTTCTAATTATCTCCTTTGGCAGCCTCATTTACACTATTATCCCCTGTAATGAACTTCATTTTGTGTCGATTTCTAATATATGGCTATATGTTCCAACATGGTAAATATATACGAATATATAACTATGAATATGCACTTCCAAAATACTTTTCCATAGGTACTCATTTTGCCACTTTTCTCTATTACAGCAAACCCAGAAGACTTTGAAAATCAGTCCCTTTTATTCAATTTTATGAAAATCAGTCTTTTTCATTCAATTTTATATATTTTTTGCTATATTTTTTACAGGGATTGGATTGTTCTTTAATAGAGAGTTTTGGAACTTGCTATGTTTATCTTTATTATCATTGTTTTTTTTTTTTTTATTTATTTATTTTTTTAAATTTTTATTCGGGTTTTGCATGAATACAATCATTGAAAAATATGGATGAACGTCAAATATGTCCCCCATGGGACTGTTTCGGTAACAAAACTGGCATGTATAATCATAGGTACATATGTCAGGCGTTAATATTGTAACAAACTGTGAACAGTGCAGTGAGCATATATACATCTATATGGATACAGATATCAAAAAAAAAATTATAATAACAAAATATATGTTGGGTTTTTAACTTAGTAGATAGTTGTTATTCGTCATTTAGTATATATCTATCTGTATCATAGCTCCATAATCAGGTAAAAAACGTCATCCCTTGATCAGGTAGGGGGAGACCCGGATGCTGCTGGCCCTTTGTCACATTAGAATCAATGTTGAACTTTCAAAGTATGTGGGTCTGATTGCCAAAGTTGTTACATAAAACAACAACAAACTAACTTTTAAACAAACAAACATGTCTCCAGTTGCCGGGTGACCAAGAAATATTCAGTATAATGGATCAGCGCTACATCGCGTGACCTCAATATGCTTTAGATTCATGTGGGTACCACACCTGGAACACCGTAGCCATTTTTTAAGTGAAGTGGGTGGGGCGGGGGGGGGGGGGGGGTGAATGCTAAACAGTCAAGGAATAGGGTCCTTGCCTTGTAAAATTTGATCCATGTACCACGGCGAGTTTTGGAAGGCACCTTTAATTTGTTTTTTAACAGCTGGCGATAAAGAATTGATGTAGTATTGCCAGTTCTCAAAAAATCGTTTCGTGGTCTGGTTGGAGTTTTGGCGTGCCGTGAGCCAGTTCATTCGAAATAAATGAAATAATTTGTCTTGGAACATTTGAAGGGATGGTTCCTCTTTCCGAATCCAGACCTGTAAAATAGTTTTATTAGCCACTGCCATAAGTATCCTGGCTAGTTTTATTCTAGGGAATGGGTTTGGAGCAATGCCAAAAAGTGCAAATTCTATGGTCAGTGGAAATCGTATTCCAAGTGTGGTTTTGGCAAACTGGTGTACTGTGGCACGAAATTTGCATACGATTTTACAGAACCACAAACAATGATTAAGGTCTGCTTGTGCGCAGTTACATTTTGGGCAAGTATCTTGAGCGTTAGAAAACATCAATTTGCTCTGGGTTGGTGAAATATAGGCCCTGTGAAAGATTTTCAAAAACATGTCTCTATATGCAGTGGATTTAATAGTGGTAAGTAATGTATTATGTGCTTTGAGTAGATCATCTATGGATGTGGTGGTGTTATGTTAGAGTGGTCAATTGGTTTGTAAAACAAATGTCGTAAACGTGCCGTCGAGTATCTAGAAGTGTGTTTTCTGTCAATAAAATTGTCTAGGGGGTTGTCCCAATCGGTTTCTGAAAAATGAGATATGGTGTGGGCGATAAAGCTCCGTAATTGAGCGTATGCAAAAGGATTTAAAGGCATGTCAGGGAAATTAGTCTTTATAGTATGTTGGCTAAGGGCCTCTTTCCTAGGTAGACAGAGCATGGGTCTTATGGTGTGTACGTTGAATTTGTGCCATTGAATAAAGGGATAGTTGGTGTGTCCATGTTGAAATTGTGGGTTTCTCAAAAGTGGTGTGTGTGTAGCTCAGGCCCATTTGTGTCCGAACAAGTTGCCACGCCCTTATAGGACCAAAAAGTAAAGGGGATTTTCTCACCTCTTTGGGTAGCAGCCCAACCGTTGTGTGGAGGAGCGCAGTGAGATTAATCTCTGGATATAGATTCTGGTCAAGTAAATGGTCGGTAAAGTAAGGTTTCATTGTGATCCAGTCAATAGCGAATCTTAGTAAAGAAGCCCAGTTGTAGGCACGGATGTCAGGCATATTTAGACCTCCTAAGGATGGTGGTTGTTGTAGTTTAGTCAGGCTTATCCTGGGGCGTTTCCCTTCCCAAATAAAGCGTCGGAACGCTGAGTTAAGGAGTTTGATATCCTTGTGTCTTAATAAAAGAGGGAGGGATTGAAGTGGGTATAAGAGCCTGGGGAAGCTGATCATTTTGATCAGGGCCACCCGGCCAATGTATGATAACTTTAACGTGTGCCATGACGTGAGCTCATTGGTAATCTTTGTTATCACTGGTGTGTAGTTGAGTGCGTATAATCTATGTTGTTTCTTGGGAATGTGGACTCCTAAATACTGTAGGGAGGTAGGTGCCCACTTTAGAGAGGTCGATGGCATATGTGGCGGAGTGAGCGAATTACGTAAATACAGAGCTTCCGATTTAGCGTAGTTAATAGTGAACCCACTAATGATGCTAAAATTATCAATAATATTGTTGATAAGGGGCCAGTCCCTGCCAGGGTCGTTTACAAACAGAAGTATGTCATCTGCAAACGCCGTCGCCTTGAGCTTTGAGGAACCTATCTTTATGCCTGGAATGTTGGGGTGCGTGTGGAGAATATGAAGCAAGGGGTCGAGTGCCATGTTGAAGAGAAGAGGCGATAAGGGGCAGCCCTGTCGTACCCCTCTCTCGATAAGGATGGGTGTGGAGTGGCGGCCATTTACTATCAAAGAAGTGGTGGCGTTGGAATAGATGTTTCTGAAAAATGATAGAAAGTTGGCACCAAACAGTCTGAATTTTAAAATGCGTATTATGTGTGGCCAAGCTATACTATCGAATGCTTTGTTTGCGTCTAAGCTTATCAGTGTGTTGTTGTGTGTTGTGGTCGTTAAAGAGGCTTGGGTAATCGCGGCTAAAGCCGTTCGGATACCCATCGTTGGGGAGCGGCCATTCAGAAACCCCAGTTGGGCAGGGTGAAGTGAAGTAGGTAATATTTGTTGTAGTCCATTTGCTATGATTTTTGTGAGGATTTTTATATCCGAATTTAATAATGCGATGGGGCGATAGGATTCCATAGATTCTTTGTTTTTACCCGTTTTGAGTATCAGGATGGTTTTAGAATCTAGCAGGGAAGATGCCGGAGTTTGATCAATATAGATCGAATTAAATAAGGCCGTAAGTGTATCTATGAGTTCAGGTTTGAGTAATTTGTAATATTCGGCCGGAAAACCGTCTGGTCCCGGAGTTTTTTGGTTGGAGAGGTGGGTAATGGTAAAGGAAACTTCCCTCGGTGTGATTGGTTTATTAAGTAAGTCCCTATGGTCGTTGGAGATTCTCCGTAAATTCGCCTGTTGTAGAGTAGAAATACCTAAGGTGTTGTTGTCTGGGTCAGACTTAAAAAGATGCGTATAGTAATTAGTAAATTCGGAAAGAATAGTGTCCTGGTCCGTGATATGTCTGTCGCCATTACGAATACCAAGGATGTGTGTGCGTGGGCGTCTGGCTTTGGCTATCTTGGATAACAGTCTCCCTGCCTTCCCGCCCCATTGGAAAAAACGCTGTTTGCTTTTTTCCAGAGATCTTGTGGCTTTTTCTGTCAAAAAAGTTTCTAGCAGTTGTCTGGTGTTTGTGTATACTTGTTTGTCCTCTCTTGTTTTAGTGGAAAGATACTGTCTCTGTGCTTGGGCCACAGCTTTTAGTAGTGAGTCGTATTTTTTCCTCCAAATATTTCCTAGTTTTGCAGTATAACCAATGATATGGCCGCGTAGCACTGCTTTAGAGGTGTTCCACAGTAGCATTGGGTCATCAACGTGGGCCAAGTTGTCGTCTACAAAGTTGGCCCACGTTGAAGAGAGGAATGTCTTGAATTCCGCATCTGTGTATAGCCAGGAGGGAAACCTCCATTTCTCAGGACGGTGGGTAGTAGGTCCCAGAGATATGGTTAAGGAGACCGGGGAATGGTCAGATACCACCCTCGTGTGTATCGTGGCTTTAGTGGTTAGTGATAGGAGATGATTTGACACTAGTATATAGTCAATGCGGGATTCCGAGTTGTGTACATGGGAGGAGTAGGTAAATTCTTTAGAATTGGAATTTAGTATTCTCCATATATCTGTCAGTCCCATATGACCCATAACAAAATTTACCCCATCGTCTGATTGTGAATGGTGTGTTCTCTGACCTGTGGAGGTGTCTAGAAGAGGGTCAGCCACTGTGTTGAAGTCTCCCCCCAGGACCATGGGCAAATCCGGCAAGTTCGAGAGAGCGCTCACCAGGGATGCAAAAAATTCCTGGCCTGTTTGGTTGGGTGCGTAGATATTGACTAGTAGTAACCTCTGTCCGTTGATGGTTGCCTCTAGTATAATGTAACGTCCTTTGGGGTCTTTAAGATGTTGGTGTATCTCGTAGGCGATTGAGGTGCTAATGAGAATAGCGACCCCTCTGGTCTTTTTTCTATTATTAGCTGTAAGGCATTCTGCTATCCAGGGGTCCCGCAGGGCGGTAGGGCATTTTTTGGACCAATGTGTTTCTTGTAAGAAGATAATTTCTGGACCCAGTTTTTTCAGATGTGTTATGATCTTCCTCCTCTTTACCGGGGAATTAAGGCCGTTGACATTCCAGGACAGAATTGTCAGGTTCCGTAGTGTGTGATGTCTCAGATTGTTGGATGTGGTCGCATCTTGGTTAGCCAATGCCTTTTTTGTAGTGTTGATGTGTCAGAGGGATTCCAGTTTGTGAGGGGTTGCCTCTGTCCCAGCGAGCAGAGGCCAACTTCCCATGTATCATGGTCGGTGTGAAACGTGGAGCTGTTATTGGAGACATGAACCAACAAAAACATCTAACTTTTGAACTGTCCGAACTAGTGATTGATTCCAGCGGTATGAGACCTTCGGGTCTCTCAATCTCGATGGCCTTCGGAACCATGAGTTTCGTAGCCAGAAGCCAGAGGTGGAAATAGAAAAATAAAGTCATTGTAGCGTTTGAGAACCTCCACTCCTGTTCTGTAGTATTTGGATAAAGTCTTTGGCCTGTTGGGGCGAGTCGAAAAATTCCGTATGTCCTTCGTGAGAGACTCTGAGTCTAGCTGGATACATTAAGGCAAAGCGTACTTTCAACGAGAATAGCTCTTTACACACCTGTGAAAATTCTCGACGTCTGTTGGAGACTGCAGCTGAGTAGTCTTGGAATATGAGAATTTTCTTGTTCCTAAACATCAGTTCCTTCGACTTGCGGTAGCCGGTTAGAACAGCCTCTTTGTCAGCATAGTTCAAGAACTTTGCAATTACCGCTCCAGGTCTGCCAGATTTGTCCGGAGGTTCCGGGCCGATTCTATGTGCCCTTTCGATCAGTAATCTGTCGTGTGGTTTAGGCAGGGCCAAGGCGTCCGGGAGCCATTGTTGTAGTAGATAGATAAGTTCCGATGTCGGTATGGATTCTGGTAACCCCAGAAATCGAAGGTTGCTTCTCCTCCCCCTGTTTTCAAGATCATCAATTTTATCCTGGAGGGAGGCGAGAAGCGTTTGTTGATTTTGAAGTTCGAGTTGTGTGTGCTGGGTTTGTTCCTCTGCGACTCCTTGTCTGGTTTCCAATTCGGAAATTTTTGCTGCATTAGCATTGGTAGTGATGGACACTGTGTCAATTGCTGCTTTAAGTTCAGCAAAGCGTGCGTCCAGTAGAGGCATCAGGGTCTTTGTGACCTCTAAGGCCGTTGCGGTAGCCTGAGAGGATGTCATATCGACTTGCGAGATTTGTGTATCGAAGAGAGGCGGTGAAGGGGGGTTTTGTGGGGTATGGTCTTCTTTGCCCACTTTCTGCTTGCCTTTGCCTTTCTCCTTATCTATGTCTTTACTTCTCTGTGTACGTCTTTGAGAGTCCACGAATTTGTCCATAGCTGAATTTGTCAGGTGTATGAAGGAGTGGAGGTCCACGGTTATCAGTAGGTGTTACATATCAACACACAGGAGTCCCGTGGTAAAAATGAGTTCAGTCCTGTCAGAAAAATACGGGAGAGACCGTCGGGGGTTCTTCAGAGGGGAAATGCAATTGGGAGAAAATACTCCAACAGGGATGGGGGTTGTATTTACCGCAGTTGCCCACTGGCCCCGGGGGGAGAGACCAGCAGATGGGGTTTATGTACACCTATGTGTGTATGATTGGAGAAAAGTTGGTTAAAGGTCACAGGTCAGCAAGTCGTGAATGCGTTGTAAGGTTTATTTAACTGACAGCTTATGGGAACCCTTGCTTGATCAGGGTTATAAGATACTTAAGTGTTGAACCAGTGTGTGGGGTACCAACACTTATAAAGATTGTATTCGGGGTAGTGCAGTGTAGGACAAACTTAAAATCACTGGGATGTTTAAGTGGAGTAGTGAGTAGTGGGTTCAAAAGAATGGATATCCTTTACGTTTGGGGAACACTGTCATGACATTTCAAAAACAATACAGTTTGTGAGCCTTCCCACAGAGTGGCAAAGATATCATGTAGACGCTTATATACAAATATACAAGTATGACCGGAGCACCACGGAAATCCTATATATAGGTAAGTAACCCCACAGTGTAGCAGGAGCACCACATAAATTCTAGTATGTAGAAATATAGCCCCACAGTATAGCGGAAGCTTCTCACAGGTCTCTTATAAATGAATGGGTTGGCCCACAGTGTGATAGTGGCACCGCAAAAGGTTTTATATGCACATATATTTCACTTGAATCCCCTCACTCTGTTTACCACTTTAACCCTAAGGCTATCAACAATACAATTAGAAGTTTATAAACCAATGTATTGCCCTTCACCCTCAGACATAGAGTTCGGGATACTTAGCCCTGTACAGCTTCTTCTGTGATGTCCTGATTGCGGGAAAGGTCACCCCCAGGTGGGTTCTCTTTAGGTTGATCGTGGATTTATAGTCTTCAATGGTCCCAGGATCATCTATCCCCAATACCGCTATACCAGATAAGTGTTAATGCCGTGTCCCCACAAAGGGAGAGTTGTTTAAAGAAGTCAAGACAATGTCTGAAGGAGTCCAATTTTTATGCAAATCTTCTGGGGGAGCGGTATAATGGCCGCTGTTTGTTTTTTTAGGCCAAAATTAAATGTGTGTGGTTTACTAATGGCGGCCCTCCGAGTTGGGGGTTTTCCCCCTTTTTTGCTCTCAGTCTGGCCAGATGAATGTAGTTAACAGTCCAGATTACAGACCCAGGGCAGTTTGTTTCTTGAGCATCCAGCGTGATAGGGGGGTTTCCCACAGCACCGGGTACTTCAGAGTTTCCACCAGGGATAAAGGGGATCGGGTATGTTACCGTGTTTCCACCGATTTGGGTAGGTGTCCTCACCGCCAACACCTGGACCCAGCTCACTGTTCGGTGGTGATTCCAGGAGGGAAGGAGAGAGGCCGTCAGGTGCTTCTTCCTCGGTGCAGTAAGATGGCTGTTGCGCGGGAAGATTTCCCGCCACACCGGACGCTTCGGAGTTACCCACTGGGAACAGCGGGGATCGAGGCACAGTTCTGGGTTTTCTTTAAGCCTGTGCGGAAGGTGGATGTGCCGGGTTCTAAGCTGTTAGTATCGTTACCGGGCTGCCGGGAGGCTTTTACGTGTGTCCGTGGCACCGTCGATTTGGGTAGGTGTCCTCACCGCCAACACCTGGACCCAAAAGCTCCGGGGGGGTTATCCCTGTTCGGTGGTGGTAATTCTGAGCGTCCCAGGGGCGCTTAGAGGCGACAGGAGTGCCTGAAAGTCAGATTAGGCACGGAGCAGTCTCGGAACACGTCCGTGCATGTTGGCTGGTAGCCACGCCCCCCTTTATTATCATTGTTATGTTTATTTAAAAAATATATATATATTTTTTTCTTCTCTTTTTTTTTTCCCTTTTTTTTTCTCCTTTATTTCACCCTTTGTATGCCAAGTTCCTTTCACATTTTTTTTCTCCTTTCGTTCACCCTTTGTATGCCTAGTTCCTTTCAAAAAAAAAAAAAAAATCCCTTTTTTTTTCTCCTTTCTTTCACCCTTTGTATGCCAAGTTCCTTTTCTATTTTTGGCTACTTATTTTTATACATTCCCAGAAGATTTTGTATGTTTAAGCAACATTTGTTTACTATTTTTATGCATTCCCTGAAGATTTCGCATGTTTAAGTAATATTTGTTTACTATGTTCATCTATTGTATAATCAAAGCATGATTTTTTAATGTTCACATTTTCTGCAACTGAATTTATATCACATTATATATATTTTACACTGTCACATTATATATGCTTGTATTTACCATGCTAATTTTTTTTACATGGTTATATATATCACCACCATGTATTGAATTGCACAGAGTTAATGTTTTTATAATGAATGTCTTTAATTACTTAATTACCTTGACCTTTGTGTTCATTTGTTGAGGTTCACTATTTATTTAGATCAGTTTTGTTCATGCACTAGCCTATGATTAAGTGCCAGTAGGCACGAAACGCGTAAGGCACTCTATCTCCTGTCTGCACTCCTGCACATGTTCCACTGAATTTGTCAATATTTTTTGTTTGGTCGGTTTTCTTGGATCAATAAATACTTGGTTTATACTCTGATTGGAGAGTGCCAACGTCCTATTTTTCTTTGTTTCTGGTATGTCCAGTAAACAATCCGAGGTCAAAGAGCACGCGGCAGACAAAAGGCTAATCCAGTAATCAGGCAGGAAAAATAGGGAACTGCAAAAAGGAAACAGAGCTCAACTACTCACTGCACACAGAGGCACAAGAAACAATAACTGAACGCCATGTTGAGGGATTTTTATAGTACTGTTGGGCTGGGTTTTCTCAGTGGAGCTGCAGACCCCACCTCTCCATGTCCTCATTTGGCTGGAGGACACAGAGGAGGCGGTCCCCCTCTTGTGACGTCATGCCCAGCACCATCATGCGACAGCAGGAAAATTAATAAGAATTCCAAGCACCTAACACAGTTATTGGTTATTGTGACGGAATCCTCTGGGGCTCCTGGCGAGAACTAAAGGTTAGTCTCCTTCCTACAGACTATGGGCTCTCTCCTTGTGAGGGGTTCTGTTTGTGGACCCTGAAGACTGTTGAGTTTGTGTCTCATTGGGGTATAAGGAGATCAGCACAGACCAGCCTTCCCTCCCCCCAATACATAGCTGTAGATGACATCCTTACACAGGAAAAGGAGACTTTGTTTTAATGTTTGTGTGAAGGGGTTTTGACAGTGTTTATTTGGAAGTGTTGAGAACTGCAATTGTGTGTCTTCCTGTTTGTAATGTTGGTGTGATGTGTTACTCTTTGTTGAGGTGTAAGGCAGGATTTCCCTATTGTATACGGGTGGTATACACCCGTATACAATAGGGTGTAAACTTATGTTCATTAAGGTGTGATTATGTTATTTCCTACTGTATCTGATTACCTGTTTTAAATGAGTCATGTCATGTATGTTGTAGAGGGGATAGTGCATATTATCTTAGCAAAATAACCCCCCCTCCCCATGCCCCTCCGTTACCCCCGAAAAGAGGACACAAGGCTTGATTTATTTTTGGTGTAAATAGGCCACAGCACTTTTATTAATACAGGAAATAACATTTGTAAGACTGTATAAGCCAAAACCACCACTTCTTGATTCTTTAAATAATATACAGCCTAACAAAAAACCTGAACATCTTGAACATTCTTGCCAATCCCCCTAATTTTATAATTAAGTAAACTTTTGATGCAACCGGCATCTATAACCAACTTGTGGTACTCCCCTCCCCCCTCGTCCAGGGGATCTCTTACCCCACAATACCTTCTCCATCTCCACCATGCTTACCACTAGCCGATTCACTAGCTCAGTGTGCATATCGGTGATGTATCACCTTCGAGATTAGGGGAGGGCTGAGCTTCATTCATTCATCTAAACATGGCTCCACCTTTATATAAACCCTGACTGGCAAGGACACATCCCCCCGCCACCAGCCCCACTGTTTTACTACCTAAAATCAGCGGGAGCTACCCCCACCCAGTGCCTGGTCCAACCCATCCTGAAGATCCAGGTTAAAAAGATCTAAACCAACTTCTGTGAGGTGTACTCCATCACTCCTAAAAAACACGGCTGCATCCCTCTCGAATATACGATGGCGTATAGGGACACCCCCCCACTCCTAAAATGAACTTTGACACCTACCTATTCACCTTAATCCTGTATCGCTCCATAGCTTTTTGATTAGTCGTGCAGCGCCAATAGTTCCGCAGAATCGATTCCGACCAAACCAACCGAACGTCAGGGAATATTACCAGCAACCTGGCAAGATCCTGTTTAATCAAATAACATAATCCCAGCACTGGAATGGAGCCGAGATCATTGCCCCCAAGATGAATCAAAAGAACATCAGGAGGACCCAAAACTCTAGATAACTGAACCAGCTTTGGTAATAAACGGACCCACCGCATACCCCTGATACCGATCTACCGATCTAGCGGACTTCAACGGATAATGAAGTAAATCCCAGGCGCCCCCCCCTGACGGATCGCAGCCCTCTTCCTTGCCCAGAAGATATAGGAGTGGCCTATGAGCCAAACCCTCCTGCATGAAGGACCTGGGAAGACAAAGCAGAAGACACTGCGGTTAAACCATCAGGGCGAATATAGGACAAAAAGCACCGGGATTCCCATCTACCAATACGCTGAATAGCCAGCTCTGCAAATCCCAGCCTAGCAGCCTTCGACGCCGCCCCAATCCGAAATGAGTGACCCCCAAAACCCCTACTGTCCAGCCTCATGGCTTCTAAGGTCAAATGAAAAACCCTGACGAACTGATAACGGGACAAAGGAACACTATCCTGATGTACCAGTAACGGCACAGCGGAAACCGGACAGGACAGGGAATACTGATCAAAGCAAGCCACTAGACACACGGCAGAGTCTGGAACCTCCCTAGGGGTAACCCAAGCCCCCCTAGCCATGACATCGGTTTTGGATCGCCTAATCTTGAAACGAATCCTTGCCGGATAACATCCCTAAACAACACCCCCCCCCCCCCAACTTTTTTGGAAGGACAGACAAGTTCCCCCACCCTTAAAGCCCCAAAGAATGCAAAGGTAAACGCTAAACGGAAAAGTATGGTCTCAAAGCCGGATATACAAACTAAAGGAAGGGTCTGGGAAATACATAACAGAAGGGCCCCGGACACTTGCGCCCGTGTGTCACTAGACCGGGGACACCCCCTCCTAAAACCCTGCAAAGACTGGCGAACCAGAAAGTCCTTGGTCACATCCCGGATTCCAGACATCTTAAACCAGAAGCTAAGGCCAGCCAATTTTGCAGACACCACATTAGGGAAAAAACCAGAGGTTTCCCAAAGCCACATCAACCACAGCAAACTGTGTAGATGATCTGCGTCATCTCGAAAGCCACCTCGTGCCTGCTCGAGCCCGAGCCAGTCACCCCAGGTCTTACCATACCGTGCCCACGTGGCTGCCGACACAGATTGTCCGATCCATTAGGCTATTCTTCCAACCCAAGGCTCCAAAGTTCCGGCGGGCATGGGGACCCCTCTGCGTCCGCACCCAGGGGCTGCCGCCCTAAAGACGTCCCACTCCAAACGAGAAAGTGCGTCTGCCATTATATTGACAACCCCAGGTATATGCTCTGCCCTGCAGGTTATGTTCTACCTAAGGCATTGCAACACCAGCTTGCGCAGAAGGCATATCACTGGAGGGGAGGAGGCAGTAAGGATGTTAATAGCCATAACAACCCCCAGATTATCGCAATGGAAGACCACCTTCTTATTGCAGAGGGTGTCCCCCCAAAGCACCACCGCCATCAAAATAGGGAATAGCTCCAGGAATGCTAAGTTCCTGGTAAGCCCAGCAGCATACCACTTTGGCGGGTTCAGTGGGTTTCAGGGGCTTTACTGGGAAAACGATGGTGTTTGGCCCAGTGGCCGATGGGCCACTGGGCCAAGCACCATCGTTTTCCCAGTAAAGCCCCTGAAACCCACTGAACCCGCCACATCCGTGAACAGGTCACTGTTAGACACTTCCGGGGCTTGCCACAAGGACCTACCATTGTAGGTTTCCAAAAAACTACGCCAAACAGCCAGGTCTTGTAAAAAAGGGCGGGTTAGCCGGATAAAATGCATCGGGTGACCCACCCCTGCCGTAGCCGCTGCCAAACGCCTGTTGAATACCCGCCCCATAGGCATAATTTTTCACGCAAAATTAAGTTTACCCAGGAGTAACTGAAACTGCTGCAACCGGATTTTTCGGAGACCCATAGCTGCCGAGAGGCTCCACCAGCTTCTCTAAGGGGAGTCTGCATTCCCCCGCCATCGAATCCAATTCAATGCCCAGAAAACAAAGGCAGGTAGTGGGACCCTCCGTTTTTGTCAGGCGCCAAGGGGACCCCAAAACCCTGAGCCACCGTCTCGACCACCCCGAGCAGGTGGGCGCAAACATGAGAATCACTAGGGCCAACCAAGAGAAAGTCATTGAGGTAGTGCAGGACGGACTCACATCCAGCCTCCACCCGGACCACCCGTTCCAAGAAAGTGCACTCGAAATAAAAGCATGAAATAGAGCAGCCCATCGGAAGGCTCAAGTCAACATACAATTGCCCCTCAAAGTGACAACCTAAAAGGTGATGGCACGCCGGGTGAACAGGCAGCAGGCGGAAGGCTGACTCGATATCGGTCTTGGCCATCAATGCCCCCAGACCCCCTCACCATTCGCACCGCTGAGTCAAAGGAGGCATAAGAGACCCTACAGAGTTCAGTGTCGATATCATCATTCACTGAACCCCCATAATGGTATGTATGATACCCCCGGATGTTCCTTAACTGAACGAAGGTTCCCAAGGCAGAGCCTAACCTCCCGTTCCTGAAAGGGAATCCAAAAACCCCAAAAGTCCACCGGCGTCTTCCACCTTTTCACCCAAGTCTGATCTGTCCCCAGATTTACCCTTCTTAGAGCATTTGGTGGCTGGATGGGATCCCCCACAACCGGAGCACTCGTGCTTGAACCGGCAACCTACCCCCACTTGCATTGACCGTCGTTGTACTTCCAACAACTGCCACTGTGCCGCACAGAGGCCGGCGGGGCGGGTGACCCCATCCCGCCGCCCCCCCCCCCCAAGAAAGCACGACAACCCACCCTGGTGTGACGCGGGCCTGGTCATAATGGCAAGCCAGAGCCCAATGTCCATCTGATCCCAGTCTAAAGTGGGCCGAACTGCCAAGCGCTGGCGGAATTGCTCGTCGTACTGCCACCACCCTAAACCCCCATAGACACGGAAAGCATGCCAAATCATGTCCTGGTAGCACCTTCTGTGGGCCCTGCTGCAACCGCTGCTGGTGAGTGTACGGTTCCGTTCCGTGCCGGGGCAGCTTGCAGCCGTGAGAACTGCACCTGAAGCTGCCTGCCACCATCCACCAGGCACCAGCCCTGAGAGCTGCGAGGATCCCCTCCACATCCATGCTCCAGGCCGTGCAGGTAACACTTCAGATAAAATAAATTTATTTTTTATCCAAGTGACTGTCAGCAAAATTTATTAGGGGAAAATGGCTGCAGGGGAAGAAAAAACAGACAATTTATAACAAAACCCCACCCCCCATATTCTGTCAATCATATTACACTCCCCACACACATACATGACATTAAAGCTATAACTGCGCCTAGCTACCAGGGTTCTTATTTGTTTGTGTATAAATATCTGTGCTGTTTCCAAATAAATAGCATTCTTGTTCTACTCCTACACTGGTGTGTGTCCATTCCTGCAGCAGAGTCCCCGGATCTGTCAACATTGAGCTGAGGGCTGACCTGGACTTTTTAGTTGCGTGTGAATGGGAGCTGGAAAAATCTTATGTAACCCCTCTGGGATTACAATCATTTCTGCTGTGCCACTGACTAGTTTTGTGTGGTGCCCAGCAGATGGGGATCTTTAGAGAACAAGACTAAAAACAAAGACCCTGACTCCATTTTAAGAAACAAGTTAGTTCAGAGCTGGAGAGAGAAGGAGAAAGACACAGTTAAGCAATTGTTGGGATCAAGGAACTGAGGCCTGACTGATCTAATGCCCAGAAGGATTACAGCAGCATCCTGGAGGAATATTCCTGCATGTGGAAGTCAGCAGACCTGCATACAGAGTTGTGTGTGGCAAAGCCTGCTTCACAGTGAGGAGATAGAAGGTGAAGTGATGTGATTGCAGCCTGTGGTGCAGTGGTAAGCTGAAACCCTCTCCCCCTGTCTGACACAGGGCACCAAGCTGAAACCCTCTCCCCCTGTCTCACACAGGGCACCCTGAAAGTCAGCACACAGCTAAAAGTCCTTGCTCTTCTATTTTTCATGCCAGTTTCATTTTAACTTCAGCCATATTGTGGATTACAATATTTATGGGCCCCAACTATGTGCACCAACTAACTGTACCAGACTGCTTGTGGGGTGGAGCCTGGAGTGGGCTGCAATATTTATTGCGGGTTGCTTTAAATGGGTAATTGCACTTCTGAATATTTTACTGTGTTATGTTTATTTCTCTGTTATATATTTCCATAGTGCTTTTGCTGTGCAATACAAAGTTATATTTAAGTTAGCTCTGTGTCAGTTTTATTTCTTGTGTAGATATGTTCCCAGTGGGACCAACCATCCATATCCTGGATGCCCCACTGGGTGGAGGCACTGCTGCCGTCATGTACCCCAACTCCCAGGTAGCGGAGACTCAGGATAGCTTTGCAGAGCGCAAAAAGGTAACTGGGGAAAAGGACCACAGCGGTATAGATGGACCTGAGCAAAACCCTGTTACACTTTCAAAAAGCTTTTAGACCTTGGTCAACAGCAGAATGTGGATTTACTTGATTTTCCACCCGAATCACTGTGATGCTGGGCAATTGGATATATCACAGTTGTTCAACAGCAGGGGAAAGGATGCAGGCGGCATCTCTCCCCACCAGCTTTGTGAGTCTCTTGAAGATGAAACATTTGGCTTCTCTACCCAAGACTCAATAGAAAATATCCCAGGTGTGGTAGATAAGACTGTGATCTTCACTGATGCCTCCCCTGCAGAAGTGCTGGCAACAGGGCAGAGCCCCGCTGGCCTCTACCCTTCCCTATCAATGGTTTTTACAAATACCCCTGAAGTGCTAGCAGCTGGACAGCAGGAGGTCAACTTCTCTTCCCAAGCCCTGGTGGAGCTTTACCCGGTACAAGTGGATTAGACTATGGTCGCCACCTGTGTTCCCCATGAATACTGTGTAGACAGCTGTTTCCAAATAAATGGCATTCTGGTTCCACTCCTACACTGGTGTGTGTCCATTCCTGCGGCAGAGTCTTGGGATCTGTCAGCAATGAGCTTATTACTTGGCAGCCTTTGTAAAGGCTGTACTTAGAGGCAGAGGGGTTGATACCTGCCTCCCTCTCCAGTAGGTAGAGACATATACAGCTAAGCTGTACTACCAATTGTTTGAGCTGTGCTACCTATGGTATTATAACTAAAGCATAGTTGCCAACATTGGCCAAGTTTCCAGGGACACATATTTGTTCTGAAAAGATGTACGTTTGGAGAGTCTCACTCTCCCATAGACTGAGCAGACACCGGGCAGAATCCAAAAATAGTGTATTACTCACAGTGGCATAACAGAAGTGTGTATCCACTGGACAGCCAGCCATACGCGTTTCGCGCCTCCGTTATAAATATAGAGATTTGCATATTTACCAACACAACTGGCATAGTCGGCAGGATACTGCATAATCACTTAATATAGCATATTTGAGTGAAATACTGTGATATAAATTGTATTAGCTTGTGTTTCAAACTATTTATTTTATCTGCCTCTACACAAGGTATTTATTTAATAACCCCTGAACAGTTCATGACTAATTTTTATTACAGTCACATGGCACCATGACAAGACATAAATTTAACAAGCATTATCTTTGATTGTATATTGCATTTTGTGTTCCCCCTGAGAGTAGAGATGCATACTCTGTTTAGAAAAACTAATATAGCAGCAGGTAAGGATGCATCTAAGTATGGGACAATTCCATTGTGGGCCAGTTTAGCAAACTGGAAATCCATCAATACAATATGCAGCTCCAGTATATCTTGATAACTCATACTCAGGCATAACGTTTGGACCTGGGAGTATATTCCAAAAATGAGCAGAAAGCTACTGCCACCACAGGGTGGCACAAGGTGAAAAACTTGAGAAAGAGTAGCAGTATGGAAATGCTTTATTATTTATGAATAAAGAGTGTACACATATCAATGCATGCCATGCCATAAAAGAGAAATATACTAATCTAGTAGTAAGCAAGATTAACTACAAGAGGTCACAGAAAAGTAGAAAGCGAGTGTTTGTAAGTAAGGTGTGAGCAATAATTGCAGGTCCTGCATGGGATCCTGAAGCACAGCTCCATTCATCTGATGATGAGTATGTGTTTGTTTCTGATTACGATAATGACAAGTGTTGCAGCTTGGTTTTGTGCTGCTATAGGCAAAAAAAATGTGAGCACCCCGCACCCACATTGTACACCCACGATATGCCCCATCACCCACGTTGCACACCCATGACATGCCCCAACGCCCATTTTGCACACCCACAACATACCCCATTACATGTCCCATCACCCACATTGCATACACATTAAATGCCCAATCACCACAATGACATGCCACAATCACCCCATTACATACATATTACATGCCCCCATCACCCCCATTACATGTCCCAGTCAGCCCATTGCATACACATTACATGCCTCCATCACCCCCATTACATGTCCCCATCACATATTCCATTAACCCTTTACAATCCCCCATCACCCCATTGCACAAATATTACATGCCCGTGTCCCCTCCATTACATGCCCCCATCACCCCATTACATATCATTATCGCCCCCATTACATGCCCCCATCACCTCCATTTCATGCCCCATCACCTTCATTACATGCCCCCATTAAATGCCCCCATCACCCCATTACATGTCACCATCACTCCCAAAACATGCCCTCATTAAATGCCCACATCACCCCATTACATGCTCCATCACCTTCATTACATGCCCCCATTAAAAGCCCCATCACCCCATTACATGTCCCATCACCTCCATTACATGCCCCCATCACCCCATTACATGCCCCCATCACCTCCATTACATGCCCCATCACCTCCATTACATGCCATTATCACCCCATTACATGCCCCATCCCCCCATTACATGCCATTATCACCCCATTACATGCTCCCATCACCTCCATTACATGCCCCATCACCTCCATTACATGCCCCCATTAAATGCTCCCATCACCCCCATTACATGCCCCATCACCCCATTTCATGCCACCATTACTCCCATTACATGACCCTCATCACCCCCATTACATGCCCCCAGCACCCCAGGACTTAACCTGGTGGCTAGGGGGAGGCAACACGGTGAGTGCTGACAGGTCAGGTGTCCTGGCGCGTGTCTGACGTTAGAGCACCGGTCATGTGACCTGTCAGCACTTCCCCAGTATACCGCACGGAGAGACAAACAAGCAGTATGGAGTTTGTCTGTGCTGCCTGTTCGGCTCCCTGTGTTCCAGCCACCATGTGTTTGGCCTAACTAAAATATAGGTGTGTGTATAAATCGTCCATGTCATTGCTATATGCGGGACTAAAGCCATCTATTATACTAGTACAACCTCTGTAACAGAATAAGTTTTGTGTTTGCAATGGGAAAATAATAAAAAAGGGAACGCCAGGCATTCTTAAGAGAGGGGGGGGGGGGAAGCAAATTCAGCTTCACCCAAAGACAGGCCCGCCATCAGGGGGTGACGGGTGATACTGGCGTCCCGGGCCCGACGGGCCAAGGTCACGCAAAAAAAAATTCTCCTCTGTTTAGCTGGTCCATGGCTGTGAGGGAAGCGTTCTGCGCTCCCCTCCAGCCGCACAGCTTCAATAAAGTTTGTTTAAAAAAAAATGCGACGAGCGTTTTCCTTGTGTCGGATTTAAAAAAAAAAAAAAATTATTGGAGACACACGGCTGGACGGGAGCACGGAACACTTCCCTCACAGCCATGGACTGGCTAAACAGAGCAGAGCACCCGGAGACAGAGCAGCAAGGAGGTAAGTACTGGGGAAGGGGGCAGGTGCAAATAACGAGCATAACGCTGGCATATTGAGTGGCAAAATACTGGCATATTAAATGGCAAAAGAATTGCATACTGAGGGGCAAAATACTGGCATATTAAATGGCAAAAGAATGGCATATTAAATGGCATATTGTTTGGCTAAAAACTGGCATATTGAGTGGCATAAAAATGGCATATTAAATGGCAAAATAATGGCATATTGAGGAGCTTTTGCATATTGAGTGACAGAATACTGGCATACTGGCATACTGATTGGCTAAATACTGGCATATTGAGTGGCAAACAAATGGCATACTGAGGGGCAAAATACTGGCATATTAAAAGGCAAAAGAATGGCATATTGAATGGCTGAATACTGGCATATTGAGTGGCAAAATATTACTCCCATATTGAACAACCTCCCTCCATATTACACTAGATTGGGATAAAATGCTTGTGAGGGTAGATGGGGCGAGTGGGCGATATTGTCGGGGAGTAGGGGGCCCAGAAAATTTGTTCAGTGAGGGGCACTGACATTCCTGGTTTGCGGCCCTACCCATAGATTATTCTAATATGGCACCTGGTGGGGAGATGGATTCAGCAAGCAAAGAGAAGCAATGAATTCTAATACCTCTCAAAGGAGGATTTTGAATCTATGAGGGCTATTCACTGAGTTACAGGTGAGTTTTGAGATGAGATAACATTTTCATCTCACCAATTTAGCTATACATAACAAAACATCTAAGAGGATATTCTGTGATACCAGGACTGAGCCATGGAAAAGGGAGAAAAATCTACCAGTTTAGCTGGTGAAAGAGAAAGAATAGTATGGAGGGTCTACTACAGTGGACATTTAACCCCTTTGTGACGCAAAGTGCTTGCGTCTCAAACGACGCAAGCACCAAAACATCACGATTGGTTCCTGGCCACTGATCACAAGGTGATCGGTAGCCAGGAACACTCTGGCAGAGACCCGATCAGTGACATCACGGAGGCGTGCACGTACGAGATTTGGAGAAATGTAGCCGGTGCTTTGAGCACTGGCTACATTTACCCTGTCAGACTGAGGCCACTCAAAGTGGCCTCAGATGACAGGTGGGATCCCGCTGCAAGTGCCTGCAGCGTGATCCGAGAACAGCTCATCACGGGGAGCCACCATGTGCTGTTTAATACAGGACATACTATGCCGTCCTAACGACTTTAAGGCACTTAAAGTCAGGACGGCATAGTACGTCCTAACGTCGGTAAGGGGTTAAATAGAAAATTGAAAACTTCCAGTAAATGAAAGACAAACATAATGGTCATAAGATAATAATTAGTTAGTAATCATATTGTGCACCATCTTAATAAAACAATAAAAAAAAATGTAACCCAACAAAACATGGTTTGTCCAGTTTTATTGCGTGGCCACAGTCCCTCCCAATATATCCATCTGATATTATAAGTTAGGAATTCAACTCTGCAACTTATAAATTTATTGAGGAAGATGTATTGGGGGCTTGTTTAATATAATGCGTGAGCAAAATCAATCTGTGTATTGGAAGGTATTTCTGATTTTAACCTTTGATCAAGGGAGTCTATAAAATTTGACCAGAGGCAAATGAGGATTTAGTCTTCCTTTCCTTTTACAGGCTCACTTTCACCAGTCCATCCTCATTATGTAATATTGTTTGGATTTAAGGAGATCAAGTCCTAAGGGTGAATTTTGGACTCACTGGTGTAGTAACTTTTGAGCTGCTGCCAAAAATTTGTGGAGTTTGGGTTTATTGCCTGTATATTGGGTATTGATGATGCCTAAAATAGCCATTTCCAGAATAAATGATTGTATGAGGATGCCTTTCTCTTTAAAGTAGTAGTAGTAGTAATAGTAGAGTGGATGATCAAAATGCTGTGAGGCCAGAGCAGGCCCAAATGCAATGTAAAAGATTTGCGTTTCCTATCCACATTTCCTGATCTTCCGCAAGCAGTGCATAACCAAATCAGTTCAGCTTCCGTTTATGACATTGTGAATTGGGTACGAATTTGGTTCACAGGTATCACAAACAGTCCAACGTGATTTGTCTGTATTGCAGACTTCCTCAGGGAACTGATCTCAAGCACCTCACTATAAATATGTGCGGTTCAATAAAGTCAGTCTGTCTTAAAGGGATATCCCTGCATAACAAACTAAATAATCATAATATCTCTTATGCCCATATAGACACAAAAATGCCTTAAAGGGACCCTACCACCAAAAAAAAATGAAAAGGTTTTTTTTGCATTGTTGATTTCAGATATGTCTTTTGTTTTTGTTATGTGAGTTTATTTTATTGAATATTTTACTAAACAAGTGCAACATTTTGTGAAATATAGTGTTTTTGGGTCCCACCCCCAGTGACTTTACAGCACTAGTATCTCACTTTGGGACTGGCTACATAGAACACAGTCTATAAGCTTGTATTCTGACCACCGATTTGCATTGAATGGGAGGGTAACTATAACATCACAGGGAGGCAGAGTTATGATCCTATTTGATCATGTCAATCTGCTACCTCTTGTGTTGGAAGGCAAGTAAAAAAAGGTATAAACAGCCAACTAGACCTGCCCACTAGTGATACACAGGAGCCAGTAAGAGAGCAGTGGTGTATCTTATGACATAATCATGCAGGCTCTGGCCACAGTTGTAAAGTGAGACTTGCTGGAAGATTTTGGAGAATGTTGCATCATGGATAAAATTCTCAAAATGGATACTAGAGACAGACACTTAATTTTATTTTTACTTTGTCTTTAATTAATTAAAACATAGAAAAAAGAAAAGAGTGGCATATGTATTATATATGTGTTTGTTTTAAATGCACAGGTAATCTAGTAAAAGGGCTGAGAACAGTGATTTTAGCCCCGGGATCTCCTGATCTCTCCAGTCATCCAAATCACCAGCAGAAAGCAGGATGAAGAATAATAACGTTTATTGATAACAAAGCAAATTTATATACACACATAATGACATTACAGACATTAACATACAATGAGTAAAAATAATTACACAGCACACACAGCACACATACAGACACATAATGAACACAGCATAATCAGTTTAACAGTAAATTCAAATAACAGAACAATGTATGATGGAGTAAACCATCAATCATTGTCCCTGACTCCCCTGTGACACACTGTACTCAATGCAAAATGCAAACTTACCAACTGTGCCCATCTCCCCAAAAACAGAACCCCTTTTTAATGCTTGGGTCTATAAACTATAGGGAGGAGGCAGGCCATAATTTCTCTCCAAGGACCACATTGAGGGAGAGTTCCATCACAGGTCAAATTTAAGTCCCTCATCTAAAACCTTTTCTTGGTCTACAGAGAGATTAAAGCCACTCAAATTGAAAATCCCTGACTTTTTTTTTTTTTTTTTACAATCCTATTATTTTCCCATATGGTCTTTCTTCCTCTAAATCCCCTCCTGGCTCTACCCCACACATTTATGTATTTCCTAGATCGCTTCTTTTTTCTACATATAGATGTTTCTTTTTTCTGTTGGTGGTTTCTGTCCTGATGATTCAGGTCTGGATGTGGCCTAGGGCGTACTTCTAAAAAATCTTCCTCTTGGGGGAGAGTGATGGTCAGCTATTTACCTGATCATTCTGGATAGTCTCTTGAGCTATCTATTTCTATATACCTATTGTATCTCCTTGGGGACTCATTCCTCCTTCTATTATTTCAAGTTTTGTGGGTATAATTGCTACTATCAAATCTGGAGTTGTAATAATGACCCCTAGCATAGTCTTAATCGTTCGTATATTGTCTCCTATCGGGGTAAGCGCTGTATATACCATTCCTACCTAAGGGCCTCCTACTATAGTATGTTTCTCTTCTTTGGGCTCAAAGTCTGGAGTACAAGATCTGGACCTAGGACTGCTCTTTTTCACATTAACACATTCAAGATAATGATTCAAGATAACACATTGAATTGTACATTACACTGAATTGTACATTGAACATAATGGCATGGGTTGTATTTGTTTATTGTACTGATATATATTAGGTTATTATATGTGATTTTACACAAAGGGATCTGCACTAAATTACAACATATTTGTACTGGTATTTGCAATTTTTTTTGGACAGTTAGCTGCACCAAGCACCTTTATTGAAGCACTGTGAACTGCTGTTTTGCACTTGCATTAGGACTTTTAAGATTTTTTTTTTACATGTTTGCATCAATTAGTGTCTAATTACTGTGGGATCCTAGCAATTGTTTATCATTTTAGTATAACCCTAAAACAAACCCTAACCCTAAAAAAATAACCCTAACACTAAAACTAAAAAAATTATTATTGAAAGGGTAGGGGGCACTTGGAGGGCAGTGGGTGGTTGGGGGAACTATTAATTAATCTCTTCCTGCCCCACGATTGCTGAGAGACTAGGGCTGTCAAAGCCATTTGCTGCGCTATAACTATGACTATCATAGAAATCATATGTATCTGGTGGTCTTCCGCCAACATCGCTGGAGATAAAAAACACTGTTCAAATAGTTATTCAATGACAGCCAGTAAAAATGAAATGACATTTCATTCATTTTGCTCATTAATTTAAGCCCCCAAAAAAGCACAAAATTAAATGTGCAACATTTGCTTAACGCCATCAGCGCTATAGTTATGCGACCTTGAAAAGTTAAATTTGTACTAGAGAAACGGCTTAGAGGCAGGCAAGGATTTTCGTCTACACAGGCGAAGGTGCATTTTGGTGCCCCCTTGCTCTGATCCGCCACGCCACCCCCACCATTAAGCCTCCTTACATTATATATATATATATAACTTTTTAAACAGGGGGCCAGTTCACTGTCCCTCAGAACGTTGGAGGGCCGGACTATAGTAAAAACAAATAACAAATTCCTATGCACACTGCATATATCTTATTTTGAAGTGAAGAAACAAAATGGGAACAAATACAATATTTAAAATGAAGTAAAGTTAAATCAACAAACTTATCATTATTTCAATGGGAATATTATGCCAGTCAGAGCCCAGTAATATTATGCCAGTCAGAGCCCAGGAATATTATGCCATTCAGATGCCCAGGAATATTATGCCAGTCAGATGCCCAGGAACATTATGCCAGTCAGAGCCCAGTAATATTATGCCAGTCAGAGCCCAGGAATATTGTGCCAGTCAGATGCCCAGGAATATTATGCCAGTCAGAGCCCAGTAATATTATGCCAGTCAGATGCCCAGGAATATTATGCCAGTCAGAGCCCAGTAATATTGTGCCAGTCAGATGCCCAGGAACATTATGCCAGTCAGAGCCCAGTAATATTATGCCAGTCAGAGCCCAGGAATATTATGCCATTCAGATGCCCAGGAATATTATGCCAGTCAGATGCCCAGGAATATTATGCCATTCAGATGCCCAGGAATATTATGCCAGTCAGATGCCCAGGAATATGCCAGTCAGATGCCCAGGAATATGCCATTCAGATGCCCAGGAATATTATGCCAGTCAGATGCACCGGAATATTAAGCCAGTCAGAGCCCAAGAATATTATGCCAGTCAGATGCCCAGGAAAATTATGCCATTCAGATGCCCAGGAATATTATGCCAGTCAGAGCCCAGGAATAGTGTGCCAGTCAGATTCCCAGCAATATTATGCCATTCAGATGCCCAGGAATATTATGCCAGGAATAGTGTGCCAGTCAAATGCCCAGGAATATTTTGCCATTCAGATGCCCAGGAATATTATGCCAGTCAGATGCCCAGGAATATTATGCCACTCAGAGCCCAGGAATATTATGTCACTCAGAGCCCAGTAATATTGTGCCAGTCAGAGCCCAGGAATATTATGCCAGGCAGATGCCCAGGAATATTATGCCAGTCAGAGCCAGGTAATATTATGCCAGTCAGATGCCCAGGAATATTATGCCACTCAGAGCCCAGTAATATTATGCCACTCAGAGCCCAGTAATATTGTGCCAGTCAGAGCCCAGGAATATTATGCCAGGCAGATGCCCAGGAATATTATGCCAGGGGAAGGGGGAGGAGGGAGGTATAACGAGCATCTGACTGGCACAATATGTCACTCAGAGCCCAGTAATATTGTGCCAGTCAGAGCCCAGGAATATTATGCCAGGCAGATGCCCAGGAATATTATGCCAGTCAGAGCCAGGTAATATTATGCCAGTCAGATGCCCAGGAATATTATGCCACTCAGAGCCCAGTAATATTATGCCACTCAGAGCCCAGTAATATTGTGCCAGTCAGAGCCCAGGAATATTGTGCCAGTCAGATGCTTGTTATACCTCCCTCCTCCCCCCTTCCCCAGACCCCAGTACTTACCTCCATGCTGCTGTTCATGTCCGTGGCTGAGAGGGAAGCGCTGTGCGCTCCCCTCAGGCCGTGCGCATTCAATAAAGTGTGTTGAAAAAAAAAGTTTCAACACACTTTATTGAATGCGCACGGCCTGAGGGGAGCGCACAGCGCTTCCCTCTCAGCCACGGACATGAACAGCAACATGGAGGTAAGTAAACGGGCCTGGGGGAGCGGGCGATTTTCCCGCCCCCACATTGGGGCGCCCTAAGGCAGCCGCCTGTGCTGCCCTACGGTAGCGCCGGCCCTGCTTAGAGGGGATATGATAATGTTATTTAAATATAATGCTATATAAATATAAATATGGGTACATATTTCTAAAGTCCTGTTCATTTACAGAACAGTACAAAGAACAAGAGGTCACCCACTAGGACTTGAAAAAAGTAGATATAGTCAACGACAGCAGAAGGGATTTTTTACTGTAAGAACAATAAAGGTAGAGAAATTAACTGCCTCAAGAGATGGTGCTAGAAAATTTGAATGATGGGTTATATAAAAAGGGGCTTGAATACGTTTAATGTTAGTATAGGCATTAATACTTATTTAGTGCTTAATGATCCAAGGAGTAATCTAATTGCCATTTGTAGTCAAGAAGGATAATTTTTCCCCACTGAAAACAGAATTCAAAATTGATGAAATAAGGGTTTTATATTTGCCTTCTTCTTTTGGATCAAAGTCTTTTTTCAACCCAGTTTAGGTTTAAAAAAAGACTTTAATCCAAAAGAAGAAGGCAAATAAAAAACAAGCCTTTTTTTCAGCAATTTCGAATTCTGCTTTCAGAGTGGAAAAACATTCCATCTTGACTATCTTGATTTTTTTATTATGATGGACAATATAAAATATTACTAGCCATAAGACTAAGCCACGATTTAGCCACTCAATATGCCAGGATTTAGCCACTCAATATGCCAGGATTTTCCCCCTCAATATGCCAGGATTTAGCCACTCAATATGCCAAGATTTTGCCTCTCAATATGCCAGGATTTAGCCACTCAATAATATGCCAGGATCTAGTCACCCAATATGCCAGAATTTAGCCACTCAATAATATGCCAGGATTTAGCCACTCAAAATGCCAGGATTTTGCCCCTCAATATGCCAGGATTAAGCCATTCAGTAATATGCCAGGATTGAGCCACTCAATATGCCAGGATTTAGCCATTCAAGATGCCAGGATTTAGCCATTCAATAATAATAAGCCAGGATTTAGCCGCTCATTATGCCAGGATTTTGCCACTCAATATGCCAGGATTTAGCCATTCAGTATGCCAGGATTTAGCCACTCAGTATGTCAGGATTTTGCCCCTCAATATGCCATTATTTTGCCCCTCAGTATGCAAGGATTTAGCACCTCAATATGCCAGGATTTGCTTGTTTTGTGCCACCCTCTTCCCCCATTCCCCAGTACTTACCTCCTTGTTGCTTGCTCTCCGGTCGTTCACTCCGTGCAGTCTAACCTCCTGCATGGAGGAAGGAAACTCCGGTCGCATTTTCTTTTTTTTTTACTTTATTGAAGTCGGGCGAGGAGGTTAGACTGGAAGGAGGAAACGGCCGGAGAGCAGGAAGGAGGTAAGTACTGAACTACATTCGCTCCATAAGACGCACAGACATTTCCCATTGAGGAGGGAAAAAGTGCGTCTTAGGGAGCTAAAAATACGGTAATTGCCCTTAGTAGAAATAATAGTGGCCCCAGGGCCAAAGGCCAGTGGATGCCTGAGACTCTGATATTATAATTATTGGCCCCATAGGGACTTGTGCTAGCACAATGCAGTGGCAGTGAAAATCACTGCCCACCCCCTGGCACACAAAGGGTTCCCTGTAAATAATAAATATGCCTGTATCCAGGTTCCAGCGACAGTACACAGCGCCTTGAATCCTCTGCTTCTGGCCCAGGTGAAGCGACCATTCATTAAAATAAATAAATACATAACACACACAATCCACCAATCTTTGAAATATGCACATTGGCAAAAAAAAAAAAAGAGCAGTGGATAACTGACAAATGAGAGGTAGGAAATGGCATTATTCGCTCACCACATGTTGCAGTTGAATCACAGGAAAAATGTGGGGTATTAAAACTTTACTTTTGACGGACTTTACTGTCTGCGCAGAATCTACCCCAATATGTGTACACACGCGTGCTTGTGTTTCTATTTTATACAGGTAAGAACATCATGCATTGCCAATGACCACCCTACTTTTGTCAGTGGGTCCCATAAATATAATTGCTTTCCACCCACTTATCATGGAGTCTCTGTAATATTGACACTATGGGATATCTCCTTAAACAGCCCAGTGTTTTATTAAATCAAAGGCCTACATCCTGCCAATGTTCACTGGGTCTCTTTAATAACGGCACAGCCCCCTAACTATACTAAAATTAATATATATTTGTGAAAGATCGAATTGCAGGGAATTGACAAGAGGATTTCAAACTTAAAGTAGCACTAAAGATTTCTTTAACTTCACTAGTAGAAGCAAAAATTAAAAGAGTTTTGTTACTAGTTCAGAGTAAAACTAAACAGGGTCTATAAGGGATAATACTATCTCTCTGCTAGTGCAGAAAAACACCTTTGTTTTTGAACAGAGGGGACCTTCTAAAGGTTATTTGTGTATAAAAAAAGCCCCTAAATATATACAGCTTATATAATCTAGTGATACAATGCATGGAAAGAAGGTGTATATTAATTTGATGCTTGCACAGTTTTATTTCCATTGTTCATGATAACTCTGGTTATAGAAGTTTATTACAGATTAACTAATTTGGAAAAACAGTGGTGAATGGGTTACTTTTTCTGCAAGGATTCCTATGTGAACCATTTAGGGACTTGAAATCCTGACTGACATCTTGCATTCATCCTGCCCTTTTCCCTTCCCATTCTTGTGTGCTCTGTGAAGATTTAAGAGTTTAACCTCAAAGTTAAGAGTCTGGGACATATTCTCATTTGCTCATTATTGCTTTCCCATACACCCCCACTCCTGTTGATCTCAGTGTGAACGTAATGAAGGTTGTTGCCAAAACTGCAACAGTACAGGGACCTTGATATCAAGATTCAGGGGACAAAGGCTGTAACAGGGTGGTGTGGGAAATTAATTCCATGCTAAGAAATTGGGCAGTATATATAATCTGGTTTATTGTTCCCCTGCTGCAACACTGTTCAGTTAAAGGAAAACATTGACATATTAATTTAGGTTGTATTTAGGTTCTTACATTTTATTAAATTGTGTTGGCTTGTAACATGTAACTTTTATCTATCTTTGCAACTTGACAGGACAAAGATCTTGTAGCAACACAGGGAATAGTGTTGAGCAGTTTGGAAAAAACTTTTATATACTGTTTTTGTATATAAAAAGGGACTTTTTTTCGGTATCATTATTTTCATTTTAAAAAAATCATAAAATGTGATGAATTTATTTTATTTAAAAAGCACTTTTTCTAATGTTTTTCTGCTGCTTTTTGCACAACCAATAATAGTGTTTTTTTTTTGTTGCCTTAGCATTTTCTTCTACAGTGACCTTATGACTCCAACCTTAATTTTAAATCTAACCCTAGCACTAAATCTAACCCTCGCACTAACCCTAATTCTAACACTAACTCATTTGTAACCCTAGATTTAGGGTTAGTTTTGTCCCTTTTTTCAATGCAGTGCTGCTGACTGCATCTTGGGGAAGTCAAGAAATGGCAACAGAAAGATGCAAAAAAACATCTGATGAGACACAGGTCAAAGGTAATGTGATGGTCTCCAATTTGGCTCCCGCGATCACAGCGTGATATGATCGCAATACCATGGTTGCCCAAATTTTGGTGTGGCATGATGCCTCGACATCAAGGCATCATAGCCACATTGTCAACGCATAGACAGCGAATGTTGATTGCTGCCTATGTGGTATTTACTGCACTGATTTGTCTCAAATTGTATGTTTATTGTTTTTGCATGACATACCTGGACACAGCAATTGTCAGAAAGGAACTAATTCAGTAGCTTGCCTAATCTACTAAGACAGCATTTATCTGCATTGTCATGCATCAGCATTTATCTGCATTTTTAATATGTTTATTAATGATCTCCCACATTGTGCTGAGTGCAATGTCTCAGTGTTTGCTGATGACACAAAATTAGGTAAGGTAATAAAGACTAATCTTGATGTTTTTTCTTTACAGGAAGATTTGGACAGAGTGGGGAACTGGGCAAGAAAGTGGCAAATGAGGTTCAATATAGACAAATGTAAAGTTATGCATTATGGGAAAAATAATAACAAAACAACATATACGTTAAATGGTATTTCCCTGGGAAAAACTACTAACGAAAAGGATTTAGGAATCATTGTAGATAACAAATTTGGCAACAGTGCCCAATGCCAGTCAGCAGCTGCAAGAGCCAATATATGTATAAAACGAGGTATAGATTCACGGGAGGAGGACATCATCTTGCCTTTTTACAAATCAATGGCAAGACCCCACCTTGAATATGCAGTACAATTCTGGGCACCAGTCCTTAAAAAGGATATTAAGGAACTAGAAAAAGTGCAAAGGAGAGCTACAAAATTAATAAGGGGATTGGAGGATATTAGTTATGAAGAGAGACTTAAAAATTTGCATTTATTTACTTTAGAAAAAAGGAGTCTTAGAGGGGATATGATAACATTATATAAATATGTGCAGGGCCAATATAAAGAGCTCTCCAGGGACCTGTTCATTAATAGAAATGTACAAAGAACAAGAGGTCACCCCCTGAGACTGGAAGAGCAAAGATTTCATAGGCAGCAAAGGAAGGGATTCTTTACTGTAAGGACAATAAAATTATGGAACTCACTGCCAAGAGAGGTAGTGCTATCAACCACAATAGATGCATTTAAAAATGGTCTGGATGTTTTTTTAGAAAAGCAGAACATACAGGGGTATTAATAATAGAATAAGCATTAATAATAGAGCTTTTTGATCCAAGGAGAAATCTGATTGCCCTTTTGAAATCAAGAAGGAATTTTTTTCCCCCTAGGAGGCAACATTCGAAAAAGCTTCCTTAGGGTTTTTTTTTCTTGCCTTCTTTTGGATCAAAACGCTGAAATGATAGGTAGAAGGGTTGAACTTGATGGACTTGTGTCTTTTTTCAACCTAAATTACTATGTTACTATGTTACATGTAGAATATTATAACTGATTAGATATTACATGATATGTCATAGTAAGTTAGGAGTGTCTATATTAGTTTCATTTCTAATCCAACGTTATTTAAATATATATATTCAAATGCCTATGAACAAGAATAGGTAAAATTCTTTCTGAGTTTTTCTCTAGAGATGAGCGGACACATGAATGTTCGGGTTCGGCCGAACTTCGAAAAAATGTCCGGGTCCGTGCTCGAACTTGACCCTGAACTTGACCCCCAACCCGAACCCCATTGAAGTCAATGGGGACACAAACTTTTGGCCACTAAAATGCCTCTAAAAAAGTCCTGGAAAGGGCTAGAGGGCTGCAAAATGAAGTAAAATGTGAGTAAGAGTAGGACAAGTAACCTGCAAGCAAATGTGGATAGGGAAATAACTTAAAATAACATAAAATACATACAAATTACAAATACAGCTGAGCCATAAAATAGCACTAGATGGAATCTTTGATTTTAGCTTTGGAAGAACATAAATTTAAATCTAAAGCATGGCTGCCAGGAGGATCAACAGAATTATCCATTTGAGAGAGGGTTGGAGTGCAGGGTATTCTCTTTCAGTTTATACTAAGTGATAAGTAGAACAAAGTGTGCACTCCACTCTCCAAGTAGTGAATGAATAAAGTGCTTTAATGCTTTCAAAAAATCCAAACAAACAGGGTAAGGTACAATCCACAGACGCGCTAGGTGGCCTTCCCTTTTCACTTTATCATCCGTGGATTGTACCTTACCCTTTTTGTTTGGATTTTTTGAAAGCATTAAAGCACTTTATTCATTCACTACTTGACGAGTGGAGTGCACACTTTGTTCTACTTAATGCTTAATCGTTGTGCCTAATCAGCACTGTGGAGCACCCACCCACCTCCTGCACTTTTGTTCCTGTGAGTAGAGCCGGTGCTGCTAAGTGACCCATAGGTTGAGGAGGTGGTGACCGTGGCGGTATAGGTGGAAGCTGCGCTGGAGGAGGAGGGGGAGGTAGCCATAATTTTTCAAAGTGTGCTGTAAGCACAGTATTGGACTGTTCTATTTGACTTTCAGATATGAACTGCACCGCAAGATGCAAATGTAATATTTAGCACCCAAAACAATTAGAATTTTTCAAAGGGTGCTGTAAGCACAATATTGGACTATTCTATTTGACTCTCAGATATGTAGTGCACCGCAAGACGCAAATGTACTATTTACCACCCAAAACCATTAGAATTTTTCAAAGTGCGCTGTAAGCACAGTATTTGACGGTTCTATTTGACTCTCAGATATGAAGTGCAGGATGCAAATGTAATATTTAACACCAACAAATTGCAGTATTTAAAAATGCCTAGATGTTGCCCACTAAGCTAACAGAACAGGATTAAAGTCATGTGCCTGGCACACATGCAGTTGCAAGTGCACTGCACTCTCTGTGGCACTGGGCTCAGGGCAGTGTACAAATATGTAGTATAGCACCCACTAAAATTATCGCTGTAATTTGAATAATCGCTGCAGGATTATGCCCCTCAATATGCCAGGATTATGCCCCTCAATATGCCAGTATTATGCCTCTCAATGTGCCAGGACTTAGCCACCCAATATGCCAGGATTATTATGCCACTCAATATGCCAGGATTTTCCCACACAATATGCCAGGATTATGCCCTTCAATATGCCAGGATTATGCCCCTCAATATGCCAGGATTATGCCTCTCAATATGCTAGGACTTAGCCACCCTTAGCCATGCCAGGATTATTATGCCACTCAATTTGCCAGGATTATGCCCCTCAATATCCCAGGATTTTGCCCCTCAATATGCCAGGATTATGCCCCTCAATATGCCAGGACTTAGCCACCCAATATGCCAGGATTATTATGCCGCTCAATATTCCAGGATTTTCCCACACAAAATGCCAGGATTATGCCCCTCAATATGCCAGGATTTTGACCCTCAATATGCCAGGATTATGCCTCTCAATGTGCCAGGACTTAGCCACCCAATATGCCAGGATTATTATGCCACTCAATGTACCAGTATTTTCCCACCCAATATGCCAGGATTATTATGCCACTCAATATGCCAGGATTTTTCCACACAAAATGCCAGGATTATGCCCCTCAATATGCCAGGATTATTATGCCTCTCAATATGCCAGGATTTAGCCACCCAATATGCCAGGATTATTATGCCACTCAATATGACAGGATTTTCCCACACAATATGCCAAGATTTTGCCCCTCAATATGCCAGGACTTAGCCACCCAATATGCCAGGATTATTATGCCCCTCAATATGCCAGGATTTTGCCCCTCAACATGCCAGGATTTTCCCACACAATATGCCAGGATTATGCCCCTCAATATGCCAGGATTATGCCCCTCAATATGCCAGGACTTAGCCACCCAATATGCCAGGATTATTATGCCACTCAATATGCCAGTATTTTCCCACACAATATGCCAGGATTATGCCTCTCAATGGCGCCGGAAACGTGAAAAAAAAATCCTCCCCCTTACGTACCTCCTCGCTGCTGCTCTGTCTCCCGGTGCAGGTCCGTGGCTGTGAGGGAAGCGTTGTGCGCTCCTTTCCAGCCAATGCAGATTCAATAAAGTTTGTTTCAACTTTTTTTTTAAACAAATTTAATTTAATGCGCATTGGCTGGACGGGAACGCGCAACACTTCCCTCACAGCCACAGACCTGCAGCACCGGGAGACAGAGCAGCAGCGAGGATGTATGTAAGGGGGAAGGGGGAGGATTTTTTTTTCACGTTTCCGGCGCCCCCTGCTAAGTTGCACCTTAGGCGGCTGCCTAGATCGCCTTACAGGTGGCGCCGGCCCTGCCGAACCCCGAACTCCAACGAACATATAGTGGAATGTCCGTGTTCGGGTCCGGGGTCCAAAAACCATAATGTTCGGCATTAACCTGAACAGTGCGGTTCGGGTTCGCTCAACACTATTTTTCTCCCATTTGGGGAATTTTTCCTATAAACTAAAATCTTAGAGGAGACATATTTATTAAATTGTACTCAGGTGTGATTCTGGTGATTAGAAATTTAGGATTTAATCATGGTCAGAATTGTGAGCTAAGTGTGCCACCTTTTGGATAATATTATTATAACCTAATCAAATATTAATAGAGGAGTGTTTTCAGAGAACCAACCAGATAAAAACAAATATATCTTACACATCTTCAATGGGTGTGGTTTGGAGATGGAAAATGGGGATAAAAACTAGGCTTGTTGGGAGCAGAGGGATCAAGTCTTGAAGATCAAAGCTGGGGAAGATTCTTGATCCAAAAAGGCCATATTGTAGCGGTTTTCAACCTGTGGGTCACAAAAACACATATTTCCAATGGTCTTAGTAACCGAGACACTGCCTCTCTATCCGTCTCCAGGCGGGTCTTTCTCACCAGATGAGCGTTCGGCATTATCCAGGCCTGCCATCGGGGGGTGACGGCGATACTGGCGTCCCAGGCCAGACGGGCCCAGGTCACACCAGGGAAAATCTCTCTGTTAAGCCGATCCATGCTGTGAGGGAAGCGTTCTGCGATCCCCTCTAGCCGCGCTGCGTCAATAAAGTTTGTTATAAAAAAAAATTTCAAAATCGAATTTTTTTTTTAAACAAACTTTATTGAAGCCACTCGGCTGGAGGGGAGCGCAGAAGGCTTCCCTCACAGCTGCGGACCTGCTAAACAGCAGAACACCAGGAGACAGAGCAACAAAGAGGTAAGTACTGGGGAAGGGGGAAGGAGGGTGGCATATTAAATGGCAAAGGAATGGCAAATTAAATGGCAAACTAATGGCATACTGAGGGGCAAAATACTGGCATATTAAATGGCAAAATACTGGCATATTGAGTGGCTAAACACTGGCATATTGAGTGGCAAAATACTGGCATATTGAATGGCAAAATACTGGCATATTAAATGGTAAAAGAATGGCATATTGAGGGGCAAAATACTGGCATATTAAGTGGCAAAATAATGGCATATTGAGGGGCAAAATACTGGCATATTAAATGACAAAAGAATGGCATACTGGGGGGGCAAAATACTGGCATATTAAATAGCAAAATAATGGCATATTGAGTGGCTAAGCACTGGCATATTAAATGGAAAAATAATGGCATATTGAAGGGCAAGATTTATTGACATATTACTGGCATATTGACCCCTGCTCCCAACCACCCTCCATATTACACTAGACCGGGAACACATACTTGTGAGGGTAGATGGGGCGAGTGGGAGATATTGTCCGGGGGGGGGCGATTAGGGGGCCCAAAAAATGTGTTCAGTAAGGGTCCCTGATATCCCTGGCTGCACCTGAGCTGCGCCGGCATAGTATATATAAACATGGTTGCAGAGCCAATGTGCTGCTCTCAGGCAGTTTGACAATGTGAATGGTTAGTAATGGTGTGTGATATGTGAGTAGTACAGGTATTTGGTAGCATTACAGCAGACTGTTAAGTGCATAACAACCAGTCAGTGATATGAGGCGAGTATACACTACACCCTTTCTCACACTGTGAAGCACACACATAAATAAGCACCGCTCGCCTATTGAAATGTGCTCTGACCATTTACTAAAATAATGTTTCAGGTTTTGTCCAGAATGCAAGCGAAGCAAGCTACATCTTCAACTTCGTCTGTCAAGCATGGTCTGTCTTTGCTTAGCAAAAGCTGCCTAGAACTTGACAGCACTGATATCACAGTTACATCCATTCAAATGGCTGTAAAACCACCAATGAATGTCAGTCTTATTCCTGCGTCCCAACCAGCTGTGCTCCCTACAGAGTACCATGTTGTCGCCTGGGTACAGTCACACCACATCCATAGCGGTGGTGGGACCTAGAATGACAGCACCACACCAAGTAGCACCTCCCAAAGCGCCATTAACATACAACTTCCAAATACCTCTGGGATATAAAGGGTACAATTTGAGGATTATTTTTAAGTTTGTACTATTTCATTAAATCATAAAGACAAAATTTCATTCATTTGTAATTAGAAATAAATATTTCACAATACATAATTACATATTGTTTTTGTGATTAATCAATATGCTTTAATTATGTCCAATTTGTAACAATGAAAATACATCCTGCATATCAGATATTTACAATACGATTGATAACAGTGACAAAAATACAGTTATGAAGTAGCAATGAAAATAATTGTATGGTTGGGGGTCACCACAACATGAGGAACTGTATTAAAGAGTCGCGGCATTAGGAAGGTTGAGAACCACTGCCATACTGACTGCATCCAACATTACCAGAGGGAACAGCTGCAGAAACCTTTGGTTACAACTTGGTAAATATAGTCTACTTAGAATTTTATATTTTAACTGGTTATTTCTGAATACTTATATGGTAAATCAAATTCTATATACTGGCTTCAATTCTAAGCTATTTGATGTAGTTTGTTGTGACTTCCTATAATCAAACTGCAGTGATATACAGGAAATAACAGTATTCCAATTTCCAATATAAGTTAGAATATTTGATTTATCATATGTGGTTTTACTCATTATATGCTAAAATACTGAATGAAATATATTAGTAGTCTATGTATACCATTTTTTTTTCTTTTTTTGACACTCAGATTTAGAAATTATGAACTTGTCAAATTTTAGTCTTGTGTGTCATCATTGTGTCAATTCTTCAGTGATAAAATACATGATTCAAATATTTATGATGCTGAAGGGAATTGGTCGAAACGCGTATGGAAATTAAAGTTATAAATTATAGGGACAAAGCTTCTATAGGGGCAGTATATGCTTCTTCTAAGTTTAAGATCTGTTGTGATTTTATATTGTCAGGATCTCAGTCTGAGATCTTAGGACAACTAGTAATGATATCACTGACTGAGGAGGCGTAGAGAATTATATAATCTTGATTTATTTTTTTTATTTTTTTTATATATATTTTTTTCCGTGGGTAAGAATGGGGAAACTCAATAAACGCACATCATGTACACTTTGCACGCCCACTGAAGCACTTATGACACTTTATATAATTTATATAAAATTTTAAAGAATTGAAATAGGGAATCCACGGACTATACACCTTAATTAAATAGATTGTCTGATTTGTAGGTGTATTCAGAGCTGGGGGAGGAAGGAAAAAACAGAAGAAGGGAACGAAGGAATAGAATATTAACACTTAAAAATTATAGTGATATCCACGGTGTAAATTACAATTGTACAGATATGTACAGATATTTGAAGATAAGAAAATAGGTACACAATCATGGACTATAGGATATTTAAGTAAATAGATTCACTCTGTATCAGGTATAACCTCACTATGAGGCACATATTGAAATTAAGTAATGAGAAAATGACTGATTGCACTAACTTATGATTTTTTTTTTTTTTTTTTTTTTGAGATTAAAAGGGGGAAATTAATTAAAGTCACAATCTATGCATTGGCTCCCATAACTCTAAAACCTTATACTTAAAGATATTTAAATTGATGAAATAGAAACGTAAAAACATGACATACACATCACTAAATGTAACACACTTTCTCATCCATTAACTATATCTCCAGTATTGGTAGTAAACAATCATAGCCAAAAACTAAGGAGAAAAGAGGGTTCTCCCCCTAATCATATATGTAAAAAAGTTGTTTTTTGTTTTTTTCTTTGTCTCTCTCTCTCCCCTTGGGATAAAATGGGGAAACTTAATAAATGCATATCACGCACACCCCGCATCCCCATCGAGGGCACTTTATACCCCCAATCTTTAAGAATTGAATTATGAAAACCACTAAATAACCACTAAATATACACTATTTAAATTGTTTATTTTTTTTTTTTTTTTTTGCTTTGTTTAGTTTTGTTTTTTTCTCTTTTCACATTAAGGGGGAGGGAGGAAGGAGGAAAAAATTGGAAGAATATTGAGAGTTAAAGATTGAGGAGAAATCAGTTCAACCCTCCTTGTCTCCATTGTCTAAGCTACAATTTACAGGTCTGTGTAAACATTGTAGAGACATCTAAAGTTAAGAGGAATGGTATAAACGGAGGAAGACAGGGAGAGTTGTGTTTTTTTTTTTGTTTTTTTTTTCCTCTCTTCCCTATTCCCCCTGTTCCTGGATTGGGTTTTGTTTCCGCTACCACTGAGGATATAGCTATTGAAGATGGATATGAGAATGTCACAGCTTCTCATCATCAGTCGGTAGCATTATGGCTCGAACTAGACATAACATATAGGGAAACTGAAAGAACTTTACAATATGGGGAGAGGGTCCACAGTTGGTAACTACAGCGGGACTGAGAAGCCAAGAGAGGGGGAGGAAAAAGAGAAAGAGAGGGAGGGGAAGGAAAAAGGGGGGGAAGAGGAAAGGAAAAAACTCGGTTGGAAGACCTTCCCCATTGGTACTGATTGTTTATTCATTTAAGCAGTCCGCTTACTAGATAATAAACAAGGAGGGGGAGGGAGGAACGGTTTGGAAGGAGGAGGACAGAAGAAAGCTCGTAGGTGCTCCTCACAAAATTTCCCAGATGGATAAGGGAAATGGATTCCTTACATACCTGGGGGATATCCCTACAGGTATATTTAAAGGGATGAATGAATGGATGTGGTGTGTGAATGAGGTTTCTCTCTTTGACGCTCGCGGCGGTGGGGGGGTGGTGCACTGTTCCGAGGGGTGGATCCCTGGATACCAAAGATTTTCAAATGATGTCACTTAAAGTAGTCTCTATAAATGCGCGGGGACTCAATTCACCCCATAAAAGGGCATATCTCTATGATCTCTTGATAAAAGAAAAAATAGATGTCGCTTTCATCCAAGAATCACATTGGGTAAAAGACCAGAATACATATTGGAAGTATAAACGATACCCATATGTTTATCAGGCTTCCTTAACGGATAGAAAAAAACGCGGGGTAGCCATAATAATTGCCAAACATAACAAATTTGACTACATCTTCCATGAATCTGATAAAGAGGGACGTAGATTGATATTGATTTGTCAAATCAATGATATTCTTTACACATTCATTAATCTCTACGCTCCATCAGATAAATTGGGGCGGTTCATTAAGTCAGCTCTAAAGAGAGTGGATGAAGTGGCTAAGGGACTAATTGTTATCGGAGGAGATATGAATTGCATTCTTGACATTGATCGAGATAGGCGGACAATAAGAAAATCTAAATACGATAAAGAACTTGGTAGAAAGGCCGAGAGATTTACGAATCTCTTAAACCATGGTAATTTATATGATGTTTGGAGAGTTCAGAATCCGGATGAGAGAGACTTCACGTATCACTCACCGGTTCACTCATCCTATTCTCGAATAGATCTCTTTTTTATGCTGGGCCCAACCCTGGACAGGTGTATCCGGTCCCGGATTGGACCCATCACATGGTCAGACCATGCCCCTATCTTCTTGGAAATAGTACAGAATGCCGACTATGGGTCCAGAAACGCTTGGAGAATGAATGAATCTCTCCTGATAACTGAGTCCGCACAAGCTGATTTTCTGTCTCATGCCGAACTTTTCTTAAAGGAGAATGATACAGGAGACACCACAGATTTTAATCTGTGGTGCTCCATGAAATGTTACCTCCGAGGGTATCTAATACGACAGGGCTCATGGATTAAGAAACAGAAAGGAAAACCACTAGTAGATCTTTATATCTCACTTGCTAAATTGGAAAGAGAAAATAAGCAGAATCCCATGATTCAAAGGAATATAGAGCTAAGTAAGATTAGAAAAGCAATAACAGATAAAATCAGAGAAAAGGCTGAATATTCCTTAACGAAATTACAACAAAGATGGTACTGCAGTAATAATCAGGTTGGTAAAGATTTAACAAACAAATTAAAACAAATGCACCAAAGTAATAGAATAAAAAAAATTGTATACAATGGCAAAGTATGCCTATCACCTAGAGACATCGCTGAAGCATTCCGTACATACTATGAATCCCTGTATAACCTTCCAAACAGACATATTGAAGATTTAGATCTGTCAAAATTTTTGGATGATTTATGCTTACCAAAAATCTCGCTGGAAGACTTGGAAACTTTAAATCAGCCTTTCACACGGTCGGAGATTTCAAATGCAATATATGAGATGAGGACTGGTAGGGCACCTGGGCCGGACGGCTTCACAGCTCTTTTCTATAGGGTATTGGATCCAGTTATCTCCCCGATACTGGAGAGACTGTATAATAGTATCAATAAAGACATAACATTCCCAAATGAAATGCTGGAAGCCTTGATACTTCCGATACTAAAGACTGGGAAGGATCCGACCCAGGTTACCAACTACCGCCCGATTTCCCTTATTAATCAGGACATAGGTATACTCTAAAATTATGGCTCAGAGACTGAACCAGGTTATTGAGGGATTGATTGCATCCGACCAGGTCGGTTTTATTCCGTCCAGATCTTGTGAAGATAATACTCGAAGGCTGCTCGGCATACTAGAAGTAATTCAACGTGAAAAAATTCCATCAGTGCTTCTCGCATTAGATGCTGAGAAAGCATTTGATAGAGTAAATTGGAAGTATATGTCGAGTACCCTCCGAAACTTTGGTTTGACTGGGCCATTTTTGGATAGGATACTTGCTCTTTATTCTGGCCCTAAAGCCAGGGTGGGAGGCTCAACCCTACGTTCATCTCCCTTCGAGATAGGGAATGGGACACGTCAAGGATGCCCATTGGCACCATTAATATATGCGCTTTCCATCGAGCCACTAGCAGCGGCATTCCGAAATACGGAGGAAATCAAGGGAATCAAAATAGGGGATAGGATCCATACCATTATGTTATACGCAGACGATATAATGTTAACCCTATCTTCCCCACAACGCTCAATACCTGCGATGCTAGACTTAATAAATAGTTTCTCCAATTTCTCAAATTACCGATTAAACCTATCAAAAACCCAGATCATACCACTTTACCTGGATCACTCCCAAAGAGAAGTATTGGAAGGATTAGGCCAAAGTAAAAATAGTATAACCCCGATTGATTATTTAGGTATAAAAATTACACATACATTGGAAACTCTCGTCCCGCTTAACTATTCTACTCTTCTGATGGAAATTAAAAATATATTAAACTCTTGGAAGACACTTGAATTCTCCTGGTTAGGCCGATTAAATATCATCAAATCATACATTATCCCGAAAATACTCTACTTGATGAGGGCCATTCCATATAGAGTTCCAATAAAAACTCTAAGGCAATTTGAGGCTGAATTCCTGAGATTTATCTGGAATACTAAGAAGCCCAGGATAGCAACCTCTGAATTAAAAAGGAACCTAGGTAACGGGGGCCTTGGCCTACCTGATTTAATCAGACTTCAGAATGCATCACAGCTAGCACACTTACTGGCATGGAAAGTAAAAAAACAGTCGGACATGGGATGGATAGACATTGAGAAAGTAGGAATGAGAGATATGGACCCATTCCTTTTTCAGTGGATGGAACCAGCTCTCTTCAGAAAACAGGTGCATGAAAACAAAATTGTCAAAACACTTATAGAAAATGTATATAGATTGCGTAAAACAATAGGAACTCCGAAAATGCTTACTCAGGATGCCCCACTAGACATAATTACGACTATGATCCAGGACATAGGCTTATCACGCTGGGGCAGCAGCGGGATAGCATATGTTGGTGATTTGTTTAGAAATGCTAAGTTACAGGATTTCCCAGACCTACAGGCGCAATTTGAACTCCCAACAGGAGAGTTTTTCACATATTTGAGAATTAAGCATTTGCTGAAAAATACCGATATTCCCATCAAGGATGTGTGGGGAGACTTTATTGGTGATATCTCCTCCGCCCCAAAGAAACTGATATCTAAATTAGTGGCCTTTCTGGAGGACCTCCAGCCGCAGACCAAACCAAGGGCAATGCTCCGATGGGAAACGGATCTTATGATAGATGAGCCCCTTGGGAAATGGAATGCGGCATGGGGCTTCTCCAGAAGGGCTACCCATTGCGCAAACCTCCAGGAGCAATATATCAAACTGGTATATAGGTGGTATATGGTACCTACACGATTGTTTAAATTCCACCAAATACCAGATGATCTCTGCTGGAGGTGTCGTAAGGAGCAGGGTTCTCAGCTACACATATGGTGGGCATGTGATGCTTTAGAAGAACTAAAAACAAAACTGAAGGAAAAATGCACCGAAATTACTGGTTTGTCCTTTCAAATGTCCCCACAGATATTTCTTTTTCATATGGACGTTCCTGGCAGAGACAAACACATGAAAGTATTATTAATTAATATTCTATTGGCCACAAAATTATGCCTCGCTAGATATTGGCGAAAAGAGGACATACCTACTTGGTTAGAAATCGAGAACCAGCTAACGAAGCAAGCTGGGGCTGAAAAACATTTTTACAACAAGGATAAAAAAACCAGGGAACTATACCTAAGAACATGGGCAAGATGGAATCCCCCCGCATAACTGATGGAAACTCAAAGGTTGAGAAGGGGCCGTCCGTTTGGTTCGGGCTCGCTCCCCTAGCGCTGTGGGGACGTCAATGGGAGAGATGAATGGAGGATGTAGTGAAAGAAGTAAAGAATGTATGGTATAAAATACGCATAATCTACCCGATACACCATGACTGAAAGGATAAAATTATCCCTAGCAAAATAAAGACGAATGCTGGCATAGGATGGGGAAGGCTACCTCGAGATTCTCAGATTACAATAGGAAAGAGGGTGAAAAAGACCCATACGGATTGACTGAATGAGAGGTACTTTCCCATGCTGATAGATGGAGAAGGGAACCGAACTATCAGTCGAGGGTATACAAAATAAAGAGTGTTAGAATATGAAAAAAAAAAAAAAAAAAAATGCATCATTAATGTTGTATATAACCAATTTGCATTGGCTTGCTCTGAGTTCTCTGCCGAGACTTTTATTTGGTATGTGTGCCACAGCTATTCTACAATAAAGACATGTTATAAAAGGAAAAAAAAAAAAAAAGCTTCTATAGGGGCGTCCAAGGAGATATATTCTTTACTATTATACTTCCGTCTTACCAGATGGGAACCATGATACATTTCACCCAAGACTTTATTTTCCACATTGTCGTTTTATTGCCAAGTTATCTGCCCAAAGCAAGAAAAAAGGGTTCTTGTTGGATACAATTTGTCTTTCATAAGCTAACCACAAACAATTTTCTGGATCCTTAAATTTACATTTCAGCAAATGGGATAGCATTACGGAGTCATAAATCAAGTATACATTGGGGAGAGATGTGCCCCAATCTTTTAATTTGTGAGACAAATTTGAGGAGGAAATTTTGGGTCTATGCTTCCCCCATACAAACTTAATAAATAACTCCTGGAATTCGTGAAGCATACATTTGGGTACTCTCATAAGAAGGGTTCTTAATAGGTATTCCAGTTTGGGCACTAAATAAGATCGTACTGCGTTTATTCTCCCCAGCCAAGATATGTATAAATTCCCCCATTTTTTAATGGTAAGTTTTAAGTCCTGATATAAGTTGTTATAATTATTGTTTATTATCTTCAACCAATTGAAACATAATGTAATCTCCAAATAAAGCCTTTCATTTTTAAACCAATTAAATGGGTAAGAATCTCCCAATCTTTGTAGTTGGTCAATCGGGACACAAGAATGGATTACTTGTGTCTTTTTTAAATTTAATTTATTGTTAGAGATTCTACCAAAATCGTGAATGCATTTCAATACTGCCAACAGAGATGTTTCGGATTAGAAAGTGTCAGAACTACGTCATCAGCATATAACATTATCTTTGAAGTCTCGCCACCATAGCGAATTCCCGGGATTTCTTCCTCCTGTCTTATATAAGCTGCCAAGAGTTCTATTGAAAGTGCATACAACATTGGAGCCAATGTGCACCCTTGTCTCGTCCCATTAGCTACCCCAAACCATTCTGAATTGAACCCGTTTCCCGAGACCCTGGCAGATGGAGCAGTGTAAAGACTCATAATCCTATCCAGTATAGGCCCCATGACTCCGAACACCTCCAGGACATTCGACAGATAGCGCCAGCTAACTCTGTCAAAGGCTTTTTCTGTGTCCAGAGCCACAAAGGCCACCGGGCAGGAAATAGATTTGCAGATATGGATCAGGTGTAAAAGTTTGCGAATGTTATCGCCTCCCTCACGGTCCTTAACAAAGCCTGTTTGATCTGGATGAACTAATTTGGGAATGAAATCCTTTAATCTCTCCGCCAGGATCTTGGAAAATATTTTAATATCAGTATTCAACAGGGATATGGGGCGATAGTTCGTGACGAAATTATGATCTTTGTCTGGTTTAGGAATCAGGGTTATACAGGCTTGTAGCATCTCCAATGTGAATGGGCAGCCCTTTTCTATTTCTCCAAATACTTTTAGTAAGATTGGAGCTATGGAGCTATTATCTTATAGAAACGGGCTGTGTAACCAACCGGACCTGGAGATTTTCCCTCCTTAAGGTCTTTTATAGATTTAGAGATCTCATCCAGAGTCAGAGGAGAACTCAATTTCTTTAAATCTTCCTCGCCCAATCTGGGTAATTTTAGTTTTTTGAGGAACTCGCGGCTTGCTTTTGAGGTTGCCTGTTCTGATGGGAGATTATACAGAGCCCTATAATATGAGACAAAATCTTTACCTATATCTGATGGGGAGATATTAACTTTATCGCCTTCGATTATCTTCCTAATTATTTGACTTCTTTTTTTAAACTTAAGTTTGTCCGAAAAATGCTTGCTCACTCTATTATCCCCTTGGTACCAACGTTGGTTCAATTTAATTATGGCGTTGTTTGTTTTTATTTCTAATTTATTTCTTATTTCCGATTGGGTCTCCCTGATTTGAGCTGATCTCAGATCTGTAACCATTTTTCTATTTTGTCTATGTATACCATTTTACACTGTTATTTATCCTCTTAAAGTAAGGTTAGATAAATTAGTGTAATATTGGGTTTTAGAACATTCTGTTTCTGCAATTGTGCTGGTTACTCTGATACACTAGGATTGTGTGGCTACAATTCACTACATTGCTCACAGTAAAATTGCCATTGATAGATTGTGTGTGTATGGTCTGTTTATTTACTCAGCTACTGTTTTTGTATTCAGGCCTGTAACTGCTATGTTTATACCAACTAGCAATAGGTTGTTGTTTATTGGAGTATTGGGCTCAATCAATGTATTATTATTTTTGTGTGTTATTTCTATATTAGTGTGTGTTAAATGTATGTAGTATATATTAAGTGTATGTCAAATTATCTCCTTGTTAAACAAACTTGGGAGATACTGTTTTTATGAATGGTTATTGGACATCTTTAATGGCATCCAATCTTTCATAATTCCACTTATCTCTGACATTTATATGGAGGCACTGGACTGAGATTACTAGCAATTAATGTCATATTCTTGAAACCCTGTATCTGAGATAAAGTCATTGCACTCATATTATAGATATATTGTATTTTATATTTGATTGAGCTAAGTATAATACATTCTAAAATGTCTGTTGCTGAAAGTGGTTCAGTTCATGGATCTCAGATGATGCAGGCAAACAAGGACAATTCTTTTAGGACATTTGCTAATAGAGAATGTTCAAAACTATGCATCATGCAACATATAAGTAAAAGACTAGACATCAAGCTAGATGTAAAGGCATGGATAACACAAGATAGAGCCAAACTTATTGCAAAGAATTTATGGAATGTGGAAAGTGAAGAAGCCCAGTTCATAAAACATTTCCCTAAAATGAACGAGTCAGTTCGGGATAAAGCAATATTTGACATTTGGCCTACAATGTTTTATCTGAATTTTGAATTTTCCCAGCAACTTGAAAAGAAAAAGTCAGAATTAAAACAGATAAATAAGGGCATGTCTTAAATAACTCATGCTCATTCTGAACTGACTAAGACACACACCAATCTGGACATAAACAGAGAAGAGCAAAGAGATGAGATAAACGTGATCAGAGGTCAGTTAGAAAATCATCAGTCACTCTTAAAATGGACTAAAGAAACAAATACACATTTAAGAATGGAAATGAATGATGCCTGAATTGCAAAATGTAAATTTGAACAGGAAGCCCACCATTTCAGAGAAATGTGTGTCCAGTTAGAAAAAGAATGTGAGGCACACCTCAAACATTTGGGAAGGGATGCTCTATCTAGCAGGGAGATAACTAATTCCACTACTGATAAAATACAAACCATGCAGGAAAGATTTAGTTCCCAGCTAGAAGCCCTCCAAGCATGGCCGCCACCAGGAATTTCAGGGCCCCTTACTGAAAACATTTTCTGGGCCCCCTATCCCCCCCTCCCGGTAATATTTCCAACTCGCCCCATAGGTGGTTGGGAGCAGTTGGTCAATACACCAGTAATATTTTGCCACTCAATATGCCAGTAATATTTTGCCATTCAGTAAGTCAGTATTTTGCCCTCAATATGCCATTCTTTTGCCATTTAATATGCCAGTATTTTGCCCCTCAATATGCCATTCTTTTGCCATTTAATATGCCAGAATTTTTGCCCCTCAATGTGCCATTCTTTTCCCATTTAATGTGCCAGTATTTTTGCCCCTCAATGTGCCATTCTTTTCCCATTTAATGTGCCAGTATTTTCCTCCTCAATATGACATTTAATATGCCGGTATTTTGCCCCTCAAAATGCCATGTAATATTCCAGTATTTTTCCCCTCAATATGCCATTATTTTGCCAACTAATATGCCAGTATTTTGCCCCTCGATATGCCAGGAATTTGCCAATTAATATGCCAGGATTTTGTCACTCAATATGCCAGGATTTTGCCCCTCAATATGCCAGGAATTTACCAATTAATATGCCAGGATTTTGTCACTGAATATGCCAGGATTTTACCCCTCAATATGCCAGGAATTTGCCAATTAATATGCCAGGATTTTGCCTCTCAATATGCCAGGATTTATCCACTCTATATGCCAGGATTTAGCCATTTAATATGCCAAGATTTCCCCCCTCAATATGCCAATTAATATGCCAGGGATTTGCCATTTAATATGCCAGGATTTAGCCACTCTAAATGCCAGGATTTAGCCACTCAATATGCCAGGTCAAAAAAAATTAAATTGCAACACTAGCTATGTAGTTTACCTTCTCCAATGCCCGTGCGGTGCACAATATATTGGTAGAACGATCCGGCCACTAAAGGAGAGAATTTTAGAGCATCTGGACAGTATCTTGAGTGAAAACCCAAGACTCACGAAATGCAGTGTTCCAAAACACTACAAGCAATGCACATCTTTTTCTTTTAATAAATTCCTTTGCATGGGGATCAATAAAATCACACCTCATTGGAGGGGGGGGAAACCCCACCCAAATTCTCTCCCAAAGAGACACTAAGTGGATCCACGAATTAAGAACTAAAAGTGGGAAAGGACTTAATACGGATTTAGACATTATGTCTTTTTATGATGATTAATAGCACTGCAATATGGATTTAGACATTGTCTTTTTATGATGATTATTAGCACTGTAGGGTTAATCTCCTCCTTTTTATTTATTTTAGATTAAACTAAGAATTCCTCATTAACACACACCCATTTTTTTTGTTATGGGAGTATGTTCATTCCAACTCTGGATCACATAGATGTGTAATGTGTATATAGATTTATGTATCTATTGATGTGCAATATGCTTGCTATTGACTATACTAATTTATTCTCTGTGTATTATATTTATTGAGTACATGCTGTTATAGACCCATAAAAAAAATAAGAATTCCCAACATGTCTATAATATAATAATTTGAATAATGTGTATAATAACTCCTTCATTTAAAAACATAGCCTGTTTCGTAATTAGGTTACAAAAAGCTTTATTCCCCTTTTTTGTCTGTTTTTAACCCCTTGGCGACACAGGACGGACTAGGAGTTTTTCCGCTTTCAGTGCTCAAGCGGCATTGTAACGATGCTTCCGTATGGAAGCATCGTACAATACTAAAAAAAATGCCCGTCGGCATTTCGATCGCTCCGGAGAGCGATAGAAATGCTGGTTTTAAAGGCACAGTGCCTTTAAAACTGGGTGACCAAGATGGCGCTGCCCTTCTAAGGGCAAGAGCACAGGAGGCAGGAAGTACCTGCTTCCTGTGCTCTCTGGCTGTCACACGATTGCCTCTTCACAGAGGCAATCAGTGACTGCCAGGCACACTGACAAGCAGTGGGGATGCACTGATGAGTATCCCCACTGACTGGTCAAATCAATATTAACCCTATATTGATCTGACCAGTTATGATCTGCCTCCCTCTCCTCACATTTTTTTTAGTGAGGGAGAGAGACAGATCAAAGTTATAAAAGTAAGTAAAAGTTAAAAAAAACAATAAATACACAACACACGAATAATAAAACAATAAAAAAAATGTATTAAAGAAATTCCCTGCGTTTAACCCCTTCCCTGCCACTGATCTAGCGTAAGCAGTGATCGTGCACATCAGCGCATTTATTTTTGCTGTTTGTGCATTTTTTAGGGGTTAATTTTTTTTGTACTGTAATTTATTACAGTACTACAAAGGCTCTTCTAAGAGTTATTAACCCCTTCTTTGCCGTCGATCACTGCTTACGCAATGATATTGACACCAAAGCAAGTTTTATCTGTCTGCATTTTTTTTTTTTTTTTAACACATACCCGCTAGGGGATTACATGTAAAGTAAAAATATTTGAGGTTTTTTTTTTTAAGCTGCCTGAGCGCATAGCGATCAGTAACAGCGAATTAGTGGCAAAGGCGGTTTTTTGATTTCTCAATTAAGCTCACCATTCGCCCTGGTCAGATCAAAATTGGTGGGATCATTATTCACAAATGTTGATCTGCCTCCCTCTCCTCACTTACATTTTTGTGACGGAAAGAGACAGATCAGTATTAGTGATATAAAATATCATTTTATAAAATTGGCAGGTTTTATGAAAGTCTTTCACTGTGTATTAACCCCTTCCCTGCCATTCATCATTGTGTAAGCAGTAATCTTGCACAGCAACAGTATGTTTTGCTGTCTGCACTGTTTTATGGATTAATTTCTTTGTACTGTAATGTATTACAGTACTAGATAGGCTCTTCTAAGAGCTATTAACCCCTTCTTTGCTCGAGATCACTGCTTACGCACTGATTCTGAGGCCGAGGACTCAGGGTTCGTTTTTGACCCTAGTCAGCTTTCTGATACATCATCTAGCGATGTATCAGTGGATGCTGAGCCCTTGCCACAAGGAGTGAACGGGTCTACTGTTAAAAAAATATATGGTTTGGTGGGGGTAAATTTACATTGGCTGGCTTCAAAGATATATCCCATAAAGGACACAGACGCAGGTTGACTACATGTCAAAATTCCAAGTTGGAATTTTGAGATGCGCATTTCACAAATGTTGCCTTCTAGCCAAAAAACAAACCAACAAACCTATGCATGGGGGGTATCCCTGTACTCAGGAGATGTTGCTGAACACATATTGAGGTGTTGGTTGGCAGTGGCAAATACCAGAATCTGAAAATTCCTGCCTGAACTACAATGTGTGTGGGGAAAAAATGACATGCCAACCCTTTGACATAGGTTGGTGGTAGAATTAGCACTTGGAAAGTGTTAAAATACCACAATTTTAAATACCCTAGGATGTCTAGTTTTCCAAAATATATGGTTTTATGGGATAAAATACTTTGACAGGCTTCAAAAGTGTCCCAAATGGAACATGGGCGCAGGCTGACTACATGTCAAAATTCCAAGTTGGAAATGCACCCCCCCCCATAAACGTGGCCTTTTAGCCCCCAAACAACCCAACAAACCTATGCATGGGTGGTATCCCTGTACTCAGGAGATGTTGCTGAACACATATTGGGGTGTTGTTTTGCACTGACCCATAACAGGATCTGTGAATTCATGCTCGAAGTACAATGTATATGGAAACAAAACATTAAAAAACTACTAACCTAAAATTTGACAAATGCTGGTGGTAGAATTAGTGCATGGAAAGTGTTAAAATACTAACATTTGAAATACCCTAGGGTGTCTAGTTTTCAAAAATATATGGTTTTGTGGGGTAGAATACACTTTTTGGCTTCAAAATTGTCCCAAATGGGACATGGGCGAAGGTTTTCTGCACGTCAGAATTCCAAGTTGGAAAACCAAAAAGCGCACCTCTCAAATGTGGCCTTTTAACCCCCAAATAACCAAACCAACCTATACATGGGTGGTATCCCTGTACTCAGGAGATGTTGCTGAACACATACTGAGGTGTTGTTTGGCACTTACATATAACAGGATCGGTGAATTCATGCCCAAAGTACAATGTGTGTGAAAAAAAATGACTACCCAAAACATTGACATAGGCTGGTAGTATAATTAGTGCATGGAAAGTGTTAAAATACTACCATTTGAAATACCCTAGGGTGTCTAGTTTAAAAAAATATATGGCTTTGTGGAGTAGAATACACTTTCTGGCTTCAAAAATGTCCCAAATGGGACATGGGCACAAGTTTTCTGCATGTCAGAATTCCAAGTTGGAAAACCAAAATGCGCACCCCCTAAATGTGGCCTTTTAGCCCCAAAACAAACCAACAAACCTATGCATGGGTGGTATCCCTGTACTCAGGAGATGTTTCTGAACACATATTGAGGTGTTATTTGGAAATACCCCTTCACATTTTAAGGTAATGTTTACCTAAATTGCAATCTATGTGAAAAATTAAAAAAAAAAGATTTTTTGCTGCAAACTTTGGCAAAGATTGGTGGTAAAATGGCTACATGAAATGTGTCAAAATACCCCAAGTTAAATGCCCTGAGTGGTCTAGTTTTCAAAAATATGTACATGTTGGGGTCATGTTGAGGTCATGGATTTAGTACAGAAATCAGTGTTACAATGTCACTATCGCTAATTTTGAAAAAAAGGATTTTAAAATAGCTTTGCACTACTTATAGTTCTGGCCCTATAACATGAATAAAAAAGCACAAAAACATAAAACATGGGCTATTTATGAACTCAGGACATATATTAGAAACTATTTAGCAGTGTTATTTTGTTGTCTCTTGTATATGAGTATACGATTTTTCAAATAAAAGTCATAAAAAAATGTTGTTTTTCAATTTTTTACATCAAATTATATGCTATTATCCAAATAATGGTATCAAAAGAAAGCCCTTCTTATAACGATAAAAACGATATATAGTTTGTGCGGGTACACTAAATGAGACAGAAATAAATTACAGCAAAACACAAACACCTCAGAAATGTTAAAACAGCCCATGTCACCAAGCGTCGGACAAGCCAAAAAAGTCATGTCACTAAGGGGTTAATATCCACTTTCATTTGAAAGTGAGAGCTGTTGTTATTTATATTCGATTTTTAGTACAAAATTCGGACATAATAGAAGAGTTTGGCAGTGAAGGAGTCTGTCCCTGGAGTGATCGACATAGCAACATTCACACAACAAAAGTTAGCCTCAGATATACACGGAGGATCACTATAGCAACGGAGGACACCTTCTCCAACCGTCGCACTTCTGAAACATCACTAGACGTAAGTGGGCGGTGTTCATAGATGCGCATAAACTTACAGACCTGCTCACTCACCGATCATTCGTTTCTTTCTCCTGAGGAAGCCGTGACACTGAGTTCCAGTGAAACGCGTAGAGAATCTTATATTATACCTCGTCTGAACCCTGGACTCTGCTCTGCATTTGCTGCCCGTTCACCGCTGCATAACTCCACGGAACTGATCATTCCTTGATGTGACTGTTTTCCATCTGCAGTTTAATAAATGTTACATATTTTTACCTGGAATCCACGTTTTATCTGAAATGATCTCCACTCACGGACGTTTGTGAGTATATTTATTACCACTATTCACGTGTTGTGTATTATACAGTATTAAACTATCATTGTATTTTTATTGAAGGTACCCACAATTCAGCGCCAGTCTGCTTTTTTCTGTATTTTGTTTGTTGAGCACTTTGGAGAGTGCTACAGAAGGCTGCGTTTTGTGTGGTCTCGCAAGTATTATTTATAATCCAATTTTGCACTTTGTTTATATCACTTCATATAAGCAGATAAGCCTGCGGGTATTGACTGCCATATTTATATGTCCGGTAACCACTCACTTGGGTCTGCAAAAAGCAATTATGCTTGTATAGGCTCTAGAACTACTCTATAGGGAAATAATAGCTGAGGTCACTGTTTCCACACATCTACCAGTCTCGATATTATTATGCTGTATAATTGAGGAGTAAAAATTACAGTTAAAACACTCCTATAAGATGTTTGGGTTTCTTTACAGGTGATAAGAACCAATCTATAAGGTGTTAAGAACCAATCTACTAGTAATAGAACCCTCATATGTGCATAATCATCCTCTAATATGGAGAAAGGGATTTTTTAACAATATATGTGTACTGTATGTATATTTTCTACGTGTAATGTATGTGTCTTTTTGTTACTTTATTTGCACTAAGTCACCGTGGGGTGTATACCAATATCACCCTTTGGCATTTTTTAATAAATCTTATTAAAAGTTAAATTTTAAACCTCACCCAGTTCCCAAACACACAACTGATAAAACTAGGTTTTCACTACCTTTCCCAGGGAATCTGGTAAAAAGAAATTGAATCTAACATGGCTCTATTTCCCTCTCTCCAAAAAACTTTCTTTCATATGCAAGTATATCTTTATCTTCAGTGAGTGTGAAAAAGCTCTATTATCAACGGTTTGGGCATTACAAAACTTCTGTAGTTATATCCAAGGAGAGAAAATGATTGTGGAAACAGCCCATCATTGCAATATCTGCAAAGTGAAAGAATAAGGGATGGTGATTTGTCTAATAGTAGGATAACTGCTGGGACTTTATCTTTACAAGGTTGGCCGCTAGACATCCGGTACAAACAGAATAAGAGAAGCCCAGTTGCACAAGGTCTCACTGATATCCACGATTGTGCTCCCCCGGGTCCTCAAACCATTGAAAATGACTTCCTAGATGAACAACTTCAGTCACCCTACAAAGTACACGATGAGGAGTCCTGTCATTCATTACTATGTGTATTTGTGGACGGATGTGCTTATCATGCTACAGTTGGAAATGAACGCAGGTTAGCGCAGTATTGGCATTGCATGGACCAATGACTTCCCAAATATATCCACTGGATATAATATTGGTCCAAAGAGCAGCCAAGTGGTGGGAACTCACTGACATTTATAAGACTATTGAGATGGCTATTGAGTATGGACTCAAAGACATTGTAATTATTACCAATTCCAATTATGTCTGGAACAGTTTTGTGGAATACTTACCTACCTAGAAAAGAAATGGCACGCACAAAAGCAACCACAAAACAGTGAAACATGGTAAGTTATTCTGCAAAATAGATGAACTGGTTGTAGCCAATGGATTAACTGTCTATTGGAAAAAGACCAAAGGTCATTTCAAAATTCAGGGAACAGACAAAGAAATGATCTGACAGACTCGTTGGCAAAACAAGGAGCCATATGTGAAGAATTACTGGACATTGACCATTTAATCGGTGTAATACATGTGGAAGCAATTATCTGACAAAAAGCTCAGAAACAATCAGGAAATTAAGTGGTACAATGGAGCCAAGATTTTCCTAGTGAGGATCTGATTACCAGTCAGAAAGAGGATGCCATCGTTGGTATCTTCTACAGATACACTGAAGATCCTGACAACAATCCAATTTCCAAAGAAGATTGTGATGGTAAGACCTCAGAATCCTAATGAAATCAAAATCCCAATTCAAATTACAGGATGGATTGTTAATGAGTACATCAAAACATGGTATTCGACAATGGATTGTCCCTACTACATGCAGAGTTTTAATGTAGCAACATGCTCATGATGCTCCCACATCTGGTCACCAGAGTGATAAGATCACCTGTGAGATATTAAGGGAGTATGCTTATTAGCCTCATATGTGAAAGGATGTTCAGACTTACTGCCAGGGTTGTCTAATCTGTTCTCATTTTCAACCACATGCACCCACTCATTGTGCACCTCTTCAGAAACAAAGGGTGGGGATGCCATGGACAGACATCCAAATAACTTCACCAGACCAGTAACTAGATCAGGGCCGATCCTGGGCGGGTGCACGGGGTGCACCGCGCCCAGGCGCACCGTAGGAGAGGCGCTGAAGCAGGGAGCTCTCTCCCTGCCGTCCTCCTCCTTGTTAAAGCAAGCCACGCGACGGGTGCAAGCTCCGCCCCCGTCGCGTTCTGTGATTGGCTGCTGCCGGGAGGAGGACGTTCTCTGCCAAGACACCATAGAGAACATCCTCCTCCCTGCAGCCAATCACAGAACGTGACGGGGGCGGAGCTTTCCCCCGTTGCTCTGTGCTTGGATTACCAAGAAGAAGGAGGAGGAGGTGATGGGGTATTGTTAAAATATATAAAAAATAAAAAAAGTGTGGAAGTGTCTGTGAATGTGTATATGTGTGTGTTACTGTCTGTGTAAGTGTATGTGAATGTATAAGTGTGTATGTGTGTGTCAATGTGTTTAACTATGTGTGTGTTACTGTCTGTGTATGTGAATGTGTATAAGTGTGTATGTGTGTGTCAATGTGTATAACTATGTGTGTGTTACTGTCTGTGTATGTGTATAAGTGTGTACAGAGGCGGCTCTCTAATTAGGCAAGTTAGGCGGCTGCCTAAGGCCTCGCACTTCGGGAGGCCTCGCAGCAGCCTAACTCACCTAACAGATAATGTTTTGCCACCATTCTGCTACCTACTCCATGGAGTAGGTAGTTGACATTGTAAGGTGACAGGAGCTTATCACTGCCTGCGTGTTGTGTGTAGCAGGCAGCGATAAGTCAACTGTCACACTAACCTCCGTGCCATCAGCGTCGGCACTTTCAGGTAAGGGGCCGTCTTCACAGGCAGCAATTCTGTTTTTTTTCTCTCCTGCACACGAAGATTACCGCTCTGCTCTGCCCCCACTGTAACCAAAACGGCAACAGCAGAAGCGCCAGCACAACGTGGTCTATGAGACCACCGGACACTGAGAACCTCTTCTTCTCCCTGCACATGTCCTGACAGGTAACTAAGCAGGGAGGGAGAGGGACATCTAAAAGAAAAACTGTCTCGCCGCTCTGATGCCCGTTATGCTGGTCATAAAAAAAAGTTTTTAAAAAATCTGCTGGTGTGTCTGTGTGCTGACCGAGTTGTGTGAGGGTGTGTGCTGACTGAGTGTGTAAGTGAGGGTGTGTGCTGACTGAGTGGGTGTGCTGACTGAGTGTGTGAGTGAGGGTGTGTGCTGACTGAGTGTGTAAGTGAGGGTGTGTGTTGACTGAGTGAGTGAGTGTGTGTGTTGACTGAGTTTGTGTGGCTGGGTTTGTGATTGAGTGTGACTATGTTTGTGATAAGCTGTTTGAGGACATAATGGCAATGGTATGTTTAAGGACAATGATAATTAGTTGTTTAGGGACACTGATTTAAGTGATAAACAGTCTAGGCACAAATATGGCACCAATAAGAGGTTTGGGAACAATGGCAGTGACAGGGTATTTGAGGACAATGATTACCCCGATGAGCTGTTTGGGTACATAGATGGCCCTGACAAACTGTTTAGGCACATAGATGACCCTGAAAAAATGTTTGGGCAGAGAGACAGAATTCGAAAGCAGTTTGGAGACAAAGAAGGCAGTCAAATAGGTTGACAAAGGACATAGGTGGCACTGATAAGTCTTAGGGACAAGATGCACTGGGAAGCTGATTGGGATCAAATATAGCACATTATTGGACTATTGTAATAATAATTTGCAAGTCCTGTGGGTGATGAAATGTGGTGCTGTGATGTTTGTGTGTGTCTCCTAAATGTGAACACTAACACATATATGCACACTCATACGCTGATCAGATGCACACACTAGCACACACATACACACTCAAATGCTGATCAGATACACACAAGCACACATAGTGTATGTGTGTGCTAGTGTGTGTATCGGATGAGCATATAAGCGTGTATGTGTGTGCTATACCAATCACTTTTGATATAGATATTTGTAGACTAATTATAAGAAAAATAAAAACAAGGAGTGGTCAATTTCTAATTGCTGGGATTTAAGGCTGGTCTTAAAATATGCTATTTAAACAGTTCATTTTTCTTATAGCTTGCATATCTATTTTTAATTATGAGTGTCAGTGAGGGCCTCACGTTCGAGTTTCGCCTAAGGCCTCACAAAGTCTAGAGCCGCCTCTGAGTGTGTATGTGTGTGTCAATGTGTATAACTATGTGTGTGTTACTGTCTGTGTATGTGTATAAGTTTGTATGTGTGTGTCAATGTGTATAACTATGTGTGTTTTACTGTCTGTGTATGTGTATAAGTGTGTATGTGTGTGTCAATGTGTATAACTATGTGTGTGTTACTGTCTGTGTATGTGTATAAGTGTGTATGTGTGTCAATGTGTATAACTATGTGTGTGTTACTGTCTGTGTATGTGTATAAGTGTGTATGTGTGTGTCAATGTGTATAACTATGTGTGTTACTGTGTGTGTAAGTGTGTGTGAATGTGTATAAGTGTGTATGTGTGTGTGAATGTGTATAATTATGTGTGTTACTGTCTGTGTAAGTGTGTGTGAATGTGTATAAGTGTGTATGTGTGTGTCAATGTGTATAACTATGTGTGTGTTACTGTCTAAGTGTATGTGTATAAGTGTGTATGTGTGTGTCAATGTGTATAACTATGTGTGTGTTACTGGCTGTGTAAGTGTGTGTACATGAGTGTCTGTGCAAGTGTATCCTGTGTCTGTGTAAAGGTGGCTGTGTGTGTATTTATGTATGTGTGACAGTGTGTATAAGGGTGTCTGTGTAAATGTATGTCTGTGAGGGTGACTAAGTGTTTAACTGTGTTTGTGTGACTGTATGTATTTATGTATGACTGTGTATTTATGTGTGACTGTATTTATGTGTCACTGTGTGTATTTATGTGTGACTGTGTGTATTTACATGTGACTGTGTGTATTTATGTATGACTGTGTGTATTTATGTATGACTGTGTGTATTTATGTGTGACTGTGTATTTACGTGTGACTGTGTGTATTTATGTATGACTGTGTGTATTTATGTGTGGCTGTGTGTAAGTGTGTTCTTGCCCGGGGCCCTCACTGCGCTCATCAATTTATCACATGGAGGGCACCAGCCCCCAACCAGCTGGCGTCTATTTCCCGCCTCCTGCACTCAGCGTGCGTAGAGGGAAGACTGTGCGGAGGAGACGGCCGGGGACACGAGAGCAGCAGCAGGGTGAGTACTGGGGAAGGCAGGAGAGGAGATTATCCTTTTATTGGGTAAACTAACTGTGGCATATTGGCTGTAGCCTATTTATTGGCAAACTAGCATAGGTATATAAATGGAAAAACTGTCTGTGACATATCAGTGGGCAAATTGGCTGTGGCATATTAATGGGCAAAATAATTGGCATATTACTGGGGAAACTGGTGTATTTTGAGGACGAACTGACATTTTTATTGGGCAAACTGTAGCATTTTTAATAGGCAAACTGGCTGTTGCTTATGTTAATGGCAAAGTGCACCCTTAGTACACCTCTGTAAATGGGCTGCCCATGTGTTGCTTTGCTGCCCTTCAGAGCCAGCTCTGCAGATCGGCGCCATGTTTCCCCTTAGACCTCAGTCAGCGCTTTCTGCTCTTTCCATGCACAGTGATGACAGAGCGTCGGAACATAACGGTCAGAGTCATCACTATGTGCAGGGAGATCAAGGCAGCGCTAATTGAGTTCTGAGATGAGGTCAGTAGGGGGCATGAAAAAGGGACATGGGAAGAGACAAATACATGGTAGGTAGGAGGTATAGGAGAAAGATATGGGGTGTGACAGACAGACATGGGGTATGAGTGGAGAGAGACAAACATGGGGCATGAGTGGAGAGAGAGACAGACATGGGCAATGAGTGCAGAGTGAGAGACAGACATGGGCAATGAGTGCAGAGTGAGAGACAGACATGTGGAATGAGTGCAGAGTGAGAGACAGACATGTGGAATGAGTGCAGAGTGAGAGACAGACATGGGGAATGAGTGCAGAGTGAGAGACAGACATGGGGAATGAGTGCAGAGTGAGAGACAGACATGGAGTATGAGTGGAGAGAGAGAGACAAACATGGAGCATGAGTGGAGAGAGAGAGAGAGACATGGAGCATGAGTGGAGAGAGAGACAGACATGAGGGAATGGGGAGAGAGAGACAGACATGAGGGTACGGGGAGAGAGAGACAGACATGAGGGTACGGGAATCATGGGTAGTATGGTAGTAAAATGGTAGTAAAAACTCATTCTGCCAGCCAGCAAAAAGTCTCCCATGTTGCTGGCTGAGCATCATAGAAATAAAATAAAATTAATACACAGTATTATGGCAAAATATATATCTTTATTTAAAATAAACGTTGGTCCTTTACATTAAAATAAAGTTTTCTCCCTCCCCCTCTCCCCAATATTGAAATGGGCATGTCTGGAACAGAAATGTCTAAAGGGGAGGAATTCATAATATAGCCATGCCCACCCTTGGGCGCCAAAGGAAAACCTGCACCCAGGCGCCCGTGACCCTAGGATCGGCCCTGAACTAGATCATCGAGAGGTAACAAGTATATGCTAACTGTCAGCTGTCTATTTACCAAATAGGTCAAATGTATAAGTTGCCCTAATAATACAGCAAAGACATGCACCGACCTGCTTATTAACCACATATTTTCCAGATTTGGAACACCCCAGTGAATCGAGTTGGATCGTGGGAGTCATTTCACCAGTGAAGTAATGACCAAAATGTGGAAAATTCTGGGGGTAAAGAGGAAACTCCATATTGATATTGTGCAGTCTCTAGTGGTAGTGTCAGTAGTGTATCTTCCACAAGACAAACAAGGCACTCGCTTAGGGTGGCACTTTGCCAGAGGGTGTTAAAGCACACTTCTGGTGTTTCAAACATTTTCATTCCCTACCCCACCGTTTAGCAAGCTTTACCTCCTTCCAATTAATTGAGGTGATGGGGGCATGTAATGGACATGGTAATGGACATGGTAGGGGTATGTAATGAGGGTGGTGGTGGCATGTAATGGGAGTGATTGGGGCATTTAGTGTGTGTGCAATGTGGGTGATTGGGCATTTAATGTGTGTGCAATGTGGGTGATGGGGCATGTCGTGGCTGCTAGGGCAGCAAAAAAACAAGATACACCCCTGGGTGGAGTAGAGCGGTATAACCATTCTATTGTAAATATTCTTAGAAAATGTGTCAAAGAGACAGGTAAGAATAGGGATGTTAAATATCCTTTAGTTCTGATGGCCATTAAAGCCACACCTAGCACCACTACCAAGATGTCTCCTTTTGAGTTGATGACAGGTAGGAAAATGGTGCTTACCCCACCATCTTCTTTATCGTAGAATTTAAAAAATGCTGCAACTACCCACCAGTATGTGGAGAACCTTCGTAAGCATTAACAACACGCATTTGCTTTTGCCCAATGTAATCTGGAAAAAGCTTCTATTAGCACTAAGACATACTATGATCTTAGGACCACCCAGAAGAAATATGATTATCTATAACTTTGCTAGAAACCAGATAAAAGAAAGAAAGTTTTTACCTTCTTGGAAGGGACCCTCTGTCATCACTGACAAGCTATCTAGAGTAGACATGTGCAAAACTATAATTTTCATTTCGTTTTCGTCCATTCGGACGAAAATGTTATTTATTTAGTCTAAAACGAATTTCGTTCATTAGTGCATTCGTTTCAGACGAAATTCGTTCATTATTTTCATTTCGTTAATTTTTATTCGTTCGTTTTATAGAATACAATGTAATACTATTGGCTTTCTATAAACCGAACGAGAGCCCCATTCATAAGAAATTCTTATGAATGGGGCTCTCGTTCGGTTCATAGAAAGGCAATAGTATTACTTGTATTCTATAAGCCGAAAGTCTATAAACCGAACGACTTTCGGTTTATAGACGTTCGGCTTATGGAATACATGTAATCCTATTGCTATTCTATAAACCGAACGACTTTCGGTTTATAGAATAGCCATAGGTTTACATGTATTACATAAGCCGAAAGTCTATAAACCGAAAGTCGTTCGGTTTATAGGCTGTCGGCATTTAACTAATAAGAGACAGAGTCTCCATTCATAAAATTATGAATGGAGACTTTGTCTCCGTGTAGTAAAATGCCGAAAGCCTATAAACCGAACGATCGGTTTATAGACTTTCGGCTTATATAATACATGTAATCCTATGGCTATTCTATAAACCGAACGTTCGGTTTATAGAATAGCAATAGGAATACATGTATTCCATAAGCCGACAGCCTATAAACCGAACGTTCGGTTTATAGGCTGTGGGCATTTTACTACACGGAGACAAAGTCTCCATTCATGGAGACTCTGTCTCCGTATAGTTAAATGCCGGCTTTTAACTATACGGAGACAAAGTCTCCATTTATAATTTTATGAATGGAGACTCTGTCTCCGTATAGTTAAATGCCGGCTTTTAACTATACGGAGACAAAGTCTCCATTTATAATTTTATGAATGGAGACTCTGTCTCCGTATAGTTAAATGCCGGCTTTTAACTATACGGAGACAAAGTCTCCATTTATAATTTTATGAATGGAGACTCTGTCTCCGTATAGTTAAATGCCCACAGCCTATAAACCGAATGTTCGGTTTATAGGCTGTCGGCTTTTAACTATATGGATACAAAGTCTCCATTCATAATTTTATGAATGGAGACTCTGTCTCCGTATAGTTAAATGCCGGTGTTCTGACAAATTTCTGGAGCAAATTCTCCTGCGCAATCGCAGGAGAATTTGCTCACTGTGCATGCGCATAAAGTTACAGCTGATAACTTAGCTGTAACTTTGTGACCACCGCGCATGCGCCAGCTGCGCAACCCAAATCCCGACCCCCTCACACCCCCCGCACACCCCTTCTTACCAGATCATCGACCACAGCGATACACAGCGCATGCGCACGCCTATCCAGCCGTTTGGGAATGCGCGCGTCCGTTGTTGTGTTCTTAAGGTGGTAAGTAACACGGGGCGTCGGGACATAAGGGGGCAAGCATCCTGGTGAGGGCTGCCTCATCTTGATGGGATTTGTGATCCTCCTGCTGTATTATTGATGGGATTTGTGATCCTCCTGCTGTATTATTGATGCAGCAGGAGGATCACAAATCCCATCAAGATGCAATAAAGACTAATCTTGATGTTTTTTCTTTACAGGAAGATTTGGACAGAGTGGGGGACTGGGCAGTAAAGTGGCAAATGAGGTTCAATATAGACAAATGTAAAGTTATGCATTATGGGAAAAATAATAACAAAGCAACATATACGTTAAATGGTTTTTCCCTGGGAAAAACTACTAATGAAAAGGATTTAGGAATAATTATAGACAACAAACTTGGCAACAGTGCCCAATGCCAGTCAGCAGCTGCAAGGGCCAATAAGATATTGGCATGTATAAAACGAGGTATAGATTAACGGGAGGAGGATATCATCTTGCCTCTTTACAAATCAATGGTAAGACCTCACCTTGAATATGCAGTACAGTTCTGGGCACCAGTCCTTAAAAAGGATATTAAGGAACTAGAAAAAGTGCAAAGGAGAGCTACAAAATTAATAAGGGGTTTGGAGGATCTTAGTTATGAAGAGAGACTTAAAAAATTGAATTTATATACGTTAGAAAAAAGGCGTCTCAGAGGGGATATGATAACATTATATAAATATTTGCAGGGCCAATATAAAGAGCTCTCCAGTGACCTGTTCATTAACAGAAAGGTACAAAGAACAAGAGGTCACCCCCTCAGACTGGAAGAGCAAAGATTTCATAGACAGCAAAGGAAGGGATTCTTTACGGTTAGGACAATAAAGTTATGGAACTCACTGCCAAGAGAGGTAGTGCTAGCAACCACAATAGATGCATTTAAAAATGGTTTGGATGTTTTTTTAGCAAAGCAGAACATACAGGGCTATTAATAATAGAATAAGCATTAATAAAAGAGCTTATTGATCCAAGGAGAAATCTGATTGCCTCTTGGAGTCAAGAAGGAATTTTTTCCCCCAGGAGGCAACATTCGAAATAGCTTCCTTAGGGGTTTTTTGCCTTCTTTTGGATCAAAAGCTGTAATGATAGGTAGAAGGGTTGAACTTGGTGGACTTGTGTCTTTTTTCAACCTAAATTACTATGTTACTATGTTACTATGAGGCAGCCCTCACCAGGATGCTTGCCCCCTTATGTCCCGACACCCGTGTTACTTACCACCTTAAGAACACAACAACGGACGCGCGCATTCCTAAACGGCTGGATTGGCGTGCGCATGCGCTGTGTATCGCTGTGGTCGATGATCTGGTAAGAAGGGGTGTGCGGGGGGTGTGAGGGGGGCGGGAGGTGGGTTGCGCAGCTGGCTCATGCGCGGTGGTCACAAAGTTACAGCTGAGTTATCAGCTGTAACTTTATGCGCATGCGCAGTGAGCAAATTCTCCTGCGATTGCGCAGGAGAATTTGCTCCAGAAATTTGTCAGAACACCAGCTTTTAACTATACGGAGACAAAGTCTCAGTTTATAATTTTATGAATGGAGACTCTGTCTCCGTATAGTTAAATGCCCACAGCCTATAAACCGAACGTTCGGTTTATAGGCTGTCGGCTTTTAACTATACGTTTGTCTCCATTCATAAATTTATGAATGGAGACTCTGTCTCCGTATAGTTAAATGCTATTGTATTCTATAAACCGACTCTATTTCGGCTTATAGAATGCAATAGTACTACGAATGGACGAATGAACGAATGATTTTCCTTTATTAACCATTCGTTCATTCGGCTTTAGTTAGCTTAGCATTTTCGTTCTTCGTTTTTCGGGCGAATGGACGAAAATGCAATTTTCGGACGAAAATGCATTCGTCCGAAAACGAATGCACATGTCTAGTATATATTCACATGTAAATTGCTTTTTTAATAAAAAATTATGATATAAAAAAAATCTTCTTTTTATTTCCTTTTATGTGACAATGCTGCCTCTCTCTTTCCCTTGCCCCCAAATTTGTCGCTCTCCCCCCCTTAGTGTTGTCTCTCTCTCACCCTCCCTTGGGCTCCCCCCTCGCTCCCCTTGTGTCTGTCTCTTCCCCCCTTCCCTCCCCCTGTTTCTCTCTGCCCCCCTCCCCTTGTTTCTGTATCTTCCCCCCTTCCCTCCCCTTGTTTCTCTCTGCCCCCCCCCTTGTTATTCTGTCCCCCCCCTCACCTGTTTCTTGCTCCCTGGTGGCTAGTGGGGGCAGCCGGGGGATGTATGCACTATACATAATAGACGGAAGTGTCGGGCAGCATGGAGGTTGTCTGCACGATTCGTGCAGACATCCCTCAGCTGCCCGATTCTCCCTGGTGGCTAGCGAGGCAGCGGAGGATGTCTGCGCGATGAGCGAGACCTCCCCTGCTGCCGCCTGGAACGACAGCCAGGACTTTTATGAGGAAGCCGGAAGTACCCAGCTTCATCATAGAAGTCCCGGCGGTCATGCCGGGCTGCAGCAGGAGAGGTCTCGCTCATCGCGCAGACATCCTCCGCTGCCTCGCTAGCCACCAGGGAGAATCGGGCAGCTGGGAGATGTCTGCACGAATCATGCAGACAACCTCCATGCTGCCCGACACTTCCGTCTATTATGTATAGTGCATACATCCCCCGGCTGCCCCCACTAGCCACCAGGGAGCAAGAAACAGGTGAGGGGGGGACAGAATAACAAGGGGGGGGGGGCAGAGAGAAACAAGGGAAGGGAAGGGGGGAAGAGACAGACACAAGGGGAGCGAGGGGGGAGCCAAAGGGAGGGTGAGAGAGAGACAACACTAAGGGGGGGAGAGCGACAAATCTGGGGGGCAAGGGAAAGAGAGAGGCAGCATTGTCACATAAAAGGAAATAAAAACAAGATTTTTTTTATATCATAATTTTTTATTAAAAAAGCAATTTACATGTGAATATATACTAGACATGTGCATTCGTTTTCGGACGAATGCATTTTCGTCCAAAAATTGCATTTTCGTCCATTCGCCCGAAAAACGAAGAATGAAAATGCTAAGCTAACTAAAGCCGAATGAACGAATGGTTAATAAAGGAAAATCATTAGTTCATTCGTCCATTCGTAGTACTATTGAATTCTATAAGCCGAAATAGAGTCGGTTTATAGAATACAATAGCATTTAACTATACGGAGACAGAGTCTCCATTCATAAAATTATGAATGGAGACTTTGTCTCCGTATAGTTAAATGCCCACAGCCTATAAACCGAACGTTCGGTTTATAGGCTGTGGGCATTTAACTATACGGAGACAGAGTCTCCATTCATAAAATTATGAATGGAGACTTTGTCTCCGTGTAGTAAAATGCCCACAGCCTATAAACCGAACGTTCAGTTTATAGGCTGTCGGTTTACGGAATACATGTATTCCTATTGCTATTCTATAAACCGAACTTTCGGTTTATAGAATAGCCATAGGATTACATGTATTACATAAGCCGAAAGTCTATAAACCGATCGTTCGGTTTATAGGCTTTCGGCATTTTACTACACGGAGACAAAGTCTCCATTCATAATTTTATGAATGGAGACTCTGTCTCTGTATAGTTAAATGCCGACAGCCTATAAACCGAACGACTTTCGGTTTATAGACTTTCGGCTTATGTACTACATGTAATCCTATGGCTATTCTATAAACCGAAAGTCGTTCGGTTTATAGAATAGCAATAGCATTACATGTATTCTATAAACCGAAAGTCTTTAAAACAAACGACGATCGGTTTATAGAATACATGTAATGCTATTGCTGTTCTATAAGCCGAAAGACTTTCGGCTTATAGAACAGCAATAGCATTACATGTATTCTATGAACTGAACGTCGTTCGTTTTAAAGACTTTCGGCTTATAGAATACTATTGGCTTTCTATAAACCGAACTAGAGTCGAGTCCCCATTCATAAGAAATTCTTATGAATGAGGAGGGACTCTAGTTAGGTTTATAGAATGCCAATAGTATTCTATAAGCCGAAAGTCTTTAAAACGAACGACGTTCAGTTCATAGAATACATGTAATGCTATTGCTGTTCTATAAGCCGAAAGTCTTTCGGCTTATAGAACAGCAATAGCATTACATGTATTCTATAAACCGATCGTCGTTTGTTTTAAAGACTTTCGGCTTATAGAATACATGCTGCTATTGGCTTTCTATAAACCGAAAGAGTCCCCATTTATACGAATAGGTCAATTGACCTATTCGTATGAATGGGAACTCAATTTCGGTTTATAGGAAGCTAATAGCATTACATGCATTCCATAAACCGAAAGTCATTCATGTCGGTTTATGGAATGTAGTACAATGCTATTGGTATTGTAAACCGACTCTATTTCGGTTTAGAATGCCAATAGCACGAATGGACGAATGGACGAATGAACGAATGATTTTCGTTTATTAACCATTCGTTCATTCGGATTTTGTTAGTTAAAATTTTCGTTATTCTTTTTTCGGACGAATGGACGAAAATGCATTCGTCCGAAAACGAATGCACATGTCTAATCTAGAGTTGCTTACAAATGAAGATCCCCAAAGACAATGGTTTCATTGAAAAATAGGTTCACATCAATAAACTGTGTGTCTGTCATCCTAGATCCCAATTCCGGTTCCAAGAAGCAGATCACGACGACAATTAAATGTGTATACTGGGGTAAATTAAAGGTCACAGTCATGATACAACATGTAGAATGTATTTTCATAAGAAGTATGATTTCCAATACTAGGGAACTGCCACGATAAATAAGTAACCATCACTCTTGCAAACTAGATCTGTCTTCTTAAAACTTTAACAATTTTTCTAAGCTAGAGAGACTAGTATTAGGTGTCAGAATCACTCGGTATGTTAAAGAGAACACGTATACTTATACTTTTACGTTTCTTCATAGATGACTGATAAGCCAGTAAAGTGTCTGATCAATTGAAGATGTCGACCAGATGGATGTTGAGTCACCGGATCGTGAAAACTCCTTATCAAGAACTCCAGGCAAAAGAAATGGCGGTACCAGAACCATCATCATAACAGAGATGTCAGCAGCTGGGAACAAGCAAGACCATGACAGATGCAGATGTGACACCAGGAATTCCTGAAGGAAACTAACACAGGTCAAAATGATGATCTGGAAAAGACACCCAGGAGCTGCCAGGAATATATCTTGATTCCAAAATAATGTTTATATTCTGAAGTGGGAGCATCGGACACCTCATACCTCATCAGAAATATGCTTCACGGGCCATTTCCCAAATCAGAAACATACCAAGAATTATTTGCATACCCATAACACTCAAATCTCAAATCAAAGACAATTGAGGAACAATTCTGAGATTTCCATGAGTATTCTTCATCACTGGATTCTTCTTTGTATGGATTCTGCGGTACCTCTTACTTTGCATGAAGAGTTGATACAAGATAGCCACACATTAATCTCTGAGTCCTGAAGAAAAAAAATTCAAAATACCATAGAAAACAACTGTATCCAAATGTACACGTGTCAATACCAGTCCTCACACGTGACATCTTTTCATATGTAAAAATGTAAAGGGGGATTTGTCATGGTATTTTAATACATTTCACACTATGGGGGACAAAATGGACTCATATTCTAATATCAAGAAGAACCTCTAAATTGTTTTTCAGTCTTCTGCTTTGTTACTTATCATCATTGTCCTACCTCCAGTGATGTTTGGGTAAGACTTTAAGAAGACAATAGGTAAATTTAAGTTAGCTATCTTGGTAAGCAGAGGTCTATTTTATGATGGGAAACTACCACCCTGAGAGAGCTCTGTGTGTGAAGTGTACATACCAGGTGTTTAAATAAAAACCTGAGATATCTAACTAGCAAAATCTTAGGAAGTTTGGAATTAAAAGTGAAAAGCTGAATGAATTAAGATTTTGCCTGTTAACATATGCTAACTAATATATAAATATATATAGGTACATATATATATATATGTATGTATGTATGTATATATATATATATATATATATATATATATGTATGTATGTATATATATATATATATATATATATATATATATATATATATATATATATATACAGTATGCATGTATATATATATATATACTATATATATATATATATATATATATATATATATATATATATATATATGTATATATATGTATATATATTCAAATGTAAGTGCAGATGTATTGGTACATGTATGGTTGTATGAATGCATAGATAAATATTCTGTATTTTATTGAGAAGGTACACACTTTGATTCATATCTATTTAATTCATTCAAGTTACTATGCCTTATTCATAAATGTAACCAAAATATAGAACAATATCTTTTGTACATGTAGAGTATTATAAGTGATTTGATATTACATGATATGTCATAGTAAGTTAGGAGTGTCTATATTAGTTTCATTTCTAATCCAACGTTATTTAAATATATATATATATTTAAACAAGAATAGGTAAAATTCTTTCTGGGGTTTTCTCACATTTAAGGAATTTTCCCTATAAACTAAAATCTTTGAGGGCACATATATATTAAATTGTAGTCAGGTGTGATTCTGGTTATTAGAAATTTGGGAGTTAATCATGGTCAGAATTGTGAGCTAAGTGTGCCACCTTTTGGATAATATTATTATAACCTAATCAAATATTAATAGAGGAGTGTTTTCAGAGAACCAACCAGATTAAAACAAATATATCTTACACACCTTCAATGGGTGTGGTTTGGAGATGGAAAATTGGGATACAAATTAGGCTAGTTGGGAACAGAGGCATCAAGTCTTGATGATCTAAACTGGGGAGGATTCTTGATCCAAAACGGCCATACTTATACCTATACCATATAGTGGTTTAAGTGTATGTCATATTATTGCCTTGTAAAACGAACTTGGGAGATTCTGTTTTTATGAATGGTTATTAGCCATCTTTAGTGGCATCTAATTTTTCATCATTCCACTTATCTCTGACATCGTTCAAGTATTAATCAGTCCCTGCACTGTTATATTCATATACAATAGTGGCAGCTGACTTGTTGCTTAAACAAAAAGATCTCCATGTATAATCACAAGGCATTTAAACCTTTTTTGAATCTGTGCACCTAACAGATAGCACATTATGTTCACATGTTTTTATCTCACTAAGTAATGATGACATATCACATTGTTTTTGCTATTTCATTTTTTAAATAAACATATTTTATATTGTAATCTCTATTTGTGCCTCAAATTCATTGTTTACACTTTGGGTTATCCACATGTCGATCTGTTATTACAGCTTCCTTTGATATAAAAAATACAAAATACTGATATCAACAACTGATATTTTATATTTTATATATCTGGTGTGTATATTTTTTATTGTGATAAAGTTTAAGGTAACCACTGTCTCTTTACTTTAAACATATTACATGTGACTTACACAAATAGTTACATAGCTTATATATGTTACACTGTTTTTCTGGGTAATCATAAAAGACATAAAAAAAATGTTGTGGGGTGATTAGGCATTTAATGTGTGTGCAATGTGGGTGATGGGGCATGTCATGGGGTGATGGGGTATGTCGTGGGTGATGGGGCATGTCGTAGTTGTTCAATGTGGGTGGGGGGTGCCTGAATTTTGTCTGCCTAGGGCAGCACAAAACCAAGATACACCACTGCATAGCACCCCTAGTAGATTGGGGACCACAAATAGAAAAATCAACCCCAGTTTCAGCAAGAATCCACTTAACACATCCCAACAAGGAAGTAAAAGAAATTGGAAGATGCGGTCTTCAAATAGACAAAAATAAATCAGGAAGCGCAGGATTTCTCCATGCAGCAGTACGCAATTCATATTCTTTAAGACAGTCATCTTTACATAGTTTCATGTTATCGGGAAAGGAAGGAAACCATGGTAATAGAGGTTTTCGTTCACCTAAAATGGTAAATATAAATTCAAAGCTCGAACATTAGAGACCATCTTGTACAAGATAAAACAACAGTGAGCAATTTGGACGACAACTGCCGTAGAGAAAGATCATCATTCAAAGGACAAGTTTCAAACAAACACAAAACAAAGTTAACTTCCTAAATCAAGGAATATTTGGATGCGAGTAACCGTGTTAACTGAACACCTTTCATCAGACGACAAATAAGCAAATGCCTACTGACAGGGACACCCCCAAAATCTGATACAGAACGGTAAATAATAATGGTGCGGTAGGCACTGATCAAACAAGTCAGTAAGGAAACTAAGAATGAATGTTACAGGGACTGAAACGGAATCCAGGTATCACTCAAGGCACCAACATTCCCAGATGTTCCAGGCATAATTTGCAGGCCAATCTAGTTCCAGGCCCCCAAGCGTCTGTTGTCAGAGCCTCCGGGTCCTGTTTCCAGCTGAAACTCTGTGGTAGATGGGTGTTGAGCCGGGAGGTGAACAGATCAATTTAAATGGACCACACAGATCTAATATCTGACGAAAAATCCGGGGATTCAAACGCCAAATTGTGTCAGATTTGGAAAGACCCAGAATGTGTTCAGCCTGTAGGTAGTTGCTGTGGGCAAGACAGAAGTGCAGAAACTCCATCACGAGACTGCTTGAGACCTCATACCGCCCAAATGGTTGAGATACCTGATGGCCGAGACATTGTCCATGCAGGGAATAGTGGAACAATTCTCTAATTCCCAGGCAAAATGGCACACAATAAAGCTTACCGCTAGGAGCTCCAGACAATTTTTGTGGCGGTCAGACTCTTAAAGGGACCATTCACCTCCTGTGGAGATAAGACTGGATTGCGCCTCCCAACGAGTCAAACAGGTGTCTGAATCGATGACCAAGTCCGCCACAGTGCGAAAAATTGCCGTTCCAATCATCTATGTGTAGATACCACCACTCCAACTCCTCTTTTGCTTCATAGTAGTGTGGGATGGTGTGATCATACTAGCAACCATTCAGAAAGGAATGGTTCTGCAAACGCTGAAGATCCCTGTAGTGCCCGGGACCTGCAAACATCATAATCCTGGCCAGATGTAGAACTGTGATGAGCTGATCACATTTCTGATCTTCTTCTTGATAGCCCTGACTTTGGTATTTGGTAGATTAAGGAAACCTTGGATCCATTCTATGTTGAAACCTAGGAACTCCCTGCACTGAGAAGGGACCAGCAGTGATTTGTCCAAATTGATCAGAAACCCCATGCTCTGGAGATGAGACAGACACCACCCCAAGGGGAGTTTGAGGGTAGACATGTCCTGTGAAAGGAGCAGTAGGTTGGCCAGATAAACTATCATGCACACACCTCTCTTTTGTAAATGGCTGATGACCGGCTTTAGCAACTTTGTGAAGCACCAAGGTCCCGAAGAAAGCCCGAAGGGAAGGCACATGAAAAGCAATGTCGGAGTGCCCCATCTGAACTGCATGAAATTTGGGTGTTCCAGGGATATGAGTACTGCTATGTAAGCATCTTGGAGATGAATACCCTCCATCTTGATGTGATGGTATGCTACAAAAGCATTTAAGGGTCTTAGGTTGATAATTGGATGTACTGCACCAGGAAAAGGTTGCTTATAAAGCCCGGGCAGAGCTGATGCACTTGGGTGCTTGCACCTTTGGCCAGTTGGTTTGAGAATCGGATAATGTGGGGGAGTCAAGTTTGGTAGGGGAGTGAGGTAAATTACATGCAACAGTCTGCAGAACACAAGGATCTGTTGTTAGTGCCCCTCAAACCTCTTGAAATAATTGTAACTTGCCCCCTACACGAGATTCCCTGGACTACCAAAGAAAGAACCTGGATTATGATAAGGGGGTCTTGAGGTATTAGGGGAGCCAAATGTAGAGAAGCTTTGGGAACCACATAGTGGGCCCCGGAAGGAATGGCTGGTCAGACGTCTTCTGGCTCTTCCGGCCCCTCCAAAAATCTTAGGACTAAAGAACAGTTTGAGATTGGACTGGGCCTTGTCCAGGTCTGTGAAGGTAGATACGAAAGAGTCACCAAACAGGAAACCTTTGGCTTGGGGATCAGGTTTGCCATATTTGTCAGCTTCGGGTCAATTTTAGGCAGAATAGCTTTACGGTTTTCAGTCACCTGTGCCATATTGGCGTTCCCAGTTAAACAGACCATGCGCTGAATCCACCCTTTCATGGTTGGTAGGACTAGGAGTGTATCACCACTTAAGGCAGACTCCACCATCTCAAAAAAACGGGTACAGGGCCAGCGTCCAGGACTTTATCCTGGAAATTTCCATGCCCTTCTTGGGCTTCTAGCCTGACTTCCCCAGGAACTGAATTGTGAAGGCTTGTCACAGACCTGATCAGGGACCATAGGCTTGGGGCGTTTGGCCCGGATTTTACTCCTGGTGGACCAAATATCTGCTTTTGTGCTCCAAAGAGAGTTATTCTGTGGAGCGGGATGTTGGAGCATATCGGGGTCAAACATAGACATTGTTTCCAGCAGAGCAGAAGTATCAGTATGCATAACAGGGGCTTCGGTCATGGACACATCTAAATGGAAGTCTGTGTGATCTTTCCCTTTTTACATGAGCAAGTCAAATTTGCCTGGCTCAGTGCTCTTTTTGGTGAATTGACCACTGCATCTGGGGCGGGTGAAACCTTGCCAGTTCTTGGGGTTTTAAAGGCTGATACCGATGTATAGTGGATTTTCTTACTGGCCTTACGGCCGTGGCCAGTATCAGGGATTGGGTAGACTAGATGGGCCGAATGGTTCTTATCTGCCGACACATTGTATGTTTCTATGTATGTTTCTATATCCTGGGGTGTTGGGATAAGTCCTGAGTGTGCAATGTGGGTGTTGGGGAGTGTCTTGGGGTAAGTCATGGGTGTGCCATGTGGATGATGGGGTATGTCCTGGTTGTGCAAAGTGGGAATGCATTGGCAAGTCTAGGTGCAGAATGGCACATCTGGGGTACATTGGCATGTCTGTCGGGCAGATTTGCATGTTAGAAGGGCAGATTGGCCAGTTTGAGGATTCACTGTCAAGTCTGTGGGGCAGATTTTCAAATAAAAGGCATTTTTTCAAGGAAAGGTTTAATTAAATATGAAAAAAGGGGAATTTAAATGTACTAGTAAAGCATTTTTCCTGTAGGGAAATTTTTTTTAGGCTTTTTATTTTTTCCCCTAAACTAAGTATGTTTTTCCCTAAACTAGTATGTTTGTACATTACTGCTGATTTTGCCTTGATACACCAAGCTTATAAATTACTGCTGATTTGGCCATGTAATATCAAGTTTATAAATTACTGCTGCTTTTGCCATAACATGCTAAGTTTATATGATATGTTAAGTGCAATCTAAGTGCGGGGTTGGGGTGGGTGGTGGTAAGTTCTGTGAGTGCAAGGTAAGTGCCGAAACATTTGTCAAGGGCCCAATCTGATATTACTGGTGGCCTCACATTACCTGTAGCCAGGGACCTACAATGTCTTAATCCAGCCCTGTGGGAAGGGCACTGCCCATGTCTATCTGTCTTTTGCTTTCCCCATCATATCTGTCTCTATCCTCTTCCCCTTGTGTGTTGTCTCTCTCTCCTCTCCCCCTCATTTGTGTAGTCTCTTTCTCCTGCCCCCCTTTTGCGCACTCTCTCTCTTCATCTTCCCCTTGTCTGTAGTCTCTCTCTCCTCTCCCCCCTCATGTGTGTAGTTTCTCTTCTCTCCCCTCTGATATTTGTCTGTCTCTCCCTCTCATATCTGTCTCCTCCCCTCAATTGCCCCATGCCCCTTCTTTCATTTTTATCTTGGGTAGGCAAGGGCAGCATAATCTCTGTGTGTTAAAGACACAAGGGTTGAACTTGATGCCTTTTTTTCAACCTAAATTACTATGTTACTATGTTACTACACTCAGAGCTCAGTCAGAGTAGCTCACGCTCCCTGCACATAGTGATTAATCCGATCATCATGTTGCTCTCAATCATTACTGGCATGGGGTGCACAAGGCAGCACTGACTGAGCTCTGAGTGTCTTTAACACACAGAGATGATGCTGCCCTCAGCTCCCCAAGGTAAAAATTAAAGGGGGGAATGGGGATATGGTGAAATAAGGGGAATGGGACACTTCATCGGGGCTGCTTCCGCGCAGCCGCTTCACCGCCGACTAGACAGCACAAGACAGATCGTCGCTGGAGATTTCATCGCGGGACATTTCATCGCTAAAGGCAAGTGTTTTACCGATTTTAGTTTGTTTAGAATTAGGGTTTAGGGGGTTAGAATTAGGTTTAGTGTTTAGTGTTAGGGGTTAATTTTACTATTAGGGGTCGGGAGTTAATATTAGGGTTAGTAGTAGGGTTTAGGGGGTTAATATTAGTATTAGGGGTCGGGGGTTAGTATTAGGGTTAGTATTAGGGTTTAGGGGGTTAACTTTAGTATTAGGGGTCGGAGGTTAGTATTAGGGTTTAGGGGGTTAATTTTAGTATTGGGGTTAATTTTAGTGTTAGTATTGGGGTTTAGTGTTTAGTGTTACTATTGGGGGGGAAATCATTTATTAGGGGGGTTATTTTAGTTTTACTTTTAGATTTGTAAGAGCTGACAGTTCAGCGCTGAACTGTCAGCTCTTACATAGCTGCAGCCGCGGTGAAACGGCCGCGTTATACTTCAATGCTGACACTTCAGCTTTCTAACTGCCGCGCTGAACTGTCAGCGATGAAGATGCGGCGAAGAAGTGTCCTAGACCCGAAATAAGTACCCTTACCAGTGTGCAGATTAACTACATAGCTGTCACTTAACTTGTACAAATACATTTGTTGAAAATTCTGTTCCATACATTTTATGTTGTGCATTTTTATATATCATTGTTTTTAAACTTGGCACACTTAAAATATGTTTTTAATGGAATTAATTCATTAATAATAAATTAATGCCAAGACTTTTTAAGTCATTATTAAAGACCAACTGAAAACTGTTATAAACATATTCCCATGTTGATGAGGCTTTCGCTTTTAATGCAAAGTATAGAGATGTCCCGAATAGTTCGCCAGCGAATAGTTCCCGGCGAACATAGCGTGTTCGCGTTCGCTGCGGTGGGCGAGCAATTGCGATGTTCGGTCCGCCCCCTATTCATTATCATTGAGTAAACTTTGACCCTGTACCTCACAGTCAGCAGACACATTCCAGCCAATCAGCAGCAGACCCTCCCTCCCAGACCCTCCCACCTCCTGGACAGCATCCATTTTAGATTCATTTGGAAGCTGCATTCTTAGTGAGAGGAGGGACAGTGTAGCTGCTGATGATTTAATAGGGAAATCAATAGATAGGCTAGTGTATTCAGTGTCCACTACAGTCCTGAAGGACTCATCTGATCTCTGCTGTAAGGACAGAACCCCAAAAAGCCCTTTTTAGGGCTAGAACATCAGTCTGCTTTTTTTTTTTTCCTGTGTAATCTAATTGCAGTTGCCTGCCTGCCAGCGTGTGTGTCAGGCTCACAGCGTATACTGTGCCCACTTGCCCAGTGCCCAGGGCCGGTGCAAGGATTTTCGTCTACACAGGCGAAGGTGCATTTTGGTGCCCCCTTGCTCTGATCCGCCACGCCTCCCACACCATTAAGCCTCCTTACATTATATATATATATATATATATATATATATATAGATATATAATGTATGATGTAGAAAATAAATACATCTAAATATTAAACTAGCATGCTCTAAATGTGTCACACATTGAAACCCTTAAACACAAAGACACCCTTGCAGTCACACACAGAGACACACTTACCACTTACACACACAGCCTTACACAGACACACTTACACACCCTTACACAGACACAGTGACAAACTTACACACACCCTTACACAGACACAGTGACACACTTACACACACAAACCCTTACACAGACACAGTGACACTCTTACACACACATCCTTACACAGATACAGTGATACACACACACACCCTTACACAAATACAGTGACACACACACACACACCCTTACACAGAAAGTGACACACTTAAACACACCCTTACCACTTACACACACACAGTTACACCAATTCACACATAACCTGAGACACACTATTTAGCCACTCAATATGCCAGTATTTTGCCCCTCAATATGCCATTTAATATGCCAGTATTTTACCCTCAATATGCCATTCTTTTGCCATTTAATATGCCAATATTTTACCCCTCAATATGCCAGGATTTTGCCCCTCCAATATGCCATTTAACATGCCAGGATTTTGCCCCTCTATAATCCCTTTATTATACCAGTATTTTGCCACTCAATATGCCATTTAATATCCCAGGATATTGCCCCTCCAATATGCCATTTAATATGCCAGGATTTTGCCCCTCCAATAGGCCAGGATTGTGCCACTCAGTATCCCAGGATTGTGTCCCTCAATATGCTAGGATTTTGCCACCCTCCTCCCCCCTTCCCCAGTCCCCAGTACTTACCTCCATGCTGCTGTTCAGGAACATGGCTGAGAGGGAAGTTGAAAAAAAAAGGTTTCAACACACTTTATTGATCCGCGCGGCTGGAGGGGAGCGCACAACGCTTCCCTCTCAGCCACGGACCTGAACAGCAGCATGGAGTTAAGTAAACGGGCCTGGGGGAGCGGGCGATTTTCCCGCCCCCCCATTGGGGCGCCTTACGGTAGCGCCGGCCCTGCCAGTGCCACCACTCATATCTGGTGTCACAATAGCTTGCATTTAAAAAATGTGACTGTAATATAATAGCAGTCAGTTTCCTTCACACGTGTGCGTTTCAGGGCCTGCCAGGGCACAGTGTCACACCAGTGCAACTCATATCTGGTGTAACAGTAGTGTACATTTAAAAAAAAAAAAACTTTTTTTACTTTGAAATAATAGCAGTCAGTTTCCTTCACGCGTGAGCGTTTCAGGGCCTGCCAGGGCACAGTGTCACACCAGTGCAACTCATATCTGGTGTAACAGTAGTGTACATTAAAAAAAAACCTAGAAATTTGACAGGGAAATAATAGCGGTCAGTTTCCTTCACACGTGTGCGTTTCAGTGCAACTCATATCTGGTGTAACAGTAGTGTACATTACACATGTGCAAAACTAAAATTTTCGTTTCGTTTCGTTTTCGTCCATTCGGACGAAAATGTTATTTATTTCCTCTAAAATGAATTTCGTTCATTACTACATTCGTTTTGGACGAAATTCGTTCATTATTTTCGTTTCGTTTCGTTTTATAGAATACGTGTAATGTTATTTATTTCCTCTAAAACGAATTTCGTTCATTACTACATTCGTTTTGGACGAAATTCGTTCATTATTTTCGTTTCGTTTCGTTTTATTCGTTTCGTTTTATAGAATACGTGTAATACTATTGGCTTTCTATAAACCGAATGAGAGCCCCATTCATAAGAAATTCTTATGAATGGGGCTCTCATTCGGTTCATAGAAAGGCAATAGTACTACATGTTTTCTATAAGCCGAAAGTCTATAACCCGAAGGTCGTTCGGTTTATAGATTTTCGTTTTATAGAATACATAGAATTACATGTAATTCTATGTATTCTATAAACCGAAAGTATATCAACCAAACGACCTTCGGTTTATGGACTTTCGGCTTATAGTAAACGTACAGTAGTAGTGCCTTTCTATGAACCCATTCATAAGAATTATGAATGGGTTCATAGAAAGGCACTTCTACTGTTTGTTTTCTATAAGCCGAAAGTCTATAAACCGAACGTTCGGTTTATAGATTTTCGGCTTATGGAATACATGTAATCCTATTGCTATTCTATAAACCAAACGATCGGTTTATAGAATAGCAATAGGATTACATGTATTCCATAAGCCGAAAGTCTATAAACTGAACGTACGATTTATAGACTTTCGGCATTTGTAATGAATGTAATAGTAGTACTATTGGCTTTCACTACACGGAGACAGAGTCTCCATTCATAAATTTATGAATGGAGACTCTGTCTCTGTGTAGTGAAAGCCAATAGTACTATTACAAATGCCGAAAGTCTATAAACCGAACGTTCGGTTTATAGGCTGTCGGCTTATGGAATACATGTAATCCTATTGCTATTCTATAAACCGAAAGTCTATAAACCGAACGTTCGGTTTATAGACTTTCGGTTTATGGATTACATGTAATACTATGGGCTTTCTATAAACCGAACTAGAGTTCCCATTCATAAAAATGTATGAATGGGGACTCTGTTTCGGTTTATAGAAAGCTAAGAAGTTGAACGAATGAACAAATGGTTTAATATAAACGAAAATCATTCGTCCATTCATGCTATAGTATTGGCATTACTATAAACCGAAATAGAGTCGGTTTATAGAATGCCAATAGACTTACATGCATTCCATAAACCGAAAGTCGTTCATTATGTCGGTTTATGGAATGTAGTGTACTATGCTATTGTATTCTATAAACCGACTCTATTTCGGCTTATAGAATGCCAATAGTACTACGAATGGACGAATGAATGAATGATTTTCGTTTATTAACCATTCGTTCATTCGGCTTTCGTTAGCATAGCATTTTAGTTATTCGTTTTTCGGACGAATGGACGAAAATGCTATTTTCGGACGAAAATGCATTCGTCCGAAAACGAATGCACATGTTTAAATAGTACTACTTAACACACCTTATAATAACGGAGAGAGAGGCAATGCAGAGAGAGGAGTCTGAAGAAGAGGAGTCAGAGGAGGAAGGTGGCTTTGAGGAGGTGGAAGACCAAACACAGCAGGCGTCCCAGGGGGCTTGTTGTCACCTTTCGGGGACCCTTGGTGTTGTACGTGGCTGGGTGGAGGAAGAGACCTTCAATGACATCAGTGAGGACAAGGAACGGGACATGGCAAGCTTGGTATCCAACCTTGTGCAAATGGGGAGTTTGCGGTTGTGCAAATGGACTGTTTGCAGTTGTTTGCGGTGCGTTAAACGAGGAGTTTGGTCTGTCACTGTGAAGCTGGCGTAACCCTTACACTACCTGATCGATACAACATCATACCTAATGTTTTAAAGCACGTTATTCCATACAAATTAGGAATGTTAGGTGATTTATGCCCTTTATGGATTAAAACCAGACTCTGCATCAACTATGTAATTTTCCATGGGAGTTTTGCCATGGATCCCCCTCCGGCATGCCACAGTCCAGGTGTTAGTCCCCTTGAAACAACTTTTCCATCACTATTGTGGCCAGAAAGAGTCCCTGTGGGTTTTAAAATTCGCCTGCCTATTGAAGTCTATGGCTGTTCGCCCATTCGCGAACATTTAAGGTAATTTGCGTTCGCCGTTCGCGAACGGAAAATTTTATGTTCGCGACATCTCTAGCAAAGTATCATTGGGTTGAGAAACCACCCTTTTCTCTGTGTTGGCTGCAGAATACATAAATTTGCTCTTATAGAAGTAGTATCATTTTACTACTAAAAATATATAAGCCCATAAGAAATTTAGAAGGCACCCACCAAAATAGGTTTTTGCAATATAGTGTTGTCTGTACGTGTATGGAGGACAACTCTGAACACATGATAATTCTGGTCAGCCACAGTTTACTTTGTATTTGTCTCTTTAAAAGATACACTTTAATATTTCTATCGCTTGCTAAAATTGGAATGTTTGGCATGGTGGGAGTTGGACTCAGATTTGCTAAAATGCTGTCCAGGCTTAGCACTAACCATATATTTTTTTATGGTTGGTAAACAAAACAATGTGCATATAAAAATCTGGAAAGGGGGTTTCCATCAGGAGTCTAATATGCTATGCTTTACTGTAGAACAAATGTAGTTGCTTCATCATTCACTGACATGCAAGCCATATATTGTTTATGACAAAGGTCTCAGTACAAATTAATTTTCTTTTGTTTCTATGGAATTTTTTAACTAAACCTTTTAAAGTACCCCCCCCCCCCCCCCGCTTTAATGGTAATGGGGTTGGAGGGACAGTTCTCAAACAGCAATGTCCAGCTATAATAAAAAAAAAAATCATCATGCAAATAAAGGTCTTCCAGACCTTTATGGGCACTACCAGATCCTCAGTTTAGAATTCACTGCCCTGCTTTGTCTTTTGCCATATCTTAAACCAAATGAGTTCCAGTTATAGGTGGATAAGTCCTTTTCTCTTTCAACCAGGAATGCCCCATCAGGTGCAGGAATTATTCTATTGGGCATAGTTGAATCTTCTGACCACAACGGACTAGAAGGATGCAGTTTTTTCCTCCGGCACAAAATGGCAAGAACGGGTGTCTGTTCCATGTTCCACATATCCACCATTTTCTCTGGGCATGGCAATGAGTTGAGCCACTGTCTGTTATCAGGTAATTGACTGCTTCCTTCAGCTGTAAGAAATTCAAATGGTGCAGAAGCTTGTAAAATAAATTCCATAACATAATATGTTATAAGTAAGAAGATTTATACAAATTTGTGAATTATTAGTGCTCCTCTAAGATTGCTAACACATCAAGGTTTTTAACAGACATTGGTTCTCTTGTAAACTAAAATGTGGCAGCATCAAAACTTGAATACTGCAAAAATGCAATATGGAAAGGGTAGGCCACTGTTGGCATGAGCACAGGGAAATAATTTGCAGGTTTAATGTATTTGAAGGCTCTATTAGTGAGCAATAAGATTGCCTCTTACTCACGGAGAGTATTTAAAAATAGGAGGTGCCTACCTAATTGTTACACCCAGTGTTTTATGTATGCCTTGGCCAACTAGGCATGGGGTAGCTAACTGGAAGTGGTGGCAGCAAAAATGAAGGGGGAAACAACAAAGACATTGCTACCATCCTTTCTCACTGCCACCAGTGCTACCATCCTTTCTCACTGAATCCTTCCTTACTGCCTTGCACTCAGCGGAGAGTTGCTCTCTGACCTGGGTTGCAGCACTTTCCACTTGTAAATGCCCTAGTGCACCAAACTATCTAGCTAATTGTCTTGTTTATCTAATAATCTGTCAGTACAACTGTCCTGCCTGTCTTTGTCTATCTCTTTTAATAACAGGTGAGCTGATAAAGTTTCACTGTGGGCCACTAAATTGTCTTTCCCCTCTGGCCAAATGTTGCCACCCCTGCCTGCACAGACATTTGGGCTTCCCCCATTTGATCACCAGATATATAGCACAGTGGAAAAGAGATGTGGGGACAAATGGTGCAGTGGAAAGGGATGACGGGGATATCTGGTTTTGTTGAAACGTTATCCAAGGAAGGGGAGCAACCAGGAATGGTGAGACAACAAAAATCATCACACATTATTATGTAGCCAACAATTAGTATCATACATTTTTTAACATGCAATTATCATGCAGCATGTCATGAACAACATCAGCCTTATGGTCCACTCTAGTGTAGATTGGAATTAAGCAGCATTCTGCATGTGTATATATGTTGTTTTTAACAATAAAAGGAATGATAAAAATGACAGCTTATTATGTAAACATTATGCTTGTGGGCAGTGGCGTAGCGTGGGTTGTCAGCACCCGGGGCAAGGCAAGTAATTTGCGCCCCCTAACCCGTGGATTTTAGCACTCGAGTCTCTTCTACTAGATTAGTTAAAGAAACCCTTACCCCCCAAGCACATGTATTGTTTGTTATGAAAATACTTATGTAATTAAAGTAAAATGCATCTAAATACAAGTTTATTTTCCAACACTTTATTGAGTGCGAACATGCATTACACACATTCTCCACATTTTCAGCAGGTCTATGAATACAAATATACACATGTAGTAACCTAGCATGGGCCATGCTATTATATGTCGTCTCACAACCATCGTAAACGACAAACAATATCAAGAACAAAAACTAAACATCAAAATGGAACCATACCCTGGAGATGATCCAAGACTGGGCTAGATGGAGCCAACTTCCTCAATCCTGTACCTCTAATGTTACCTCCCCCCCCCCCCCACACACACACACACATATGCCATAATTGTTGTGCCATTCAGATGCCAGTAATATTGTAACTTTCGGATGCCAGTAATATTGTGCCAGTCAGAGCCCAGTAATATTGTGCCAGTCAGAGCCTAGTAATATTGTGCCAGTCAGATGCCTGCAATATTGTGCCAGTCAGATGCCTTCAATATTGTGCCAGTCAGAGCCCAGTAATAATGTGCCAGTCAGATACCAGTAATATTGTGCCAGTCAGATACCAATAATATTGTGCCAGTCAGATACCAGGAATATTGTGCCTGTCAGAGCCCAGGAATATTGTGCCTGTCAGAGCCCAGGAATATGGTGCCTGTCAGATGCCTGTAATATTATGCCAGTCAGATGCCTGTAATAGTGTGCAGTCAGAGGCCAGGAATATTGTGCCAGTCAGATGCCTGTAATATTGTGCCAGTCAGATGCCTGTAATATTATGCCAGTCAGATGCCTGTAATATTATGCCAGTCAGATGCTTGTAATAGTGTGCCAGTCAGAGGCCAGGAATATTGTGCCAGTCAGAGGCCTGTAATATTGTGCCAGTCAGATGCCTGTAATATTATGCCAGTCAGATGCCTGTAATATTATGCCAGTCAGATGCTTGTAATAGTGTGCCAGTCAGAGCCCAGTAATAAAGTGCCAGCCAGATGCCTGTAATATTATGCCAGCCAGATGCCCAGTATTATTGTGCCAGCCAGATGCCCAGTAATATAGTGCCAGTCAGATGCCCAGTATTATTGTGCCAGTCAGATGCCCAGTATTATTGTGCCAGCCAGATGCCCAGTAATATAGTGCCAGTCAGATGCCCAGTATTATTGTGCCAGTCAGATGCCCAGTATTATTGTGCCAGCCAGATGCCCAGTAATATAGTGCCAGTCAGATGCCCAGTAATATAGTGCCAATCAGATGCCCAGTAATATAGTGCCAATCAGATGCCAAGTAATATAGTGCCAATCAGATGCCAAGTAATATAGTGCCAATCAGATGCCCAGTAATATTGTGCCAATCAGATACCCAGTAATATAGTGCCATTCAGATACCCAGTAATATAGTGCCAGATACCCAGTAATATTGTGCCAATCAGATACCCAGTAATATAGTGCCAATCAGATACCCAGTAATATTGTGCCAATCAGATACCCAGTAATATAGTGCCAGTCAGATACCCAGTAATATTGTGCCAATCAGATGCCCAGTAATATAGTGCCATTCAGATACCCAGTAATATTGTGCCAATCAGATACCCAGTAATATAGTGCCAGTCAGATACCCAGTAATATTGTGCCAGTCAGATGCCCAGTAATATTGTGCCAATCAGATACCCAGTAATATAGTGCCAGTCAGATACCCAGTAATATTGTGCCAATCAGATGCCCAGTAATATTGTGCCAATCAGATACCCAGTAATATAGTGCCATTCAGATACCCAGTAATATAGTGCCAATCAGATACCCAGTAATATTGTGCCAATCAGATACCCAGTAATATAGTGCCAATCAGATACCCAGTAATATTGTGCCAATCAGATACCCAGTAATATAGTGCCAGTCAGATACCCAGTAATATTGTGCCAATCAGATGCCCAGTAATATTGTGCCAATCAGATACCCAGTAATATAGTGCCATTCAGATACCCAGTAATATAGTGCCAATCAGATACCCAGTAATATTGTGCCAATCAGATACCCAGTAATATAGTGCCAATCAGATACCCAGTAATATTGTGCCAATCAGATACCCAGTAATATAGTGCCAGTCAGATACCCAGTAATATTGTGCCAATCAGATGCCCAGTAATATTGTGCCAATCAGATACCCAGTAATATAGTGCCATTCAGATACCCAGTAATATAGTGCCAATCAGATACCCAGTAATATTGTGCCAATCAGATACCCAGTAATATAGTGCCATTCAGATACCCAGTAATATAGTGCCAATCAGATACCCAGTAATATTGTGCCAATCAGATACCCAGTAATATAGTGCCAATCAGATACCCAGTAATATTGTGCCAATCAGATACCCAGTAATATAGTGCCAATCAGATACCCTGTAATATTGTGCCAATCAGATGCCCAGTAATATAGTGCCATTCAGATGCCCAGTAATATTGTGCCAATCAGATACCCAGTAATATAGTGCCAGTCAGATACCCAGTAATATTGTGCCAATCAGATGCCCAGTAATATTGTGCCAATCAGATACCCAGTAATATAGTGCCAGTCAGATACCCAGTAATATTGTGCCAATCAGATGCCCAGTAATATTGTGCCAATCAGATACCCAGTAATATAGTGCCATTCAGATACCCAGTAATATAGTGCCAATCAGATACCCAGTAATATTGTGCCAATCAGATACCCAGTAATATAGTGTCAATCAGATACCCAGTAATATTGTGCCAATCAGATACCCAGTAATATAGTGCCAGTCAGATACCCAGTAATATTGTGCCAATCAGATGCCCAGTAATATTGTGCCAATCAGATACCCAGTAATATAGTGCCATTCAGATACCCAGTAATATAGTGCCAATCAGATTCCCAGTAATATTGTGCCAATCAGATACCCAGTAATATAGTGCCAATCAGATACCCAGTAATATTGTGCCAATCAGATACCCAGTAATATAGTGCCAATCAGATACCCAGTAATATTGTGCCAATCAGATAGCCAGTAATATAGTGCCAGTCAGATACCCAGTAATATTGTGCCAATCAGATGCCCAGTAATATAGTGCCAGTCAGATACCAGGAATATTGTGCCAGCCAGCCCCCCCCCCCCCCCCGTACTTACATGAAGCGGCTCCGTGTCACATCCGGCGTCAGTTTTTTTTGTTTTTTTTTCCGGCCGTCGCATCCATCGGATGCGGCTTGCCGGAAAAAAGCGTTCACAAGCGCAATGCGCTGTGAACACGGCAGCAGGGGCTGGGGGCCCACGGGACAGCTGCCTTGGGGCCCCCCAGGAGTAAATGGGCCCAGGGCAGCTGCCCCGTTTGCCCCGCGTTAAAGACGGCCCTGGCGGCCACGCGGCCGCATAGGGCTAGTGCGCCCCCCCAGATATTGCGCCCGGTGCGGCCGGCCCCCCCTGCACCCCCCACGCTACGCCACTGCTTGTGGGCATGGATAAACATATTGGCCTAGATTCTATAGCCCCCCGCTAATTAGTTTAAAACTGCGCAATGCAAGGCAACAGCGAACTAACAATTGCTAAATATTTATGGACCGTAAGTAAAGGAGCATCTCCAGTTCAAAAACGCCCATTAAGCAACTGAAAAAAGTCAAAAAGTGTGCCAAATAACAGAGCTGTTAAAAAGGAAGAAACCAATCCGATCATCATGAAAACACTAACCATGCTAATACAAGCCAATAACGGCCTCTGAATAACTCTTAGTTAATCAGGAGTCACATCCCCAACACATGAAGAAATACACTATATTACCCCACCTAATCAGTCAGAGCGTGCCTTTGATTGGAACTTGTGCAAAGACACCACGCAGGGCTCAGGAGTTGGAGAGTTTTGTTAGAGAGAGAGAGATAGAAGAGAATTGGTGTGTCAGTACCATATCAGTGGGTTGTTTGGAGGGTGTCTGTGCACATTTTATTACATATGACACATTGCACTACATACAATTAAACATGCATCACACTTTTATTTTCACATATCATATTATAGTTTATATTTTCTGTTTGGAGTGGGTAATGTAGGGGTCAGGAGAGGAGAGGGTGGTGGAGGGGAGAGGAGGGTTGGGGGTGATGAGAGAAGTGTTGGGAGGGAAGTGGCAAAAGGTGGAAGTCAGGGGGCTAGAGGAAGGAGAAGGACAGGGAGGAAGATGATCGTGCTGAGGATTGGTGAAAAAAGGGTAGGCATATTAACATAAAGGGAGGAGAGGGCAGTGGGACATAGGGGGATACATCCACAACCAGCTCAGTGCAGGTACCAGGTCAATCACATGCCATGACTCATGATGGTGTGTGCTGAAGGTGTGTGCTCTCGTAGGTCAACATATGAGAAGACCACTCCAGTCCATGGGTTTTGCAACTGGAAGGAAATAGATGACCAGGTAAAACACAGTAGGCCAGCACAGGACAAGGGAGCCTTGTAGAGAAGCTGGGGAAGGGGCTACAAACAATGCACCAAGGGGTTGATAGCCAATGTAAGCCAGTCCCACAGTGCTCTCCCCTGACTCTCCACTACAATGGATTTCATCTGCCCAACTGCTGTGCTGGGCATAAGCGGTGGTGTGGACTCGCGTGATCCTATAGCCCATGTTGCACCTGGTGAGTACTACTCCATCACCGACATCTGCCTCATGACATAGGTGACTCCTGTTTAAATTCAGCAGCTATATAACTGTAAGACAGACAGTGAAGAGACAAGTTAATTGCAGTACACATTGTTGTTGATCACCAAAGGGGCTATTCAATAAAGAGACAATTGCAGGAAATTGAGAAGGGGCATTTTAAAATTTAGGCCAGCTGCATTGGAGAATTCTTTCTACTGTACTTTGGCCTTTTAAAATAGATGGAATGTTATTCACCGTGCAGCTGGATTAAATGATGTAGGAAATATAACATATATTTACATGTACAGCACCGGACACTGTACAAAATTATAAATGCAACACTTTTGTTTGTTAGGGTAAACTTATATTTATTGTGTTAACACATAACATGAGTTAATTCAGCATTGGAAGAGTTAACTTCAGGGAAGGGTTAAACCCCCCTCCCCTATTGGAGGGAGCACATTCTTTGTCTGTGTCTATCACATAATCTACACACATAGACGGTCAGTCTCCTTTCTATGTAATAAATCTAATGATGCAAGACCTTATATGTGTCAACCCTAGGTTAGAGGAAAAGATGTATAGGAGAAATGACCTAGGGGGTCATATCCTGTGTTTTCTTCCCAGGAGTTTTGTATTTCTTAGTAGAACCATAGTTAGTAGAACCATAGTAATTAGTAGAACTAATTACTGTTAGTTAATTATATAACTATTTGTAACATGTATGTATTCTATGTCCACTCCCCTTTTCTTTGTACCCCAATTATGTTACGCCAGACAACGCCTTGTTGCTTCTATAAAAGTGCTTGTCTTTACAATAAACTTTAGAGTTACTTAACGAACGACCTCTGTGTCAGACTTGAGTTACTCTCCAAACGCGTTCGCTGATGTGTTTCCAACTCCCACCGCGTGAATCCAAATCAGAGTGATACATTGCCGTATATCAGAGACTTGCTGATAGAGACCTAAGACGAATTGCGCCCTTTCATTGTTTTTTCCCCATTTTTCATGAGCTGGACTCAAAGATCTAAGACTTTTTCCGTGTACACAAAAGGTCTCAAACAGAGCGCACTCCACCATAACCTGCTACAACACCTGCTGAAACCTTCATACCACCCTAATGCTGAGAGCCTGGGACCAACCATCAACATCACAAGACCCCTCATGATCACAGGCATTATTCAGTACCTTCTTCATTTACTGCTGTCAAACAAGTCACCTCAACAGGCAACTGCTGCTGTTGTCTCTATGGTGGACACTACCCCAGAACCTGCTGTTGCTGTTGTGAATATTGCTGCCCCTGTTGCTGTTGTCTCCATGGTGGACACTGCCCCAGGACCTGCTGCTGCTGTTGCAAACATCGATGCCACTTCTGCTGCTGTCTCCATGGAGGACACTGTCCCAGGACCTTTGCTGCTGCTCCTGATGTGCTTGTTAGTGATGACACAACAACACCATGACAACAACAGCAAACACGTAACTTGAACATATCTCAGATGTCCAAAACAGTATTTTAAGACAACAAGCAAATTACATTCATGTTTTTTGACCACTTACATGGCTAGTATGTCTGAATCACTGGCCACATTGGTATCATTGGTATCATTGGTATCATCATCATTAGCCACACCCAATATCACATCTGTTGCTACCCCTGCTTCTACCTCACCACACCCACGTAGGGTCACCTACAGCACTGTCTCTAAAAAGCCAGGCAAAAATTCATGAGCCATTTTTAATAATAATTAATTATTTGTTATATTTAAACTGTCTGTTTCCTGTCTTTTATTATCCTGTGCATTATCCATGCAGAAGATTGCAATAAGTTTCCTTGGCATGATGAGAGTCTAAATAATGCAAAAGTATAATATCAACTGTTGTATATTACTTGTAGTTGATGGTCTATCGGGCTTCTGGAGGGGTTAATATTTCCCAAGGTAGTCCTAGGAGTTAAAAAGAAAGCTGTCAATGGAGGGTGCCATGGAGGGACATAGCTAGTAAGGAACAGTTGTTATACTCACTTCTTGTAAAGTATTCCTAAATTATTTTTCCCCTGACTCGGGCTCCCCTCTTGTCATCCTGGTCAATCCACTCTGCTGCAGGGTTCTCATCTTCTTCTTGAGGTGCAGGTGGGGTCTCATGCTATTCGTATATCCACAGCAATGTTATGGAGTGTTCAACATGCTGTGATTATCGTACACTCTTTCGATGGTGAATATTTTAGGGCCCCACCAGGTTTCTCCATGCACCTAAACCTAGACCTAGCATTTTGCCTCTGCCGATCCTGTTCATCATCATCTGACATATGTACACTAACATATAGTATGGCGATCGTGTCTACAATTGTTTGTAGGTGTGTATTGGTGTGTTTTTATTTGTAGCTTTAGTGCCAAAGCTGCATTTCGATTGGTTGATGTGTGACTTCATGTTTCAGGTGAAAACAAAAAAAGAGGGATGAGCAACAAATTGTGACCTCCAATGACTAGAATGTGGTAAAATTATATCTGAAATGTGTCCACTGAGTGTATCAAATTCAGATTCAGTCGTAGGTGACTGAATTAGTGTTATGCAGCTCACGTAAAAACCTAATTCAGTCACCTACGACCAGGGCCGGCCTTAGGGGTGTGCGACCTGTGCGAGCGCACAGGGCGCAACACCCCAGGGGGCGCCTGCCCGGCCGGTATAAAGAAAAAAAAAAAGTAAAAAAAAAAAGGCACTGGCTGGGGGAGATCAAAAGATCCCCCCTCACCAGCCCTCTACTCGGCATTATCTGCTTGGTCCGGGGAGGGGGCGGAGCTAACCGGCACAGCGGTGTAGCTCCGCCCCCACCCCGGGAAGCAGAGCAGAGTCTGCTTCACGGGGAGCCCCGGGCAGAATGAGATAGTGCTGCTCGGCTCCCCATGCCTGCATTAAGCATGGGGAGCCTGCATTAAGCATGGGGAGCCGAGCAGCACAAAGTCTTGCTGCCCGGGGCTCCCCGTAATGCAGACTCTGCTCTGCTTCCCGGGGTGGGGGCGGAGCTACACCGCTGTGCCGTTTAGCTCCGCCCCCTCCCTGGAGCCACCTTTTCAGGCAAAGGTAAGGAAGGAAGGGGGGGGGGGAAGAGAGACAGAACAGGGGTTAGGGGGGAAAGAGACAGACAGAACAGGGGGAGGGGAGAGAGAGACAGACAGAACAGGGGGAGGGGAGAGAGAGACAGACAGAACAGGGGTTAGGGGGGAGAGACAGAACAGGGGGAGGGGAGAGAGAGACAGACAGAACAGGGGCAGGCGGGAGAGATAGAACAGGGGTTAGGGGGGAGAGAGACCGACAGAACAGGGGTTAGGGGGGAGAGAGACCGACAGAACAGGGGTTAGGGGGGGAGAGAGACCGACAGAACAGGGGTTAGGGGGGAGAGAGAGACAGACAGAACAGGGGTTAGGGGGGAGAGACAGAACAGGGGGAGGGGAGAGAGAGACAGACAGAACAGGGGCAGGCGGGAGAGATAGAACAGGGGTTAGGGGGGAGAGAGACCGACAGAACAGGGGTTAGGGGGGAGAGAGACCGACAGAACAGGGGTTAGGGGGGAGAGAGACCGACAGAACAGGGGTTAGGGGGGAGAGAGAGACAGACAGAACAGGGGTTAGGGGGGAGAGAGAGAACAGGGGGAGGGGGGAGAGAGAGAACAGGGCTAGAGAGAGAGAACAGGGGGAGGGGGGAGAGACAGAACAGGGGAGGGGTGGGAGAGAGACAGACAGAAAAGGGGCAGGGGGTAGAGACAGAACTGGGGGAGAGAGAGACAGAACAGGGGACGGGGGAGAGAGACAGAACAGGGGACGGGGGAGAGAGACAGAACAGGGGACGGGGACGGGGGAGAGAGACAGAACAGGGGACGGGGGAGGAGAGAGACAGAACGGGACGGGGGGAGAGAGACAGAACAGGGGACTGGGGGAGAGAGACAGAACAGGGGATGGGGGGAGAGAGACAGAATAGGGGAGGGGGGGAAAGAGACAGAACAGAGGGAGAGAGAGAGAGACAGACATGGCAAGGAAGAGGAAAGGGACAAACATGGGAAGGGAGAGAGACACAAACATAGTTGGGTGAAAGAGACGGGGGGGGCGCCACGGGGGAAGCCCGCACAGGGCGCCGGAACACTTAAGGCCGGCCCTGCCTACGACTGAATCTGAATTTGATAGTTGTATTAACCATTGATAAGGATCTATACAAAATATCAATTTGTGTGATCTACACACAAGGAGCTGTATAAGGGATGTGAGAGTTAAAAAAAAATGTTTATACCGATTTTACATACTCACTGTGTTCTTACAAGTGTGCTTTGCACTGTCCCCATATTTTACACTTAATTGTTGTGAGCTTATGTGTCAGTGTTTCACTAGGAGATTTGCTTTTTTTTGCACTTTATATTGGCATATATGCACTTTAATGATTTGCACATTCACTCCACTTTGGTATTTCTTTGCACTTATCAGCACAATTGAAATATTGTGTGCACTTTAACGTCACTTATTTTATAAATAAGATATTTTATTAGCAGGACAACTGTGTGCAGGCTATTTTTGTCTATTGGCAGTGCAATGTTCAGCAGGTCTATTTTGCCTCACTTGTCACTTATTTTATTAGCAGGTTTACTGTCCCTTTGTTATGCTTTTGTGCAATGTGCGTGCTGTGTGTGTGCAACGTGGGTGCTTGTGCATGTCCTACATGTGCAATGTGGGAGATAGGGCAAATCCTGTGTGCAGTGTGGGTTCCTGGGGCATGTCATGGGTGTGCAATGTGGGTGAGTTGGCATGTCCTGGGTGTGTAGGGTTGCCACCTTTTCCTCAAAAAAATACCTGTCATGGCTGTGGGTTAGTGGGGGCGGAGCCAAAAAAGGGTGGGGTCACAAGGGGTGGCAAAAGGGACAGGGGCACTCAAATGTCCCACCCATACCAGCTCAATTCTGGTAAAGCATTATTTGATATCCCCTTATCACAAATTTCCCATTTTTTCCATTTCTCCCGCATCTCCCATTTTTGTCTCTCTCTTTCTCATACCCCATTTTTCTCAGAGCGAGAATATCCTGTTTGTCCATTTCTCGCTCGTTCATGTAGCCTATTCTTGTCACGTAAGCTGTCCTTCTTGTAATAGTGTATAAAGTTATGTGTTTTTCTATGTAGGGAGAGCAGTCTAGCTCCTCTTGTGCACATATAATAAAATCTGCTTATTTCAACTCTTGTGAAGAATCTGTGTCTCAAAGTTACTGAGCATTCACAATACAAAGATACATGTACACAGTCACATATATACACACACAAACACACACATATATACTTATATTTATATATATATATATATATATATATATATATATATATATATATATATATACACAGACACATATACGCACACACAGACATATACATACATATACACACATACACATATATACGCACACACAAGTACAAAAACACATACAGTAATGCCTCTTTGTACATCCCCCATGCCTTCCAACTTCTTTTACTGCTCCATTCAGTTTTTGTACCAATTTTAGCCCCAAGGTTTTTTTTAGCCAGCTCTCACTGCTCTCTCCCCCATTTTTCCACCTCCTTTTCTAACAGAACCTTTTTTGGCTCAGACCTCAGTCAGCGCTGCTCAGTAGTATGTGCACTGAGGTTTGAGACCAATAGACCTGCAGCTCTAGATGCATTATCTGTAAGAGGGATCAAAAAAATATACCTAACAAGTGCATTAGAGCTTTTAGCAGACTGCATGGAGGTCCCCCGCCAATTGCACTCTATACTCATTGTCGCCTGAGGCTCCAATGAGGCTTCCCCCGGCGCTCTGCTTAGATAGAAGAATCCAGGGCAGGAGGCAGCAGCTCCCCGAGAGACATTAGACAAGCGCCTAGTTTGACTATGGGTAGCGTGTGATTCTGGTGCTATGGCAAGGGATGTGCGGGAAATAACAAAAGGAGTGCAGGAGGAACGGAGTGGCGAATGTGTTGGCTCAGACCATTTTTTTTTTAAATTTTTTTTTAAATTTTTGTTAAACAAACGTTACATTCAATGCATCTATAGTCATTTCAGCCTAAGTACATTACATATAAATTATACAGCTTCTTAGACTTAGATAGATGTTAGGACTATTGCATGTAATGAACTAAAACAAGACTTACTAACATATAGCGAGGAGCTTAGCACCTTCCACATTTATCTAATTTATATTCAATGGACCACTAAGGAGGGGGGGGGGGGCGGCTACTAAAGGACCCAGGTGTGAAAATGTAATATCTTATAAGTAATGTTTAGAATGCCCCAGGGGTGATCGTAATTTCAGGGGGATTCGTACTGCAAGATCCCACCTGCAAATTTCTGTTTTCCTTCTTTTCCCCTTCCTTCCCTCTCCCTCCCTCCCCTTCTTCTCCCTCTCCTTCCCACCTCTCTTAGTATTTGGGGGGTTCATGCTGAGGTCCCACCTACAGTTCTTCCCTCCCCGTTGCTATCTAGATGTTATTGATGTTATTATGTTTGTCAACCCAATTGGTCCAGGGAAGCCATTTTTCCTCAAATTTTTTATTGTTTTTATTTTGGAACGATATACCTCTTTCCATATTATATTGATATTTCAATTGGGCTATTATTTGGGACTTTGGGGGCCTTAAATTTTGCTTCCAGTATCTCGATATTATTGTTTTTGTAGCCATCAAGATCTGAATAATTAGGTATTTCTTCTTAGATGTGAAGTTAGATAAATTAAAATGTAGCAGTGCTAATGCCATGTTTGGCTCTATATAATTTCCACTGATTTCTGATAAGATTTTCAAAAATGTCCTCCCATAGGGGATCAAAAAAATATACCATATATGTCTGGACGTTCCTATGTCGGTGTTACAACGCCAACATTGGCTAGAATTCGTGGGATTGATTTTATTCATTATTTTTGGGACTAGGTGCCATTGATGTAGGATTTTATAATGTAGCTCTACTATATTTATACAGTGAATTGATTTTTTTACTTCTTTTATTGAGGTGGCCCAGATTTCTTCTGCATTAACTACCCCTATGTCTCTCTCCCAGTTTGTCCATGCTTTTGGTTTTATTTCTTTATCCTTAAGATTTAGAATATCAAGACATCGAGAAATAGATATGCCTTTCGCACTGGGAGCTATAAATATAATTATTTTATTTAAGTAGATATCTTTACTGTCTGTTATCAAATCGTGCATTAAATCGTTTTTTATCCGAAGATAATTAAAGATTTCGCTAGCTGGGATCTTTGATTCCCACTGAATCTGTGGGAAGGGTTTAAGGCTCTGATTTTCCAGCAGATCTGCAATTAAAATAATTTTCCCTTTCCACCTATTCAGATTTAGATTTTCCATATTTAATTCTAGAATTTTTATAGGACAGAAGGGTAAGACTTTATCTGCTAACTTATTATTTTTTTTAAATACAAGCCAGTACGACAGTAAGTCCCTTATATGCGGGGTTTTTATCTTTTGAATTAATTGTTTTGTGGACTCAGTGTTGGCCCAAAGAGCCAGGGGGATTTCCTCTACCTTCAGCTCAGCCAACTCGGCATAGTAACACGGCTCCATTTTGGCTAGGGGGTCCTGCCATCACTGCAGATGCAGCAATTGTGTCGCCTGATAATATTTAACAACATTTGGCACTGAGAGGCCACCTCTATCAGAATGTTTTAATATATGGGACATTTGCGATTCTTGGATGCTTGTGATCCCAGATATATCTCAAAAGAAGTCTCTGCAACATTCTCAGTTTTATGATAGGGATCCTGAGATGGGCCATTCGAAACAAATATGTCCATTTAGGCAAAAGATATGACTTTATGACATTTACTCTGCTGAGCCATGATATTCCATTGGTCCTCCAGTCCCTAGATAGTTTTTCACTAGAATATTTGTATAGTTTGTCAAAATTTGTGGCCATTAAATCTTCAATCTTTTGGTGTAATAACTATTCCCAGATACTCGAATCCTGTTGTGGTCCAAACAAAGGGATTTGTCGCCGTTAGTTGGTTTATCGCTCTTACATCAAGATTTACAGGCATTGCTTGTGATTTTCTGGGGTTTAATTTATAGTTGGAGCCCCTGCCGTACAATTCTATTTCTATCATAATGGCTTCCAGGGAGCTCTCAGGGTCTGACAGGGTCAAAATAATGTCGTCAGCAAATAATGTCCTACCCGCGTTCCCTTAATCTGAGTGTTATCTCTGATTTTTATTGCAAGGACCTCTAGGGTTAAGATATAGAGAATTGGGGCCAAGGGGCCATTTTTTATCGCAAACCAATCCGCGGAGATGCCAGGACCCACTGTTCTAGCCGTTGGGCCATGATACAAAGCCATGATTGCCTCCTTTATTGGTCCGACAAGGCCAAATCCATCCAGGGTTCGGCTCATGAATCCCCAGCTGACCCTGTCAAACGCTTTCTCAGCGTCAAGTGACAGGATCAGCTGGGGAGTCCCCCTTTCACCCACATATCCCAGCAAATCTATCAGTCTCCTTGTGTTACTATTAGCTGAGCGGCCGGCGACGAAGCCCACCTGGTACTGATGGATAATCAGTGGTATTATTGACTTAAGTCGATTTGCTATTATTGAAGAATAGATCTTTGTGTCAGAGTTTATTAATGATATAGGTCGGTAATTTGCTGGGTCTGATGGATCTTTTGCAGGCTTCAATAAAGGTGAGACTGCCGCTTGAAGCATTTCTGAAGGCATCTTGCACCTATCTCTGATTTCATTAAAAGTATTTGTGAGATGTTGAGATATATCCGCTTTAAATTTTTATAAAATATGTTAGAAAATCCATCAGGACCAGGAGCCTTTTTAATTTCATGTGGTTTATCACCTGGATCGTCTCCTCTAGTTTAAAAGGTTGATTAAGTTCCATTAATTGCTCTGGCATCAAGGAGGGTAGAGTTATATTACCTAAATATTGATCAATCTAATTTTCTGAAGGTGATTCAGGAAGCATATATAACTGTGAATAAAAGTTGTTGAATGCATTGCCTATGTCCCTTGGGCTGGTATTACTTGTCCCCTGCCAAATGATCTTTGTGACCCTAGCTTTGGCTTTTTTGTTTCTTCATTTATTAGAATTTTGTCAGCTCTATTGCTCTTTTGGTACCACTTTTGATTCAGTTTCAGCAAAATAAAATTAACTCTTGCCATTAGTAAAGCATTGATTTTATCTTTGGTATGGTCTATCAGGAGGGCTAGTTTCCTGGAAGGGGCGAGTTTGTTATTCATATTCAATTTATATAATTCCAAGTTAAGTTGATTAATTGATGCACCCTGTGTTTTATTTATTTCCGTATTTAATTTTATCAGATAACCTCTAGCTACACTTTTAAAAGCACACCAGACAGTAGAGCTGGATATGTCCACTGTAACGTTTTCCTTAAAGTATAGCTTGAAAAATGAGGGTAGAGATTCTACATTTATCTCGTCCTGCAGCAATCTCTCGTTTAATCTCCAGCTTGGGATCTGTCTCTGTTCTTTTATTACCCCCAACTCAAGTTCAACTGCGGAATGGTCGGACCAAGGGATATACTTTCTTTCTATGTTTTGGCAATACTGCAATGTTTGAGATTTTACCATAAAGTAATCCAGACGGGAGTAGGAGAGATGAGGGTTTGAATAAAATGTGTAATCTCTCTCATCAGGGTACCAAACGTCGTATATTTCAAATTTAGCTATGGTTTTTTGAAGATGGAGAGCGCCTGATCTCATTGTTGGAGTTATTCTAGCTCCTTTTTGAACTCTTTTATCTAGGTCCGCATCCATTACGCAGTTTAAAATGACGAACAGAAATAGAATACACTGCGCCTTTTATGTGAAAAGAGTAGCAGCACCGAAACACAACCAGTGCTTCACTCCTGGTAAAAATTTTTACAAACAATACACACAACGTGAACAGTGCGCTTCCCAAAAACACTACACACTTGTATTTACCCTATACGTGGAGGCAATCCTCTCCGTAGTATGCAAAGGGAAAAAGAATAAAAAAACTCTTATAGTGTAGTATATTTATAAAATATAAAGTGATATAAGTGCGTAAACATAGACACACTCACATTTTACTGAGCAGTATCCTGCTCAGTCTATAGGGTGTTCGGGAGCCCCTCGTGGGGTCTTGGATAAAGCTCCCCTCCCAGCTAACCGACATTGTGTTGGTTATTACTCTGAATCCTCTCTGAATCCTCTTCCCTCCCACCTCTCCCTCACCCCTGTAACTATGATGTGTTTAGTGAAGTAGTAATTGAGGAGTTAATACTGATGTATTAAATATGTGGGCGTGACGTGTTCGTATGTGAGTATCTACTGTGATTAAATAAATGACAGTAATTAACGGTTAAGCTATTTGGTGTCTATTAATAGTGATAAGTGAAAATTAGAGTATTAGTGTAAATAAGTTTAAGTGATCGTATGTAAAGTGATAGGAGTATTAAGTGTCTAACAACAAATAAATTAATTGGAGTTACAATATGGAACAAGAGTAAGGAAAGGCGACTGAGGTCGATGGTATCCCTAGGGGGTGAGGGGGGGAATGGGGCCAACCTCACCGTATTCAACACCTCCCCCCAACTCGGTCATCCTTCTGCTTTAGTTGTATATCAAAGGTATTTAGAGGGAGCCACATCATCATTGTTGGCCTAAGCCCATCTTTCTCCTCTAAACATATTTTAAATAAGATAGAACATGTAGTGTTACCCTCAGATCCAGATTTTGTAATAATTCATAGTTCTAAGATTGGTACCCCCTAATTCCCCAGGGTCCTCATTTATCTACTGTGGGTAAGCCCCCTTTCCCTCTCTTCACCTCCCCTCCCTCTTCTACTAGTTAGGTATTGTCTTAAAAAGCATTTGTTCTAATTATCACAGTTTTTAATCCACGTGTTCACTTTTTCCGGGGTGTCATATACAAGCGTTGAGTCTTCATATTGGATTATTATTTTTGCTGGGAAACCCCAACGGTAGTTAATATGTTTTTCCCTCAGCATTTTTGTGACTTCCATGAATGATTTCCTGAAGTCTCTAGTAGCTCTAGATAAGTCCGTATAACATTTTATGTGCTGGTACTTTTGTGGCAGGTTTGATGGTTCTCTGAAAGCTGCTGCGAATTTATTTTTAAAGTTGCTTCTGGTATCCCCTTCGGTTTCAGTATTCTGTGTAGACGCTCAATTATGGTGTCTTGAGTTAAGTCATTTATTTTTATTTCTCTACAGAAATCCATAAAATATTCCTCCAGTTCTATTTGAGTTATTTTCTCAGAGACTCCCCTTATTCTTAAGTTGATCCTTCTATCTCTGTCTTCCATATTTTGAATGGAGAGTTCCAGGGATTTGATCTTACTGATCATTTTTTCGATCTTGGTCTCAGCTTGGTCGAATTGTGCCTGGGATCTACTAAGATTTTTTTCATTTTGTTCAATTTTCTGTCCTAGTCTCTTTATTTCTACTGTAATATCTTTGGTATTATTTACCATCTCCTTCCAAAGTTGGGAGAACTGAGTTTCTAGGAAATATTTTAATGAATCCATAGTTGTTTCTCTAGTTTCTGTTTCACTAGCAGAATCTGAGTATAGTTTTGATTGTTCTAGTTCATTTTGTATAATTGATATATTTGTTGTTTCTTATAGGTTGTCCAAGCTGGAAGTTTTGTGCGAGACAGGTGAGAAAATTGATGCCAGTTTTTTCCCCTTTTCTTTTCCTTCCATTTTATCCAGACACTTATCAGCTTTTTTTTTGGGGGGGGGGGGGGGGGGGCTTTATCCACAGTTTTTTTTTAAGCCATTGTATGTGTTTTATTTTACTGGGTCGTTTCTACTCCACCTTTTTAATTGTTAAGGGTACAGTTAATTAAGGACCTTCGGGAGCTACCCCTCCCAGTTTTAACTGCTTCTTATTCCAGAAGTATTTTTATAACATACTTATTCTACACCCGTCAGTTTTTATCCTGAATCTTCCAACAATTGATAAAGATTTTTATATTTGCACGTTAAACAGTTCACTGTGCAACAGTAATTTTAGATAGTTAGCAGTTATTTCATAAGACATTCGTTATCATTAAAATTTCCTCATTCAGTTAAGCACAGCTCTGGCTTTTCATGTAAGAATAAGTTCAGTTTATATTTACATGTGTTCGTACCTAAAAACCAGCACTTAAGAACAAAGAGATACTCTTCTGCACTCTTGTTTATGTGCATCTATTTCTCGGGTCCTTGTCAGAGCTGTTATGTAAACAGTTACCTCATTCAGTTGTGCACAGATCTGCCATTATCAGAAAGGAATGCATGTGTCTATTCATGGGATCAACCCTTTAGTGCTTAAAACAGACAGGTATTTTTCTGCAAACTTATTTATAAGCATATATTTCCTGTGTTCTTATCAGAGCTGGTAATTAAGAACCCTGGTAGCTAGGCGTAGTTGTAGCTTTAAGGGCATGTATGTGTGTGGGGTAGAAAATATGATAGACAGCAGTTGGGGGCGGGGTTTTCTAATTGTTTATAAATTGTCTGTACTTTATTCCTCTTCAGCCATTTTCCCCCAAAATCGGTGTGAGACACTTAGATAAGAAATTCCTTGTTTTTTATCTGAAGTTTACCTGTCAGGTGCCTGGAGCATGGATGTGGAGGGGATCCTCGCAGCTCTCAGGTCTGCCTCAGGTGGATGGTGGCAGGCAGCTTCAGGTGCAGTTTTCACGGCTGCAGGCTGCCCCTGCGGTGAATCAGGATGGGGGAAGCGGCAGACATAGCGCCCGGCGGCGCTCCCACCTGCCTGCGAGGTTTAGCCCAGGCCGGGCACCTCTTTCGGCGGGCAGAGGGGGGGTGCTGCGGCCCAGGCCCCGGTGGTAAGCGCTAGCCCGGTGGGGCCCATGCCCGCAGCGGGCCCCACTGGTGGGGCCCATGCCCACCTGCAGTCGGCCCGGAGCGCTCCGCTGGGGACTCCGGTGCCCGTTAGGTCCCGATCGAGGCCCTCTCCTGCGGTGGAGGGGCCTCGTTTTTCAGTGGGCCTTTCCCTGTCGGCGCCGCATGGTGCAGCTCGTGGGGAGCGGGCTGCTACCACGCGACATCAGCCAGCAGCTGATTCGTCCAGGGCTGCCACGAGGTCCAGGGCAGCCCGGATAACCCCCCTTTCTCTTCCCTCGACGCAACGTTCAGCCAGGAAAAGTGGATCTCGTCGGGCACCGCGCCACGTGAGTACGCTGCAGGCTTCTAAACGGAGGGCCCTGGGTTTACCTCCAGGCGATGGGGGGCAGGTTGTGGCTGGCTGCCATAGCGGCTGTGAATCCTCTGAGGAAGATAGTGCTTCCTCTACCTCTTCTGCTCCCCCTAGTCACCCACCTGGGCCTAGCAACATGGTTCCTGCGGTTGGGCCTCATCCACTGAAAGGAGGATGGTCAGATTTAACACTCCCTTCTTATTTTCAGGATTTTTCTACTACACTACAGCCTGGCTCCATCCCTCTTGCGTGCGAGGCGGGGGCCACTACTGTTATACAGCCCTCTGTGGGTTCTGCGGCTGCTGTGGCTGGTGAGTGTTCCATTCCTTTTCCCTGGGGGGTTGCGCAAGGGAGCAAAGGCGAGGGTGGGTTTTATGCAGGGATTGCGTGGTTTGTTAGAACAGGCGCAGGGACCCCCATTGAACACACAGGCAGCTAATATTGATTCGCAGATTGGAGCGGTTTGGGGTTCTCGTCCAGGCATTGGTGGGGCGGTAACGCCAGCGTCGTTTGGTCCGGTTGCGGTGCCTCTTCCACCGGTTACCACGGCAGTTATCCCTCAGGCCACGGCGGCAAGCATTGACACAGACCCAATGGAAGGCACTTCAATGACTGCCGCCGAGGTCCCTTCGCCGGTGGTTGACCCAATGACAACGGTGGCACCGATAGCGCATGGGGCTACTTACATGTGCTGGTCTGGGCCTTTAGGGTTGCACGTAAAACAAGAGGTGTGTGAAAAAATATGGCGTAGGGAATTTTTGGAGATTTATTCGCTCCTTCCCTTGGAGGAGGTTCCTCCTCCCGAGAAGGAGCTAAAGGAATCTGAAAAAGAAAAGGAAAAATATAGATACCGTAAGATCCCCAAGACCTTTGGTAACTGGGTTAGGGCTTTCTCCATTCTGGCCAGCATTATAGGGGAGAAGCCGCCTAATAGGTGCTCTGCTCTTTTTTGTTATCAGGACATGATTTGGCATGCCTGCAGAGTGTACGGGGGGTTAGGGTGGTGGCGGTACGACGAGCAGTTCCGCCAACACTTGGCCGTACGTCCCACCCTGGACTGGGACCAGATGGACATCGGGCTCTGGCTGGCCATCATGACCAGACGCGCTTCCCACCAGGGAGGGTTGTCGTCCTTTCTTGGTGGGGCCGGTGGGATGGGGTCACCCGCCCCACCGGCCTCTACGCGGCGCAGCGGCGGTTGTTGGAAATACAACGACGGTCAATGCAAGTGGGGGGGCGGGGTGCCGGTTTAGACATGAATGCTCTGGTTGCTGGGTAGCTCACCCAGCAACCAGGTGCTTTAAGAAGGGTAAGTTGGGAGACAGGGCAGACTTGGGTGAAAAAGGGGAGGACGCCAGTGGACGCCATCGCGATGGGTCCTTGGCTAAGTAGGTACCCTAGAAAAACAAGACAGAGTAGGGGCGCATGTACCGGGAAGAGAAACAAAAAAACAACAATAGTGCAACACAGTTTAAATATAATTGGATGTATAGTAAATCTCTACAGGGGTGCACTCACAAACGGATATTGAAATCAGGCTCATCAGAATATTGTAGTCAGTCGGTTTTAATCATTTCCATCTAAAAAACACATTAAAAAGCCATTGCGCAGTGGCTAACACAAACCAGGCAATAAAAACAATGAATACACGTACAAAATATAAAGCACTTAAAGTGCAACTTGTGTGAAAAAGTCCCGAGAGGTAAAACTTCTTTCCTGCTGCCACCAGGATAAGACACTCAGGCTCTTTTCTTTGAAGAAATAAACAGCTGGATCCACTTCTCAACGCGTTTCGCCGGCTCTGCTGTCGGCTTCCTCAGGAGATTGGTGCTTTGTGCAAATTTGCAAATAAAGTGCTGAAAGACTGTAGCTAGGAAAACGCCTTAAAAAGGCTTCACAAAATACAATAACGTAGAACACCTGTAAAAAACACACAAATTAGGAAAGGGCACTTGTCTATGACGCAAGTGGGGGGAGGAAAAAACCCCACTATGCGTCCAGACTATGCGCGATCACGTGACCCGGACTGGAGAGAAGGAACCTACCTCCCTAACTATCCTCCCCGTCTCTAGCTGTCACTCAGCGTGTAGGCTGACTCCCCATGACGTGACTTCTAGCGTCTATCCATAACCAACGAGAAGCGTTGGATAGATAGTCCGGGACACGTGACCTCCCGTCCAACACATACTGACTTACATAATACAGAAACCTGACAGATCTATACACAAACGCCTTGCCTCTAGAGATAATGAGCAATGAACCTTATCATATTGAAAAAAAGAAGATCAATCAAAAAAAATGTAACCAAAAAAATGTAAATGAAAGGTGAATGAAATAAAAATGATGATGGAAAATAATAATAGAGAAAAGAATAATAATTGACAAGTGGAAAAGGGGAGGAAGAAAAAAGATAATAATGCAGAGGAAAAAAAGGAGGAATTAAAAGGAAAAAATAAAAAGGAAAAAATAAAATAAAATAAAAAGAAAAAATAATTAAAAGGAAAAATAAATAAATAAATGAGTGGGTAAATAAATGGGAAAGATGTTGAATAGATAAATGAATAAATGAAAAAAAAAAATGGATGTAATGATAATGAAAAATAGAAAAAGAAAAAAGAAAAGAATGAAGAAATGAAGAATGGAAGAGTAATTATAATGGAGAATAAAATGTATATATGTGGTGTGAAAGAAATATATGGATAAATACTGAAAATAATAAAGAAAAAAATGAAAATGGAAAAAATGAAAAAAAGGAAAAAAAGGAAAAAAATGGGAGAAGTGTATGCAGGATAAAAAATATATAAAAAATATATAGAAAATATATATAAAAAATATATATAAAAAAAATATATATATAAAAAATAAAATAAAAAATATATTAGTCTACAAAAAGTAAGTGGCTCAGCGTGTGGCAGTATCTGTGTACATACTAACACATCGATAACATTCGAATGCATAATATACATAAATTTATACAAGTGACATCAATTAATAGGATATGGGAAACCAGATTATACATTGTATATAATGAGGACTAATAGTCCTATAGAATTACAGTATACCCTATTGACAAACAAGGGTGTTATATTTTGAACATTTAGAGGTAACTGATATGGACCTATAGTCTTCGATGGTAAGAGGCTGTGAAAACATGGAGACGTCTGTTAGCATATCAGAGACAAAATCATTAGAGTGGTATGGTAGGTTGCCCAGAGAGGGAAGAGATGACTTTATATAGGTCAGTGATCAGTGAAGTTTAGAGATAGCCCAAAGGAAGGTTCAATTTAAATGAAGGACAGAATATCCAATTCAGTGTTTAGTCCACCATTTTTAAAGGTTTTAAATTTAAAGATCCATTCAGTTTCTTTTTTGGATAGTGTTTCTGCATGATTTTCTGCATGATTTCCCCCTCGCCAGTGGGGGTCTATTTTGTCAATTGCGAACGCTGAAAATGTGTCTAGTGTGAAAGCTCTACATTGATTGCAGTGAATAGGAATGCTGTGTTTCTTACTTTTATTTCTAATGCCCCCTATATGTTCCAATGCTCTTACTTTAAATTTTCTTGTGGTTCTCCCTATGTATTGTGCATTACAGGCACATTGTAGTAAATATATAACATTTTCAGATTCGCAACCGACAAATTTTTTAATATCATACACATGACCTGTATTCGTACAGGTGAACTTTGTTATCTTTTTTGGTTGTTGTTTTAGAAGTTTGCATAGTTTGCATCTCCCACATTTATGAAAGCCATAATTTGTGCCAAAGAACTGTCTGCTTACTGTAACTTGTTTCGGCAGGACACTTGGAGCTAAAAACTGTTTAATGTTTTCTGTTTTTTTATAAATAATCTGAGGTTTTGTCGGAATGTGGTCTTTTAAGATCTCGTCTTGTTTAATTATATGCCAATGTTTTTCTAAGGTTTTTTTAATTCGATTTGCTCCACTATTGTATTTTGTCAGGAAGGCAAAAGAGAAATCGTTTTTCGTACTCAAGGGTTTAGGTTTATCTTTTATTAATGTTGCTCTCTCCATATTCTGTACATCATATAAACTTGTGCTCAATAGAGTTTGTGGATAGTTTTTTTCCTGGAATTTTTTAATAAGAGTACTGCTTTGTCCGAGAAATTCTCCATCAGAAGTGCAATTTCTCTTAAGTCTCATCATTTGGCCTTTCGGGATGTTGTTCAACCAGCTCGGATGGTGACAACTTGAGTAGTCAATATAACCATTGCCATCAGAAGGTTTAAAATAAGTTTTGGTTAATACCTTGTTGTCCTCTATGTACAGGGTTAAATCTAAAAAATCTATGGTGTCATCTTGTATGTTAGAGGTAAAGTGAAGTCCGTGCTGATTACTGTTTAGGTGCAACACGAAGTCCTGTAGGGACTCCCTGTTGCCACGCCAGACAATCAGCACGTCATCTATATAGCGGCGCCAGAGCACGAGGCTCTCCCCGAATGGATTATTATTCCAAATGTGGTCTGCTTCCCAGTCTGCCACAAAGATATTTGCATAACTCGGGGCGAACCTTGTGCCCATGGCAGTCCCGCATAACTGGAGATAATATTGACCCTCAAACCAGAAATAATTGTGATGAAGTATAAACTCTATACATTTGAGGATAAAGCTACACTGTTCTGTTGCCATATTTTCATCTTTGGAGAGGGCATTCCTGACTGCTGAGATGCCTTTATCGTGTGCTATCACTGTGTAAAGTGAAGTCACGTCTACTGTAGCCCATAAGAACTCATCCGACCATTGAAAGTCATTCAGAATACTAAGTATCTGTTTTGTATCTCTAATATAAGAGGGAGCCAAGGGTACATATTTCTGAAGAAAATAGTCAACATATTGTGATGTATTACTGGTAAGTGAGTCGATCCCACTAATGATTGGTCGACCTGGGGGATTTAACGGATTCTTGTGTATTTTTGGAAGAAAATAGAAAACTGCAGTTTTTGGATATTTGTTATTAAGAAACATAAACTCTTTGTTATCGATTATACCTTTTTCCTTTCCCTTTTTTAATAATGAGCATAGACCATCGCTAAAGTTTTTTGTTGGATTATATTTGAGTTTTTTATAAGTTGAATTGTCACTTAAGATTCTATTGGCTTCTGTGATGTAGTAGTCTTTACTCATCACTACTGTGGCTCCCCCTTTATCAGCTGCTTTTACCACTAGGTGGTGTTTATCCTGTAAACTTTTAAGTGTTGTGTGTTCCGACTTAGATAAATTAAATTTCTTTCTTTGTTCAGTCTCGATACCTTCGAAATCTTTAAGTAATAAATCTGTGAACACTTTAAGGTGTTCACTTTTTTCACTTTGGGGGTAGAAGCGTGACTTGGGACGCAAGCCTGTATGTACAAAACCATTACCTTCTGAATTTGTGACAATTTCAGAGTCTTTTTTTATAAAGAATCTTTTTACAGTTAATTTTCTGAGAAATCTTTGCGTATCCATGAATAGGTCAAATGTACTCGGACCTCTCATAGGTGCAAATTTTAGCCCTCTAGATAAAAGTTTGAGTTCCATGGGCTCTAAATTAACCCCCGAGATGTTAATGATTTCTTTAGTTTTAGTGTTATCATCTATTCTGAGTCTGCCTCCCCTTCCTCTCTTTCCTCTAGTTCCCTGTTGCGTCTCTTTCTTTTTAGTGGAGATTGGTAGAGTGCAGAGAACCGGTTGATTTTCTGATGTTTCGGGAAGGGGTCTATTTCCCATATGTTTTCTTTTTGGGATGGCCCCCTCTCTAAAAAAGACCTGTTTTGATTATGGGTTTGAACTGGTTTCTCTTCCTCTCTTTGTGAATATCTGTATTGAGTTGATCTTTCTTCATCTCTTTGTGGGTATCCATATTGGTTTCTCCCACTTCTTTCTCTTATGGATGGTCTTGAACTCATAGGGTTCGTGGGCATGGCAAACTTCCTATATTTCTCAGGTGAAAACCTCGAGTAATAGGGGCTATATTGTTTGTATTCTCTATCATTATCTTGGAATCTTCTGTTCCTAAATGGGGGTCTTTCTTGTTGTCTATTATAATTGGAATTTCTATATGTCTCATATGGGGCTCTATTTTGATAAGTAGAGTCTTTCTTCCAAGTATTTACCCCATCCCTTGTATCTCTTTCGGGTCTTAAGCTCCACTTCCTATTTACACCCTTTAGGTAATCAAATTTGTCCCTTTTTAATTTTCTGCTTTTATTAGAAGTGATATTTTCTTCTAATTATTTATTTTTTCCTTTTTATTTTTTCCTTTTAATTCCTCCTTTTTTTCCTCTGCATTATTATCTTTTTTCTTCCTCCCCTTTTCCACTTGTCAATTATTATTCTTTTCTCTATTATTATTTTCCATCATCATTTTTATTTCATTCACCTTTCATTTACATTTTTTTGGTTACATTTTTTTTGATTGATCTTCTTTTTTTCAATATGATAAGGTTCATTGCTCGTTATCTCTAGAGGCAAGGCGTTTGTGTATAGATCTGTCAGGTTTCTGTATTATGTAAGTCAGTATGTGTTGGACGGGAGGTCACGTGTCCCGGACTATCTATCCAACGCTTCTCGTTGGTTATGGATAGACGCTAGAAGTCACGTCATGGGGAGTCAGCCTACACGCTGAGTGACAGCTAGAGACGGGGAGGATAGTTAGGGAGGTAGGTTCCTTCTCTCCAGTCCGGGTCACGTGATCGCGCATAGTCTGGACGCATAGTGGGGTTTTTTCCTCCCCCCACTTGCGTCATAGACAAGTGCCCTTTCCTAATTTGTGTGTTTTTTACAGGTGTTCTACGTTATTGTATTTTGTGAAGCCTTTTTAAGGCGTTTTCCTAGCTACAGTCTTTCAGCACTTTATTTGCAAATTTGCACAAAGCACCAATCTCCTGAGGAAGCCGACAGCAGAGCCGGCGAAACGCGTTGAGAAGTGGATCCAGCTGTTTATTTCTTCAAAGAAAAGAGCCTGAGTGTCTTATCCTGGTGGCAGCAGGAAAGAAGTTTTACCTCTCGGGACTTTTTCACGCAAGTTGCACTTTAAGTGCTTTATATTTTGTACGTGTATTCATTGTTTTTATTGCCTGGTTTGTGTTAGCCACTGCGCAATGGCTTTTTAATGTGTTTTTTAGATGGAAATGATTAAAACCGACTGACTACAATATTCTGATGAGCCTGATTTCAATATCCGTTTGTGAGTGCACCCCTGTAGAGATTTACTATACATCCAATTATATTTAAACTGTGTTGCACTATTGTTGTTTTTTTGTTTCTCTTCCCGGTACATGCGCCCCTACTCTGTCTTGTTTTTCTATTGTCAAGTGCCCGAGGAGCACTTTTACGGGTGCTGCAGTGCCAGAGGAGGAGTATAATTTAATTACCATTTCACTTTATTCACTATTTTGTTCACTGTTTATATTTGGGTTAAGTGTCACACTTTCTTTCTAAGTAGGTACCCTAACCAGAGTTAGGATATCCTCCTCAAGGGGATTGGAGAGGGTTTTTGGATCCCCTTTCAAGACCGGGAGGTTCAGCTCTGCTTACGGAACCTGCGTTCGGTTAAGGAACATCTGGGGGTGATTAAAGAAAAGCTGGGTAAGGAGGTTGCCGCTGGGCGCATGGCTGGTCCTTACGACCACCCCCCATTGGCTAATCTGAGGGTTTCCCCGTTGGGTGTGGTTCCCAAAAAAGAGAAAGGAAAATTCAGGCAGATACACCATTTATCGTACCCTCATGGCGGTTCGGTGAATGAGGATATCGACGCTGAACTGTGTAAGGTTTCCTACGCTTCGTTTGATTCTGCGGTACGAATGGTGAGAGCAGCGGGCCCGGGGGCGTTTATGGCCAAGACGGATATTGAGTCGGCTTTCGGCCTGCTGCCGGTCCACCCGGCTTACCATCACCTATTGGGTTGTCACTTCGAGGGTAAATTCTACGTGGACTTGAGTCTTCCGATGGGATGCTCTATTTCATGCTTTTACTTCGAATGCTTTAGCACTTTCTTGGAGTGGGTGGTCAAAGTAGAGGCGGGATGTGAGTCTATACTGCATTACCTTGATGATTTCCTTTTGGTCGGCCCTTGTGACTCTTACGTTTGTGCCAACCTGCTGGGGGTAGTTGAAACAGTAACTCGGGGCTTTGGGGTCCCATTAGCCCGTGACAAAACGGAGGGTCCGGTGACCTGTCTTTGTTTTCTGGGCATTGAATTGGATTCAGTGGCGGGGGAGTGCAGGCTCCCTATTGATAAACTTGTAGGTCTGCGCGCTGATATTTCGGCGGAGATGGGTCTGCGAAAAATCCGGGTGCAACAGCTTCAGTCGCTCCTGGGCAAGCTTAATTTTGCATGCAAAATTATGCCTATGGGGCGGGTTTTCAATAGGCGTTTAGCGGCGGCTACGGCTGGTGTGCGCCACCCGATGCATTTTATTCGGCTAACGCGCCCTCTCATTGAGGACTTAGCTGTTTGGCGAATCTTCTTGGCATATTACAATGGTAGGTCATTGTGGCAGGCCCAGGAGGTGTCAAACAGTGATCTGCATCTGTTCACTGATGCGGCGGGTTCGGTGGGTTTCGGCGCCATACTAGGCAGTCGGTGGTGCGCAGCTCAATGGCCGGTGGAATGGCATTCGGTTGGGCTGACCAGGAACTTGGCGTTCCTTGAGCTTTTCCCCATTCTAGTAGCAGTGGTGCTTTGGGGGGACGTCCTTCGTGACAAAAAAGTGGTTTTCCATTGCGATAATATGGGTGTAGTTATGGCAATTAACAACCTTACGGCGTCATCTCCGCCAGTGATTCGCCTACTGCGCAAGCTGGTGCTGCAATGCCTTAGGTGTAACATAACTTGCAGGGCGGAACATATTCCTGGTGTTGTTAACGTAATGGCAGACCCACTTTCTCGTTTGCAGTGGGACGTGTTTTGGGCGGCAGCCCCTGGGGCGGATGCGGAAGGGTCTCGTTGCACCCCGGAGCTCTGGAGCCTTAGGTTGGAAGAGTAGCCCAATGGATCGGCCAATCGGTATCAGCAGCCACATGGTCACGGTATGGTAAGACCTGGAGTGACTGGCTCGGGCTCAAGCAGGCAAGGGGCGGTTTCCGAGACGACACTGATCGCCTACATGGTTTGCTTTGGCTGTTATGGTTTTGGGAAGCTTCGGGTTCCTCCCCTAACCTGGTGTCTGCTAGACTGGCTGGCATTAGTTTTTTGTTCAAGATGTCGGGACTTCGGGATGTGACCAAGGATTTTCTGGTTCGACAATCATTAAGGCGTTTCAGGAGGGGGTGCCCCAGAACACGGGATACTCGGGCGCCAGTATCGGAGGCTTTGTTGTTAGGTCTTTGCCAGACCCTGCCTTCGGTCTGTGTATCCGGGTTTGAATCGACACTTTTTCGTTTGGCTTTGCCTTTTTTGGGGCGCTGCGGGTGGGGGAACTGGTCTGTCCTTCAAAAAAGGTTATAGGGGGGATATTGTTCGAGGATGTAATCCGGGAACCGGGAAGTGTTCATTTCAAAATCAGACAATCAAAAACTGATGTCATGGCAAAAGGATCCTGGGTCACCCTTAGGGAGGTCACAGGATCTGCTGTGTGTCCGGTGGCTTGTTTCGACCTCTATTCCCTATCCCGTCCGTCGTCGGCATTACCTTTGCTGGTCCATCAGGATGGAGTCCCTCTTTCCCGTTACCAGTTTGTTCGGGTGTTCCGGTTAACTTTGGAAGCCATGGGGTTGAACAGTGCCGGTTTCGGGGGTCATTCGTTCCGTATTGGGGCAGCATCCGAAGCGGCTAGGTTGGGATTCACGGAGAGGGCTATTCAGCATATTGGTAGATGGGAATCCCGGCGCTTTGTGTCCTATGTTCGCCCGGATGGCCTAACTGCAGTGTCTTCTGCTTTGTCTTCTCAGGTACAGCATGCAGGAAGGTTTGGGTCATAGGCCATTCCCAAATCTTCTTGGCAAGAAGGAGGGCAGCTGTCCGTCCGGGGGGGGGAGCGTCTTGGATTCCTTTCTTCATCAGCTGAGGTGCGCTGGATAGGTATCAGGGGTATGCGGTGGGTCCGTTTGTTACCTGAACTGGTCCAGTTATCTAGAGTGTTGGGTCCTACCGATATCCTTTTAATTCACCTTGGAGGCAACGACCTTGGCTCCATCCCTGTGCTGGGTTTGTGCGAGTTAATAAAACAAGACCTCGCCAGGCTGCTAGTAATATTCCCTGAAGTTCGGCTGGTTTGGTCCGAACTAGTCCCACGGAACTATTGGCGCTGCGCGACCAATCAAAAAGCGATGGAGCGGTGTCGGATTAAAGTGAATAGGCAGGTGTCAAAATTCATTTTGAGAATAGGGGGGGTTCCCATTCGCCATCGTGTATTTGAAAGGGATGCAGCTGTGTTCTTTAGGAGCACCTAACAGAAGTCGGTTTGAATCTTTTTAACTTAGCTCTCCAGGGAGGTTTGGAAAAGGCCATGGCACTGGGTGGGGGTAGCTCCCGCTGATTTTAGGGTGTAAAACAGCGGGGCTGGTGGCGGGGGAACCTGTCCTTGCCAGTCAGGTTTTTTTTTATAAAGGTGGTCATGTGCAGATGTTGGAAGTTTGGGCTCAGCCCTCCCCTTACCTCGAAGGTGATACATCACCAATATAGGACGTGCCCACTGAGCTATTGGTTCGGCTAGTGGTAAGCATAGAGGAGAGGTAAAAAGGTATGGTGGGGTAAGAGACCCCTGGACGAGGGGGAGGGGAGTACCACAATTTAGTTATAGATGCCGGTTGCATCAAAATAAGTTGGTAGATTAATATTTGGGGATTGGCAAGGAGGTTTGCAGACATTTTGTTAGGCTGTGTTTTATTATGAAGAATTTAAAATGGTGGTGTGGCGTATACAGTCCTAACTAATATTTTATTTCTGTAAAATAAAAGTGCTGTGGCCTATTTACACCAAAATTCATGTCTCGTGTCTTTCTCAAGGGGAAGAAGGGGTAAAGTATGGGTCTGGTAACTGTGATAATATGCACTATCCCCTATACAACATACATGCTTTGCTCAGGTACTTCACTTAATTGATAGTTCTGTCAGCGTTATTACTGGTATGTCTTTAAACGCTTATATGCCTGTGTTTCCCGTGTACTTATTAGAGCTGGTGATATACATTTTACTCAGCTACTTCACATGATTAGTGGTTCTATCAGCGTTATTACTGATATGCCTTAAACGCTTGATAGTTGACTCACTGTTTAGCGGGGAAGATTCACCTGGAGGCACCGCTTGTTAAACTTCTTTTCTTTGTATGCTCCGATAGGATTCCCACCTCACGAGACCTCCACCCGCAACAGCCTGTGACGGGACGCCGCACGGATAGACCACACCGCCTCCTCTCTCTCCCCGGCAAAGTATCCCTCCACGCGGTAAGTCCGATATCTCTCTGGGCTCCGCTTTGCTGACGAAAGTCAGAGAGAGCTCCCTCAGTGAGACGCTACAGCATGCTCCGGCAGAAGATCCTTAGCCCACAGCCACCCCCCCCCTTGAAGTTCTACATCCGGAAAGACTCCCGGCTCAGACCATTTGTTCTGTAAGGGGCCACACAATTTCTGATGGCGGTCCTGCCCCCAAACACCTGCTGGGACACCAGTGAAGTTTTAAACGGTATTGAGCCTGACTGCGATGTTCCCTAATAAACTTTAATACCATGCTGTATTTTTTAAAGTATGGTTCTTGACCTCCCTCTCTTTTCAGCATTGTAGAATTCAAATAAAAAGGTGGATAAATATAACTATTGCACACGGTAAACATATGGGTGGGGCTTCTACTTGTGTGTGACTTGCACACGGGTGGGCACAATGATGCCCCTAAATCTTTTCTCACCCAGGGGCCCCATGATTTGTCAGTCCACCTCTGATTGGGGATTAATTGTAACCCCCCCATCACTGTGTGGGGGTTCTATTTATCAATGTGCCAGGGACTTGGTCATTCATTTTTGAGGGGCTGTGAATCAATTAGCAGGTTTCCAGCCTGGTTCATGTTAGCAGAGGGCCCTTGCTCGCATATTTATTATCAGTGCCTGGAGCATTGGCAGCTCCCAACCATTTTACTTATACTTGGGAGGGATGAGCTACTTGCTCTGGGCTACAACATGTGTTAAGGGTACCGGGGCCCATTTAGGGAGACCCCGGCACCCGGTTTTGAAAAGGGTGAACTTCTTTGTTTTAATTTATTTTTACATGGCTAAGTCCTAATCAACAGGTTCGAAGTTGAGATTTGAATTCGACTTTTAGTGAATAGACCCCATAGTGTTTAATAAATGCATTTGTAAGTATGTGGTACATAATGATATTATTAAACAAATCTACTGGTTAGTTGAACATACCTGTGAGTTTAGAGGAGTGCTCCAGAATCTCAGCAGCTGAGTCTCTCAGGTGAACTCCCAACAGCAAGCACAGCAGAGGCAGTACTGGCGAACTGCCAAACATCTTACTTGGCCCGCACATGTCTGTATCCACTAAACCTATATGGAACCAAGTTACATTACATCTGTCACTGAATAGTTCCAAAACTCTTCTGAGGATAGTGTTTCATGAATTCACAATTTCTAATGAAATTTCGTTTTCACTCTGATAAAGACCCCTCAGAGTTGAAATGTTGTCTCAAGTGGTGAGAAAAATTAAAAAAATCCCACAGTCATGATAATTTAAACTAAAATTCAACTTATCTGGAAGTGATAATTTAATGCAAGAGCACCTCTATATGCAAAATTATATGGTGCAATTATTGTCTGGCCCTTATTAAAATATGTACCCTAAATGTTTGAGCATTTACACTTAATGTACAATGTTTGAATCCTGTTATAGGTCCGTGGTCACATATTTTGTTTTGTGGAATTGCACACCCTATTTTCATAATAATGTTTGTTTTACCATTTCTTTCTTTTCACCTCATGGGTGAGCTCCTAGAAAGAAAGAAAAAATTGTATATGTCCGCTAAATCACTTCTTTTTTACATAACATTAGGTGCAAAGAGAGTAATGGTAAAACATTATTATGATAATAGGCTGTGCAATTACCTAAAACATAATGTGACCATTGACCTATAAAAAAATCCAGATAGATATAGTCAGTGTCAGAGTAGTTAAACCCTGGATGGCTAGACAGATATAAGCAGTGTCAGAGAAGTTAAACCATTGGTAGCTAGAAAGATATAAGCAGTGTCAAAGGAGTTAACCACTTGGTGGCTAGACAGATATAGGCAGTATTAGGAGTTGAACCTTTTATCCACACACAATCAGTCCGTCACTCACACTGACATACACACACACACATTCACTCACACTGACATACACACACTCTCACTCATACTGACATACACACACTCACTCAGACTGACATACACACACTCTCACACTAAATACACACACACTCACACTGACATACACACACACTCTCACACTAAATAAACACACTCTCACACTAAATAAACACACACTCACACTGACATACACAAACACACTCACTCACTCTGAAATACACACTCACTCACACTGACATACACACTCACTATCACTGACATACATACTCACTCACACTGACATACACACACACTCTCCCTCACTCTGACATACACACACACTCACTCACACAAAATACACACACACACTCATACTGACATACATACACACTCACTCACTCACACTGAAATACACACTCACTCACACTGACATACACAATCACTCACTCACACTGACATACATACTCAATCACTCACTCTGACATACACACACACTGACATACACACACTCTCACTGACATACACACACACTCACACTGACACACACACACACTCTCACTCACACTGACATAGACGCACACTCACTCACATTGACATACACACTCACACTAAATACACACACACTCACACTGACATACACACACTCTCACACTAAATACACACACACTCACACTGACATACACACACTCTCACACTAAATACACACACACTCACACTGAAATACACACTCAAACTGACATACACACACTCTCACTCTAACTGACATACACACACTCACTCACACTCACTCACACTGACATACACACTCATTCACACTCACTCACACTGACATACACACACTCACTCACACTGACAAACACACTCACTCACTCCCACTGACATACACACTCACACTGACATACACACCACTCACTCACACTGACATACATACTGAATCACTCACACTGACATACACCCACTCAAACTCACTCTGACATACACACACACACACTGACATACACACACTCTCTATGACATACACACACACTCACTCACACTGAAACACACACACTAACTCACACTGACTTAGACACACACTCACTCTGACATACACACACTAAATACACACACACTCACACTGACACTAAATACACACACACTCACACTGACATACACACACACTCTGACACTAAATACACACACACTCACACTGACATACACAAACACACTCACTCACACTGAAATACACACTCACTCACACTGACATACACAGATACTCACTCACACTGACATACACACACTCTCACTCACACTGACAGACACACACTCGCTCACACTGACATACACACTCACTCACACTGACATACACACACTCAAACACACTCACTCACACTGACATACACACACTCTCACTCACACTGACATACACACACAATCACTCACACTCACTCACACTGACATACACACTCACTCACACTGACATACACACTCACTCACACTGACATCCACACTCACATTGACATCCACACTCACACTCACACTGACAGACACACACTCACTCACACTGACATCATTCATTCACACTGACATACACACACACTCACATACAAACACACACACACTCAAAGTGACCTACACACACTCACTCAAACTGACATACACACACTCACACTGACATATAAACACACTTACTTACACTAACATGCACACACACTCACTCACACTGACATACATACTCACTCACACTGACATGCACACACACTCACTCACACTGAAATACACACATATACTCACACTGACATACACACACTTTCACTGACATACACACACACTTACTCTGACATACACACACTCACTCACACTGACATACACACTCACTCACTCACACTGACATACATACTCACTCACACTGACATGCACACTCTCTCACACTGATATACACACACTCTCACTCACACTGACATACACACACACACTCATACTGACATACACTCACTCACACTGACATACACACATTTACTCACACTGACATACACACACACACTCACTCACACTGACATACACACACACTCACTCACTCACTCACACTGACACACACTCTCTCTGAAATACTCACACTGACATACACACACTCACTTACTCAACCTGACATACACACATTCACTCACACTGACATACACACACTCACTCACACTGACATACACACTCTCACTCACACTGACAGACACACATTCACTCACACTGACATACACACACTCACTCACACTGACATACACACACTTTCACACTGACATACACACATACTCACACTGACATACACACACACACTTACTTACCCTAACATACACACACACACACTCACACTGAAATACACACACACACACTCACTAACAGTGACATACACACACACTCACACTGCCATAGACACACACTCACTCACACTGACACACACATACACTCACTCACACTGACATACATACATACATACATACACACACACACACACACACACACACACACACACACACACACTCACTCACACTGAAATGCACACACACTCACACTGACATACACACACTCTCACTCACACTAACATGCACACACACACTCACACTCACTCTGACATACACAGACTCACTCAAAATGACATACACACACACTCACTCACACTGACGCATAGACTCACTCTGACATACACACACTCACTCACACTGACATACACACACTCACTCACACTGACATACAATCCCTCACTCACTCACTCACACTGACATACACACATTCACTCACACTGACATACACACACTCACTCACACTGACATACACACACACACACTCACACTGACATACACACACTCAATCACCCTGACATACACACACACACTAACTTACACTGACATCCACACACATACTCACACTGACATACACACTCACTCACACTGACATACACACACACACACACACTCACACTGACATACACACACACTCACACACTCACTCACACTGACACACACTCTCTCTGACATACTCACACTGTTACACACACTCACTTACTCAAACTGACATACACACATTCACTGACACTGACAAACACACACTCACTCACACTGACATACACACTCTCACTCACACTGACAGACACACATTCACTCACACTGACATACACACACTCACTCACACTGACATACACACACATTCACACTGACATACACACATACTCACCGTGACATACACACACACTTACTTACCCTAACATACACACACACACACACTCACACTGAAATACACACACACACACACTCACTAACAGTGACATACACACACACTCACACTGACATACACACACACTCACTTACACTGACATACATACACACACACACACACACTCACACTGAAATGCACACACACTCACACTGACATACACACACTCTCACTCACACTGACATGCACACACACACACACACTCACACTCACTCTGACATACACAGACTCACTCAAAATGACATACACACACTCACTCACACTGACATACACACACACTCACCCTGACATACACACTCACTCACACTGACATACACACTCACTCACACACTCACTCACACTGACATACACACTCACACTGACACACACACTCACTCACTGACATACACAAACACACTCACTCACTCACACTGATATACACACTCACTCACTCATGCTGACAAACACACACTCACACTGACATACACACACTCACTCACACTGACATACACACTCACTAACTTACACTGACATACACACATACTCACACTGACATACACACACTTACTTACACTAACATACACACACACTCACTCGCACTGACAGACACACACTCACTCACACTGACACACAGACACTGACATACACACACTGACATACACACACTCTCACTGACATACACACACACACTCACACTGACACACACACACACACACACACTCTCACTTACACTGACATAGACGCACACTCACTCGCACTGACATACACACTCACACTAAATACACACACACTCACACTGACATACACACACTCTCACACTAAATACACACACACTCACACTAACATACACACACACTCACACTGAAATACACACTCAAACTGACATACACACACTCTCACTCTAACTGACATACACACACTCACTCACACTGACATACACACTCATTCACACTCACTCACACTGACATACACACACTCACTCACTCACTCACACTGACAAACACACTCACTCACTCCCACTGACATACACACTCACACTGAAATACACACACACACACTCACTAACAGTGACATACACACACACTCACACTGCCATAGACACACACTCACTCACACTGACACACACATACACTCACTCACACTGACATACATACATACATACACACACACACACACTCACTCACACTGAAATGCACACACACTCACACTGACATACACACACTCTCACTCACACTAACATGCACACACACACTCACACTCACTCTGACATACACAGACTCACTCAAAATGACATACACACACACTCACACACTCACTCACACTGATGCACAGACTCACTCTGACATACACACACTCACTCACACTGACATACACACACTCACTCAACCTGACATACACTCCCTCACTCACTCACTCACACTGACATACACACATTCACTCACACTGACATACACACACTCACTCACACTGACATACACACAACCACTCACACTGACATACACACACTCAATCACCCTGACATACACACACACACTAACTTACACTGACATCCACACACATACTCACACTGACATACACACTCACTCACTCACACTGACATACACACACACACACACACTCACACTGACATACACACACACTCACTCACACTGACACACACTCTCTCTGACATACTCACACTGTTACACACACTCACTTACTCAAACTGACATACACACATTCACTGACACTGACAAACACACACTCACTCACACTGACATACACACTCTCACTCACACTGACAGACACACATTCACTCACACTGACATACACACACTCACTCACACTGACATACACACACATTCACACTGACATACACACATACTCACCGTGACATACACACACACTTACTTACCCTAACATACACACACACACACACTCACACTGAAATACACACACACACACTCACTAACAGTGACATACACACACACTCACACTGACATACACACACACTCACTTACACTGACACACACATACACTCACTCACACTGACATACATACACACACACACACACCCACACTGAAATGCACACACACTCACACTGACATACACACACTCTCACTCACACTGACATGCACACACACACACACACACACTCACTCTGACATACACAGACTCACTCAAAATGACATACACACACTCACTCACACTGACATACACACACACTCACCCTGACATACACACTCACTCACACTGACATACACACTCACTCACACACTCACTCACACTGACATACACACTCACACTCTCTCTGACATACACACACTCACTCACACTGACACACACACTCACTCACTGACATACACAAACACACTCACTCACTCACACTGATATACACACTCACTCACTCATGCTGACAAACACACACTCACACTGACATACACACACACTCACACTGACATACACACTCACTAACTTACACTGACATACACACATACTCACACTGACATACACACACACTTACTTACACTAACATACACACACACTCACTCGCACTGACAGACACACACTCACTCACACTGACACACAGACACTGACATACACACACTCACACTGACACACACTCACTCACACTGACATAAACACACTCACTCACACTGACATACACAGTACTGCTCAGTACTACAAATATCTCTCTTTGCATTGAGCTTTGTGTGAAGGAGGTCTCTCAGCCAATCAGGAGAGATGAGAAGTTTTGCCTGATTGGCTGAGACCTCCTTCAATCAAGGAACACAAGAAAAAAAGAAAAAGACAGCTGCATGAAGCAGCAAACGGGGCAGCTGCACTGGGCCCAGTTACTCCTGGGGGGCCCAAGGCAGCTGTCCCAAAGACCCTGCTTGCCCTGGTATCTGACTGGCACAATATTACTGTGCTCTGACTGGCACAATATTACTGGGCTCTGACTGGCACAATATTACTGGGCTCTGACAGGCACAATATTACTGGGTTCTGAATGGCACAAGAGTACTGGGCTCTGACTGGCACAATATTACAGGCACCTGACTGGCACAAGATTACTGGGCTCTGACTGGCACAATATTACAGGCACCTGACTGGCACAATATTGCAGGCAACTGACTGGCACAATATTCCTGGTATCTGACTGGCAAAATATTACTGGCATCTGAAAGACACAATATTACAGGCATCTGACTGGCACAATATTCCTGGTATCTGACTGGCACAATATTACTGGGCTCTGACTGGCAAAATATTACTCGGCTATGACTGGCACAATATTACTGGGCTCTGACTGGCACAATATTACTGGGCTCTGACAGGCACAATATTACTGGGCTCTGAATGGCACAATATTACTGGCATCTGAAAGGCACAATATTACAGGCATCTGAATGGCACAATATTACTGGCATCTGAAAGGCACAATATTACTGGGCTCTGACTGGCACAATATTACTGGGCTCTGACTGGCAAAATATTACTCGGCTATGACTGGCACAATATTACTGGGCTCTGACTGGCACAATATTACTGGGCTCTGACAGGCAAAATATTACTGGGCTCTGAATGGCACAATATTACTGGCATCTGAAAGGCACAATATTACAGGCATCTGAATGGCACAATATTGCAGGCAACTGACTGGCACAATATTCCTGGTATCTGACTGGCACAATATTACTGGCATCTGAAAGACACAATATTACAGGCATCTGACTGGCACAATATTACTGGCTTCTGACTGGCACAATATTCCTGGTATCTGACTGGCACAATATTACTGGGCTCTGACTGGCAAAATATTACTCGGCTATGACTGGCACAATATTACTGGGCTCTGACTGGCACAATATTACTGGGCTCTGACAGGTACAATATTACTGGACTCTGAATGGCACAATATTACTGGCATCTGAAAGGCACAATATTACAGACATCTGAATGGCACAATATTACTGGCATCTGAAAGGCACAATATTACAGGCATCTGACTGGCACAATATTCCTGGCATCTGACTGGCACAATATTCCTGGCATCTGACTGGCACAATATTCCTGGCATCTGACTGGCACAATATTACTGGTATCTGAATGGCACAAGATTACTGGGCTCTGACTGGCACAATATTGCAGGCAACTGACTGGCACAATATTCCTGGTATCTGACTGGCACAATATTACTGGCATCTGAAAGACATAATATTACAGGCATCTGACCGGCACAATATTCCTGGTATCTGAATGGTAGAATATTACTGGCATCTGAAAGGCACAATATTACAGGCATCTGACTGGCACAATATTCCTGGCATCTGACTGGCACAATATTCCTGGCATCTGACTGGCACAATATTACTGGCATCTGACTGGCACAATATTACTGGTATCTGACTTGCACAATATTACTGGGCTCTGACTTGCACAATATTCCTGGCATCTGACTGGCACAATATTACTTGGCTCTGAATGGCACATTATTCCTGGTATCTGACTGGCACAATATTACAGACATCCGACTGGCACAATATTCCTGGTATCTGACTGGCACAATATTACTGGCATATGAAAGGCACAATATTTCAGAGATCTGACTTGCCCAATATTCCTGGTATCTGAATAGTACAATATTACTGGCATCCGAAAGGCACAATATTACAGGCATCTGAAGGGCACAATATTCCAGGTATCTGACTGGCACAATATTACAGGCATCTGACTGACACAATATTCCTGGTATCTGAATGGCACAATATTACAGGTATCTGACTGGCATAATATTCCTGGTATCTGACTGGCACAATATTACTGGCATCTGACTGGCACAATATTACTGGAATCTGAAAGGCTCAATATTACAGGCATCTGAAGGGCACAATATTCCTGGTATCTGACTGGCACAATATTACAGGCATCTGACTGACACAATATTCCTGGTATCTGAATGGCACAATATTACAGGTATCTGACTGGCATAATATTCCTGGTATCTGACTGGCACAATATTACTGGCATCTGACTTGTACAATATTACTGGGCTATGACTGGCCCAATATTACTCGGCTCTCCCTGGCACAATATTGCAGGCAACTTACTGGCACAATATTCCTGGTATCTGACTGGCACAATATTACTGGCATCTGAAAGACACAATATTACAGGCATCTGACTGGCACAATATTACTGGCTTCTGACTGGCACAATATTCCTGGTATCTGACTGGCACAATATTACTGGGCTCTGACTGGCAAAATATTACTCGGCTATGACTGGCACAATATTACTGGGCTCTGACTGGCACAATATTACTGGGCTCTGACAGGCACAATATTACTGGGCTCTGAATGGCACAATATTACTGGCATCTGAAAGGCACAATATTACAGGCATCTGAATGGCACAATATTACTGGCATCTGAAAGGCACAATATTACAGGCATCTGACTGGCACAATATTCCTGGTATCTGAATGGTACAATATTACTGGGTTCTGAATGGCACAAGATTACTGGGCTCTGACTGGCACAATATTGCAGGCAACTGACTGGCACAATATTCCTGGGATCTGACTGGCACAATATTACTGGCATCTGAAAGACATAATATTACAGGCATCTGACCGGCACAATATTACCGGTATCTGAATGGTACAATATTACTGGCATCTGAAAGGCACAATATTACAGGCATCTGACTGGCACAATATTCCTGGCATCTGACTGGCACAATATTCCTGGCATCTGACTGGCACAATATTACTGGCATCTGACTGGCACAATATTACTGGTATCTGACTTGCACAATATTACTGGGCTCTGACTTGCACAATATTCCTGGCATCTGACTGGCACAATATTACTTGGCTCTGAATGGCACATTATTCCTGGTATCTGACTGGCACAATATTACAGGCATCCGACTGGCACAATATTCCTGGTATCTGACTGGCACAATATTACTGGCATATGAAAGGCACAATATTACAGAGATCTGACTTGCACAATATTCCTGGTATCTGAATAGTACAATATTACTGGCATCCAAAAGGCACAATATTACAGGTATCTGAAGAGCACAATATTTCTGGTATCTGACTGGCACAATATTACAGGCATCTGACTGAAACAATATTCCTGGTATCTGAATGGCACAATATTACAGGTATCTGACTGGCATAATATTCCTGGTATCTGACTGGCACAATATTACTGGCATCTGACTGGCACAATATTACTGGAATCTGAAAGGCTCAATATTACAGGTATCTGACTGGCACAATATTCCTGGTATCTGACTTGTACAATATTACTGGGCTATGACTGGCCCAATATTACTCGGCTCTGACTGGCACAATATTACTGGGCTCTGAATGGCACAATATTACATGCATCTGACTGGCACAATATTACTCGCATCTGACTGGCACAATATTCCTGGTATCTGACTGGCACAATATTACTGGGCTCTGACTGGCACAATATTACTGGGCTCTGGCTGGCACAATATTACTGGGCTCTGACAGGCACAATATTACTGGACTCTGAATGGCACAAAATTACTGGCATCTGAAAGGCACAATATTACAGGCATCTGACTGGCACAATATTCCTGGTATCTGAATGGTACAATATTACTGGGTTCTAAATGGCACAAGATTACTTGGCTCTGACTGGCACAAGATTACTGGCACCTGACTGGCACAATATTACAGGCATCTGACTGGCACAATGTTCCTGACATCTGACTTGCACAATATTACTGGTATCTGAATGGCACAATATTCCTGGTATCTGACTGGCACAATATTACTGGGCTCTGACTTACACAATATTCCTGGTATCTGGCTTGCACAATATTACTGGGCTCTGAATGGCACAATATTCCTGGTATCTGACTGGCACAATATTACTGGCATCTGAAAGACATAATATTACAGGCATCTGACCGGCACAATATTCCTGGTATCTGAATGGTACAATATTACTGGCATCTGAAAGGCACAATATTACAGGCATCTGACTGGAACAATATTCCTGGCATCTGACTGGCACAATATTCCTGGAATCTGACTGGCACAATATTACTGGCATCTGACTGGCACAATATTACTGGTATCTGACTTGCACAATATTACTGGGCTCTGACTTGCACAATATTCCTGGCATCTGACTGGCACAATATTACTTGGCTCTGAATGGCACATTATTCCTGGTATCTGACTGGCACAATATTACAGACATCCGACTGGCACAATATTCCTGGTATCTGACTGGCACAATATTACTGGCATATGAAAGGCACAATATTACAGAGATCTGACTTGCACAATATTCCTGGTATCTGAATAGTACAATATTACTGGCATCCGAAAGGCACAATATTACAGGCATCTGAAGGGCACAATATTCCTGGTATCTGACTGGCACAATATTACAGGCATCTGACTGACACAATATTCCTGGTATCTGAATGGCACAATATTACAGGTATCTGACTGGCATAATATTCCTGGTATCTGACTGGCACAATATTACTGGCATCTGACTGGCACAATATTACTGGAATCTGAAAGGCTCAATATCACAGGCATCTGAAGGGCACAATATTCCTGGTATCTGACTGGCACAATATTACAGGCATCTGACTGACACAATATTCCTGGTATCTGAATGGCACAATATTACAGGTATCTGACTGGCATTATATTCCTGGTATCTGACTGGCACAATATTACTGGCATCTGACTTGTACAATATTACTGGGCTATGACTGGCCCAATATTACTCGGCTCTCCCTGGCACAATATTGCAGGCAACTTACTGGCACAATATTCCTGGTATCTGACTGGCACAATATTACTGGCATCTGAAAGACACAATATTACAGGCATCTGACTGGCACAATATTACTGGCTTCTGACTGGCACAATATTCCTGGTATCTGACTGGCACAATATTACTGGGCTCTGACTGGCAAAATATTACTCGGCTATGACTGGCACAATATTACTGGGCTCTGACTGGCACAATATTACTGGGCTTTGACAGGCACAATATTACTGGGCTCTGAATGGCACAATATTACTGGCATCTGAAAGGCACAATATTACAGGCATCTGAATGGCACAATATTACTGGCATCTGAAAGGCACAATATTACAGGCATCTGACTGGCACAATATTCCTGGTATCTGAATGGAACAATATTACTGGGTTCTGAATGGCACAAGATTACTGGGCTCTGACTGGCACAATATTGCAGGCAACTGACTGGCACAATATTCCTGGGATCTGACTGGCACAATATTACTGGCATCTGAAAGACATAATATTACAGGCATCTGACCGGCACAATATTACCGGTATCTGAATGGTACAATATTACTGGCATCTGAAAGGCACAATATTACAGGCATCTGACTGGCACAATATTCCTGGCATCTGACTGGCACAATATTCCTGGCATCTGACTGGCACAATATTACTGGCATCTGACTGGCACAATATTACTGGTATCTGACTTGCACAATATTACTGGGCTCTGACTTGCACAATATTCCTGGCATCTGACTGGCACAATATTACTTGGCTCTGAATGGCACATTATTCCTGGTATCTGACTGGCACAATATTACAGGCATCCGACTGGCACAATATTCCTGGTATCTGACTGGCACAATATTACTGGCATATGAAAGGCACAATATTACAGAGATCTGACTTGCACAATATTCCTGGTATCTGAATAGTACAATATTACTGGCATCCAAAAGGCACAATATTACAGGTATCTGAAGAGCACAATATTTCTGGTATCTGACTGGCACAATATTACAGGCATCTGACTGAAACAATATTCCTGGTATCTGAATGGCACAATATTACAGGTATCTGACTGGCATAATATTCCTGGTATCTGACTGGCACAATATTACTGGCATCTGACTGGCACAATATTACTGGAATCTGAAAGGCTCAATATTACAGGTATCTGACTGGCACAATATTCCTGGTATCTGACTTGTACAATATTACTGGGCTATGACTGGCCCAATATTACTCGGCTCTGACTGGCACAATATTACTGGGCTCTGAATGGCACAATATTACATGCATCTGACTGGCACAATATTACTCGCATCTGACTGGCACAATATTCCTGGTATCTGACTGGCACAATATTACTGGGCTCTGACTGGCACAATATTACTGGGCTCTGGCTGGCACAATATTACTGGGCTCTGACAGGCACAATATTACTGGACTCTGAATGGCACAAAATTACTGGCATCTGAAAGGCACAATATTACAGGCATCTGACTGGCACAATATTCCTGGTATCTGAATGGTACAATATTACTGGGTTCTAAATGGCACAAGATTACTTGGCTCTGACTGGCACAAGATTACTGGCACCTGACTGGCACAATATTACAGGCATCTGACTGGCACAATGTTCCTGACATCTGACTTGCACAATATTACTGGTATCTGAATGGCACAATATTCCTGGTATCTGACTGGCACAATATTACTGGGCTCTGACTTACACAATATTCCTGGTATCTGGCTTGCACAATATTACTGGGCTCTGAATGGCACAATATTCCTGGTATCTGACTGGCACAATATTACTGGCATCTGAAAGACATAATATTACAGGCATCTGACCGGCACAATATTCCTGGTATCTGAATGGTACAATATTACTGGCATCTGAAAGGCACAATATTACAGGCATCTGACTGGCACAATATTCCTGGCATCTGACTGGCACAATATTCCTGGAATCTGACTGGCACAATATTACTGGCATCTGACTGGCACAATATTACTGGTATCTGACTTGCACAATATTACTGGGCTCTGACTTGCACAATATTCCTGGCATCTGACTGGCACAATATTACTTGGCTCTGAATGGCACATTATTCCTGGTATCTGACTGGCACAATATTACAGACATCCGACTGGCACAATATTCCTGGTATCTGACTGGCACAATATTACTGGCATATGAAAGGCACAATATTACAGAGATCTGACTTGCACAATATTCCTGGTATCTGAATAGTACAATATTACTGGCATCCGAAAGGCACAATATTACAGGCATCTGAAGGGCACAATATTCCTGGTATCTGACTGGCACAATATTACAGGCATCTGACTGACACAATATTCCTGGTATCTGAATGGCACAATATTACAGGTATCTGACTGGCATAATATTCCTGGTATATGACTGGCACAATATTACTGGCATCTGACTGGCACAATATTACTGGAATCTGAAAGGCTCAATATTACAGGTATCTGACTGGCACAATATTCCTGGTATCTGACTTGTACAATATTACTGGGCTATGACTGGCCCAATATTACTCGGCTCTGACTGGCACAATATTGCAGGCAACTGACTGGCACAATATTCCTGGTATCTGACTGGCACAATATTACTGGGCTCTGACTGGCAAAATATTACTCGGCTATGACTGGCACAATATTACTGGGCTCTGACTGGCACAATATTACTGGGCTCTGACAGGCACAATATTACTGGGCTCTGAATGGCACAATATTACTGGCATCTGAAAGGCACAATATTAAAGGCATCTGAATGGCACAATATTACTGGCATCTGAAAGGCACAATATTACAGGCATGTGACTGGCACAATATTCCTGGTATCTGAATGGTACAATATTACTGGGTTCTGAATGGCACAAGATTACTGGGCTCTGACTGGCACAATATTGCAGGCAACTGATTGGCACAATATTCCTGGTATCTGACTGGCACAATATTGCAGGCAACTGATTGGCACAATATTCCTGGTATCTGACTGGCACAATATTACTGGCCTCTGAAAGACATAATATTACAGGCATCTGACCGGCACAATATTCCTGGTATCTGAATGGTACAATATTAATGGCATCTGAAAGGCACAATATTACAGGCATCTGACTGGCACAATATTCCTGGCATCGGACTGGCACAATATTACTGGCATCTGACTTGCACAATATTACTGGTATCTGACTTGCACAATATTACTGGGCTCTGACTTGCACAATATTACTGGCATCTGACTGGCACAATATTACTTGGCTCTGAATGGCACATTATTCCTGGTATCTGACTGGCACAATATTACAGGCATCCGACTGGCACAATATTCCTGGTATCTGACTGGCACAATATTACTGGCATATGAAAGGCACAATATTACAGAGATCTGACTTGCACAATATTCCTGGTATCTGAATAGTACAATATTACTGGCATCCGAAAGGCACAATATTACAGGCATCTGAAGGGCACAATATTCCTGGTATCTGACTGGCACAATATTACAGGCATCTGACTGACACAATATTCCTGGTATCTGAATGGCACAATATTACAGGTATCTGACTGGCATAATATTCCTGTTATCTGACTGGCACAATATTACTGGAATCTGAAAGGCTCAATATTACAGGTATCTGACTGGCACAATATTCCTGGTATCTGACTTGTACAATATTACTGGGCTATGACTGGCCCAATATTACTCGGCTCTGACTGGCACAATATTGCAGGCAACTTACTGGCACAATATTCCTGGTATCTGACTGGCACAATATTACTGGCATCTGAAAGACACAATATTACAGGCATCTGACTGGCACAATATTACTGGCTTCTGACTGGCACAATATTCCTGGTATCTGACTGGCACAATATTACTGGGCTCTGACTGGCAAAATATTACTCGGCTATGACTGGCACAATATTACTGGGCTCTGACTGGCACAATATTACTGGGCTCTGACAGGCACAATATTACTGGGCTCTGACAGGCACAATATTACTGGGCTTTGAATGGCACAATATTACTGGCATCTGAAAGGCACAATATTACAGGCATCTGAATGGCACAATATTACTGGCATCTGAAAGGCACAATATTACAGGCATCTGACTGGCACAATATTCCTGGTATCTGAATGGTACAATATTACTGGGTTCTGAATGGCACAAGATTACTGGGCTCTGACTCGCACAATATTGCAGGCAACTGACTGGCACAATATTCCTGGTATCTGACTGGCACAATATTACTGGCCTCTGAAAGACATAATATTACAGGCATCTGACCGGCACAATATTCCTGGTATCTGAATGGTACAATATTACTGGCATCTGAAAGGCACAATATTACAGGCATCTGACTGGCACAATATTCCTGGCATCGGACTGGCACAATATTACTGGCATCTGACTTGCACAATATTACTGGTATCTGACTTGCACAATATTACTGGGCTCTGACTTGCACAATATTACTGGCATCTGACTGGCACAATATTACTTGGCTCTGAATGGCACATTATTCCTGGTATCTGACTGGCACAATATTACAGGCATCCGACTGGCACAATATTCCTGGTATCTGACTGGCACAATATTACTGGCATATGAAAGGCACAATATTACAGAGATCTGACTTGCACAATATTCCTGGTATCTGAATAGTACAATATTACTGGCATCCGAAAGGCACAATATTACAGGCATCTGAAGGGCACAATATTCCTGGTATCTGACTGGCACAATATTACAGGCATCTGACTGACACAATATTCCTGGTATCTGAATGGCACAATATTACAGGTATCTGACTGGCATAATATTCCTGGTATCTGACTGGCACAATATTACTGGAATCTGAAAGGCTCAATATTACAGGTATCTGACTAGCACAATATTCCTGGTATCTGACTTGTACAATATTACTGGGCTATGACTGGCCCAATATTACTCGGCTCTGACTGGCACAATATTGCAGGCAACTTACTGGCACAATATTCCTGGTATCTGACTGGCACAATATTACTGGCATCTGAAAGACACAATATTACAGGCATCTGACTGGCACAATATTACTGGCTTCTAACTGGCACAATATTCCTGGTATCTGACTGGCACAATATTACTGGGCTCTGACTGGCAAAATATTACTCGGCTATGACTGGCACAATATTACTGGGCTCTGACTGGCACAATATTACTGGGCACTGACAGGCACAATATTACTGGGCTTTGAATGGCACAATATTACTGGCATCTGAAAGGCACAATATTACAGGCATCTGAATGGCACAATATTACTGGCATCTGAAAGGCACAATATTACAGGCATCTGACAGGCACAATATTCCTGGTATCTGAATGGTACAATATTACTGGGTTCTGAATGGCACAAGATTACTGGGCTCTGACTGGCACAATATTGCAGGCAACTGACTGGTACAATATTCCTGGTATCTGACTGGCACAATATTACTGGCCTCTGAAAGACATAATATTACAGGCATCTGACCGGCACAATATTCCTGGTATCTGAATGGTACAATATTACTGGCATCTGAAAGGCACAATATTACAGGCATCTGACTGGCACAATATTCCTGGCATCGGACTGGCACAATATTACTGGCATCTGACTTGCACAATATTACTGGTATCTGACTTGCACAATATTACTGGGCTCTGACTTGCACAATATTACTGGCATCTGACTGGCACAATATTACTTGGCTCTGAATGGCACATTATTCCTGGTATCTGACTGGCACAATATTACAGGCATCCGACTGGCACAATATTCCTGGTATCTGACTGGCACAATATTACTGGCATATGAAAGGCACAATATTACAGAGATCTGACTTGCACAATATTCCTGGTATCTGAATAGTACAATATTACTGGCATCCGAAAGGCACAATATTACAGGCATCTGAAGGGCACAATATTCCTGGTATCTGACTGGCACAATATTACAGGCATCTGACTGACACAATATTCCTGGTATCTGAATGGCACAATATTACAGGTATCTGACTGGCATAATATTCCTGGTATCTGACTGGCACAATATTACTGGAATCTGAAAGGCTCAATATTACAGGTATCTGACTAGCACAATATTCCTGGTATCTGACTTGTACAATATTACTGGGCTATGACTGGCCCAATATTACTCGGCTCTGACTGGCACAATATTGCAGGCAACTTACTGGCACAATATTCCTGGTATCTGACTGGCACAATATTACTGGCATCTGAAAGACACAATATTACAGGCATCTGACTGGCACAATATTACTGGCTTCTAACTGGCACAATATTCCTGGTATCTGACTGGCACAATATTACTGGGCTCTGACTGGCAAAATATTACTCGGCTATGACTGGCACAATATTACTGGGCTCTGACTGGCACAATATTACTGGGCACTGACAGGCACAATATTACTGGGCTTTGAATGGCACAATATTACTGGCATCTGAAAGGCACAATATTACAGGCATCTGAATGGCACAATATTACTGGCATCTGAAAGGCACAATATTACAGGCATCTGACAGGCACAATATTCCTGGTATCTGAATGGTACAATATTACTGGGTTCTGAATGGCACAAGATTACTGGGCTCTGACTGGCACAATATTGCAGGCAACTGACTGGCACAATATTACTGGCATCTGAAAGACATAATATTACAGGCATCTGACCCGCACAATATTCCTGGTATCTGAATGGTACAATATTACTGGCATCTGAAAGGCACAATATTACAGGCATCTGACTGGCACAATATTCCTGGCATCTGACTGGCACAATATTCCTGGCATCTGACTGGCACAATATTACTGGCATCTGACTGGCACAATATTACTGGTATCTGACTTGCACAATATTACTGGGCTCTGACTTGCACAATATTCCTGGCATCTGACTGGCACAATATTACTTGGCTCTGAATGGCACATTATTCCTGGTATCTGACTGGCACAATATTACAGGCATCCGACTGGCACAATATTCCTGGTATCTGACTGGCACAATATTACTGGCATATGAAAGGCACAATATTACAGAGATCTGACTTGCACAATATTCCTGGTATCTGAATAGTACAATATTACTGGAATCCAAAAGGCACAATATTACAGGTATCTGAAGGGCACAATATTCCTGGTATCTGACTGGCACAATATTACAGGCATCTGACTGTCACAATATTCCTGGTATCTGAATGGCACAATATTACAGGTATTTGACTGGCATAATATTCCTGGTATCTGACTGGCACAATATTACTGGCATCTGACTGGCACAATATTACTGGAATCTGAAAGGCTCAATATTCCTGGCATCTGACTGGCACAATGTTCCTGACATCTGACTTGCACAATATTACTGGTATCTGAATGGCACAATATTAATGGTATCTGACTGGCACAATATTACTGGGCTCTGACTTACACAATATTCCTGGTATCTGGCTTGCACAATATTACTGGGCTCTGAATGGCACAATATTCCTGGTATCTGGCACAATATTCCAAGTCTCTGACTGACACAATATTACAGGCATCTGACTGGTACAATATTCCTGGTATCTGAATGGCACAATATTACAGGCATCTGACTGGCACAATATTCCTGGTATCTGACGGGCACAATATTACTGGTATCTGACTGGCACAATTTTACTGGCATCTGAAAGGCACAATATTACAGGCATCTAACTGGAACAATATTCCTGGTATCTGACTGGCACAATATTACTGGGCTCTGACTGGCACAATATTACTCGGCTCTGACTGGCACAATATTACTGGGCTCTGACAGGCACAATATTACTGGGCTCTGAATGGCACAATATTACTGGAATCTGAAAGGCACAATATTACAGGCAACTGACTAGCACAATATTCCTGGTATCTGACTGGCACAATATTACTGGCATCTTAAAGACACAATATTACAGGCATCTGACTGGCACAATATTACTGGCATTTGAATGGCACAATATTCCTGGCATCTGACTGGCACAATATTACTCGCATCTGACTGGCACAATATTCCTGGTATCTGACTGGCACAATATTACTGGGCTCTGACTGGCACAATATTACTGGCATCTGAAAGACACAATATTACAGGCATCTGACTGGCACAATATTACTGGCTTCTGACTGGCACAATATTCCTGGTATCTGACTGGCACAATATTACTGGGCTCTGAATGGCAAAATATTACTCGGCTATGACTGGCACAATATTACTGGGCTCTGACTGGCACAATATTACTGGGCTCTGACAGGCACAATATTACTGGGCTTTGAATGGCACAATATTACTGGCATCTGAAAGGCACAATATTACAGGCATCTGAATGGCACAATATTACTGGCATCTGAAAGGCACAATATTACAGGCATCTGACTGGCACAATATTCCTGGTATCTGAATGGTATAATATTACTGGGTTCTGAATGGCACAAGATTACTGGGCTCTGACTGGCACAATATTGCAGGCAACTGACTGGCACAATATTCCTGGTATCTGACTGGCACAATATTACTGGCATCTGAAAGACATAAAATTACAGGCATCTGACCGGCACAATATTCCTGGTATCTGAATGGTACAATATTACTGGCATCTGAAAGGCACAATATTACAGGCATCTGACTGGCACAATATTCCTGGCATCTGACTGGCACAATATTCCTGGCATCTGACTGGCACAATATTCCTGGCATCTGACTGGCACAATATTCCTGGCATCTGACTGGCACAATATTACTGGTATCTGACTTGCACAATATTACTGGGCTCTGACTTGCACAATATTCCTGGCATCTGACTGGCACAATATTACTTGGCTCTGAATGGCACATTATTCCTGGTATCTGACTGGCACAATATTACAGGCATCCGACTGGCACAATATTCCTGGTATCTGACTGGCACAATATTACTGGCATATGAAAGGCACAATATTACAGAGATCTGACTTGCACAATATTCCTGGTATCTGAATAGTACAATATTACTGGCATCCAAAAGGCACAATATTACAGGTATCTGAAGGGCACAATATTCCTGGTATCTGATTGGCACAATATTACAGGCATCTGACTGACACAATCTTCCTGGTATCTGAATGGCACAATATTACAGGTATTTGACTGGCATAATATTCCTGGTATCTGACTGGCACAATATTACTGGCATCTGACTGGCACAATATTACTGGAATCTGAAAGGCTCAATATTACAGGTATCTGACTGGCACAATATTCCTGGTATCTGACTTGTACAATATTACTGGGCTATGACTGGCCCAATATTACTCGGCTCTGACTGGCACAATATTACTGGGCTCTGAATGGCACAATATTACATGCATCTGACTGGCACAATATTACTGGGCTCTGAATGGCACGATATTACAGGCATCTGACTGGCACAATATTCCTGATATCTGACTGGCATAATATTCCTGGTATCTGACTGGCACAATATTCCTGGCATCTGAATGGCACAATATTACTGTGCTCTGACTGGAACAATATTACAGGCAACTGACTGGCACAATATTCCTGGTTTCTGACTGGCACGATATTCCTGGTATCTGACTGGCACAATATTCCTGGCATCTGACTGGCACAATGTTCCTGACATCTGACTTGCACAATATTACTGGTATCTGAATGGCACAATATTCCTGGTATCTGACTGGCACAATATTACTGGGCTCTTACTTACACAATATTCCTGGTATCTGGCTTGCACAATATTACTGGGCTCTGAATGGCACAATATTCCTGGTATCTGGCACAATATTCCAAGTCTCTGACTGACACAATATTACAGGCATCTGACTGGTACAATATTCCTGGTATCTGGCTTGCACAATATTACTGGGCTCTGAATGGCACAATATTCCAAGTCTCTGACTGACACAATATTACAGGCATCTGACTGGTACAATATTCCTGGTATCTGAATGGCACAATATTACAGGCAACTGACTGGCACAATATTCCTGGTTTCTGACTGGCACGATATTCCTGGCATCTGACTGGCACAATGTTCCTGACATCTGACTTGCACAATATTACTGGTATCTGAATGGCACAATATTCCTGGTATCTGACTGGCACAATATTACTCGCATCTGACTGGCACAATATTCCTGGTATCTGACTGGCACAATATTACTGGGCTCTAACTGGCACAATATTACTGGGCTCTGACTGGCACAATATTACTGGGCTCTGACAGGCACAATATTACTGGACTCTGAATGGCACAATATTACTGGCATCTGAAAGGCACAATATTACAGGCATCTGACTGGCACAATATTCCTGGTATCTGAATGGTACAATATTACTGGGTTCTAAATGGCACAAGATTACTTGGCTCTGACTGGCAAAAGATTACTGGCACCTGACTGGCACAATATTACAGGCATCTGACTGGCACAATGTCCCTGACATCTGACTTGCACAATATTACTTGTATCTGAATGGCACAATATTCCTGGTATCTGACTGGCACAATATTACTGGGCTCTGACTTACACAATATTCCTGGTATCTGGCTTGCACAATATTACTGGGCTCTGAATGGCACAATATTCCTGGTATCTGACTTGCACAATATTAGAGGCTTCTGACTGGCACAATATTCCTGCTATCTGGCACAATATTCCTGGTATCTGAATAGCACAATAATAGAGACGTCTGAATGGCACAATATTACTGGCATCTGACTGGCACAATATTCCAAGTATCTGTCTGACACAATATTACAGGCATCTGACTGGTACAATATTCCTGGTATCTGAATGGCACAATATTACAGGCATCTGACTGGCACAATATTCCTGGTATCTGACGGGCACAATATTACTGGTATCTGACTGGCACAATTTTACTGGCATCTGAAAGGCACAATATTACAGGCATCTAACTGGCACAATATTCCTGGTATCTGACTGGCACAATATTACTGGGCTCTGACTGGCACAATATTACTCGGCTCTGACTGGCACAATATTACTGGGCTCTGACAGGCACAATATTACTGGGCTCTGAATGGCACAATATTACTGGCATCTGAAAGGCACAATATTACAGGCATCTGACTGGCACAATATTCCTGGTATCTGAATTTTACAATATTACTGGGTTCTGAATGGCACAAGATTACTGGGCTTGGACTGGCACAATATTACAGGCACCTGACTGGCACAATATTGCAGGCAACTGACTAGCACAATATTCCTGGTATCTGACTGGCACAATATTACTGGCATCTTAAAGACACAATATTACAGGCATCTGACTGGCACAATATTACTGGCATTTGACTGGCACAATATTACTGGCATCTGACTGGCACAATATTACTCGCATCTGACTGGCACAATATTCCTGGTATCTGACTGGCACAATATTACTGGGCTCTGACTGGCACAATATTACTCGGCTCTGACTGGCACAATATTACTGGGCTCTGACTGGCACAATATTACTGGGCTCTGACTGGCACAATATTACTGGGCTCTGACAGGCACAATATTACTGGACTCTGAATGGCACAATATTACTGGCATCTGAAAGGCACAATATTACAGGCATCTGACTTGCACAATATTACTGGGCTCTGACTGGCACAATATTACTGGGCTCTGACAGGCACAATATTACTGGACTCTGAATGGCACAATATTACTGGCATCTGAAAGGCACAATATTACAGGCATCTGACTGGCACAATATTCCTGGTATCTCAATGGTACAATATTACTGGGTTCTAAATGGCACAAGATTACTTGGCTCTGACTGTCACAAGATTACAGTCACCTGACTGGCACAATATTACAGGCAACTGACTGGCACAATATTACTGGCATCTGAAAGGCACAATATTACAGGCATCGGACTGGCACAATATTCCTGGTATCTCAATGGTACAATATTACTGGGTTCTAAATGGCACAAGATTACTTGGCTCTGACTGTCACAAGATTACAGTCACCTGACTGGTACAATATTACAGGCAACTGACTGGCACAATATTCCTGGTATCTGACTGGCACAATATTCCTGGCATCTGACTGACACAATGTTCCTGGAATCTGACTTGCACAATATTACTGGTATCTGACTGGCACAATATTCCTGGTATTTGACTGGCACAACATTACTGGGCTCTGACTTACACAATATTCCTGGTATCTGGCTTGCACAATATTACTGGGCTCTGAATGGTACAATATTCCTGGTATCTGACTGGCACAATATTCCTGGTATCTGGCACAATATTCCTGGTATCTGAATAGCACAATAAAAGAGACGTCTGAATGGTACAATATTACAGGCATCTGACTGGCACAATATTCCTAGTATCTGACTGACACAATATTACAGGCATCTGACTGGCACAATATTCCTGGTATCTGACGGGCACAATATTACTGGCATCAGACTGGCACAATATTACTGGCATCTGAAAGGCACAATGTTACAGGCATCTGACTGGCACAATATTACTGGGCTCTGACTGGCACAATATTACTGGGCTCTGAATGACGCAATATTACTGGCATCTGAAAGGCACAATATTACAGGCATCTGACTGGCACAATATTTCTGGTATCTGAATGGCACAATATTCCTGGGTTCTGAATGGCACAATATTACTGGGCTCGGACTGGAACAATATTACAAGCACCTGACTGGCACAATATTCCTGGTATCTGACTGGCACAATATTACTGTCATCTGTTTGGCACAATATTACTGGTATCTGACTGGCACAATATTACTTGGCTCTGAATGGCACATTATTCCTGGTATCTGACTGGCACAATATTACAGGCATCCGACTGGCACAATATTCCTGGTATCTGACTGGCACAATATTACTGGCATATGAAAGGCACAATATTACAGAGATCTGACTTGCACAATATTCCTGGTATCTGAATAGTACAGTATTACTGGCATCCGAAAGGCACAATATTACAGGCATCTGAAGGGCACAATATTCCTGGTATCTGATTGGCACAATATTACAGGCATCTGACTGACACAATATTCCTGGTATCTGAATGGCACAATATTACAGGTATCTGACTGGCATAATATTCCTGGTATCTGACTGGCACAATATTACTGGCATCTGACTGGCACAATATTACTGGAATCTGAAAGGCTCAATATTACAGGTATCTGACTGGCACAATATTCCTGGTATCTGACTTGTACAATATTACTGGGCTATGACTGGCCCAATATTACTCGGCTCTGACTGGCACAATATTGCAGGCAACTGACTGGCACAATATTCCTGGTATCTGACTGGCACAATATTACTGGCATCTGAAAAACACAATAATACAGGCATCTGACTGGCACAATATTACAGGCATCTGACTGGCACAATATTCCTGGCATCTGATTGGCACAATATTACTGGGCTCTGACTGGCACAATATTACTGGCATCTGACTGGCACAATATTCCTGGCATCTGAAAGGCACAATATTACTGGCATCTGACTGGCACAATATTCCTGGTATCTGAATGGTACAATATTACTGGGTTCTAAATGGCACAAGATTACTGGGCTCTGACTGGCACAACATTACAGGCAACTGACTGGCACAATATTACAGGCAACTGACTGGCACAATATTCCTGGTATCTGACTGGCACAATATTACTGGCATCTGAAAGGCACAATATTACAGGCATCTGACTCGCACAATATTCCTGGTATCTGAATGGTATAATAATACTGGCATCTGAAAGGCACAATATTAGAGGCATCAGACTGGTATAATATTACTGGCATCTTACTGGCACAATATTACTGGTATCTGACTGGCACAATATTACTGGCATCTGACTGGCACAATATTACTGGTATCTGACTGCACAATATTACTGGTATCTGACTGGCACAATATTACTGGCAAAGATAGGCACAATATTCCTGGAATCTGACTGGCACAATATTACTGGTATCTGAATGGCACAATATTCCTGGCATCTGACTGGCACAATATTACTGTCATCTGTTTGGCACAATATTCCTGGTATCTGACTGGCACAATATTCCTGGTATCTGACTGGCACAATATTACAGGCATCTGACTGGCACAATATTACTGGGCTTTGAATGGCACAATATTACTTGGCTCTGACTGGCACAATATTACAGGACTTTGAATGGCACAATATTTCTTGGCTCTGACTGGCACAATATTACTGGGCTCTGAATGGCACAATATTACTGGCATCTGAAAGCTACAATATTACAGGCACCTGACTGGCACAATATTCCTGGTATCTGAATGGTACAATATTACTGGGTTCTGAATGGCACAATATACCTGGTATCTGACTGGCACAATATTACTTGCATCTGACTGGCACAATGTTACTGGCATCTGAAAGGCACAATATTACTGGCATCTGACTGGCACAATATTACAGGCATCTGAATGTCACAATATTACTGGAATCTGACTGGCAAAATATTCCTGGCATCTGACTTGCACAATATTCCTGGTATCTGACTGACACAATGTTGCTGGTATCTGGCACAATATTCCTGGTATCTGAATGGCACAATAATACAGGCATCTGACTGGCACAATATTACTGGCATCTGAAAGGCACACTATTACTTGCATCTGAATGGCACACTATTACTTGCATCTGACTGGCACAATTTTCTTGGTATCTGACTGGCACAATATTACAGGCATCTGACTGGCACAATATTACTGGCAAAGATAGGCACAATATTACTGGTATCTGAATGGCACAATATTCCTGGCATCTGACTGGCACAATATTACTGTCATCTGTTTGGCACAATATTCCTGGTATCTGACTGGCACAATATTCCAGGTATCTGACTGGCACAATATTACAGGCTTCTGACTGGCACAATATTACTGGCAAAGATAGGCACAATATTCCTGGAATCTGACTGGCACAATATTACTGGTATCTGAATGGCACAATATTCCTGGCATCTGACTGGCACAATATTACTGTCATCTGTTTGGCACAATATTCCTGGTATCTGACTGGCACAATATTCCTGGTATCTGACTGGCACAATATTACAGGCATCTGACTGGCACAATATTACTGGGCTTTGAATGGCACAATATTACTTGGCTCTGACTGGCACAATATTACTGGGCTTTGAATGGCACAATATTTCTTGGCTCTGACTGGCACAATATTACTGGGCTCTGAATGGCACAATATTACTGGCATCTGAAAGCTACAATATTACGGCCACCTGACTGGCACAATATTCCTGGTATCTGAATGGTACAATACTACTGGGTTCTGAAAGGAACAATATTACAGGCATCTGACTCGCACAATATTCCTGGTATCTGAATGGTATAATAATACTGGCATCTGAAAGGCACAATATTAGAGGCATCAGACTGGTATAATATTACTGGCATCTTACTGGCACAATATTCCTGTTATCTGACTGGCACAATATTACTGGCATCTGACTGGCACAATATTACTGGTATCTGACTGCACAATATTACTTGGCTCTGAATGGCACAATATTCTTGGTATCTGACTGGCACAATATTCCTGGTATCTGACTGGCACAATATTACTGGCAAAGATAGGCACAATATTCCTGGAATCTGACTGGCACAATATTACTGGCATCTGAATGGCACAATATTCCTGGCATCTGACTGGCACAATATTACTGTCATCTGTTTGGCACAATATTCCTGGTATCTGACTGGCACAATATTCCTGGTATCTGACTGGCACAATATTACAGGCATCTGACTGGCACAATATTACTGGGCTTTGAATGGCACAATATTACTTGGCTCTGACTGGCACAATATTACAGGGCTTTGAATGGCACAATATTTCTTGGCTCTGACTGGCACAATATTACTGGGCTCTGAATGGCACAATATTACTGGCATCTGAAAGCTACAATATTACAGGCACCTGACTGGCACAATATTCCTGGTATCTGAATGGTACAATATTACTGGGTTCTGAATGGCACAATATACCTGGTATCTGACTGGCACAATATTACTTGCATCTGACTGGCACAATGTTACTGGCATCTGAAAGGCACAATCTTACTGGCATCTGACTGGCACAATATTACAGGCATCTGAATGTCACAATATTACTGGAATCTGACTGGCAAAATATTCCTGGCATCTGACTTGCACAATATTCCTGGTATCTGACTGACACAATGTTGCTGGTATCTGGCACAATATTCCTGGTATCTGAATGGCACAATAATACAGGCATCTGACTGGCACAATATTACTGGCATCTGAAAGGCACACTATTACTTGCATCTGAAAGGCACACTATTACTTGCATCTGACTGGCACAATTTTCTTGGTATCTGACTGGCACAATATTACAGGCATCTGACTGGCACAATATTCCTGGTATCTGACTGGCACAATATTACTGGCAAAGATAGGCACAATATTCCTGGAATCTGACTGGCACAATATTACTGGTATCTGAATGGCACAATATTCCTGGCATCTGACTGGCACAATATTACTGTCATCTGTTTGGCACAATATTCCTGGTATCTGACTGGCACAATATTCCTGGTATCTGACTGGCACAATATTACAGGCATCTGACTGGCACAATATTACTGGTATCTGAATGGCACAATATTCCTGGCATCTGACTGGCACAATATTACTGTCATCTGTTTGGCACAATATTCCTGGTGTCTGACTGGCACAATATTCCTGGTATCTGACTGGCACAATATTACAGGCATTTGACTGGCACAATATTACTGGGCTTTGAATGGCACAATATTACTTGGCTCTGACTGGCACAATATTACTGGGCTTTGAATGGCACAATATTTCTTGGCTCTGACTGGCACAATATTACTGGCATCTGAAAGCTACAATATTACAGGCACCTGACTGGCACAATATTCCTGGTATCTGAATGGTACAATATTACTGGGTTCTGAATGGCACAATATACCTGGTATCTGACTGGCACAATATTACTTGCATCTGACTGGCACAATGTTACTGGAATCTGAAAGGCACAATATTACTGGCATCTGACTGGCACAATATTACAGGCATCTGAATGTCACAATATTACTGGAATCTGACTGGCAAAATATTCCTGGCATCTGACTGGCAAAATATTCCTGGCATCTGACTTGCACAATATTACTTGTATCTGAATGGCACAATATTCCTGGTATCTGACTGGCACAATATTACTGGGCTCTGACTTACACAATATTCCTGGTATCTGGCTTGCACAATATTACTGGGCTCTGAATGGCACAATATTCCTGGTATCTGACTTGCACAATATTAGAGGCTTCTGACTGGCACAATATTCCTGCTATCTGGCACAATATTCCTGGTATCTGAATAGCACAATAATAGAGACGTCTGAATGGCACAATATTACTGGCATCTGACTGGCACAATATTCCAAGTATCTGTCTGACACAATATTACAGGCATCTGACTGGTACAATATTCCTGGTATCTGAATGGCACAATATTACAGGCATCTGACTGGCACAATATTCCTGGTATCTGACGGGCACAATATTACTGGTATCTGACTGGCACAATTTTACTGGCATCTGAAAGGCACAATATTACAGGCATCTAACTGGCACAATATTCCTGGTATCTGACTGGCACAATATTACTGGGCTCTGACTGGCACAATATTACTCGGCTCTGACTGGCACAATATTACTGGGCTCTGACAGGCACAATATTACTGGCATCTGAAAGGCACAATATTACAGGCATCTGACTGGCACAATATTCCTGGTATCTGAATGGTACAATATTACTGGGTTCTGAATGGCACAAGATTACTGGGCTTGGACTGGCACAATATTACAGGCACCTGACTGGCACAATATTGCAGGCAACTGACTAGCACAATATTCCTGGTATCTGACTGGCACAATATTACTGGCATCTTAAAGACACAATATTACAGGCATCTGACTGGCACAATATTACTGGCATTTGACTGGCACAATATTCCTGGCATCTGACTGGCACAATATTACTCGCATCTGACTGGCACAATATTCCTGGTATCTGACTGGCACAATATTACTGGGCTCTGACTGGCACAATATTACTCGGCTCTGACTGGCACAATATTACTGGGCTCTGACTGGCACAATATTACTGGGCTCTGACTGGCACAATATTACTGGGCTCTGACAGGCACAATATTACTGGACTCTGAATGGCACAATATTACTGGCATCTAAAAGGCACAATATTACAGGCATCTGACTTGCACAATATTACTGGGCTCTGACTGGCACAATATTACTGGGCTCTGACAGGCACAATATTACTGGACTCTGAATGGCACAATATTACTGGCATCTGAAAGGCACAATATTACAGGCATCTGACTGGCACAATATTCCTGGTATCTCAATGGTACAATATTACTGGGTTCTAAATGGCACAAGATTACTTGGCTCTGACTGTCACAAGATTACAGTCACCTGACTGGCACAATATTACAGGCAACTGACTGGCACAATATTACTGGCATCTGAAAGGCACAATATTACAGGCATCGGACTGGCACAATATTCCTGGTATCTCAATGGTACAATATTACTGGGTTCTAAATGGCACAAGATTACTTGGCTCTGACTGTCACAAGATTACAGTCACCTGACTGGTACAATATTACAGGCAACTGACTGGCACAATATTCCTGGTATCTGACTGGCACAATATTCCTGGCATCTGACTGACACAATGTTCCTGGAATCTGACTTGCACAATATTACTGGTATCTGACTGGCACAATATTCCTGGTATTTGACTGGCACAACATTACTGGGCTCTGACTTACACAATATTCCTGGTATCTGGCTTGCACAATATTACTGGGCTCTGAATGGTACAATATTCCTGGTATCTGACTGGCACAATATTCCTGGTATCTGGCACAATATTCCTGGTATCTGAATAGCACAATAAAAGAGACGTCTGAATGGTACAATATTACAGGCATCTGACTGGCACAATATTCCTAGTATCTGACTGACACAATATTACAGGCATCTGACTGGCACAATATTCCTGGTATCTGACGGGCACAATATTACTGGCATCAGACTGGCACAATATTACTGGCATCTGAAAGGCACAATGTTACAGGCATCTGACTGGCACAATATTACTGGGCTCTGAGTGGCACAATATTACTGGGCTCTGAATGACGCAATATTACTGGCATCTGAAAGGCACAATATTACAGGCATCTGACTGGCACAATATTTCTGGTATCTGAATGGCACAATATTCCTGGGTTCTGAATGGCACAATATTACTGGGCTCGGACTGGAACAATATTACAAGCACCTGACTGGCACAATATTCCTGGTATCTGACTGGCACAATATTACTGTCATCTGTTTGGCACAATATTGATGGTATCTGACTGGCACAATATTACTTGGCTCTGAATGGCACATTATTCCTGGTATCTGACTGGCACAATATTACAGGCATCCGACTGGCACAATATTCCTGGTATCTGACTGGCACAATATTACTGGCATATGAAAGGCACAATATTACAGAGATCTGACTTGCACAATATTCCTGGTATCTGAATAGTACAGTATTACTGGCATCCGAAAGGCACAATATTACAGGCATCTGGAGGGCACAATATTCCTGGTATCTGACTGGCACAATATTACAGGCATCTGACTGACACAATATTCCTGGTATCTGAATGGCACAATATTACAGGTATCTGACTGGCATAATATTCCTGGTATCTGACTGGCACAATATTACTGGCATCTGACTGGCACAATATTACTGGAATCTGAAAGGCTCAATATTACAGGTATCTGACTGGCACAATATTCCTGGTATCTGACTTGTACAATATTACTGGGCTATGACTGGCCCAATATTACTCGGCTCTGACTGGCACAATATTGCAGGCAACTGACTGGCACAATATTCCTGGTATCTGACTGGCACAATATTACTGGCATCTGAAAAACACAATAATACAGGCATCTGACTGGCACAATATTACAGGCATCTGACTGGCACAATATTCCTGGCATCTGATTGGCACAATATTACTGGGCTCTGACTGGCACAATATTACTGGGCTCTGACTGGCACAATATTACTGGCATCTGACTGGCACAATATTCATGGCATCTGAAAGGCACAATATTACTGGCATCTGACTGGCACAATATTCCTGGTATCTGAATGGTACAATATTACTGGGTTCTAAATGGCACAAGATTACTAAGCTCTGACTGGCACAACATTACAGGCAACTGACTGGCACAATATTACAGGCAACTGACTGGCACAATATTCCTGGTATCTGACTGGCACAATATTACTGGCATCTGAAAGGCACAATATTACAGGCATCTGACTCACACAATATTCCTGGTATCTGAATGGTATAATAATACTGGCATCTGAAAGGCACAATATTAGAGGCATCAGACTGGTATAATATTACTGGCATCTTACTGGCACAATATTACTGGTATCTGACTGGCACAATATTACTGGCATCTTACTGGCACAATATTACTGGTATCTGACTGCACAATATTACTGGTATCTGACTGGCACAATATTACTGGCAAAGATAGGCACAATATTCCTGGAATCTGACTGGCACAATATTACTGGTATCTGAATGGCACAATATTCCTGGCATCTGACTGGCCCAATATTACTGTCATCTGTTTGGCACAATATTCCTGGTATCTGACTGGCACAATATTCCTGGTATCTGACTGGCACAATATTACAGGCATCTGACTGGCACAATATTACTGGGCTTTGAATGGCACAATATTACTTGGCTCTGACTGGCACAATATTACAGGACCTTGAATGGCACAATATTTCTTGGCTCTTACTGGCACAATATTACTGGGCTCTGAATGGCACAATATTACTGGCATCTGAAAGCTACAATATTACAGGCACCTGACTGGCACAATATTCCTGGTATCTGAATGGTACAATATTACTGGGTTCTGAATGGCACAATATACCTGGTATCTGACTGGCACAATATTACTTGCATCTGACTGGCACAATGTTACTGGCATCTGAAAGGCACAATATTACTGGCATCTGACTGGCACAATATTACAGGCATCTGAATGTCACAATATTACTGGAATCTGACTGGCAAAATATTCCTGGCATCTGACTTGCACAATATTCCTGGTATCTGACTGACACAATGTTGCTGGTATCTGGCACAATATTCCTGGTATCTGAATGGCACAATAATACAGGCATCTGACTGGCACAATATTACTGGCATCTGAAAGGCACACTATTACTTGCATCTGAATGGCACACTATTACTTGCATCTGACTGGCACAATTTTCTTGGTATCTGACTGGCACAATATTACAGGCATCTGACTGGCACAATATTACTGGCAAAGATAGGCACAATATTACTGGTATCTGAATGGCACAATATTCCTGGCATCTAACTGGCACAATATTACTGTCATCTGTTTGGCACAATATTCCTGGTATCTGACTGGCACAATATTCCTGGTATCTGACTGGCACAATATTACAGGCATCTGACTGGCACAATATTACTGGCAAAGATAGGCACAATATTCCTGGAATCTGACTGGCACAATATTACTGGTATCTGAATGGCACAATATTCCTGGCATCTGACTGGCACAATATTACTGTCATCTGTTTGGCACAATATTCCTGGTATCTGACTGGCACAATATTCCTGGTATCTGACTGGCACAATATTACAGGCATCTGACTGGCACAATATTACTGGGCTTTGAATGGCACAATATTACTTGGCTCTGACTGGCACAATATTACTGGGCTTTGAATGGCACAATATTTCTTGGCTCTGACTGGCACAATATTACTGGGCTCTGAATGGCACAATATTACTGGCATCTGAAAGCTACAATATTACAGGCACCTGACTGGCACAATATTCCTGGTATCTGAATGGTACAATATTACTGGGTTCTGAAAGAAACAATATTACAGGCATCTGACTCGCACAATATTCCTGGTATCTGAATGGTATAATAATACTGGCATCTGAAAGGCACAATATTAGAGGCATCAGACTGGTATAATATTACTGGCATCTTACTGGCACAATATTCCTGTTATCTGACTGGCACAATATTACTGGCATCTGACTGGCACAATATTACTGGTATCTGACTGCACAATATTACTTGGCTCTGAATGGCACAATATTCTTGGTATCTGACTGGCACAATATTCCTGGTATCTGACTGGCACAATATTACTGGCAAAGATAGGCACAATATTCCTGGAATCTGACTGGCACAATATTACTGGCATCTGAATGGCACAATATTCCTGGCATCAGACTGGCACAATATTACTGTCATCTGTTTGGCACAATATTATTGGTATCTGACTGTCACAATATTACTGGAATCTGACTGGCAAAATATTCCTGGCATCTGACTTGCACAATATTCCTGGTATCTGACTGACACAATGTTGCTGGTATCTGGCACAATATTCCTGGTATCTGAATGGCACAATAATACAGGCATCTGACTGGCACAATATTACTGGCATCTGAAAGGCACACTATTACTTGCATCTGAATGGCACACTATTACTTGCATCTGACTGGCACAATTTTCTTGGTATCTGACTGGCACAATATTACAGGCATCTGACTGGCACAATATTACTGGCAAAGATAGGCACAATATTACTGGTATCTGAATGGCACAATATTCCTGGCATCTAACTGGCACAATATTACTGTCATCTGTTTGGCACAATATTCCTGGTATCTGACTGGCACAATATTCCTGGTATCTGACTGGCACAATATTACAGGCATCTGACTGGCACAATATTACTGGCAAAGATAGGCACAATATTCCTGGAATCTGACTGGCACAATATTACTGGTATCTGAATGGCACAATATTCCTGGCATCTGACTGGCACAATATTACTGTCATCTGTTTGGCACAATATTCCTGGTATCTGACTGGCACAATATTCCTGGTATCTGACTGGCACAATATTACAGGCATCTGACTGGCACAATATTACTGGGCTTTGAATGGCACAATATTACTTGGCTCTGACTGGCACAATATTACTGGGCTTTGAATGGCACAATATTTCTTGGCTCTGACTGGCACAATATTACTGGGCTCTGAATGGCACAATATTACTGGCATCTGAAAGCTACAATATTACAGGCACCTGACTGGCACAATATTCCTGGTATCTGAATGGTACAATATTACTGGGTTCTGAAAGGAACAATATTACAGGCATCTGACTCGCACAATATTCCTGGTATCTGAATGGTATAATAATACTGGCATCTGAAAGGCACAATATTAGAGGCATCAGACTGGTATAATATTACTGGCATCTTACTGGCACAATATTCCTGTTATCTGACTGGCACAATATTACTGGCATCTGACTGGCACAATATTACTGGTATCTGACTGCACAATATTACTTGGCTCTGAATGGCACAATATTCTTGGTATCTGACTGGCACAATATTCCTGGTATCTGACTGGCACAATATTACTGGCAAAGATAGGCACAATATTCCTGGAATCTGACTGGCACAATATTACTGGCATCTGAATGGCACAATATTCCTGGCATCTGACTGGCACAATATTACTGTCATCTGTTTGGCACAATATTATTGGTATCTGACTGGCACAATATTCCTGGTATCTGACTGGCACAATATTACAGGCATCTGACTGGCACAATATTACTGGGCTTTGAATGGCACAATATTACTTGGCTCTGACTGGCACAATATTACAGGGCTTTGAATGGCACAATATTTCTTGGCTCTGACTGGCACAATATTACTGGGCTCTGACTGGCACAATATTACTCGGCTCTGACTGGCACAATATTACTGGGCTCTGACAGGCACAATATTACTGGCATCTGAAAGGCACAATATTACAGGCATCTGACTGGCACAATATTCCTGGTATCTGAATGGTACAATATTACTGGGTTCTGAATGGCACAAGATTACTGGGCTTGGACTGGCACAATATTACAGGCACCTGACTGGCACAATATTGCAGGCAACTGACTAGCACAATATTCCTGGTATCTGACTGGCACAATATTACTGGCATCTTAAAGACACAATATTACAGGCATCTGACTGGCACAATATTACTGGCATTTGACTGGCACAATATTCCTGGCATCTGACTGGCACAATATTACTCGCATCTGACTGGCACAATATTCCTGGTATCTGACTGGCACAATATTACTGGGCTCTGACTGGCACAATATTACTCGGCTCTGACTGGCACAATATTACTGGGCTCTGACTGGCACAATATTACTGGGCTCTGACTGGCACAATATTACTGGGCTCTGACAGGCACAATATTACTGGACTCTGAATGGCACAATATTACTGGCATCTAAAAGGCACAATATTACAGGCATCTGACTTGCACAATATTACTGGGCTCTGACTGGCACAATATTACTGGGCTCTGACAGGCACAATATTACTGGACTCTGAATGGCACAATATTACTGGCATCTGAAAGGCACAATATTACAGGCATCTGACTGGCACAATATTCCTGGTATCTCAATGGTACAATATTACTGGGTTCTAAATGGCACAAGATTACTTGGCTCTGACTGTCACAAGATTACAGTCACCTGACTGGCACAATATTACAGGCAACTGACTGGCACAATATTACTGGCATCTGAAAGGCACAATATTACAGGCATCGGACTGGCACAATATTCCTGGTATCTCAATGGTACAATATTACTGGGTTCTAAATGGCACAAGATTACTTGGCTCTGACTGTCACAAGATTACAGTCACCTGACTGGTACAATATTACAGGCAACTGACTGGCACAATATTCCTGGTATCTGACTGGCACAATATTCCTGGCATCTGACTGACACAATGTTCCTGGAATCTGACTTGCACAATATTACTGGTATCTGACTGGCACAATATTCCTGGTATTTGACTGGCACAACATTACTGGGCTCTGACTTACACAATATTCCTGGTATCTGGCTTGCACAATATTACTGGGCTCTGAATGGTACAATATTCCTGGTATCTGACTGGCACAATATTCCTGGTATCTGGCACAATATTCCTGGTATCTGAATAGCACAATAAAAGAGACGTCTGAATGGTACAATATTACAGGCATCTGACTGGCACAATATTCCTAGTATCTGACTGACACAATATTACAGGCATCTGACTGGCACAATATTCCTGGTATCTGACGGGCACAATATTACTGGCATCAGACTGGCACAATATTACTGGCATCTGAAAGGCACAATGTTACAGGCATCTGACTGGCACAATATTACTGGGCTCTGAGTGGCACAATATTACTGGGCTCTGAATGACGCAATATTACTGGCATCTGAAAGGCACAATATTACAGGCATCTGACTGGCACAATATTTCTGGTATCTGAATGGCACAATATTCCTGGGTTCTGAATGGCACAATATTACTGGGCTCGGACTGGAACAATATTACAAGCACCTGACTGGCACAATATTCCTGGTATCTGACTGGCACAATATTACTGTCATCTGTTTGGCACAATATTGATGGTATCTGACTGGCACAATATTACTTGGCTCTGAATGGCACATTATTCCTGGTATCTGACTGGCACAATATTACAGGCATCCGACTGGCACAATATTCCTGGTATCTGACTGGCACAATATTACTGGCATATGAAAGGCACAATATTACAGAGATCTGACTTGCACAATATTCCTGGTATCTGAATAGTACAGTATTACTGGCATCCGAAAGGCACAATATTACAGGCATCTGGAGGGCACAATATTCCTGGTATCTGACTGGCACAATATTACAGGCATCTGACTGACACAATATTCCTGGTATCTGAATGGCACAATATTACAGGTATCTGACTGGCATAATATTCCTGGTATCTGACTGGCACAATATTACTGGCATCTGACTGGCACAATATTACTGGAATCTGAAAGGCTCAATATTACAGGTATCTGACTGGCACAATATTCCTGGTATCTGACTTGTACAATATTACTGGGCTATGACTGGCCCAATATTACTCGGCTCTGACTGGCACAATATTGCAGGCAACTGACTGGCACAATATTCCTGGTATCTGACTGGCACAATATTACTGGCATCTGAAAAACACAATAATACAGGCATCTGACTGGCACAATATTACAGGCATCTGACTGGCACAATATTCCTGGCATCTGATTGGCACAATATTACTGGGCTCTGACTGGCACAATATTACTGGGCTCTGACTGGCACAATATTACTGGCATCTGACTGGCACAATATTCATGGCATCTGAAAGGCACAATATTACTGGCATCTGACTGGCACAATATTCCTGGTATCTGAATGGTACAATATTACTGGGTTCTAAATGGCACAAGATTACTAAGCTCTGACTGGCACAACATTACAGGCAACTGACTGGCACAATATTACAGGCAACTGACTGGCACAATATTCCTGGTATCTGACTGGCACAATATTACTGGCATCTGAAAGGCACAATATTACAGGCATCTGACTCACACAATATTCCTGGTATCTGAATGGTATAATAATACTGGCATCTGAAAGGCACAATATTAGAGGCATCAGACTGGTATAATATTACTGGCATCTTACTGGCACAATATTACTGGTATCTGACTGGCACAATATTACTGGCATCTTACTGGCACAATATTACTGGTATCTGACTGCACAATATTACTGGTATCTGACTGGCACAATATTACTGGCAAAGATAGGCACAATATTCCTGGAATCTGACTGGCACAATATTACTGGTATCTGAATGGCACAATATTCCTGGCATCTGACTGGCCCAATATTACTGTCATCTGTTTGGCACAATATTCCTGGTATCTGACTGGCACAATATTCCTGGTATCTGACTGGCACAATATTACAGGCATCTGACTGGCACAATATTACTGGGCTTTGAATGGCACAATATTACTTGGCTCTGACTGGCACAATATTACAGGACCTTGAATGGCACAATATTTCTTGGCTCTTACTGGCACAATATTACTGGGCTCTGAATGGCACAATATTACTGGCATCTGAAAGCTACAATATTACAGGCACCTGACTGGCACAATATTCCTGGTATCTGAATGGTACAATATTACTGGGTTCTGAATGGCACAATATACCTGGTATCTGACTGGCACAATATTACTTGCATCTGACTGGCACAATGTTACTGGCATCTGAAAGGCACAATATTACTGGCATCTGACTGGCACAATATTACAGGCATCTGAATGTCACAATATTACTGGAATCTGACTGGCAAAATATTCCTGGCATCTGACTTGCACAATATTCCTGGTATCTGACTGACACAATGTTGCTGGTATCTGGCACAATATTCCTGGTATCTGAATGGCACAATAATACAGGCATCTGACTGGCACAATATTACTGGCATCTGAAAGGCACACTATTACTTGCATCTGAATGGCACACTATTACTTGCATCTGACTGGCACAATTTTCTTGGTATCTGACTGGCACAATATTACAGGCATCTGACTGGCACAATATTACTGGCAAAGATAGGCACAATATTACTGGTATCTGAATGGCACAATATTCCTGGCATCTAACTGGCACAATATTACTGTCATCTGTTTGGCACAATATTCCTGGTATCTGACTGGCACAATATTCCTGGTATCTGACTGGCACAATATTACAGGCATCTGACTGGCACAATATTACTGGCAAAGATAGGCACAATATTCCTGGAATCTGACTGGCACAATATTACTGGTATCTGAATGGCACAATATTCCTGGCATCTGACTGGCACAATATTACTGTCATCTGTTTGGCACAATATTCCTGGTATCTGACTGGCACAATATTCCTGGTATCTGACTGGCACAATATTACAGGCATCTGACTGGCACAATATTACTGGGCTTTGAATGGCACAATATTACTTGGCTCTGACTGGCACAATATTACTGGGCTTTGAATGGCACAATATTTCTTGGCTCTGACTGGCACAATATTACTGGGCTCTGAATGGCACAATATTACTGGCATCTGAAAGCTACAATATTACAGGCACCTGACTGGCACAATATTCCTGGTATCTGAATGGTACAATATTACTGGGTTCTGAAAGAAACAATATTACAGGCATCTGACTCGCACAATATTCCTGGTATCTGAATGGTATAATAATACTGGCATCTGAAAGGCACAATATTAGAGGCATCAGACTGGTATAATATTACTGGCATCTTACTGGCACAATATTCCTGTTATCTGACTGGCACAATATTACTGGCATCTGACTGGCACAATATTACTGGTATCTGACTGCACAATATTACTTGGCTCTGAATGGCACAATATTCTTGGTATCTGACTGGCACAATATTCCTGGTATCTGACTGGCACAATATTACTGGCAAAGATAGGCACAATATTCCTGGAATCTGACTGGCACAATATTACTGGCATCTGAATGGCACAATATTCCTGGCATCAGACTGGCACAATATTACTGTCATCTGTTTGGCACAATATTATTGGTATCTGACTGTCACAATATTACTGGAATCTGACTGGCAAAATATTCCTGGCATCTGACTTGCACAATATTCCTGGTATCTGACTGACACAATGTTGCTGGTATCTGGCACAATATTCCTGGTATCTGAATGGCACAATAATACAGGCATCTGACTGGCACAATATTACTGGCATCTGAAAGGCACACTATTACTTGCATCTGAATGGCACACTATTACTTGCATCTGACTGGCACAATTTTCTTGGTATCTGACTGGCACAATATTACAGGCATCTGACTGGCACAATATTACTGGCAAAGATAGGCACAATATTACTGGTATCTGAATGGCACAATATTCCTGGCATCTAACTGGCACAATATTACTGTCATCTGTTTGGCACAATATTCCTGGTATCTGACTGGCACAATATTCCTGGTATCTGACTGGCACAATATTACAGGCATCTGACTGGCACAATATTACTGGCAAAGATAGGCACAATATTCCTGGAATCTGACTGGCACAATATTACTGGTATCTGAATGGCACAATATTCCTGGCATCTGACTGGCACAATATTACTGTCATCTGTTTGGCACAATATTCCTGGTATCTGACTGGCACAATATTCCTGGTATCTGACTGGCACAATATTACAGGCATCTGACTGGCACAATATTACTGGGCTTTGAATGGCACAATATTACTTGGCTCTGACTGGCACAATATTACTGGGCTTTGAATGGCACAATATTTCTTGGCTCTGACTGGCACAATATTACTGGGCTCTGAATGGCACAATATTACTGGCATCTGAAAGCTACAATATTACAGGCACCTGACTGGCACAATATTCCTGGTATCTGAATGGTACAATATTACTGGGTTCTGAAAGGAACAATATTACAGGCATCTGACTCGCACAATATTCCTGGTATCTGAATGGTATAATAATACTGGCATCTGAAAGGCACAATATTAGAGGCATCAGACTGGTATAATATTACTGGCATCTTACTGGCACAATATTCCTGTTATCTGACTGGCACAATATTACTGGCATCTGACTGGCACAATATTACTGGTATCTGACTGCACAATATTACTTGGCTCTGAATGGCACAATATTCTTGGTATCTGACTGGCACAATATTCCTGGTATCTGACTGGCACAATATTACTGGCAAAGATAGGCACAATATTCCTGGAATCTGACTGGCACAATATTACTGGCATCTGAATGGCACAATATTCCTGGCATCTGACTGGCACAATATTACTGTCATCTGTTTGGCACAATATTATTGGTATCTGACTGGCACAATATTCCTGGTATCTGACTGGCACAATATTACAGGCATCTGACTGGCACAATATTACTGGGCTTTGAATGGCACAATATTACTTGGCTCTGACTGGCACAATATTACAGGGCTTTGAATGGCACAATATTTCTTGGCTCTGACTGGCACAATATTACTGGGCTCTGAATGGCACAATATTACTGGCATCTGAAAGCTACAATATTACAGGCACCTGACTGGCACAATATTCCTGGTATCTGAATGGTACAATATTACTGGGTTCTGAATGGCACAATATACCTGGTATCTGACTGGCACAATATTACTTGCATCTGACTGGCACAATGTTACTGGCATCTGAAAGGCACAATCTTACTGGCATCTGACTGGCACAATATTACAGGCATCTGAATGTCACAATATTACTGGAATCTGACTGGCAAAATATTCCTGGCATCTGACTTGCACAATATTCCTGGTATCTGACTGACACAATGTTGCTGGTATCTGGCACAATATTCCTGGTATCTGAATGGCACAATAATACAGGCATCTGACTGGCACAATATTACTGGCATCTGAAAGGCACACTATTACTTGCATCTGAAAGGCACACTATTACTTGCATCTGACTGGCACAATTTTCTTGGTATCTGACTGGCACAATATTACAGGCATCTGACTGGCACAATATTCCTGGTATCTGACTGGCACAATATTACTGGCAAAGATAGGCACAATATTCCTGGAATCTGACTGGCACAATATTACTGGTATCTGAATGGCACAATATTCCTGGCATCTGACTGGCACAATATTACTGTCATCTGTTTGGCACAATATTCCTGGTATCTGACTGGCACAATATTCCTGGTATCTGACTGGCACAATATTACAGGCATCTGACTGGCACAATATTACTGGCAAAGATAGGCACAATATTCCTGGAATCTGACTGGCACAATATTACTGGTATCTGAATGGCACAATATTCCTGGCATCTGACTGGCACAATATTACTGTCATCTGTTTGGCACAATATTCCTGGTGTCTGACTGGCACAATATTCCTGGTATCTGACTGGCACAATATTACAGGCATCTGACTGGCACAATATTACTGGGCTTTGAATGGCACAATATTACTTGGCTCTGACTGGCACAATATTACTGGGCTTTGAATGGCACAATATTTCTTGGCTCTGACTGGCACAATATTACTGGCATCTGAAAGCTACAATATTACAGGCACCTGACTGGCACAATATTCCTGGTATCTGAATGGTACAATATTACTGGGTTCTGAATGGCTCAATATACCTGGTATCTGACTGGCACAATATTACTTGCATCTGACTGGCACAATGTTACTGGAATCTGAAAGGCACAATATTACTGGCATCTGACTGGCACAATATTACAGGCATCTGAATGTCACAATATTACTGGAATCTGACTGGCAAAATATTTCTGGCATCTGACTGGCAAAATATTCCTGGCATCTGACTGGCACAATATTACAGGCATCTGACTGGCACAATATTCCTGGTATCTGACGGGCACAATATTATAGGCATTTGACTGGCGCACTATTCCTGGTATCTGAAAGGCACAATATTACAGGCATCTGACTGGCACAATATTCCTGGTATCTGACTGGCACAATATTACAGGGTTCTGAATGGCACAATATTCCTGGTATCTGACTTGCACAATAGTACTGGCATCTGGAAGGCACAATATTACAGTCATCTGACTGGCACAATATTCCTGTTATCTGTATGGTACAATATTACTGGCATCTGAAAGGTACAATATTACAGGCATCTGAATGGCATAATATTACAGGCATCTGAATGGCATAATATTTCTGGCATCTAACAGGCACAATATTCCTGGTATCTGACTGGCACAATATTACTGGCATCTGACTGGCACAATATTACTGGCATCTGAATGGCACAATATTACTGGCATCTGACTGGCAAAATATTCCCTGCATCTGACTTGCACAATATTCCTGGTATCTGACTGACACAATGTTGCTGGTATCTGGCACAATATTCCTGGTATCTGAATGGCACAATAATAAAGGCATCTTAATGGCATAATATTACAGGCATCTGACTGGCACACTATTCCTGGTATCTGAAAGGCACAATATTACAGGCATCTGACTTGCACAATATTCCTGGTATCTGACCTGCACAATATTACAGGGTTCTTACTGGCACAATATTCCTGGTATCTGACTTGCACAATATTACTGGCATCTGAAAGGCAAAATATTACAGGCATCTGACTCGCACAATATTCCTGCTATCTGAATGGTACAATATTACTTGCATCTGAAAGGCACAATATTACAGGCATCTGAATGGCACAATATTCCTGGCATCTGACTGGCACAATATTCCTGGTATCTGACTGGCACAATATTACTGGCATCTGACTGGCACAATATTACTGGCATCTGACTGGCACAATATTACTGGCATCTGAATGGCACAATATTACTGGCATCTGACTGGCAAAATATTCCCTGCATCTGACTTGCACAATATTCCTGGTATCTGACTGACACAATGTTGCTGGTATCTGGCACAATATTCCTGGTATCTGAATGGCACAATAATAAAGGCATCTTAATGGCATAATATTACAGGCATCTGACTGGCACACTATTCCTGGTATCTGAAAGGCACAATATTACAGGCATCTGACTTGCACAATATTCCTGGTATCTGACCTGCACAATATTACAGGGTTCTTACTGGCACAATATTCCTGGTATCTGACTTGCACAATATTACTGGCATCTGAAAGGCAAAATATTACAGGCATCTGACTCGCACAATATTCCTGCTATCTGAATGGTACAATATTACTTGCATCTGAAAGGCACAATATTACAGGCATCTGAATGGCACAATATTCCTGGCATCTGACTGGCACAATATTCCTGGTATCTGACTGGCACAATATTACTGGCATCTGACTGGCACAATATTACTGGCATCTGAATGGCACAATATTACTGGCATCTGAATGGCACAACAAATATGGCATCTTAATGGTACAATATTACTGGTATCTGAATGGCACAATAATACTGGCATATTGATGGGCACATTGACTGTGGCATATTTAATGGACAAACAGTGTCATATATGCACAAAAAGAACATTGTTGAAGTACAATAATTCCAAGTACATAAACTATATAATAACAGAGGTGATGGTAATTGTAGTATTTAAAAAAAAAAAAAAAAACATGTAACACAACACAATTAATCATTACAATCAGAGTCTTTTACCCCTACCTGGATTGGAGGAAAGAGGAAACACACAATGGGGGGGGGGGGGGGGGGGAGAGTAAAGTTCACAATTGTGAGGATGCACAGTCCCAAAGTCCTTGATATATCCCTCCTATTGCAGTGCTTCTATACATTTGTCCCCTTCCATAAACTCAGACCAGGCAAACCAATGTCTAGCATGAGCCTGACTTCTACCCTGGGAAGCGTGAAGGAGATTCTCAGCTGATCTTATGGCTTCCACCGACTCTATCCATTCCCGCATTGTTGGGGTTTGAGAATGTTTCCAGTATCTGGGTATTAGGGTCTTAGCAGCATTCAGCATATGAATCAGTGTAGAGTTCTTGTATACCTCTTAAATGGTGCAATAATATAGCTAGAGGGGAGAAATGAATAGGTAGGTCCACGTGAGTGCTAATAACTGGGTATACTTTTTCCCAAAAAGGAACTATATTAGGGCATGATCACCATTTATGGAGACAATCTCCTTTTTTGGCCTTACAACACCAGCATCTATCTAATTGTGAACGATACATATGGTGTAGAGTGTCTGGTGTTTTGTACCATGTCGTAAGAATCTTGTAGATTGGGAACATTTATGTCATAGGGTAGAGAGTTTTCTCCATTGGTCTTCTGTAAATATGATGTTACAGTCCCTTTCCCATAGCCGTATGTAGTATGGTTTATCTTGATATGAGTGTGTGAGAAGTTCTTTGTACATTTCAGAAATACGTTTACGTGGTGGGTCTTTAGTAGCACAGAGTTTCTCAAATGGAGTGAGAATATGAGAACACTGTGATGTACGAGATATAGACCTCCAGAAGTGTTGTAATTGAGTACATGTGTAACCGATGGAGGGTCATGGGTTTCGCGTGGTAGTGATATCTGACAATGGTTTTAAAGCGCCAAATTCCATCAAAACGTGTCCCAGTCTAGGGTACATCATTCGATTGGGGAACATGGAGTGGAAGATTTGTCCAGTCAATCCCGGTGGGAACTCGTCATTTTAGGCTACTGAGATTAGGGGGAAGGGATTGAGTAGCCCCGGGGAGGAAGATCATTTTCTCCAAATCCATAGGGTGTTGGGGACTGTTGGGTAAGAATGATCCAGGACTATCGATTGTCTACGGGCCACCCAGGCAGCCACTGGAATGGGGACATTTATCGCTCTCTGCTCAATGGACACCCATAGCTTGTGGGCTGGTCTAGACCATTCTACCACTCGTGCTAGGATAGAAACGTTGTAGTAAATTTCCAAGTTCGGCAGTCCACCTTTATATTTTGGTCTCATGAGATATGTATATCCCAGTCTAGGTTGTTTATGTTTCCAAATAAACCAGGAAATAGTAGTTTTGAGATCTTTAAAGAAAGACTTGGGTACTCGAATTATCAATGTTTGAATCACATACAGAATGCTGGGGAGAATATTAATCTTGACAGAAGCTACTCTCACAAACCATGAAATGTATTTCTTATCCCATTCAGACAAGTATTTTTTAATTGCAGTGAGAAGTGGGGCATAGTTGATGTCAAATAGGGAATTAATATTAGGGGAGTGGTAGACTCCCAAGTATTTCAACCTGGTCTTGGATCATCTAAAGGGAAATGTGTACTGAAGTGCATCTACTTGCTGGGAGGGTAGAGAAATGTTGAGGGCTTCCGATTTGGCCATGTTGATCTTGAATTGGGAAAGCATACTATAGGTCCCTAGTTCCTGTATGACTTGTGGTAGCGAGATGTGTGGTTGAGCAGATCATCTGCAAATTCCTGTATGACTTGTGGTAGCGAGATGTGTGGTTGAGCAGATCATCTGCAAATGCAGCTGTTTTATGGTGAAGGGGTCCTATCTCCAACCCATGTATGGAAGAGTTCATCTCTGATTGCTCATAACAGTGGTTCCAGGGTCAGTATAAAGAGTAGGGGGGACAGGGGGCAACCCAGTCTGGTGCCATTCGACAGGGTGAGCGGGTCGGAGAACACTCCATTGACTTTAATTCACGCTGAGGTGGCATGATAGAGAGCATTGACCCAATTAAACACTGCGTCCCTCAATCCTGTATGCTGTAGGACAGATCTCATGAAAGGCCAGCTCACCCTGTCGAATGCCTTTTCAGCATTGGTGGATAATAGAATAGTGGGAATCTTGTGTACTTTTGCATGATGGATTAGACTGATGACTTTGGTAGTATTGTCTCTGGCTTCTTGGTAGGGTGTGAAGCCAACTTGTTCTCTATGAATAAGCTGTGGAAGGGCAGCTCCCAGGCGTATACTAGGGATTTTTGCTACATTAAGTAGAGATATAGGTCTATAACTACTACAGAGTTCTGGGTCTTTGTCTGGTTTAGGAATAATAGTTATATGGGCTTCTTGAGATTGTATGGGCATTGAACTTATTTGTCAGGTGAGGAAGGATGATTTCCTTGAACAGTCTGTAATATACGATGGGGAAGCCATCTGGGCTGGGGCTTTTTCCGTTGGGGGAGTTTTTGATGACCTCTGCAACTTCTGCAGTAGTTATAGGGACCTCTAAAGATTCTTCAAATGTAGGGGAAAGTTTAACTTTCATATGTGTCTCAAGATATTTCATGATTGAAGTATGAAGTGTGGGGCTTTGTGGGGAATTATTTTCCTTTGATATATTATAAAGTTCATAATAGTATTGTTTAAATGTATCTGCTATCCGATTTGATCTGTGAACTAAGGTATGTTGTTTTGTACGAATTTTGGGGATGTCATCTGCTGTCTGCTTGCGTCTTAGGGCACTAGCAAGGGCATAATGTGTATTACGTAACTTTTGAAGTGAGCTCTGCAGTTGATTGTTTCTAATAAGTTGATTTTGGATAGTATTTGAGTGAGATTTTGTGCTCTCTGTTTTTTAAGATGGGATCCCAGTCTAATTAATTGCCCTCTCACAACAGCCAGAGACTCCAGAGACTTCCCCACAAATTCTTTGGGAAGCACATAATGCTTCCCAAAGAATTTGTGGGGAAGTCTCTGGAGTCTCATCATCTTGTAAATACTGCTTAAGGGACTTAGTGAGATCTTGGAGGTGTGGGGGAAGTTTCAATAGTGATTCGTTTAGACGCCATGTGACTTGTTTTTTGGGGAGTGTGGGAATGAGTATTTGCATGCGTGTGGGAGAGTGATCACTCAATGTAATATTGTCTGAGTGTGTTTAACTAAACATAGATGTCTGTGAAATTAGTATATAGTCTATTATGGAATAGCGGTTATGAGGGTGGGAGTTGAATGTGTAGTCCTTCATGGATGCATGGAAAATTCTCAAGGCATCTATGAGTTGGGTCTGGTGTATAGAGCGCTTTACCTTTCTTATTTGAGAGAAGCTCAGACTAGATGCAGTGGAGGAGGAGTCCATAGCCGGGTCCAAGACCATGTTAAAGTCTTCCGCAAATATGGTTATGCCTTCAGCGAAGTCTGGCACGTCCTTAAGTATTGAGCACAAAAAAGTATGTTGATTAACATTAGGGGCATAGATTGTAGCTAGGGTCAATTTGTATTCTCCCATCATTCCTTTGACAAAAATAGCACGTCCGTCATTATCTGTCCACATGTCAGTAATGGAAATGGGCAAGTGCTTAGATATAAAAATTGCTACACCTTTAGTCTTTTTAAACAGGGAGTGTGAGAAATACATTCTGGAATAGAGGCGATCCGAGAATCCAGGGATCTTATTTCTACAAAAATGAGTCTCTTGGATAAGTCCAATATCAATATGTCTGGCTCTCATTTCATTAAACAGTCGTGATCGTTTTGATCTGGTGTTCAGCCCTTTAGCATTTATAGCCCATATATCTCTCTCCCAATGTCTGTTTGAGGGGAAGGGAGGGAGGGCATGAAACAGTCTGGTCTTGTTGCAAATGGATTCTATAAATGTATGTGGGTCCAAGTGAAGTCTCAGGAACATGTATGAAACAGTCTGGTCTTGTTCCAAATGGATTCTGTAAATGTGTGTGGGTCCAAGTGAAGTCTCAGGGACATGTAGCTAAATGTATTCATTTAGCCATCATTTATGTACTGGTTTATTTTCTGATATAAGCATTATTTTATAATTCTTGTCTGCCTATTCACAATCTCTGCTGTCACCTTTTGATTTGTGTCTTTTTTCAGTGTTTTGTGACATAGACACATCTCATGCTACTTTGTCTATCTATATGATTCAAGTGTTGTAGTGGTACACTTTTGATCAGAAAGGGTATTTTGCTTCTGCAGTAATTTACTCCTATTTTTCAATTTCTTTCTGACTTTTATAAGTCGGAATTACTGATTTTACAAAATGTTTCCTTCTTTTTAATTTGTTTATTAATGATCTAGCAAGTTGTGTTGAGAGCCATGTCTTCTTTGCAGGAAGATTTCGACAAAGTAGGGGAACCTGGCAAGCAAGATACAAATTAGGTTCAACATAAATTAATTTAAAGTTTTCCATTATTGGAAAAATAATGACAATGCAACATAATCTTCAAGGGTCCATAAGATATTGGCATGTATAAAATGGGGTATTGATATTGCCTATTTGCAAGTCAATGGTAAGACCTCACCTTGAATATGCGGTAAAATGCTGGGCACCAGTTTTTAAAAAATATATTATGGAATCAAAACAAGTGCAAACGAGGGCTACACAATTAATAAGGGGAATGGAGGATCTGAGTTATGAAGAGAGACTAAAAAACTTGCCTTTATATAAACTATAAAAACTGTGTATTAGAGGGGATATGATAACATTATATAAATATGTGCAGGGCCAATATAAAGAGCTCGGCAGTGACCTGTTCATTAACAGGACTGTACAAAGAGCAATAGATAATCCTTCTAGACTTAAAGAGCAAACATTTCATAGACAACAAAGGAAGGGATTATTTATGCTAAGTACAATAAAGATATGGAACTCACTGCCAAGAGAGGTGGTGTTATTAAATACAATAGATGCCTTCAAAACAGAGTCTGGATATTTTTTCTTTTAGAAAAGTAGGGCATAGAGGGCTATTAATAATAGAATAAACATTACTATTTTATAGCTTCTTGTCCTAGGAGATATCTGATTGCCTTTTGGAGTCAAAAAGGATTTTTCTCCCTAAGTGGCAACATTCAAAATAACTTACTTGGGGAAGGGGATTGATTTATTTTGGTTGAATTTGATGGACTTAGGTCTTCTTTTAACCCAAGTTACTATGTTACTCTGTTAAAGCTTCAACACAAAGTTTTGATTTTTCCTCAACAACATTAAGAGGTAGAATTACGTCTGCTTTATGCATTTCACAGCAACACTTTGCATGTTTGTAATAGGAATACAAACAGTACACAATAGATCAGAACTCCTGTCCAGTACTCCTGGCTGTGAAATTTCATGGTGCTGAAAACAAAACAAAATGTCATGCAAGGGAAAGGGCAAAAATGTAATAGGTCAAGATAAATAAAACTAAAAATAGTTAAAATCAAGTCAGGATCATCATGTATATAAAATCAAAAGCACCATTTGAATTCAAGGTACATGAATTACAAATGTAATTACAACTGCTATGAATGCTTTGTTTGGTATAATTAAAATTATTTTTAATGCAGTTTACTGAATTAAGGCCTGAAGTAAGTAAGGAAATATGTCATCCATCTACTACTTCCAGTAGAAATAAACCTGCCTATTTTAATTCAGTTTAGCGTTTAAAATAGTTTTTTGGTTATATATCACAATATGCTATTAAAACTTAACCTTTGTTAATGGGCCCCCGAAAATTTCTGATGTCAGCCCTGTTGCCAGCCTTTAATCTTACACTGCTGATGGTTCTTTAATGTATTTATTGTCAGCTTATAGTCTACTAGCCTCAGGGAGTGGTGTAGCATCGTTATTTTCAGCCTACAGTGTGCCAGCCACAAATGGTAGTATAATTGAGCTATTGTCAGCGCCAGGGGGTGGTATAGTCTGTTATACCAGTAATTGTCAGCCCACAGTGTGCCAGTCACAGGGGGTATTACAGGACAGTTATTGTCAGCCACTCATATATAGCTACAAAGCATAGTGAAAGAGGAAAAGAAGAGAAGAAGAAAGATAAGGGAGGAAGGAAACAATGAAATAGGAGGGAAAGCTAGAAAAAAAGATAAGAGAATGAAGAAGAAAGGTAAAAAGGAAAAAAGAATGATACAACTCTCTTGTAGAAGAAAGAAAAGTGTGTGGAAAGAAAAACGAATAATAACATAAGAATTTAGAAGAAATAAAAAGATAAAAAGACAAAAGAAAGAATAGAAAAAAGTAGAAAAATAAAATATATACAGTTTTAATGTAAATAGTTATTTATTAACATCAACCTTTGTCTTCATCTATATTTAGATTTACATAAAATGCTGTGTACTAATGTACTATGGTACTACTGTAATATTTTAATCAATATGAAATTCAATGATTGAAAAAAAAAATAGTGCAACGGTCTGCCTACAATTCCATGATGGTCTGCCAATAGACACTCACTGAGGTTATGAATAAAGATGGCATACACCACCCCGATAGCGCCAAATTGGCATGTGTGCCTATGTAAAAAGCAAACTTCCGACAAAAGTGCCTGATTACTGACGAAGGTGCCGTGTCGGAAGTAATAAAAAAGGCACAGTTGTTGTTATACATAACAAACAGGGATTGCGCCTTTTTATAAAACTACCAAAAACTTTGCAGTGCAGGAGTTTAGTTTTTTTGAGAAATAAAGGCAGAGCAGTATAGACAGAAAAGGGTTATTAATACAATTTGGACTATCATTCTTATGATGTTCTGCCAAACAAAAGCTGGCTGAGCATCATAGGAAACATGGTCAACAGCAGTTCCTACCACCTGTAGTAAATGCATTTTATTCTATGAAGGGAATTTAACGATGTCCACCATTTTATATATGTGTCTTTAAACTCCATTTTCTATTTGCATTAATGCCACATGCCTCTTGTAAAACATTGCTGCACTGCAAAGAACACTGGAAATGGAATGGTAGCTTTAATGACCTTAACATGTAAAATATTATTTTGTTGAAAAGTGTTATCAATTAAGACACTGACCAGGAATTACAAATTGCCACTGATTATTTAAAGACAAGGAGATTTTTTAGCACTTTTGACTTTTAACAGGAGGACAGGTGACCCTTAAGGTCGGCAGAGAATTATAGGAGTTGTAGTTCCGGCAGTAGTGTATCTTCCACAAGGCAAACAAGGCACTCGCCTAGGGCGGCACTTTGCCAGAGGGCGGCACTTTGCCAGAGGGTGATAAAGCACACCTCTAGTGCTTCAAACATTTTCACTCCCTCCCCCCCATTCAGCAACCTTTAGCTCTTTCCAATTAATCAGGGTGATGGGGGCATGTAATGGACGTGGTGGGGGTATGTAATGGAGGTGATGGGGGCATGTAGTGTGTATGCAAAGTGGGTGATGGGGGCATGTAATGGGGTGATTTGGCATTTAATGTGTGTGCAACATGGGTGATGGGACATGTCGTAGGTGTGCAACATGGGTAGGCGAGTGCCCGCATTTTGTCTGCCTAGAGCAGCACAAAACCAAGATACACCACTGAGTTCCGGGCCATATTTACTGGCTACTTTTACTAAAAGATAATGCTTATACAGTCACAAATGTATTTATTATGGAAATATATCTACTACTATTACTTAATATAATGATAAACCTGAATGACACCAGTGTGACTGAATTACAGTATCCCTATTTTGTACATTTATATCATCGGTGGACAGACAATGTACCCTGAACAAAATTATAAACGCAACACTTTTTTGCCCCATTTTTCATGAGCTGAACTCAAAAATCTAAGACTTTTTCTATGTACACCAAAGGCCTATTTCTCTCAAATATTGTTCACAAATCTGTCTATATCTATGTTAGTGAGCACTTCTCCTTTGCTGAGATAATCCATCCACCTCACAAGTGTGGCATATCAAGTAGCTGATTAGACATTGCAAAGGTATGCCTGATGCTGGCCACAATAAAAGGCCACACTAAAATGTGCAGTTTTATCACACAGCACAATGCCACAAATGTCACATGTTTTGATGGAGCGTGCAGTTTGCATGCTGACTGCAGGAATGTCCACCAGAGCTGTTGCCTGTGATTTGAATGTTCATTTCTCTACCATAAGCTGACTCCAAAAGCATTTCAGAGAATTTGGCAGTACATCCAACCGGCCGAACAACCACAGACCATACCAGACTAGACCAGGACCTCCACATCCAGCATCTTCACCTCCAAGATCATCTGAGACCAGCCACACGGACAACTACTGCAACAATCGGTTTGCATAACCAAAGAATTTCTGCACAAACTGTCAGAAACCATCTCAGCGAAGCTCATCTGCATGCTCGTCGTCCTCATTGGGGTCTCGACCTGACTGTAGATTGTGGGCAAATGCTCACATTTGATGGAGAGGGGCTCACATTGGAGAGATGTTCTCTTCACACATGAATCCCGGTTTTCACTGAACAGGGCAGAGGCAGATAGCATGTATGGCTTTGTGTGGGTGAGCGGTTTGCTGATGTCAACATTGTGGATCGAGTGGCCCATGGTGGCGGTGGGGTTATGGTATGGGCAGGCATATGTTATGGACAACGAACACAGGTGCATCTTGTTTATGGTATTTTGAATGCATAGAGATACCGTTCATCCACGACCATCACCTCATGTTGCAGCATGATCAATCACGGCCCCATGTTGCAAGGATCTGTGCACAATTCCTGGAAGCTGAAAACATCCCAGTTCTTGTATGGGCAGCATACTCACTGGACATGTCACCCATTGAACATGTTTGGGATGCTCTGGATCGATGTTTACAGCAGCGTGTTCCAGGTCCTGCCAATATCTAGCAACTTCGCACAGCCATTGAAGAGGAGTGGACCAACATTCCACAGGCCACAATAAACAACCTGATCAACTCTATGTGAAGGAGATGTGTTGCACTGCGTGAGGCACATGGTGGTCACAGCAGATTTCCGGACCCCCCCCCGGATCACCCAAATACAGTAAAACTGCACATTTTCGAGTGGCATTTTATTGTGGCCAACCTAAGGCAAACCTTTACAATAATCATACTGTCTAATCTCGGCAAAGGAGAATTGCTCACTAACACAGATTTAGACAGATTTGTGAACAATATTTGAGAGAAATAGGCCCCCTAGAAATGGGTCAAAAATAAAAGTGTTGCATTTATAATTTTGTTCAGTGTATATAACACACATGACTGAATAATTCAGAGCCGCGAGCTGAGGATCCTGGTGCCAGCCACATGCTATTATAGCTGGCACCATGCAAAAACAAAAAAACTGCCAAACCAGCTTCAGGACTGACATGGCCAGCCTCCAAGATAATTTTCTGGTATCCCGGTAGGGATGTCTCTGGGCTGTCCCTGGTACTGCATAATGAAATATAGGGCATGATATTATCACCAAATCGGTAACATTAAAGAGAACACAGAGGAAGGAACACATAGCCATTTGGATTCTTGCAAGAAGGGTGTCAGTAACTGATTTGAACACACCAGAATCCCAGCACACATAGCCATTTGGATTCTTGCAAGAAGGGTGTCATTAACTGATTTGAACACACCAGAATCCCAGCACACATAGCCATTTGGATTCTTGCAAGAAGGGTGTCAGTAACTGATTTGAACACACCAGAATCCCAGCACACATAGCCATTTGGATTCTTGCAAGAAGGGTGTCAGTAACTGATTTGAACACACCAGAATCCCAGCACACATAGCCATTTGGATTCTTGCAAGAAGGGTGTCAGTAACTGATTTGAACACACCAGAATCCCAGCACACATAGCCATTTGGATTCTTGCAAGAAGGGTGTCAGTAACTGATTTGAACACACCAGAATCCCAGCACACATAGCCATTTGGATTCTTGCAAGAAGGGTGTCAGTAACTGATTTGAACACACCAGAATCCCAGCACACATAGCCATTTGGATTCTTGCAAGAAGGGTGTCAGTAACTGATTTGAACACACCAGAATCCCAGCACACATAGCCATTTGGATTCTTGCAAGAAGGGTGTCAGTAACTGATTTGAACACACCAGAATCCCAGCACACATAGCCATTTGGATTCTTGCAAGAAGGGTGTCAGTAACTGATTTGAACACACCAGAATCCCAGCACACATAGCCATTTGGATTCTTGCAAGAAGGGTGTCAGTAACTGATTTGAACACACCAGGTATATCCAATCTAGAGGAATCTGCTAGCAACTCTTAAATGTGACCTTATTAATTGATATACTACTATGTCTACTTGTGATATACTATGCCTTTTATCTGCATGTGTTGTTGTAACCATTTCTTCTTTATTTTTCTTTTCTCCCCACTATCACAACCTCTAACATATAGCCACATTTTTGCCACATTTTATTGCCTTTATGCTCTGCTAGGTCCTCTTATCTAAGTTCTTTTAAAAATGCCCAAACTATCTCTCCCCCCCCCCCCTTCACCCCTGTATGTATAAAGTCTCCAATAAGAATATTCTTCTCTCAACAGAATCCCAGCACACATAGCCATTTGGATTCTTGCAAGAAGGGTGTCAGTAACTGATTTGAACACACCAGGTATATCCAATCTAGAGGAATCTGCTAGCAACTCTTAAATGTGACCTTATTAGTATATCAATACTACTATGTCTACTTGTGATATACTATGCCTTTTATCTGCATGTGTTGTTGTAACCATTTCTTCTTTATTTTTCTTTTCTCCCCACTATCACAACCTCTAACATATAGCCACATTTTTGCCACATTGTATTGCCTTTATGCTCTGCTAGGTCCTCTTATCTAAGTTCTTTTAAAAATGCCCAAACTATCTCTCTCTCTCCCCCCCCCCCCCCCCCCCCCCCCTTCACCCCTGTATGTATAAAGTCTCCAATAAGAATATCCTTCTCTCAACAGAATCCCAGCACACATAGCCATTTGGATTCTTGCAAGAAGGGTGTTTAGTCCCCCCCCCAGCTCAATTTTCTTTTATAGACCTTACCTAACCCCTCAATATTCTCACCTGTGTGCAGATTTACCTGCATCTATAAGCAGCAGGTGTTGGAATTTAGCAGCTACCTGACTTAGACTACCTTTTAACTCTTCAGATTTAATATAGTCCTGTTGTGCCAAATCAAACCATGAACTCTCAAGTGTTACAATTCACACATGGTACTCATAAATTAAAATAAACTTAACTACAGCTTTAAATTTTGCATTCCAGAGGAGATATTAGTTTAACCTCCCTACCTTTACATTTTCTTTTGTCTGACCTGCCTTACTGATAGTATGATCAACCAAACAAAAGGTATTATTATGTTTTCATTATTCCTGGCATTAGTAAGCCATTTTCCCACCCATCCCAATACAATAACCCCTGCCTTGCAACATAATGTAGTGATCCACCATGGACTGCTTTGTAAATGTGCACTTCCTAATGAGTGCTGGTGGAGAGTGTTAAAAAACACTCCACCCTCTCCCTCTCCTTCTTTTCAACATAGGTTGTCAGTGAAAGCTCAGGGGAAGCAGCTCTGCAAATTTGTGTTCATTCTTCTCCTTGCCCTGGCAAATGACATTGAAACCAACCCAGGCCCCTGGCCTAGTACAAATGTCAACTTCTCTTTCAATAAGGGCCTCTCCTCTGTCCATTGCAATATCCACAGCCTTCTACCAAAAATTGATGAACTAAGAGCATGGTGTCAGGTGTACAAACCTAAAACTCTTGACATCACTGAATCCTGGTTAAGCCCTAGAACCCCAGACTCTGCAATACAAATACAAGGTTATATCTGTTCCAGAAAAGACAGAAATAAGAGAGGAGGAGGTATTGTTTTATATATTCATGAGTCGCTTAATTTCATAAACCTTTCTTTATCAAGTACCCCTTCTACTTTTGAAGTTATAGCCGGAAGAATATTACACCCATTCTCAAAACCATTAGTACTTGTAGGGATCTATCGCCCACCAAATTCCCCTGCTCAGTCACTTACTGACATCAAGAAACTATTGGGTGATATTAGTGCCCAAAATAAGAAAAGTGAGCTGCTCATATTTGGAGATTTCAATGTAGACTGGTTAGACCACAAAAATGTTAAAACATGCTCACTGTTCAAATCCATGAACCTAACACAGCTTATTTCATCTCCTACTCGGATGAATCCCAACAGCTCTAACCATACGCTGCTGGATTGGGTCCTTTCCTCTTGTCCCCAAAGAATCCAGCAATCTGGCATTCTACCCAATGTGTTCAGTGATCATTGCATAGTGTATTGTGTACGGAAAGTAAGACCCATCAAATCGACCCCTAGAGTAATTGTTACAAGATGTTTTAAGAAGTTTAATCTCCAGTCTTTTCTCAATGACTTGAGTAATTGTCTGTGGAGCAGGCTAAGCTTGATACCCGATCTGGACTCTGCAATTGAATATGTTCAATCTGAGTTCATGCAGGTCAGTGATAAACATGCCCCCCTGCGTAGAGTGAGAGTAAGGGGTGCCCATCTTCCCTGGGTCTCAGCTGACCTCTTGGACTTATTCCATTTCAGGGATGCTTTATGGTCAAAATTTAAGCAAACTGGCTCTGACCAAGATCACAACGCTTATCGGCAAGTCCGCAATAGATGCAAGACTCAAACCAAACTTGCCAAGACAACTTATTTCTCTGAACGGCTGAATAGAAATCTAGAGAACCCTACCAAATTTTGGAGCGTCATAAAAAACATGTATGACCCTCCACGCCGCTCAGAACCTACCACAATTAAGACACATAATGAAGTTCTAAAATCTCCAGTGGCAATAGCAAAAGAATTCAACAACTACTTTGTAGGATGCGCCACGGCTCTTATAGCAACACACCACAATGAAGATCATGCCACTTTTTCTATGGCAGACAAGTCCCTATCGATATCACCCCTGGCCAAACACATTGCTGAATTTTAATTTACTTCTATATCAGATAGTGAAATAGCAGCGCATCTACTCAATCAAAAAATGAAATTGCAGTGTGGGACGGACCTACTTCCGTCAATGCTACTGAGGCTGAGTGCGCCTGTTACTGCGCGACCCATTGCCTGCTTAATCAATGCATCCCTGTCCTCTGGTTATGTCCCCAAAGCCTGGAAAAAAGCCAGAGTTATCCCCATCCACAAAAATGGAGATGTAAACTTGGTGTCAAACTACAGGCCTATTTCACTGCTACCCATACTTTCTAAAATCCATTATCAACGCTCCAACTATCTAACCTCGCTTCAATCTGGGTTTAGGTCAAATCACTCCACGATAACTGCCCTCTTAAAGGTGACCAATGACATTCAGAGTGGCATGGAGAGGGGTGAACTCACAGGTGCAGTTTTCCTTGACTTTGCAAAGGCCTTTGACACGGTTGATCATGAGCTGCTGCTAAACAAACTAAGTTGTTCCGGTGTAAATGAGAGGTCGCTCTGCTGGTTTCGTTCATACTTGTCTGATAGATCTCAATATGTGTCCATTGCTGATACTGCCTCCCTCCCGTTGCCAATTAAGTGTGGAGTGCCTCAAGGATCTGTTCTTGGGCCTCTGCTATTCTCGCTATTTATAAATGATCTACCCTCGGTATGTGACCTGGCTCGTGTGCATATGTATGCTGATGATACGGTCATTTATACTTGCGGTACTCAACTATCGCAAGTGGAGTCGGTGCTACAGGATCAGTTTTCTAAAGTTGAAAATTGGATAGCTAACAACAAATTATTCCTCAATGCTGAAAAAACTGTGTCCATGTTGTTTGGGACAAATGCCAAACTACTTAAATTAAACAATCCTCAAGTAACCATCAAGACCAAAACCAGTTATAACCTGACCCAGGTAAATTCATATAAGTATCTTGGCATGTGGCTAGATCCAAACTTATCTTTTGGTCTCCATATTGATAAGCTTGTGTCAAAGCTATATCCTAGGATCGGCTCTCTGTATAGAAACAAATCTAACCTAGATTCCACGGTAAGGAAACGTATTGTGCAGCAAATGTTGATGCCGATCTTAGATTATGGAGATGTTGTGTATGATTCTGCCCCGCAGACCCATCTCGGTAAACTCGACACTATGTACAATACATTGTGTCGTTTTGCGCTACAGTGTGATTATAACACGCATCACTGTAAAATGTTAAAAGAGTTAAATTGGCTGACGCTTGCCTCCAGGCGTGCTCTCCACCTAGCTTGCTTAGTGCATAACCACTTCTCTGGAACGCTCCCCCCCTACCTGAGCGGCTTGCTCGCTCTTACTCCCTGCACATCCCACAATCTCAGATCCTGCACCAACCCTTCACTAGCGATTCCCCACTTCAAAAAGGAAGCAGGTAGAGGTGCGTTCTCTTTCAGAGCGCCTCATATGTGGAATAGCCTTCCTGTTTCTGCCAAATCATCATCTACTCTAAGATCCCTGAAAATAAGTATCTCCCAAATCCTCAAAACAGATTGTACCTGTTATTAGTTTACAAACTCTTTTGTATACTGTACATGTTGTTCCTTTTTGTATCAATAATGATTTACCCTGTATGTTCCCCTTCCAACTTGTTTAATATATGTATGTATGTATGTATGTATTTTTGAATTTACTGTTAAATGTGTAACTCTGTGTAACTCCATTCTGGACTGGGTCCCCAGGACATACTTGAAAACGAGAGAAATCTCAATGTATTTTTCCTGGTAAAACACTTTCTAAATAAATAAATAAATAACTCATACAGCTCAATTTGATCACTTATGATAGGAAAAGTATCCTCCCCTGAAGTGAAGTGTTTTCAGAAGTGTCGCTACTTCACTATGGAAAGCAGGAAAAAGGAAAGTTTATTGCTTTCTGCTGTCTTATTGATTGCCCCTTAACCATTGCTATTCTGATAGTCTGTCTGCATTACATGCTATCTCTGTTATAGTAATTGTGACCATACTTTACCAACAAAGTTAGAAAAAAAACGTTAAAAAAAAACAAAATATCTATTGTAGCTGATGTTGAATACCAATTTTTAAAGAATAAATCGATATTCCCCAGCTGTTCCATGCATAACCATAAGCTGTTTACCACCAATTTATCTTTCATTTCAATACCATCATTGGAGTTCAAAAAATACTTTTTGGATCATTTTCAGTTGTACATGGAATCAAAGGTTTCAGTTGTAAGAAACCTGAATGCATGAATTCTTTTGTTTCAAAATCTATCCATAGCAAAAATGTAATTCTTCAGTACAGCTACTTACTTGTATATTCTTACTGAAATATATATTTACCTAGTCATTGCCTTGATTTGTATCACATTTTAAGCTGGCCCACCATTCTATTACATATTATAGTTAATAAAATTAACAATAACAAATTGTTTAAAACAAGGAACGTTACGTTATATATAGGTATAGTCTCTCATTTTCCTGTTGTCACTTTTGCCCATGTTACTTTTACTCAGTTTACTGGTACAATTTTTTTTATCAGTCTCTGAAGTATGTAAGACCACACCAGGAATTAAATATAGGTTAAACAGACTGTACAGGATTAGAGCACTGAGCTTTCTCATCAGCTAGTTATTGTTTTAAGCTACATTAAGTCACCACCTCACATTCAAACCTTTCCATTAAATTTGGTTGACATAAGAGATCTCCTGTGTCTGTCATTTAAAAGTCACTTTTCTCTGATAGAAACATTATATGCAGCTAGTCACTTAGTTCTATCAATTCTTCTTTTATCATTTTACCAGCACAGTAAACATTTGTGACAGGAGCACAGCAATGTTACAAAAACAATCTTACCATGAAACATGTACTCTCTTTACATGAAAAAATTACTCTCTATTTTAGTCAATCTGAGTCTCTGTATTTTACTAATTACTAACTCTCTTCAGTGTAAACCACTTATATTTGGCATAGAGTCTTTCTCTTGTCTCGTTTTCTGTCTGAGTTCATGTCCTCCCTTACAGTCAATCACCGCTATCACAGTAAGTCACGTCTAACATAGATGCTTTGTGCAAGTCTCTCACCTCTGTTGCCAGGGTCAGCTTCGCTCACCTGAATCTGCTTCAGCACCAAACAACAAGCTTTTATTCAGAAGCAAGATGACATCAGAGATTCAGGAGCCAGCCCCTGTACAGCCACACACAAGAAAAACTCCTGCAACATCCAACATAAAAACAAGTAGCTTATGTATGAAGAAACATGTTTTATCAAACATTTGAAAGCCCCAAAAAAGTAGACAGATAAAAGATTGGATTTATTATCCTTTTATATTGAGTAATATGTATAATAATATATTTCAGTTAAAAATAAATCATGCGTTGATGTATTATATAATATGGACAAACTCTGGTGCTGCCATACTGTGTCTGTGCTAGACATAGATCTCACTGTTACATGGTGCTAAGAACCACAGAAGATAACTCAGATCTGGATGTTAGTCACCTCCGTGTCTTGCTTGTGTTACACCATGGTAGCTTCACCACCTGCCAACTTTCGAAATAGCTGCAAAGAACACATACATAAACAATTGTGTTAGATATACAAAATGCAAAGTATTAAGTGTAATGACCCAGGGTTTTGATTTTAATTTATTTATCAAATTTCTGGAAAAAAGTACCAAAAGCAAAATCTCCAGATTGTTTTTTGTTGGCTAAATCTTCTATGGACTTTATGGAAATACCGTACACACAAGATCATAATTTTGGCTCTTTATAAATCATTGGTAACACGTTGTCTGGAATATGCAGTGCAGTTTTGTCTGCCCATAGAAAAAAAATAATGACATTAGAAAGAATTCTAAAAGGGCTACAAATATTTTTGGGAAGATTTCAGCTAAGGAATAAAGACTTTCCAACTTGGGATTGTTTTTCCTGGTGAAGGACATGTCTTTTTGGAATGTTGTACAATTTAGGACACGCAGGCTGTTTCTAACGTGTTTAGCTGAGCTCTAATTTTCCTCTTTCTCATTTACATTTTCCACACATATAATACACTGATTTTAACGCCATAAAAAGTGCTTTCCCTAGATACCATTATTTTTTATCATATCACACAATTTACCATAAAACATATTATATATTATAATATTTATCATATTATATTTTTAAAATATGATTAAAAAAAAATTAAAAAACACCTTTTCTAACTTTTACATGAAAGACATTTTACACATTTTCAAACACAAATAAAAAAGTTGCTAAATAGATTTTAATATTTGTCCTGAGTTTAAATATATCTACTGTTTACATGTTTTTCTGTTGTATTTTGCAAGCTATAGATATATAATTCAAAATAATGTGTTTTTTTTTTCCTTTTTCTCCTATGGTGACCATTTGACCCATAACCCTAACCGCCCCAACACTAGCACTAACCCTAATCTAACTCTAACCCTAGATGGTAACCCTAACCCTAGGTGCTAACCCTAGCTGTCCTCAATGGGTTAAAAGATGCCTTTCTGAGGATATAATTACCCTTTTTAAGTATGTTCAAAATCAGTACAGATATCTTCTTTCTAATTTTAAGACACCATGTGGGCATCCCTTATGTTTGGAACAAAGGAACAACCATCAGATATAGTCAAAGGAGTGTATTTTAGGCAAGATCTTGTAACCAGTGGGGCAATTCTCTTTAATAGTTTATTAGTGATATTGCAGGAGGTCTTGATGGTAAAGTATGTCCTTTTGCTGATGACTAGACTTGGGCTGACACCTGGATGTTTGGGTTCGGCCGAACGTTGAAAAAATGTCCGGGTCCGTGCTCGAACTTGACCCCGAACCCGAACCCCATTGAAGTCAATGGGGACACAAACTTTTGGCCACTAAAATGCCTCTAAAAAAGTCCTGGAAAGGGCTAGAGGGCTGCAAAATGAAGTAAAATGTGGGTGAGTGTCCCCATTCATACGAATAGGTCAATTGATTTTATTTAAGTTTATAGAAAGCCAATAGCATTACATGTATTCCAATAAACAGGAAGTCTATAAACCGAAAGACATTCGGTTTATAGACTTTCGGTTTATGGAATACATGTAATGCTATTGCTATTCTATAAACCGAAAGTCTATAAACTGAATGTCTTTCGGTTTATAGACTTTGGGTTTATGGAATACATGTAATGCTATTGGCTTTCTATAAACTGAAATAGAGTCCCCATTCATAAGAAATTCTTATGAATGGGGACTCTATTTCAGTTTATAGAAGTGATTATATCAAGTCTCCATTTCACAGAAATTCTGGTCGTGTTGTTACTTGAAGTATGGATGTCACGGTCCAACTCTGATTCCAGTTAAAATTCCCTTCAGTTTTTAGTGAATGGCAATTTTTATTGCTTTTCACTGAACGGATTTCGAGTTGGGAGATGACTTTGGCGTGGTGGGGGGGTTCATTTTGTGGATAGTGTGATGAGGTTGACTTGGGAGACTGACTTTTAAAGTGAAAGTTAACTTCGCAAGTCAATCTTCTCATGCTTTTCTCAACCTTTAGTGAACAGAAAGCAACATCAATTTTCTTTTAAGAATTTAAGTTTTTGTGGAGGACTTCTTCTCCTTTGTACCATTCTGTTACTAAATAGGTCTATAAATTACACTCCCCTTATTAGTTTTCTAGTCATCCTTTGCACTTTTTTCAGTTCCATCATATAATTTTTCAGAAATTGCCCAAAATTGAACTACATAATCAAGATGGGGTCTTACCAAAGACCTGTAAAGAGGCAGAATAATATCTTCCTCCTGTAAGTCAATACCCCTTTTAATACATGCTAATATCTTAATGGCCTATTCACCTGCCAGTTGGCCATAACCCCCAAATACTTTTCATTTTTTTTGTTTTAACTTTGTCTTTATTAATTTTCATTGTTAGTTAAAAGTACAATAAGGTTAGTATAAAACATAGGAAAATACAAAAATATAGCCTTACATTCTAATTCTACATGCTGGTGGTAGTGTTATCATCAGATGGAAGTAAGTATTATTTGCCATGATAGTTCATTTAGTTAATATCTCTATAAAGGGAGCAGGGTCAATTTACTACAGATTCTGACTGTCCTGGGTCCCTTCTAATACTTATTCACATTGTACGGGTTTGCGGCTACTAAGTACTTTAAAACCTCCAAATTTTTATTTTCCATTGGGGAGTCTACATCTCGTTTTTATATGTAGTGTTTGCCAGCTTGCAAAGTATCTTGGCCTAGTAGGATTATGCATTCTTATGAAGTTCTTGCAACAACATTGTAATCCCAGTAGAGTTGAGCGGAAACCTGGATGTTTGGGTTCGGCAGGTTCGACCAAACTTTGAAAAAATGTCCGGGTCCGTGCTCGAACTTGACCCCGAACTTGACCCCGAACCCGATTGAAGTCAATGGGGACACGGACTTTTGGCCACTAAAATGCCTCTAAAAAAGTCATGGAAAGGGCTAGAGGGCAAAAGGAATTAAAATGTGGGTAAGAGTAGGACAAGTGCCCTGCAAGCAAATGTGGATAGGGAAATAACTTAAAATAACATAAAATACATACAAATTACAAATACAGCTGAGCCATAAAATAGCACTAGATGGAATCTTTGATTTTAGCTTTGAAAGAACATAAATCTAAATCTAAAGCGTTGCTGCCAGGAGGATCAACAGAATTATCCATTTGAGAGAGGGTTGGAGTGCAGGGCATTCTCTTTCAGTTTATACTAAATGACCCATAGGTGACCGTGGCGGTATAGGTGGAAGCGGCGCTGGAGGAGGAGGAGGTAGCCAGAATTTTTCAAAGTGCGCTGTAAGCACAGTATTTGACGGTTCTATTTGACTCTCAGATATGAAGTGCACCGCAAGACGCAAATGTACTATTTAGCACCCAAAACAATTAGAATTTTTCAAAGTGCGCTGTAAGGACAGTATTTGACGGTTCTATTTGACTCTCAGATGTAATACATGTAATGCTATTGCTATTCTATAAACCAAAATAGAGTCCCCATTCTTAAGAATAGGTCAATTGACCTATTCTTATGAATGGGGACTCTATTTCGGTTTATAGAATAGCAATTTCATTACATGTATTCCATAAACCGAAAGTCTATAAACCGAAAGACATTTGGTTTATAGACTTTCGTTTTATAGTATACATGTAATGCTATTGCTATTCTATAAAAATAAAGTCTATAAACCGAATGTCGTCCGGTTTATAGACTTTCGGCTTATAGAATAGCCAATTGCATTACATGTATTCTATAAACCGAAAGTCTATAAACCGAATGTCTTTCGGTTTATAGACTTCGGCTTATAGAATACATGTAATGCTATTGGCTATTCTATAAACCGAAATAGAGTCCTCATTCATCCGAATAGGTCAACTGACCTATTTGTATGAATGGGGACTCTATTTCGGTTTATAGAATAGCAATAGCATTACATGTATTCTATAAGCCGAAGTCTATAAACCGAAAGACATAGGAGGTAGACACCATCTGAAACATTCTCCTGCCTGCAAATAAATGTACATGATTAGGGAGCATAACAAGTGTATCTGTGTAAGTGTGTGTGTGTTAATGTGTGTGTGTGTGTATGTGTGTATGTATGTGTGTGGCTGTGTAAGTAGGTGTGTATGTGTGACTGTGTGTGTGTATGTGACTGTGTGTGTGTTTCTGTATGTGTGTGGCTGTAGGTGTGGCTGTGTATGAATATGTGTAAGTGTGACTATGTGGCTGTGTATGTATGTGTATAAGTTTGACTGTGTATGTATATGTGTGACTGTGTATGTATGTGTATAAAAGTGACTGTGTGTGTAATGTAAGTTTTTTCAATCCTGTGAGTCACGTTGTGTGTTGTAATACAGTAACGTGTGAGTGATGATGTGATACAGTAATGTGTGAGTTTTATTGCTGTGGAATCTGTGATACACTCACACTGCACAACACTGTGAATTTTATATATAATGTATATCAATTTCTCTCAATGAATGGAGGTCTCTCAATGGGTTCTGGTGAATACCCTAAAGGCAATAAATGCTGTGTGCACCCATACAACATTTAATCTTAAAAATTTTAACATTTTTAATCATTTTTAAATATTTTTAAAAGCGCATAGCTTAGATGAAAAAATATTGGAGATTTAGTCACAATATATGGCTATATTTTGCTTAGCCCACCACTACGCCAAAGTACTCCAAACTTGGTGAGTCCTATCTCTAGCTACTTACTTGGAATGAATCTCTCTGACAATCTGTCTTGAACTAGAATTTATACAAATCTCACTGGACACCATAAACAGAGCACCTGTGAGTGGGTGGAGTGCACGCCCAAAAGCTGGTCAGGCTTCATAAATATGCAAAAACAATGGTTTGGACAGCACCCCAGAACCGGCATATGTTGCACAGAGCACCACTAAGGAGACCACAATTTTTACAATAAAGGCAATAAATGCTGTGTGCACCCATACAACATATAATCTTAATAATTTTAAACATTTTTAATAATTTTTAAATATTTTTAAAAGCACCTAGCTTAGATGAAAAAATATTGGAGAATTTTTAAAAAAAATTGTGGTCTCCTTAGTGGTGCTCTGTGCAACATATGCCGGTTCAGGGATAACATAATAACATAGTAATTTAGGTTGAAAAAAGACACAAGTCCATCAAGTTCAACCCTTCTACCTATCATTTCAGCGTTTTGATCCAAAAGAAGGCAAAAAAAACCCTAAGGAAGCTTTTTCGAATGTTGGATCCTAGGGGGAAAAAAAATCCTTCTTGACTCCAAAAGGGCAATCAGATTTCTCCTTGGATCAAAAAGCTCTATTATTAATGCTTATTCTATTATTAATACCCCTGTATGTTCTGCTTTCCTAAAAAAAACATCCAGACCATTTTTAAATGCATCTATTGTGGTTGATAGCACTACCTCTCTTGGCAATGAGTTCCATAATTTTATTGTCCTTACAGTAAAGAATCCCTTCCTTTGCTGCCTATGAAATCTTTGCTCTTCCAAGTCTCAGGGGGTGACCTCTTGTTCTTTGTACATTTCTATTAATGAACAGGTCCCTGGAGAGCTCCTTATATTGGCCCTGCACATATTTATATAATGTTATCATATCCCCTCTAAGACTCCTTTTTTATAAAGTAAATAAATGCAAATTTTTAAGTCTCTCTTCATAACTAAGATCCTCCAATCCCCTTATTAATTTTGTAGCTCTCCTTTGCACTTTTTCTAGTTCCTTAATATCCTTTTTAAGGGCTGGTGCCCAGAATTGTACTGCATATTCAAGGTGAGGTCTTACCATTGATTTGTAAAGAGGCAAGATGATGTCCTCCTCCCGTGAATCTATACCTCGTTTTATACATGCCAATATCTTATTGGCCCTTGCAGCTGCTGACTGGCATTGGGCACTGTTGCCAAGTTTGTTGGAAAAACCATTGTTTTTGCATATTTATGAAGCCTGACCAGCTTTTGGGCGTGCACTCCACCCACTCACAGGTGCTCTGTTTAAAGTGTCCAGTGAAATTTGTATAAATTCTAGTTCAAGACAGATTGTCAGAGAGATTCATTCCAAGTAAGTAGCTAGAGATAGAACTCACCAAGTTTGGAGTACTTTGGCGTAGTGGTGGGCTAAGCAAAATATGGCCATATATTGTGACTAAATCTCCAATATTTTTTCATCTAAGCTAGGTGCTTTTAAAAATATTGAAAAATTATTAAAAATGTTTAAAATTATTAAGATTATATGTTGTATGGGTGCACACAGCATTTATTGCCTTTATTGTAAAAATTGTGGTCTCCTTAGTGGTGCTCTGTGCAACATATGCCGGTTCTGGGGTGCTGTCCAAACCATTGTTTTTGCATATTTATGAAGCCTGACCAGCTTTTGGGCATGCACTCCACCCACTCACAGGTGCTCTGTTTATGGTGTCCAATGAGATTTGTATAAATTCTAGTTCAAGACAGATTGTCAGAGAGATTCATTCCAAGTAAGTAGCTAGAGATAGGACTCACCAAGTTTGGAGTAATTTGGCGTAGTGGTGAGCTAAGCAAAATATGGCCATATATTGTGACTAAATCTCCAATATTTTTTCATCTAAGCTAGGTGCTTTTAAAAATATTTAAAAATTATTAAAAATGTTTAAAATTATTAAGATTATATGTTGTATGGGTGCACACAGCATTTATTGCATTTATTGTAAAAATTGTGGTCTCCTTAGGGGTGCTCTGTGCAACATATGCCGGTTCTGGGGTGCTGTCCAAACCATTGTTTTTGCATACTGGTGAATACCCTGTGACTGGAATGGGTGCTGTGGCAAGTTATATGGGTGCAATCAGTTTCTGTGGGTGCAATGGCAAGGGTTTCGGGGTACATATCCTCTTTTTTAGTCACCAGGATATGGTAACCCTAAATTCACATATCCATAGATATCCATGTAGATCACACCCACCACGATGCCCTTTTGATTGATACTGCAGCCTTTTAAACTGAGTGGCTTTTCAGACATGTTATTTGGACGCAACTGTATCATTAAATAAGGTGTTCTGACACTCATCGCTTTTGTAGTGAATAATTATGATTGTGAGGGTACATATGTTCCCCTAAACAAATGTACAAATATTATAGCACTGTCCATGTTTTTTTTTTTAATATAATTTTTCCATTTTCCAGATTGAGCCTTTTACTTACATCCCCTTGTACTTTTGACTCCAATTTGGGGATATAGGTGCATATATAAAAAAATAATATATATATATATATATATATATATTTTCTAAAAAAAAAATCTTGTATATTTTTCTGGAGCACACCAAGATTCGGGGATCTGTCCTTGGTCCTTTTCATTTTAATTTGTTTATTAATGATCTCCCAGGAAGTCATGTCTCAGTGTTTGCCAATGACACAAAATTAAGTAGGGTAATACAGTCTGAACGAGATGTATCTTCGCTGCAAGAGGAACTGGACAAATTGGGTAACTGCACAGATACATGGCAAATGAAAATCAGTGTAGACAAGTGTAATATGCATTTTGGGAACAATAATAAAAAGCAACATAGAATTTAAATGGTGTTTCCTTGGTGACTAATGAAAAAGATTTGGTAGTAGTTGTAGACAATACTGTTAGCAGTAGTGCACAGTGCCAGCTGGCAGCTGCAAAAGCCAATAACATACTGTGATGTATTAAATGTAGTACTGACTCATAGGAGGACCATATTATTCTGCCTCTTTACAGATCCATGGTAAGATCCCACTCTGAATTTGCAATTTAATTCTGGGTGCCTTTAAAAAAAAAAAAAAAAAAAAGACATTATGGAACTAGAGAAAGTGCAGAGTAGGGCTACAAAATTAATAAGGGGAATGGAAAGTTTGAATTATGAAGAAAGGCTGGAAAAGTTAAATTTGTACACACTAGAGAAACAGTGTCTAAGAGGGGATATGATACAGGGCCCATACAAAAGCGCTTACTAAAGATCTGTTCATTAACAGAACAGTACAAAGGACAAGAGGTTACCCTCTAAGACTTGAAGAGAGGAGATTTAGTCTACGACAGCAGAAGGAATTTTTTAAGGTACGAACGATTAATATATGGAATGCACTGCCTGAAGAGGCGCTTCTAACAAATAGGTTAGAAGCCTTTAAAAGCGGTCTAGATAGTTTTTTTTAATGAGTCGGAGGATAGAGGGCTATGCATTAATATTTATTTAGTGCTTGCTGATACAAGAAGAAATCTGATTGCCATTTGGAGTCAAGAAGGAATTTTTTCCCCACTGGAAACAGAATTTGAGATTGCAGAAATAAGGTTTTTTATTTGCCTTCTTTTTGATCAACACTGGTAAACATGGAATAGGAAAACCGTTGCACTTGATGGAAGCAAGACTTTTTTCAACTCTATGTAACTATGTAAGATATGCTGCCTTATTTACAAAATAAAATTTTTCTTTTTTTGAATCTTCAAGATATTCTATGTTATATTTAGCACTATACTTTTATTCTTTAAAGCTCTCCACTGGATTTCCATCTGCTCTATCATACAATGTAAAATTCTATCTTTACCCTACAAATCCCCCCTTTACCCCCATACCTTGGTCCCTCTCTTCCTTGGTGCCTCCCTCATCAACTAATACTACCCTGTGCAACCACGATAGTCTTCAAGTAGATTATGGCTCTCCTCTAACCTTGTCACCTATGTAAGTATTTTCAATGTGTCTGTGGAGTCTCCTTCTTATTACATCAGCTAAAAGTTGCAAATTACACATTTCTTAGTGAAAATAAGTTAATTTACATACCATGCCATCGGTTATGTTATAAAACAGATACATATAAAACAGATACTCCACAGATACAGTTAAAACACACTTTTCTGTTAATTTATGCATTTGTTTGCATGTCTGCTTAAACAATGTATGGATCATTTTTCATCAAGGTTTGTTTTCTAAATTCAAAGTATAAACAATGTTCAGATGACAAGAGTCCCTTTAACCCCTTCATGACGTTAGGACGTACTATGCAGTCTTGATTTTAAGTGCCTAAAAGACGTTAGGACGGCATAGCACATCCTGTGTTAAACAGCTCATCACGGCTCCCCGTGATGAGCTGTGCTCAGATCCCGCTGCAGGCACTTGCACCTGTCAGATGAGGCCACTTTGAGTGGCCTCAGTCTGACAGTGGAAATGTAACCGGTAGAGTTGAGCGGACACCTGGATGTTCGGGTTCAGCAGGTTCGGCCGAACTTCGAAAAACTTGACCCCGAACTTGACCCCGAACCCCATTGAAGTCAATGGGGACACTAACATTTGGCCACTAAAATGCCTCTAAAAACGTCCTGGAAAGGGCTAGAGGGCTGCAAAATGAAGTAAAATGTGGGTAAGAGTATCCCCATTCATACAAATAGGTCAATTGACCTATTCTTATGAATGGGACTCTATTTCGGTTTATAGAATAGCAATAGCATTACATGTATTACATAAACCGAAAGTCCCCATTCAATTGACCTATTCTTATAAATGGGGACTCTATTTTGGTTTATAGAAAGCCCATAGCATTACATGTATTCCATAAACCGAAAGTCTATAAACCGAAACACATTCGGTTTATAGACTTTCGGTTCATGGAATACATGTAATGCTATTGGCTTTCTACAAACCAAAATAGAGTCCCCATTAATACCAATAGGTCAGTTGACATATTCGTATAAATGGGGACTCTATTTCGGTTTATAGAATAGCGATAGCATTACATGTATTCCATAAACGGAAAGTCTATAAACTGAATGTCTTTCGGTTTATAGACTTTCGGTTTATGGAATACATGTAATGCTATGGGCTTTCTACAAACCAAAATAGAGTCCCCATTAATACGAATAGGTCAATTGACCTATTCTTATGAATGGGGACTCTATTTCGGTTTATAGAAAGCCCATAGCATTACATACAATGTAATCGCCGAATCCCGAACTCCAACCCGAACATACAGTGAAATGTCTGTGTTCGGGGTCCAAAATCCGTAATGTTGGTACGAACCCGAACAGTGCAGTTCGGGTTCGCTCAACACTAGTAACCGGTGCTCAAAGCGCTCAACGCATGACTTTCCGAGGTCTCACGATTTTTTGGCAGGGACCCACAGAGTCTATTAAGACCCTGATCTGGTCTATGCCTTTGTGTTCCTGGCTACCTATCACCTTGATCGGTGGCCAGGAACAATTTGTGACATTTTGGTGCTTGCGTCACGAAGGGGTTAAACACTCAAGGATAAAATGAAAGTGACATATTTTGATCTTTTCGACAAGTTTGCCTGAAAAAGTAATCCAATCACAAATAGAATTGTATAGTTATTTTAATGTAGCTACAGGTAACTGGCAATGATATCAGTATTTACCATGGTGAGAAAAGGGATGTTCCCCAGAGAGCCCAGGAAGCCAAAGACTGCTGGGAAGAATTCTCTGTGAAAGTAAGAGAAAATAAATTAGTTACAAACGATTGGAAGAGATACAGAAAGGGAAATTACAAAAATAGGTGAGTTGGAGGATTTTTATTTTTTTATTGTTCCAGTGCTTGAAATTCCCATGTCAATAAGCTGCAGTTCACTGTATAGTAAATACACAAAATACTCGACATGTATGCCCCATAACCGGCATATGTTATATAGAGCATCACTGAAGTGACCAAAATTCACACAGTGCAACTATTCACTGCAACTATGCAACATATTATCTTAACATAACTTTTAATATTTTAAGTAATTTTAAAATCACCTAGCTTAGATGAAAAAATATTGGAGATTTAGTAACAATGTATGGCTAAGCAAAAATATGGTCATTTATTGTAACCAAATCGCCAATTTTTTTAGATGATGCTACTTTTAAAGACAGCACATACATCCTAACTTGTTTGTATCAACTAAGTAAGATAACAAATAAAAAATGAACTTGTACATCTTAGACTGAAAGCATTTCAGGCTTTGTGGCCACATGTGCTTGTGTGAGTGAAAAATTCCCCAAAATGGCTGAACAGTTAATTGTTTCTTTTGTTCGAGATGTTTTTATGTCTGTTGTGCTCTATGTTTTTTCCTGTTACATTTTCTGTGAGCTTCTGTGAAACATTTGAAGTGGATATGTTCACTGGACATCATCTGTTCAGTACCTCACACAGATTTGCCCCCCACATACTTTTTTTTTTAACATACCTCGTTTAAATCATTACATTTTTGTTCAATCGGCAAAGATTAACATTTAATTTATCATATTTTCATAAATTATATCACATTATATATATACAATATTCAGTATTAACAGATTATTTAACAGGGGCTAACCCATAGTCAGACCCAAACAGAGATTTTGTGGACTGGTGATGATGGGCATTGGATGAAATAGTCAGCCTCAATCAGAGATTTTGTGGACTGGTGATTGATGGGCATTGGATGACAAAAATTACTTAGTATAAAAAAATAAAACACAACCAATTATTTTTGGATTTATCATTATTCTTTTATTCTCTCTTTGATTGTGTTACTTGACCGCACAATACTATTGATATACTTTGTTTTAATTAAACTAATAATACTTGAAGAGGAAGTACCTACTCCATAACTATAACTAGACCCATTACCTCAGATATAACGATTTTTGGATATCTCTATAAACAAGAACCCATTGGCGGACACAGCCATGTTTGACAGTTACCTGAATAGGCTGGGAAGGTGAGTAGACAGTGCTTGGCAGTTAAACAGAGTAAGTGGAAATCAATATAAAAAACCAAAGATAGTAAATTAATATAAAATATATAAATTTAATAATATATAAAAACAAATGCAATATATAAATACATATATAAAAAATATACACAAATGTAACAAAAAAAATTGACAAATTGTTAAAAACAAGAAACAATGATATGTGCCTTTAAATACAAATCAACAGACACAGATACAAAGGTAACCACAGGCAGAGTGTCAAATTACTCACTTGCTGATTGGGTTAGAAAAATACCATGAATAGTACATGGATATAAAAACGTGCTGGTCAGTAAAGAAGGAAGAATTGAGAACCTTGGCCAGGTAACTTCACTTTAACAAGAGGGACGCGTTTCGTTCGGGGAACTTCTTCAGCCTCTAAGCAAACAGACCAGCATGCTGACATCAACCAGACACAGCTCTTTTAAATAGAGCAGCTAATGGCAGAAACATGTGTGAGGGTGGGAGTGTCTATCAGTATGTAGCTGCATGTGTCGTTACCCAGGCAACGCATCGCAGAACCACATAGCCGGCATAGTGGTATCTCGGTGCGTGCCTGGGACAGAGGCAAGCAGACATATGATAGCAAGAAAAAAGGTTAATACTACACAGAGTTAAACAGTGCAAGAGAAGCACTGTTTAGAGCAGGCAATTGATACAATTATACATTGAAAACGAAAAAATAATAACCACAGACAAAGTATCACAAATGTTAATTTACATAAAAAATAATATAATCAATTAGCCAATAAAATCACAGGCATATTACACAAATGCAATGTGAACTTGATTTATAACGATGTTAATAGATGTCAGCTGACTGCTGGATTGGAGATTGTCAAACCCCCATACAAAAAAAAAAAAAAGGGAAAAGTGGGGGAGGGGAAGGAAACCTACACAGAAAAGTTGGTTTAATAAATTGCAAACGTATCAGGGAATACATAAAAGACATCACACATAGTGAATTACTGTACCAAGGGTTGAAATACTCCCAAAATGGGAGGATGGAAAAAAATATATACAGACAAATACAACGTAGAGAAGTTATTCTAGGAATATAGAGACCTATTAACTGCATCTCTACACACTAGATACAAATAAGTAGGATGGGAGAGTGTGGGGCATTAACAGATGGCAATATTACAAATAGTACAAATTTGTCTAATAATTACATATATAAACAATGAATCAATTTATGCATTAGCATTCCACAGATACAGTATTCCATTATCATTCTAGGAAGGGTATTAAATCAAAGTTATCGTTTAGTCCCCTTGGAATTAGTGTTTTCAAAGTGAGAATCCAAAAAGTCTCCCTCATACACAGAGACTTGTGTCTGTCTCCCCTCCGGGGGCCCAAGGAGACATGTTCAATTGCCAAAGCCTTTAGAAGTTTATCGTTTTTATTATGAACATCCCTAAAATGTTTTGAGAGGGTATGTTTATCATAACCCCTTCTGATATTATATCTGTGTTCCGAGAGCCTTTTCTTAAATGGTCTACTAGTTCTGCCTACATACTGGAGCCCGCAAGGACACTCCAGCAGATAGATTACAAATTTTGAATTGCAGGAGATATGTTTTTTGATTTTATACTCTGATTTTGTGACATTGTCTATAAAGGATTTGGCACTCCTTGGGCACACGGAGCAGTGGTCACAGACCCCACACCTATACCAACCTACAATACCACTCAAAAAATGGTTTCTCTTAACACTGCCAGACATGTTGTAGTCTTTAAACTTCTCTGTCATATCTGTTGGTTTATTTATAATCCTTTCAATTTCCCTTGATTTATCAGAGAATGTTGTTATCAGACTAGTATTGTAACTCGTTGTTTTAGTCTCAGTTAAAAGTGTGTTATTATCCCCAATGTTATCTCCCTCCCATGACAGGGGGACATCATTGAAGGTAGCCAATCTAAACTTTTTTATCTTTTTCTTTCTACTGTCTCTTTTTAGGAAGAGATTTCTCTCTCTTTCCCTAGTCTCTTTAAATGTGCTATTAATCAATCCCATATTGTAACCCTTAGCCACTAATCTAGTTTTAATTTCGCCTGCCTGTTGTTCAAAATCATCCATCCTGGAACAATTTTTTCTCATCCTATACATCTCGCCCTTTGGAATATTTTTTAGCCATCTTTCATCATGGTAACTAGTAGATTTAAGGTATGTATTTTTATAGACTGGCTTAAAGAATGTTTTTGTAATAAACGTATTATTTTCTCCATCGACCGAGACTGTAAGGTCGAGAAAATCAATTTGAGTGAGACTAAACTCATGCGTGAACACTAAGCCATATTCATTGCTATTCAGAAACCTAAAATATTCATGGAGTGATTCTAGGGGACCACTCCATAGCAAAAAGATATCATCAATATAGCGCTTGTAAAGAAGGAGGTTGGCACTGCGATGGGGCCCAACAATACATTCCTCCTCCCAGCTACCCAAGAACAGATTGGCGTAGCTGGGGGCAAAACGCGTCCCCATCGCAGTGCCACATATTTGTAAATAAAATTCACCATCAAACAGAAAATAGTTTGACTCTAGAATGAAAGACATACATCTCCTAAGGAAATCTCTATGTTTAGCATTCAGAAAATTTCTCCACTGCAACATTTTCATCACTCCCTCAATACCATCCTTATGCTTAATATTAGTATACAGTGCTTGTATGTCTGCAGTTACTAAATATGTATTCTCCACATACTCCTGCTCCTCCAAAAGATTGATTAGTGCCAAGCCGTCCTTCAAATATGATGGCATGGTGGGAACCAAAACCTGGAGGAACAGATCTACATACATCGAAAGATTTGATGTTAAGGACCCCACTCCCGATATTATGGGGCGTCCAGGTGGATTTATTAGATTTTTATGTATTTTTGGCAAGTGATAGAACATTGCTATCCTTGGTGACCTCACCATCAAACTTAGATATTCTTTCTTGGAGATGATGTCATCCCTTTTAGCTTTATCAAGAATGGCCGCTAACTCTTTAACGTATCTCAGGGTGGGATCACTAGGTAGTTTGATATAGAAGTTTGTATCAGTGAGAAGCCTCTTAGCTTCCCCTAGATAATTAGGAGTATCCTGAAGCACTACACCCCCCCTCCCCCTTGTCCGCACTGCGGATAACAATGCTCTCGTTCTCCCTCAACTCTCTCAATGCACTCTTCTCAAAGGATGTCAGATTGTTTCTACTACACTCTACACTCATGTTCCAAAGATCTGTCTCAACTAGTGACTTAAAGACATCCAGATAACTCCCTCTACTGCCCGCAGGATTGAATTTGGATGGAGGTCTCATATTAGTTTGTACATTATATATTTGTGTGGTAATACCATTTTCCTCTAGGAGGCTATTCAGGGTTCCCATCTTGAGCAAGTCATCAATACAAATGGGATGGTTTACATCCCAAATAGGGATCCAGTCCCCCCTCTCATTTTTAGGCTTATTTTTATCCTTTAACAGGAAGAAACGATTAATAGCTAATTTACGTACAAACTTGTTAAAATCTACAATAAGATCCACTTTACTTAAGTTTTTACAAGGAGCAAATTTTAAACCTTTTAACAAAAGGGTTGTTTGGCTCACAGTTAGTATATGTTTGGATAAATTATAGATTCCAAGCGATTCCAAGTCTTCTACTGTACTGTTCTTAATCTTTTTGTTATATCCCTTGACGCGATTTCTTCTTCCTCCTCGTCTTCCTCTGTATCTAGATCTGACCAGAGGTCTGTGGATTCTCTCTCCGATCGCTTTCTTTGCATATGTACCGGCATCTTACTTTTGCCGAAGCGTTGGTCTAAAAAAGAGGAAGAGTTGTTAAATGAGGAGGAGGGATGTGGGGTAGTAGGGTTGGTGGACCACTTTCCACCAAACCTAGAAATTCTTCCCCTATTTTCTATTCTAGTCTCGATGTTATAGCTTGGGGGGATTTTACTTCTGGTAAATCTACTTGTTGTCTTTTATCCTCCTTCCTTAGTCCCCGCTGTATTCTATCGTTCTGCCAGGAGTTTTTTGAACCTGGTCTCTACTATGTGATTGTTTCTGAGCCTGGTCTCTACTCTGAGAGCGTTCCAGATTAGATTTGTTAAGGGTAAATTGGCGTCCCAGAATATAGTCCTGCTTATCTCTTTTGAATTTTGTCTGTTTTAGTTTTGTTATTTCTCCTTCATACTTCTCCATCCTTTTTTCTAGTATCCCCTCCAGATCTTTAAATTCAGGGGCTTCCCTATATCTATCTGAGGATTTTATATGTTCCTCCAATTTCTCCTCAGTTTTTTTCAGGAGTTCCTTTCTTCCCTTAATAATTAGCTTCATTAATCTCAAAGAACACTCCTCTAGTTCTTTATTCCAATCATCTAAGATGTCAGGACTTAGTACTCCTATACTGCATTTTTTGTTGAGTCTAAGACCTCTTGGAACTATACGAGCCTTCAGATATTGCTCAATACTCTCAATATCCCACCAGTGCCTGAGTTCAGACTCTAAGAGTCTTTGTAACTCAAAAAACCATGTGTCAATATTTTTATCACGCCTTGTATTTAATTGGGCATCTATATTATCTATATCAAAAATGTTCTCGCTAAGTTGAGCCCTATTTTGTTTACGTTGAACAAAGCTATCCATAATAGCACGTGTACTTCAAACCTATACAATGTGCAATGTGAACATACAATAGAAAAAATATAGCGTGTATTAATTGTGAATATATTCAGAATTTAAGAAAAATATAAATAGATAAATAAGTAGAAAGCAGGCTGCTATGTTTTAAACTCGTCTATCCTTCCTGTCTTTTATGTATTCCCTGATACGTTTGCAATTTATTAAACCAACTTTTCTGTGTAGGTTTCCTTCCCCTCCCCCACTTTTCCCTTTTTTTTTTTTTTTTGTATGGGGGTTTGACAATCTCCAATCCAGCAGTCAGCTGACGTCTATTAACATCGTTATAAATCAAGTTCACATTGCATTTGTGTAATATGCCTGTGATTTTATTGGCTAATTGATTATATTATTTTTTATGTAAATTAACATTTGTGATACTTTGTCTGTGGTTATTATTTTTTCGTTTTCAATGTATAATTGTATCAATTGCCTGCTCTAAACAGTGCTTCTCTTGCACTGTTTAACTCTGTGTAGTATTAACCTTTTTTCTTGCTATCATATGTCTGCTTGCCTCTGTCCCAGGCACGCACCGAGATACCACTATGCCGGCTATGTGGTTCTGCGATGCGTTGCCTGGGTAACGACACATGCAGCTACATACTGATAGACACTCCCACCCTCACACATGTTTCTGCCATTAGCTGCTCTATTTAAAAGAGCTGTGTCTGGTTGATGTCAGCATGCTGGTCTGTTTGCTTAGAGGCTGAAGAAGTTCCCCGAACGAAACGCGTCCCTCTTGTTAAAGTGAAGTTACCTGGCCAGGTTCTCAATTCTTCCTTCTTTACTGACCAGCACGTTTTTATATCCATGTACTATTCATGGTATTTTTCTAACCCAATCAGCAAGTGAGTAATTTGACACTCTGCCTGTGGTTACCTTTGTATCTGTGTCTGTTGATTTGTATTTAAAGGCACATATCATTGTTTCTTGTTTTTAACAATTTGTCAATTTTTTTTGTTACATTTGTGTATATTTTTTATATATGTATTTATATATTGCATTTGTTTTTATATATTATTAAATTTATATATTTTATATTAATTTACTATCTTTGGTTTTTTATATTGATTTCCACTTACTCTGTTTAACTGCCAAGCGCTGTCTACTCACCTTCCCATTCTGTTTCCCTTTACAGTGGCTTGCTCCACTGTTTTCTCATAAAGACTAGCAGCTTATTTTCTCAATGCGACTCATCTGTCCAATCCACTGAGATATTTCATTGTCAATATCCTCAATCAGTGTATCGCTGGGTTTGTATACATTTATAATAATTATTTTAATTTGTGTTTTTTTGTTTTTTTTTGGTAAAGGGTTCACTTTGATTTCACATAATAGGCGCTGTGTATATCACATTTCTACTTTACCTGAATAGGCTAATGAAGCCGTAGCACTCGAAAGGCATTCCTATAAATGGCCAACGTAGAAGTACCAGTAGTGCCCCTCCTAAAAAGAAGGAGCTTCCCCTCAACTTTTGCCGCTGGAAGAAGAAGATGAAAGTCCTCCTAAGGCCAATAATTAGGGTTAGACCAGATAAGAAGAGGATCTATAAGAGACACATTGAGAACATTGAAAAGTGGTCTTGTTACATGACTTGTTTAAAAAGATTTTTTTTAAAACAAAAGTAACACAGATTGTCTTTATCGGATACTTACATTTCCAAAAGCCAAAAGAACGGTGTCAAAGTATAGCAATATCCCAAACACAAGAAAAAAAAAAACCAAATCCTGCTATTCCCGCACCAAGTTCTGTAATTAAACAAACAGACATATCATAGCCAGTGCTCAAAGTATTTAAATCTATAATAAAAAAAGAAAAATGTTAATGCTAAAAATCTTTTATTCTAAACAGGTATTCAACAGTAAACACAACTGACCCCAAACTACAAACTTATATAAATGCACCATATAGTAGATCACAAGCATTATATCAAGGGCACATCATACCATATCACACCGCATTGCAAGCATAAATTCATAGGCACATCACACCTAACAAATATATCAAATATCCCATGTAACACACTTGAACATGACGTGCCAGACTCCCAGCCCCTTTACTGGGTATGCTGAGTTTACACTGCCGGTTCATCAACTACCTTTTGGGTATGATTCATCTATCTGTTCAATTTTCATTGTGATTTATGTGGAAGTGTACATTGTTGCTTGTGGAATTTGCATAATAGACACATTTGTGTCAACCAAGGGCGTTTCTAGGTATCCAAAAGTTCTGGGTCTGGAGCCCGTCACAGATTTGATAGCTGTGGAGTAAAAGCTCACATGCTTAAGCAGGGCATACAGGCAGACTGATAAAAATGATGCCAATGAACAATAGGTATATCAGGGTTCAACAAATCCCGGTCACCAGGAAATTATACCTGGCGCCTGGTTATTATCATTGACATTACTCGAAGTTACACAGTCATACATACACACGCAGCCACACATACACATACATTCACACTTGCACAGTCACACATACATACACACACCCTTGCACACAGAGACACACAATCCCACTTACACACACACCAACTTACACCACACACACACTTGTATGTGAGCAAATACCCATGATTTCAAAATAACTGAGCATACAACATTTTGTGTACGTTGCATACACCATTTACCAGCCTTTAAAAAAAAGTTGACCAACAGTCTCATTATATGCCATAATATAGGGGATATCCCACACACCCCCTTACACAGACGGACACCCACACTTACAAAACACGTCTTGACAAGTTCCACGTGGGGGGCATGATAGGAGACTCAAGTCACCATTCGGGGTTACGAAGCAGAGATCTGGGGTTTCAGTCCCAGTGGATAAGTAGAGATTATACCACAGAACCTACAACAATTGACAGAAGTAAATATAGAGTAGTATTATATTTAGAAACAGTGTATAGACGCTACTTCAAGTTATTCACAATTAAATTTGCTGCTCACTGTCTGGTGGAAAAGCTACCTCTATTTCCACCTATGTATAGAAGTAAAAATAAATTAAAAAGACAGGAGCGCAGATATAGTGATATCAAGGGAAAATAAATAAAATATACATAAATAGAGAAAAATAAGGACACTTGTAGAAATAACAATAAAAAATACTTATGGCAAAGAACAGGTACATTTTTTTGATTGAAGATCTCGATAAAGACAGGGGTACCCAAAAAATAGAAAAGATACAATTCTATTTTTTGGGTACCCCTGTCTTTATCGAAATATAGAGTAGTATGTCTATATTTATTGCAGCCCAAAATCTTACTTACATGAGTCTCCTTCCAAGATTATATGATCACAAAGGTCAATAAATATATTGGGTATTGGGTCTAATCTGTCGTCCTCTTCTGTTCTCATAGTTCCGATGTACAGAGGCATAATCAGGCGTCCGAATTCCAGTCATATTCAGAGAATTTTTGTGGTAAGAGAATATCCGAAAATTGGGCTTCTGATGTAGTACTGATATTCTCCTGAATAAAGATGCAAGTTAGCAATGACAGGTGATCTCACACTGATATGGTTGAAATTTGAAATAGTGGTAGCCTCTAACTCCCCCATTATATACAATTGGAGGCAAAAATAGCCAGAAACAATCTAAATATGTCTGAGTTGAAACTGAAACCAATGGCAAAAATGCTCACATTTGCAACATATTTTTTGTAGGTTGCGAACTAGTCACAGACAATAACTACCAAGAATTCAGTATAAGGATTTTTATTTTCACTTGATATCACTATATCTGCGCTCCTGCCTTTTTTTTTTTTATATATTTTTACTTCTGTACATAGGTGGAAATAGAAGTAGATTTTCCACCAGAAAGTGAGCAGCAAATTTAATTGTGAATAAATTGAAGAAGTGCCCATACACTGTTTCTAAATGTAATTTTTGCACTTTAGTACCTCACTGGTGTTGGCTGCAAATTGTTCATTTATTCATTTATTTTTAAATATATTCATTTTTTACCATGTCTATCTTTGAATAGATACTGACTTTGAAAAATATTTTGATGAAACAGAAAGAGGGGGTAAAAATCCGATTGCACTGATAATCTAGATGACGTTTTTAGGAATTTAGATAAATTGCTCACTAAGGAGGCAAAGATAAAATGGGAGGTAGTGACTCTTGAAAAATATCTAAAAGATAATATTACCCCCAGAGGCCTAAGGATATTGAAAACTCCCACTTTCAGACAGGATGATCCAGAGTTTTTGACATTCTGGAACATCATACTTGAAAACTGTACGAGAGAATTAATGGGCCTGATTATTAGACAAAGAAAAAAGACTCTTAATATGTTAGATGAAGCGATACAGAAGTTTCAAGAAAATGTACAGCCTTTTTCAAATACTAAGGATTTTAAACACCTATCCGAGAAAAGTAAAAAAGATCTAGAGACTACAGAAAGAGAAGTGAGAAATATAAAATGTAAAAAATATGTAAGAGATAAAACAGATTATAAAAACGATAAAATAAGAAACTTCTCTAGATTCGGCAAAGATAGAGGGACTACCAATATACACCAGACAGATACTGGTCCAAAAAACAGCCAGTTCAAAAGCACTGGACTCCTCAGGAGAACAGGAGCAGATGATAACAACAGAATTCCTGAAGAGAGCCCTAGAAGCCCAATGGGAATTAATCAAATCAGAAATACAACTAAATGCTAAGGATACTAAGATGGACATAAAGAATGATGTCCATGGGGAATGGGGAATAGAGTTAAGAATATTGAGGAAAGATCAGTTGAGGTGGGGAGGAGCCATGACGTAAGGACGAACGTCGTGACGCTCCGTTAGCAGAGAGTCGAGAGGTCGAATGCCCTTACCCGCGCCAAGGGTCCCGAGTCCTGCACACGCGACGGGAGCGTAAATTACCGACTGATCTTTGCCCATCATCTGTGGAGACCCCATTGGAGGTCTTCTCCAAACTAGCGACCAACAAAGAATTTCTAGTGACCCTGAAAGGTGCACAGACTGGTTGCAGCCTGACTGACACACTGCCAAAAATCGAGCGGCAAGAGGCTCCAGAATAAGGAAAGGCTTTTCTGTGTCTAGCCCCAAGGCTAACCGGCAGAACCTGCCCTAAGAATATCCTCACTCACTCGGGCAGTGCATTACTCAGAGAGGCCATCTGATGCAACAGCGACAGCAGAGGAAAAAACAGGTACTCTTTTTCCCTACCTCCACATTGTTGTATTATAACTGCGTGCTGTATTCTTGTTATCCTACTCAAGAAAAAAAAACAGACAACAGCAGGCATGGCAAGCAAAAAAGATCTAAGTGCTGGAGTTTCTTCAGAAATAGAGTGTACAGGAATGGAATCACCACAACATAGCCCGAATCCAGGTGTCAGCACAAATCAGCTAGAATCGGTGTTAACGGAGCTGTTTGAACGCCTTAAAGTTGAAATCCAGTCCAGCGTAAAAATTATTCAGCATGATATAAATGGCCTCTGTGGACGAGTGGGCAACTTAGAAGAAAAAATGGACGCTAATATGGAACTAAATCTGACTAATGAAGAAAAAGATTGTTAGTCTGGAAAAAAAAGTTTCTTTGATGGAATCAAAGATCGCTAATTTAGAAGACAGATCTAGACGCTTAAACTTGAGATTCAGGAATGTCCCGGGATCAAATTGAAACATATCTAATCAAATTTTTTGAAAGCTTAGGTCTGATCTTTGAAGATAAATCCAAAGTAATTGACCGGCTCTTTAAACCCAAATCGTGGCTTTGGAAACTCCAAGAGACATTGTGGCTCTTCTTCAATCGGACAAAATTAAAGGAAATATTCTCCGGGCCAATAGAAATAAGACTGAAAGAATTAAGAAATTTGAGAACATTAAGATATATCAAGATCTGTCCCTATCCACCTGTCAATTCAGGAAAAACTTTGCCCCGATAACAAAAGCATTAAGAGTGAGAAATATATTGTATAACTGGGGCTTCCCAGCAAGTCTCGTAATACATTATCAAAACTCAAGAATATTCCTGAAAACCTTTGAGTAGGCTCAAAAATGGCTGGAGAAGGGAGAAGCTCCTCAGCCTCCTAATTAGAACTTGGTTTTTGTTCTCTTTTCGTTTTTTTTTTCTCTCCTTCTGCATATATGCAACAATAGAGATAGGGGGACAATGAAAGGAGGGGGAGACCAGGAATATGGAACGGGTCTAGAGGGATGCTTTGCTTTCTGTCTCTATTGATTGATATTTAATTTTTTTTATATGTCGTGACTAAAAAATGTTTATGGTTTTTTTTGTTTGTTTTCCTTTATTAATTTATTTATTCATTTGTTTTTTGTTTTGTTTTTCTGACTTTCTCTCCCTCTCTCCTGTCTCCTCCTCTCTCTTCTCTTTTCCTCTACTTCATTGCCCCCGCTCGGTCCCCAAGCTGTCCTCTCCTTCGGCTCCTTCCTCCCCCTTAGCACAAGTTTTTTCACTGGAAGCCAGATGCAGGCTTTATTCTCCTTTGTCTTTTTACATTTTTCCTTCACGCGCTATACCCTAACCCCCCTTTTTTATTTTTTATTTTTTTACTCCTTTCCACTTTTTTATCACTCCAATCTTTTCTGATTTTAAGATGGCAGCTCTAAGCCCCACAGTCACTTTTTTATTTTTTTCACTTTACATCACCTCCCTATTATATTATGTAGCACTAGACCTAAGATGTTTCTGACATCTTTCTAGCACTGGTTTTCAAGATGCCCCTCTTTTCTCCTATTGCGATCACTGTTTTCGAGTCATCACCCTATCACTAGTAGCCAGATTCAGGCCCAATATCCATTTCATCTCTTACACTTCTCAATATATTATTCACAATCCCTGTTTACTCAGTTTTTTTTTCTGCTTATTGTTCTCTCACTCAACTATGTGGATGGGGGGGATGTGGGGGGTGCTATGTTGTGGGGGGGGCAGGGAGGGAGGAGACGGTACGGAGTGAGTTCGAAAGAACAACATTTCTTTCTTTTTTTTTCTTGTTCCTCTTTTTCTCTCCCTTTATATCTCGATGTACAGTATGATATTGTATAAAATCTATAAAAAGGGTGTGGAAAAGATCTCTGTGGGCACAGCATTAGAATTACAAGTTTCGGATTGAGTATGAAAAGATGATTATTTAGAGGAATTTAATGTTTGTTTTGTTTTTAAGATATATAAGCATGCATTTAATAGAATGTTTATCTATGGTATAATAATGCTTGTCGCTGTATGCACATTTGAATATTTTGAATAATGAAGGGGCCCTTGTGTTTCCCCCTCTTTTTTTTTTCTCTCTCTCTCTTCTTCTTGCGGTTATGGTTATGCTGGATTATAACTGATTTTAGTTGCGTAAAGACGCATGTGAATTAAATTTCTGCACCCGAAGCTGCAGATGTCCCGAAGGAGAATGGAAATAAGAAATTGCTCCTAAAGAGGAGGGGAGGCGAGGGAGAGAGGAGGAGAGGAGGAGAAAGGGAAAGGGGAAAGAGAAAAGAAATTAGGAAAGGTCGGGATCTGACATGAATAATGCGCCTCGACTATCTCTGGGCTTAATGGACCTTAAAGGTCTGTTGTTTTTGTTTCGTTCCTTAGAGCAAATGGGGAGAGCGTCCATTGTTGGTGTCATGTGGTTGTCAATGTCGGCTCAGTGGAGGAGATCGTAGGGCCTGGAATAGTTCACTTGCAATTAAATGGTTAAATGGATGACTTTGAACACTCAGGGGTTAAACACACTGTTTAAAAGATCAATGCTGGAGAAACCGATAAAGGCTGAAAAAATAGATATTGCCCTCCTCCAGGAAACCATTTTTAAATTTTTAACTTTAAAAAAGTGTTAACTCAGAATGAAAACTCCCTGCTTAATAAAGGCCTTAAATTTGCCCCAAATAAAAATATGAATAAATTTAATGTTTATGTGGATATACAAAATAATTTTCAAGAAACATGTCTTTAAAAATATTTTCTTAATTCTCCAATATTCCCCAATACAGTCACTTCTCAATCCACATATGTACACACTACCCTGAAAAATAAGTCCTCCTTCTATCCCAGCTATTTAAAAACAGAAGCAATTGATCTATGATTTTTAAAAAATCGGTTTTGGAAGACTTAGAAATATATAAACCAAGCTCCTCATATAGATCTTCAAACCTAAATATAAAAGTAAAGATAGCATTAAAAACTCTTAATAATGATAATAATAATTTAAAAGACTTCATATAGTGCAAAGAATATATCTTAGTCACGTGTGACGTAGCTTCACAATACACATGTATTAGACATGATAAGGGGTGTGAAGCAGTCCAATTTTTTCTGGATAAAGCAGCTATATTTCCAAATCTACAAAAGACCTTTATATTAGATGGCATGAAATGGATTTTGACTAATAATTTCTTTTGGTATCAACACACTTTTTTTGTGCAATTACAAGGGACATCCCTGGGCACCAGGTTTATGCAAACCTGTATATGGCATTCTGGGAGGATTGTTTCATTTACGGGCTGCATGAATAGGCTGCAAACCTGGTGTCCTATTTTCGTTACATAGATGATATATTTTTCATTTGGAAAGGCGACGAAAACTCCTTAACAACTTTTCTTAATTTTCTTAACATTAATAATTAAATGAATATTAAACTTACCTGGGAATACAGTAGATATAGAGTTACCCTTTTAGATTTGGAAATCTACATAGAGGATGATCTTATTAAAACAAAGACACACTTTAAAAGTGTGGACGTTAATAGTTACATCTGTTTTGACAGTGGACATTTTTCTCCCTGGTTAACTAACATTCCGAAAAATCAATTCTCTAGACAAACGCAATTGCACAGAAGAAAAAATCTTTTTAGAACAAGGAATACGATTAAGTAAAGATTTCCGTGAAAAACAATACCTCGAAGAACTCATACATAAGTCTCTCTTAGAGGTTAAAAATAATACATTGGATCAGATATACAATAAAAAGACCCAAAAAAGGAAAGAGTGACATTAATAACTGATTTTAATCAGGAATATACATTTTTACAAAAAATATTTTCTAAACATTGGCAGCTACTATTAAAAGTAGGCTATTTGTTTCCTTTAAATCCCTGGGGATCTTCATTTTACCTATATAAAGAGCAGTATACTGCTCTCCAGTGTGTGAGTACAATTCCTACTATCCATCAAGTATATAATTTTCTTCAAACAGAGAACACTATTGTATCTTTTCTATTTTTTGGGTACCCCTGTCTTTAATGAAATATAGAGTAGTATGTCTATATTTATTGCAGCCCAAGATCAATGTTAACTACTAATCATTATAAATGTAGGTGTGGTTATATCTAAATAAAATACATGGCCATCCTGTGGTCAGAAATATAACTGCATAGTAAATAATACTACATGCATGTGGATACAGCTACAGAGCTGCATAATTCATGTTTTTTTTTTTATTCACCTCTGTTATTAGTCATACATGTGAATTATGATTAACATCTATTGATATTGCATTTTGTTGTTACGCTATTTTGCTTATCATTTGATTTTTTTTTATATTCAGTAATGTAATTATTATTTTATTAATAATTGTTGCATTGTATTTACCATATTTTTTGCCTCATAAGACGCACCTGACCATAAGACGCACCCAGTTTTTAGAGGAGGAAAACAAGAAAAAAAAACTCAATAAGCCAGGATTTAGCCATTCATTATGCCAGTATTTTTCCCCTCACTATGCCAGGATTTAGCCATTCAATATGCCAGGATTATGCCCCCCACTATGCCAGGATTTTGCCCCTCACTATGTTAGGCTTTAGCCACTCACTATGCCAGGCTTTTGCCCCTCACTATGCCAGGATTTTGCCCCTCACTGTGCCAGGATTTTGCCCCTCACTATGCCAGGCTTTAGCCACTCATTATGCCAGGCTTTTGCCCCTCACTATGCCAGGATTTTGCCCCTCACTGTGCCAGGATTTTGCCCCTCACTATGCCAGGCTTTAGCCACTCATTATGCGAGGCTTTTGCCCCTCACTATGCCAGGATTTTGCCCCTCACTGTGCCAGGATTTTGCCCCTCACTATGCCAGGCTTTTGCCCCTCACTGTGCCAGGATTTTGCCCCTCACTATGCCAGGCTTTAGCCACTCATTATGCCAGGCTTTTGCCCCTCACTATGCCAGGATTTTGCCCCTCACTATGCCAGGATTTTGCCCCTCACTGTGCCAGGATTTTGCCCCTCACAATGCCAGGCTTTAGCCACTCATTATGCCAGGCTTTTGCCCCTCACTATGCCAGGATTTTGCCCCTCACTGTGCCAGGATTTTGCCCCTCACTATGCCAGGCTTTTGCCCCTCACTGCGCCAGGATTTTGCCCCTCACTGTGCCAGGATTTTGCCCCTCACTGTGCCAGGATTTTGCCCCTCACTATGCCAGGCTTTGGCCACTCATTATGCCAGGCTTTTGCCCCTCACTATGCCAGGATTTTGCCCCTCACTGTGCCAGGATTTTGCCCCTCACTATGCCAGGCTTTTGCCCCTCACTGCGCCAGGATTTTGCCCCTCACTGTGCCAGGATTTTGCCCCTCACTATGCCAGGATTTTGCCCCTCACTATGCCAGTCTTTTTCCCCCACTATGCCAGGATTTTCCCCCTCACAATGCCAGACTTTTGCCCCTCACTATGCCAGGCTTTTGCCCCTCACTATGCCAGGATTTTCCCCCTCACAATGCCAGGATTTTTCCCCTTATTATGCCAGGATTTGCTCGTTTGTGCCACCCTCCTCCCCCCTTCCCTAGCACTTACCTCCATGCTGCTCTCCGTTGTGTTCTCTCCGTTGTTTCCTCCGTGCAGTCTAACCTCCTGCTCGGAGGAAGGAAGCTCCGGTCGCTTTTTTTTTTCTTCTTAACTTTATTGAAGTTGCGCAACGTCAATAAAGTTAAGAAGGGGAAAAAAAGCGCCTGGAGCTTCCTTCCTCCGTGTAGGAGGTTAGACTGCACGGAGGAAGCAACGGAGAGAACACAACGGAGAGCAGCATTGAGGTAAGTATTACATTCACTCCATAAGACGCACAGACATTCCCCCTCACTTTTGAGGAGGAAATAAGTGCATCTTATGAGGCAAAAAATACGGTACTTTTGTAAAAACGTCATCCAAACTCTCTATATACATAGCAAATTCTTTATATGGGTATTTTTGGTCGGACCCATATCTATGAATCATCAATTTTTCATATTTTTAATGATTCATAATTAATAACTGGTATGAATATTTTTATGGTTATTAATATCTGACAATATCCGTAAGCAATAACTTGTTTGACCTAGATGCATACATTCAGATATGATTAGTAAAATGTTTGTACTAAAGTACATGGAATGCAATAATATGCATAGATACCGCATGATAACAATAATAACTCATGCATCTCTTGCTATTATATTGCAACTCAGATATCAAAAGACAGTTGATGAAGAGGATGAAAACAAGTGTGGCACTGCAAAACCCATCCAACCTAAATGAATATGAGGTGGAGCTTGGCAAGATAATAGCTCTGGAAATTATCTGTGGCTCTGAAGAGGCCATTGATACAAACACATCAGGAGGCAAGTACAGTACATACTTAGAAATGTTGAAATGTTGATCACAAAATGTAGGATGAATTGTAGTAGATTTTTGGATTCTTCAAAACTGTTTGTATGATTAATTACAAAATGCATAACTGATGCATATGCTTTATGATTACATAAATCCAAGGTATTAACAGTAATCTTTCTATAGCTGTCTTGTAGAGCCATTCATGGATGAAGTGTGGAGTGTTCCAGTGTAAAAGATCAGTGAGGCACATATTGAGCTGTCCATGGTCATGTGGCTGGCACTCAATCAAAAGTGATGACAAAAAACTAACACCTGCATATGACAGAACAAGCTAGGTATCAAACAGACATGTTAAAGGAGATATGTACAATTTTTAGAGATTTTGCCCTGTTGTAGTAAACACATCACAATAGGATAGTTATTAAAAAGTACAACAATGCACGCAACTCTTGCGTTACAGGTATAATACATTTTCAATAATGTTTGATAAATAGTTCATTAGTGCCAGTCTGTTAAAGGAGATATGTACAATTCTTAGAGATTTCGCCCTGTTGTAGTAAACACATCACAATAGGATAGTTATTAAAACGTACAAAAATGCAAGCAACTCTTGCATTACAGGTATAATACATTTACAATAATGTGTGATAAGTAGTTAATTAGTGCCAAACTCAGTACTATACCATCAGTAAAATTACCTCAAGGTGCACAGAAGGTTTAAAGATAGCAAGCTGTAAGAGGATACTTATACAAATAGAAGGTTGCCTAATCTGTCATTTTCATCTCTCCAAAGATAACTGAACTGCATCCCCTGCATTCCCTGCATCCTCTCCATTCACAACCATATCAGGAAATATTACCTCCTCAGAAGCCACATCACCATCCCCCGCTGTAGAAACACGATGGCTTAGTGCGATGATATATGCAATGATATGCAATGTACAAAAGGAGACAATGATCTTTGATGCCTTCTCGGGAGGGTACCCACCAGATTTTTCAAGGCACCAGAAGCAAAAAGATGAAAGATGCCAAATGAGTTTAAGGACAAACCTTGTTACAACATGAGCCCTATAGTACTTGTAAGGACAGGTTCTCCTACGGTGGGTGATGGAATCCAGATGCTTGAGGTATAGCCACACACATGTGAAAACAGAAACATTATTCCAAAGCAGTTGGAGATGGAAACAACTGCAGTGTCAGTGAATGGGTGCACAAGGGCAAACAAAGTCCAAAAGAAAGGTACAGAAGGGTGAGGCAATAACGCAGTCAAAACTTGAAGCAAGGTCAGGGCTAGCTGCAAAGATTCAGGAATGAGGAATCAGGCTAAAACAGAAGGTAAGGTAAACACAGGAAATTCAGGAGCACTGGTCACACTGAGGTAGCTTAATAACCATTAGACACCATAGCAACATTATTCAACTCCCTGTTTAAAGGAAAAGAAAGGACCACATCCTCTCTATGGTTGGAGGTAAGCTACCCAGTAGTGGGGCTGTGACAGAGCCCAATGACAAGCCGTGCCCTCCAGGAGCATCTTGATGCTGGCCAATGAGGGTGCAGGCGATGGAAAGCCTGATGGATCCGAAATGAGTTATGTGGATACTGGGTTCACCATCCGACATATCACGACCGTTCGTGGGTCCCAGCTTCCTCGTTGGACAAGACAATTTCAGATGAGCTGAATATAAAGTGCGAGATGGGGAATGTCTTGTATCCGCATATTGTGCCTGGTACATCTGGGTTCTAAACAGGTTGTTTCGCAACAATGAGTTGATGAATTGTTGAACCCAAGTGTTGATCTCTGGAATTGGATCATTTACCGGGAAGCATAGACAGGTATATATCATAATTGGCATAAAACAGTGACATGTTTGTTGACTGATGCTTTAGGTTGTTATATGCAAACTCAGTTTTTGGAACATAGGTGCTCCAATCATCTTGTACATATGAGGTGTAGCAGCTGAAATATTGTTCAAGAGTTCGAGTGGTCTCCTCAGTCTGACCATTTGAATGTGGATGGAAAGCTGTGGACAGTGCCCTTTTGATATGTAATGTCTGACGGAAAGCCATTCAGAATTTAGAGGTAGATTGAGGGCCCTGTCGGATACAATAGTTTCAGGTAAACCATTATGTATAAACAACGTAGCAGGGGCAGCAGAAGTGGATAGTGTCTCAGCTGACATAAAGTTAGCCATCTTTGTAAAGCAACCAATACCATTACTGTTGTGTACTTTTTGGACGGAGGTAAGTCAACAATGAAATCCATGGATAGGTTTGACTATTGAAGTGAGAGAACTGAGAGAGTGTGAAGTAACCCAGAAAGTTTCATGCAAGGTATCTTAGACTGAGCACAAATGGAATAGACTCTGATATACTGTTCTACCTTATGTTGCATAGAAGGCCAAATTGTTCTTTTGATCAGATCTTTTTTATTCCACTGAGCCCCGCAAGAATCATGATGCTCATTGAGTAAAGAAAAGGAAGGAAGTTGTGCTTCTTGTTTTGTTTGCCACTTTAGACTGTCACAAAATCCGGAGGTAGTTGCTATCAGGGCTGCCATCAGGAATTTCAGGGCCCCTTACTGAACAACTTTTCAGCCCCCCCGCCCCCCAATAATATCTCCCACTCGTCCCACCTTCCCTCCAAAGCATGTTATCAAGGTCTAGTGTAATATGGAGGGTGGTTGGGAGCAGTTGGTCAGTATGCCAGTATTAGGCCATTTAATATGGCAGTATTTTGTCACTCTAAATGCCAGTATTTTGTCACTCAGTATCAGTGGTGTGTCTTGGCTTTGTGCTGCCCTAGGCAGATAAAATATGGGCACCCACCCCCCCCCCTTCCCACAATGCACACACATGACATGACCCATAACCAACATTGAACACCAAGGACATGTCCCATCACCCCATTTACATGCCCCAATCACCTCATTACAAACACATTGCCAGTATTATTTGCCATTAATATTCCCTAGCCAATTTGCCCAATAATATGCCAGTATTATTTGCCATTAACCCCTTAGTGACCAGACATTTTCACCTTGACTTTCCCTTGGTGACAATGGCTGTTTTGACATTTCTGGCTGTAGCTGTAATTTTCTTCTTTCTCACATACTGTACCCACACAAATGATATGTTGTTTTTATCGTCATAAGAAGGGTTTTCATAATACACCATTATGTTCATCATATCTTACAATTTACTACAAAAAAATCATAAAATATGATGAAAAATTAAAAAAAAAACACTTTTTCTAACTTTGTACTAAAATATAATTTACACAAATACAATCATTAAAAAAGACCCCATCTATTTCCTTTTTGATTTTTATGTTCTCTAGGGGTTATTTATCCCCTGCGAGGATTTCTCTTTTGTTTTCACTATATATTCGATCATCACTCCCCCATGACAAATTGTTGTCCTTCTCCCCCTTACCACCCTAACCCAGAGTCGACAAGAAAATATAATTACCCACTGGCTACAAGATGAATGAGGATGTGAATGGTGATTGTGTGCCATTGTATGAGAGGACATTTAAAGGGTTACTCCAGATGGCAGGGAAACTTAGATACAGTTATTTATTTATTTATTTTTTTCGGTGTAGGTAATGACAGAATTTTAGATCTTGTAACGAAAAAGGAGGAAACACTGAGAAAAGAAAAACATGTCACAGTGACTACCTCAATAGGTGTATTACAGATACTGTCTGTTGCCGATTAACCAGAGGAGATATAATTATGCTCTTTCTGATGTGTATTGCTTGCATATATATATTTGAAGGGGGAAGAAGAGGGAGGGAGAGAGGGATTAACTTCCCATTTTCTTTTGGGGTTTTTTCTCTTCTCTCTCTCTTCCCTTCCTCGCACCTCTCTTTCTCTTCTGTATTTTATATAAATATGATGAATTGAAAAGTGTATTTGTGTAGTCTCGATGTCAGAATAACATTTGTGCAAGTTAATGCGTATTTTGAAGCGCTGAACTTTTTTCTATGTACTCTTGTGCATGTATTTATGTGTTTGATGGGAATGTTGGAAAGAAAGTAATGGAAAAATTAAATAAAGAGTGATAAATATTTAAAAAAAAAAAAAAGATCACAAGTTTTTCACTCCACTAGCACCTTAAAAAAATGAAGACGAGAAAAAAGGGAAAAGAAGGAGAGAAAGAAAGAAAAAAAAGACCCCATCTAAATAGTTTCTAAATGTTGTCCCGAGTTCAGAAATGCATGTTTCCATAAATAGTGTTTTTTGTTTTTTTCCTGTACTGACCTTTTGACCGCAACCCGAACCCTAAATTTAACCCCAACTCTAACCATTATACTATCACTTAATATATTTTAATTTAATTTGAACCCTATAGGCTAATCTAACTATATAAGAAACAAAGTGAGGTAGGACCACTGGACATGGAACAAGCAGACAAATAAATCCAAATTACACTAGGGTGCACACTACCCAGATAAGACAATCTATACAAAGAAGCAGCACACCAAATTTAGCAAAAGTAAAAAAATTACCTTTAATTAGAGTTGAGAGGACACCTGGATGTTCAGGTTTGGCAGGTTCGGCCGAACTTCGAAAAAATGTCAAGGTCAGTGCCCGAACTTGACCCCGAACCCAAACCCCATTGAAGTCAATGGAGACACGAACTTTTGGCCACTAAAATGCCTCTAAAAAAGTCCTGGAAAGGGCTAGAGGGCTGCAAAATAAAGTAAAATGTGGGGAAGTGTAGGACAAGTGACCTGCAAGCAAATGTGGATAGGGAAATAACTTAAAATAACACAAATTACAAATACAGCTGAGCCATAAAATAGCACTAGATGGAATCTTTGATTTTAGCTTTGGAAGAACATAAATCTAAATCTAAAGCATGGCTGCCAGGAGGATCAACAGATTTATCCATTTGAGAGAGGGTTGGAGTGCAGGGTATTCTCTTTCAGTTTATACTAAGTGACCCATAGGTTGAGGAGGCGGTGACCGTGGCGGTGTAGGTGGAAGCGGCGCTGGAGGAGGAGGAGGATGTATCCAACACTGTTTTTTATTTGTTTTTGGTTTTTTAAATTTGGGGTAGCCCCCAAAATATTGGGACATATAACAACAGAAAACAAATAATAAGTGCACTTGAGTATAACAATGACTGGTTGTGGCCGGTATAAATGTCTATTCTGCACAAGGTACAGAGAAGTCTGGTTGGATCCATGCCTGGTTCATCTTAATAAACGTGAGCTTGTCCACGTTGGCTGTGGACAGGTGGCTGCGCTTGTCTGCAGTGGTGTATCTTGATTTTGTGCTGCCCTAGGCAGACAAAATCCGGGCACCCCCCTACTCAAGCTGCACACCCACGTTACACACCTAAGACATGCCCCATCATTCAGACTCACATCAAGCTCATACTCCCATCACACTCAGTCACACACTCCTACTCCCATCACACTCAGTCACACACTCCTACTCCCATCACGCACACTCTGACTCCCATCACACTCAGTCACACACACTGTCTCCTATCACACACACTCTGACTCCCATCACACTCAGTCACACACAGTCTCCCATCACACACACTCTGACTCCCATCACACTCAGTCACACACAGTCTCCCATCACACACACTCTGACTCCCATCACACTCAGTCACACACAGTCTCCCATCACACACTCTGACTCCCATCACACTCAGTCACACACAGTCTCCCATCACACACTCTGACTCCCATCACACTCAGTCACACACACTGTCTCCCATCACACACACTCTGACTTCCATCACACTCAGTCTCACACATACACACACACACACACACACACTCTCCCATCAGCACTTACCTTTCCCTGGCAGGCAGGCAGCATGGTCCCTCCATGCTGCCTGTTCGGCTTCCCGGCGATTGTGCCGACAGGTCACGTGACCGGGCGCGCGTATGACGTCAGTGCGCCCGTCACGTGACTGTCGGCACTTCCGTGTCGGCACACTGCACGGGGAGCCGAACAGGCAGCACGGAGGTTTCTCTGTGCTGCCTGTTCGGCTCCCCATGCAGCCTGGCAGGCAGAGCAATGGTGAGGGGGGATCTTCCGATCCCCTCTCACCTCTGTCTCTGCCTGCAAGCGCGGTGTTTTTTTTTTTTTTTTTTTTAAAGGGCCGGATTTTTTTTTTTTTTAATTTTTTCTTTTTCCAGTGCTGGGGGGCGCTGCCGCCCCCCAAAATTTGCCGCCATAGGCATCCGCCTAGGATGCCTCGCTGTAAATACAGCACTGCTTGTCTGTTATAACGCCCCCTGCCGTGCTAAACACATGTTCAGACAATACACTGGCTGCAGGGCAGGCCAGCACCTCCAAGGCATAAAGGGCAAGCTCAGGCCATGTGCCCAATTTGGAGACCCAGAAGTTGAATGGGGCAGACCCATCAGTCAGTATTTGTAGGCCTGTGCACACGTACTGTTCCACCATTTTTGCTGAAATGCGGCCTCCTGCTAAAACGTTGCATATCAGATGGTGGTGCTGCTTGTTGTGGCGTGCTGACAAAGCTTTTCCACATTTCGGCCATGCTAACCCTGCCTTCTGAGGTGCTGGCGGTGCCCAAGCTGCATTGGCAACCTCTTCCTCTGCCTTCGCCTTGTGCTTCCATTGAGCCCCTGGTGTCATTTTGGAATGCCCTCAGCAGCGCGTCTACCAGCGTGCGCTTGTAGTCGCGCATCTTATGATCACATTCCAGTGATGGAATTAAGGACGGCACGTTGTCCTTGTAACGGGGATCCAGCAGGGTGGCCACCCAGTAATCAGCACGAGTTAGAATGTGGGCAACTCGGCAGTTGGTGTGAAGGCACTGCAGCATGTAGTCGCTCATGTGTGCCAAGCTGCCCAGAGGCAAGGACAAGCTGTTCTCTGTGGGAGGTGTATCATCTGTGTCCTGCTTATCCCCCCAGCCACGCTCCAGTGATGCCCACGAGCTGCGTTGGGTGCCACCCTGCTGTGAACACGGTTTCTCCTCATCATGATCATCCTCATCCTCCTCCAAAACTGTGCCCTGGCTTGACAGTTGTGTACCTGGCCTTTGCTGGTGCAGGAACCCAACCTCCAAGCCACTTGTGAATAACTGGCCTGATAACCGTGGAAATGACCCCTCTTCTTCCTCCTCCTTTTCCTACTGTGCCACATCCTCTTCCATCATCACCCTAAGTGTTTTTTTCAAGGAGACATACAAGCAGGATAGTAAGGCTGAGAAGGGCGTCATTGGCACTGGCCATGTTGGTGGAGTACTCGAAACAGTGCAAAATGGCACACAGGTCTCGCATGGAGGCCCATTCATTGGTGGTGAAGTGGTGCTGTTCCGCAGAGCGACTGACCCGTGCGTGCTGAAGCTGATACTCCACTATAAAAATCACTGTAATTTCAATAATCTCTGTAGTTTGAATAATCGCTGTAGGATTATGCCGGCCCTGCCGAATCCCGAACTCCAACATGAACATACAGTCTAATGTCCGTGTTCAGGTCCAGGGTCCAAAAACCGTATTGTTCAGTACAAACCCAAACAGTGCGGTTCGGGTTCGCTCAACACTACCTTTAATATATCCATTAAAATACAAGAAATGTATGCATATGAAGTGAATATAACACTAATATAATTCAGGCCAAATCCAGGCCAGTAATAAATAATATATAGCAGATAAAGAAAAAAATACATAAGATGAACATGAAGGGAGCAAAAAACGAAAAAACAACTGAATAAACTTACAGAAGAAGCTGAGACCAGGATGAATATACCCAGTAGAACTAGCTCCCCAACGTTTCGGCTGAATGCCTTCTACAGGAGGAGCTAGAGCCATGTTTTCATAAAGGGGTCCTTAAATACTGAAATTGAAACAAAAAATGGCGGCCGCCATGTAGCATGATGATGTCACGACGTGATGACGTTGTGACGCAAGCGCGATGACGTCATCAAGCAACATGCATGATGACATTACATAAGCAAAAAGGAAAAAACTGGTCTTTTTACCATAAGATCGACACAGAGCACAACTATTGCTCTACAGAGAAAAAATATGGAAAATAAAAGTAAAACAAAACACTGATAAGCATCAGAAAAAGTAAACATAAAGTAACCCCAATCAGACCCCGAACCAGCCAAAATGTAAAGAAATATATGACCAGAATGTAGCCATAGGAGCCATATTCCGTAAAAAAAAGAAAAAGGAAAGAATTGTTAAAAAAAAGAAAGAAGAGGGAAGAAAAAAAAATAGTAAAAAAATAAATAAAGGACATAAATAGTTGGCAAAATTATAATAATTCTAAAGACAGACTTAATCTAGATAAATGCTTATAATGAGAAATCAAAAAAATACAAAATGGTGGTCCAACCTTTACCCCACCCACTGATGATATTCAATTGGGTCTCAATTTATCTCCATTCAATTTGTCAAGGTATAAACCTAAGAGCAGATTCATGCCTCAAGCTAGTCACACTACAGTAGAAACATTCATCCGAATGTGCAAACTCTACCTTGAGAAAATTAAATGGGGTGGTAGTGGAGCCAGCAATCTTTCTGGCCATGAGAGATGTGTGTTGCAATCACTTGCATAAGATTCATCGATCAGGGTTATGCCTGCTGATAAAGGTGGCGCTATCGTGGTCATGGACAGTGCCATGTACCTTACCGAGGTTTTTAGACAACTCAATGACCCCATCAACTACAGAGTCCTGTACAAGGATCCCGTTGCTGATATAAAAGAGGCTATTAGACAAATCACTAGTTGTGCTCGTGACTGCCTCTGACAAGGTTTATAAATTCTTAAACAATGCGACTCCTTCCACCCCCTACCTTTACCTTCTCCCCAAAATTCACAAAAACTTGAGCAACCCTCCGGGTAGACCTATTGTGGCAGGTTGTAACACGGTGCTACAACCCATTTCCCAGTTTGTTGATTGTCACCTTCAGGGTATTGTCAAAGAAATTAGGTCCTTCATACTTGATACCTCTGATTTTATCAACAAATTATCTGCTATTGTATTTCCTGACCTTCCTTTCCTTCTCTGTACCATGGGTGTCAACAGCCTATATACTTCTATCTCCCATGATGGAGGACTTGAGGCAGTCACTTTATCTCTTGCGGCGTTGGACTTACCGGAATCTTACAAAACTCTGCTGTTATCTCTATTGGAAATGGTCCTTCGAAAGAACTACTCCTTCAACTGTAAATTTTATCTGCAAACCCAGGGAACTGCCATGGTTTCGAATGTGGCCCTTTCATATGCAAATATCTTTAGGTCCCTATTTGAAGATACGTTTGTTTATACTAACGAGCTGTTTTCCTCTTTTGTTTTGTTTTGGGCTCGTTACATTGATGACATATTTTTTCTCTGGTCAGGTGACCATACACAGTTGGAGGAGTTCAAGACTTTTCGTGATACCAGAATTCCAAGCACCAATCACAATTCTCTCTTACAGGTTGGTTCTTTCCATCCGCCGAAACTCCTTGCAGGGTTTCCCTTCAGCCAATTCTTGCGGGTGCGGAGAATAGAGTTAGAGGAAGAGATATGTCTGACTCGACTTAATGAGATGGCAGAGAAATTTAAGACATGTGGCTATGATAGCCAACTTCTTGAGAAACATAAAAGGAAAATACCCAATACACGAAGAGAGGTCCTATTGAAAAGTCAAGGTGTGTCCAACAAAAGTGATTCAGCCAAAAGAATTCCATGTGTCACCACCTACTCCACTAAATCTAAAATCATTCGCCATATAGTACACAAACACTGGCACATACTCCAAAGGGATAGGGAGTTGGGCAGTTTGTTTGTAGATAAACCACTTATGGTCTATGAAAGATGCAGGAATCTCCGTAGTCTGGTGACTAAACCCAGTGGTCCAAAGAAGAAAGATCCCGAGACTTGGCTCACCCCTATTCATGGCTTGTTTAAATGTGGACGCTGTACTAATTGTAACAGTGTCACCATTAGTGATCACTTCTCCCACCCTAGAACTGGGAAAAACTTCAATATTCTTGAATACTTGAACTGCCAAATGGATTTTGTTGTCTATCTCATCAAATGTCCCTGTGGACTGGGTTACGTGGGGGAAACCACTCGTCCCCTCACGGTTAGGATTGGCAAACATAAAAGTATCATCCGCAATCACAATTTGAAATACCCGGTTGCACGCCACTTTTTGGAGATGAGACATTCTGTCTCTCAACTGCGCTTTCAGGCCATTGAACATATTAGAACAGCACATGGTAAGGATAGAACCACCAAGATTAAACAGCGGGAACTCTTTTGGATTTACAAATTGGATACAATCTGGCCTAAGGGGCTTAATGAGGACCACGACCTTACTCCTTTGAGACGCTAGAACCCCACCTCAGTTTTTATATCCCTGTTTATATTTATATTTTTGTTTTTATAGATGTTATTACTTGTTTTTCTTTTCCCTTTATAGGTTTTTACATTCTGGAAGTTTTTCCGGATTGTAAGTTGCTCCATCTCTCCTATTATCTTTATTTTTGAAAGATGCCGTGAAGCCCCGGAGTATATCTAATGTTGTTTATTCTTTCATTGTTTATCATGTACCTGCATTATTGCTTTTCTTTTGTTCTTTATTATTTTTCATTTTATATTTATTTAATTTTTTTATAAAAATGTTTTTTTAAAAGGATTCTCTTCTTATATATTTTGTGTTCATATACACATTATTGTCATCTGTATATTTCTTTTCATTATCTATATGGATTGTATATATATATATATATATATATATATATATATATATATATATATATATAAATATTATTATTAATTTGTATTTTTTTTACTTCTCATTATACGCATTTATCTAGATTAAGTCTGTCTTTAGAATTATTATGGGGTTTTTTGCCAGCTATTTTTGCCTTTTTTGTCCTTTATTTATTTTTTTACTATTCTTTTTTTCTTCCTTCTTCTTTCTTATTTTAACAATTCTTTCCTTTTTCTCTTTTTTACAGCATACAATTGTTTATTGGGTATTTATTGCTTATTATCTTCTGAATTTCTCTAGTTATGACTATTCTCCTGGGCTCCTATGGCTACATTCTGGTCATATATTTCTTAAAATTTTAGTTCGTTCAGGGTCCGTTTTTCTGATTGGGGTTACTTTATGTTTACTTTTTCTGTTGCTTAACAGTGTTTTGTTCTATGTTTGCCTATTTTTTTCTTTTATTTTCCATATTTTTTCTCTGTAGAGCAATAGTTGTGCTCTGTGCTGATCTCATGGTAATCAGACCAGTTTTTTACTTTTCATTTTTGCTTATGTGATGTCATCATGCATGTTCCGTGATGACATCATTGCGCTTGCGGCACGATGTCATCACGTCGTGAGGTCATCGTGCTACATGGCGGCTGCCATTTTTTAGTTTCATTTTCAGTATTTAAGGACACCGATATGAAAACAGGGATCTAGCTCCTCCTGTAGAAGGCATTCAGCCGAAACCTTGGGGAGCTTGTTCTACTGGGTATATTCCTCCTGGTCTCAGCTTCTTCTGTAAGTTTATTCAGTTGTTGTTTTTTCGTTTTTTGCTCCCTTCATGTTCATATTATGTATTTTTTTTTTCGTTATCTGCTATATATCATATATTACTGGCCTGGATTTGGCCTGAATTATATTAGTGTTATATTCATTTTATATGTATACATTTCTTGTATTTTAATGGAAATATTAAAGGTTATTTTTTACTTTTGCTAAATTTGGTGTGCTGCTTATTTGTATAGATAATCTAAGTTTATAACCAGTTTTCAGCTAAATAAATATTTTTTAACATTGCTATGCTGCCTCTAGGGGCAGTCAAGCAGCATATTCAGAGCGACGGAAGTGAATTTACTTTCACTTCCGAAGCTCAGACCACCAGAGGGCATAGCCATATTGACGGAGCACAGTATTTGACGGTTCTATTTGACTCTCAGATGTAATACATGTAATGCTATTGCTATTCTATAAACCGAAATCAATTGACCTATTCTTATGAATGGGGACTCTATTTCGGTTTATAGAATAGCAATAGCATTACATGTATTACATTTGAGAGTCAAATAAAACCGTCAAATACTGTGCTTACAGCGCACTTTGAAAAATGTAATAGTTTTGGGTGGTAAATAGTACAGTATTTTTAATTTGTATGTATTTTATGCTTTTTGAAGGTTTTTTCCCTATCCATATTTGTTTGCAGGGCACTTGTTCTACTCTTACCCACATTTTAATTCCTTTTGCAGCCCTCTAGCCCTTTCCATGACTATTTTAGAGGCATTTTAGTGGCCAAAAGTCCGTGTCCCCATTGACTTCAATGGGGTTCGGGGTCAAGTTCGAGCACGGACCCAGACTTTTTTCCGAAGTTCGGTCGAACCTTTCGAACCCGAACATCCAGGTGTCCGCTCAACTCTAGTAGAAAGTACAAAAACTAAGATATTGAAAGAGGGTATAAACTAGCCTAATCCTTGGAAAGAACTTTCCTACTGCTCCCTGAGAATAGGAATAGAGTTGATAAGAGTACATAAGGGTATGCGCCTAGGTTCATTACTAGGTTTAGTAATTAATTTTATCAGATCAAACACATTATCAACAAGCACTCACGAGTGCTTATGATGGATCCATTCTATAGAGCAATCTGTGATCAAGACATACAATGCATGGCCCGCAAGGATCCGAGTTTGCAAAATATTTTATGTCCCAGTTTCTAATAGAAAGAATCTATTTATCAGAAGAATCTAATAAAGGTTATTATAAACAGACCTAGTTGATTCAAATCATTCATTAAAATATATAATTATATCACACCTTCACTAATACATATGTAAAGTATAATTAATCCTGCATATTAATTATAATATTGTTTTATTAGTGTGGTATACCTTTTATTATGAGTCAATCTAATGTTGAATGATAAGAATAAGAATATTGATAAGAATATTTACTCTAATTTGAAATTGTATTAACACTTCTATACATTTCAACATATATATTTTCTCACATTATACTCCCAATCCAGGTATAGCTATAAATCATGACATCATCTCATTTAAATTAAACACACCCATTCACTTTTAATTGGCTAGAAGTTACAGAGAACAGGGTGTAAATCTGAGATAAGGTTTGGTTGATAAATTGATACTGGAGGGGGTAGAGAGAACATGAGGGACCTAAGGAGAGACTGATTTTGGGAGAAGGGGAGAGCTGCCACTAGTGGGTTTGAGAGATGGGAATGTTTTAGAAAAGGGCTGAGTCTCTCTCCTTCTGGGGAGAACTCAGGAATATGAGGCTTTGAATAGCACATGTTCACTATAACAATAGACATCTCCATACACATAGTATGTAGGAGTAACTCCCATCACACTATTCTTTAACTGAAAGAGTCTCAACTGCAAATCAACTTCTGCCGGTAATGTATAAATGTGGTACTTTGTTTCTAGCATAATGTCTTTTTTTTATGGATGTAATTAGCATATATATTTGGGTAAATTAAACCTAAATCCCACAAATTATGGAATCTATATGTTTTGGCCTGGTGTTTATCTTTCATCCTTTCTGCAGAAGGAAGCCAGAGGAATATCACATAGATATTACCAAGAAGCAGATGTTCTTATAGTCTAGCTATTCACCCAAATATGTAATATCTAATCTCCAGAGATTATCTAAAATTCATATTCTTAAAGTCTAAATTATAAAGAATATATTGTCATTTACCGGGCAGATTAATAAATTTACCTTGAGTAGTTATATGATTTAGTAATACCTAAGCAGAGTATATGCTTGTAATTTATAGGTAATTATGATGTTCTATCATTAACTATTTTAACTCTGTGCTGTATTTGCCAAGGCAAATTTTGAGGGCTGCAGCGCCCCCCAGCACTGAAAAAATAAATAAAAATAAATAAAATAAATAAATAAATAAAAATCTGGCCCTTTAAAAAAATAATAAAAAAAAAACACACTTGCAGGCAGAGACAGAGGTGAGAAGGGATCGGAAGATCCCCCCTCACCTTCCCTCTGCCAGCAGGTTGCACGGGGAGCCGAACAGGCAGCACAGAGAAACCTCCATGCTGCCTATTCGGCTTCCCATGCAGTGTGACATGGAAGTGCCGAAAGTCACGTGACCGGTGCGCTGCCGTCATACGCGCACCGGGTCACGTGACCTGTCGGCACAACGGCCTGGGAGCCGAACAGGCAGCATGGAGAAGAACATGCTGCCGGCCACTAGCCACCAGGGGAAAAGGTAAGTGCTGGGGAGATGGGGGATTTGGCCAAATTGGCCGGGGCTTATTAAATGGCAAATAACACTGGCATATTATTGGGAAAAGTGGCTGGGGCATATTAAATGGCAAATAACACTGGCATATTATTGGGCAAATTGGCTGGGGCATATTAAATGGAAAATAACACTGGCATATTATTGGGCAAATTAGCAGGGGCATATTAAATGGCAAATAACACTGGCATATTATTGGGCAAATTAGCAGGGGCATATTAAATGGCAAATAACACTGGAATATTATTGGGCAAATTAGCAGGGGCATATTAAATGGCAAATAATACTGGCATATTATTGGGCAAATTAGCAGGGGCATATTAAATGGCAAATAACACTTTTGTAAAAACGTCATCCAAACTCTCTATATACATAACTAATACTTTATATGGGTATTTTTGGTCGGACCCCTATTTATACGAATCATCAGTTTTTCATATTTTTAATGATTCATATTTTTATGATTATTAATATCCGACAAAGTAAACACTCACAGACACACCAACATATTTTTTTTATTAGAGGTCTGAGATCCACATAACGAGCATCAGGGCTGTGGGGAAACAGTTTTTCTTTACATGCACCTGCATACACAGCACACACTCACACACTCAGCCAGCACACACTCACTCACAGACAAACAAGCAGATTTTTTTTGTTGTTATTACCAGCCTTAGAGGACTGAGATCCACATAACGAGCATCAGGGCTTTTACATGCACCTGCAGGAAGAAGGAGAGGGTAGCTTTGTTCGGAGTGGGGGTGGAGTGGTGCGGTTCTCTTCATAAAGTTAATTGCGTATGGTCCACGCGCAAACAGCAAAGAACAAAAAAAAAACTGAAAACACATTATAGGCGGCATGCCCCCCCCCGGCACCCGTGCTGCCGGCACCCCCCCATTCCCCCCCCGGCAGCGCTTAAGTTTTTTTTCTTTTTTCTGGACTGGATGTCCACTGGATGGGGCCGCCGGAAAAAAGAAAGAAAAAAAAACACAGCAACCGGATGTGACGTTACGTCACATCCGGTGACTGTGTTTCCCTCCTCCGTGCAGGAGGGAAGACTGCATGGAGGAGGCGTCCGTCCGGGAGCGCAGAGAAGCAGCGATTTGGTAAGTAATGGGGACGGGGGGGGGGAGGAGGGGGGTTCACAACGAGCAGTTTATTGCTGGGCTCTGACTGGCACACTATAACTGGGCTCTGGCTGGCATATATTACTGGGCATCTGACTGGCACACTATTACTGGGCTCTGGCTGGCACTATATTACTGGGCATCTGGCTGACACTATATTACTGGGCATCTGGCTGGCACTATATTACTGGGCTCTGGCTGGCACTATATTACTGGGCATCTGACTGGCACACTATTACTGGGCATCTGACTGGCACACTATTACTGGGCTCTGGCTGGCACTATATTACTGGGCATCTGGCTGGCACTATATTACTGGGCATCTGACTGGCACACTATTACTGGGCTCTGGCTGGCATATATTACTGGGCATCTGACTGGCACACTATTACTGGGCTCTGGCTGGCACTATATTACTGGGCATATGGCTGGCACTATATTACTGGGCATCTGGCTGGCACTATATTACTGGGCTCTGGCTGGCACTATATTACTGGGCATCTGGCTGGCACTATATTACTGAGCATCTGACTGGCACACTATTACTGGGCTCTGGCTGACACTATATTACTGGGCATCTGGCTGGCACTATATTACTGGGCATCTGGCTGGCACTATATTACTGGGCATCTGACTGGCACACTATTACTGGGCTCTGGCTGGCACTATATTACTGGGCATCTGGCTGGCACACTGTTACTGGGCTCTGGCTGGCACACTGTTACTGGGCTCTGGCTGGCACTATATTACTGGGCATCTGGCTGGCACTATATTACTGGGCATCTGGCTGGCACTATATTACTGGGCTCTGGCTGGCACTATATTACTGGGCATCTGGCTGGCACTATATTACTGGGCATCTGACTGGCACACTATTACTGGGCTCTGGCTGGCACTATATTACTGGGCATCTGGCTGGCACACTGTTACTGTGTGGCGTAATTAAGGGACTCTTTTGTGTGGCATAATTATGGGGCACCTGTGTGTGTGTGTGGCATAATTATGGGGCACCTGTGTGTGTGGCATAATTAATTGGGCAGAGGTGAGGCATAAATAGTGGGGCTCTGGTGTGGCATAATTTATGGGGCTCTGGTGCTGCATAAGTTATGGGGCTCTGGTGTTGAATAAGTTATGGGGCTCCTGTGTGTGGCATAGTTATGGGGCTCCTGTGTGTGGCATAGTTAATAGGCCATCTAACTGGCATTACTAAGGAATCTGTTTGGCATTGTATGGAGGAAATCTAGGGGGGTGACATCATGAGTTTCCGCACCGGGTGACACCAACCCTAGTGACGCCCCTGCATCAAGGCCATCATTATCCTCAAACATACTGTCAATGCCATATTTGTGCACTGACATCACTGCCATCCAGAGCCGGTGCTACAAATAGGCAAACTAGGTGTTCACCCAGGGCGCCGACTCTGAGGGGGCACCATCTTCTTTGCAGGATGCATGTATCCTGCTGCTGGCAGCCCCATTTTTAAAAGAAATTTGTTTAAATGTGCATTTAACCCAGGGTGCCTCCTGGGTTAGAGGACCTGGCTCACTTTTTGCATCCTGACACACAAGAAGGCTACCACGCTCCCCTCACTTGTGGGGAAGTCAGAGCGTCCAAGGCGCTGTCTTGACATTGTGGCGCTCTGACTACAGTGACTGGTAGGGAGTGCGACGGCATGGGAGCTAGGCAGAGCCTGTTGAACTCTGCATCTGGATGCTGGGGCAAGTTAAATTTATTTGATTTGAGTGGCAGTGTGTGTGTGTGTGTGTGTGTGTGTTTGGCTGGGTGTGTGTGATTGGCTGGGTGTGTGTGATTGGCAGTGTGTGTGATTGTGTTAGTGGCAGAGTGTAAGTGTGTGTGTTATTGGCAGAGCGTAAGTGTGTGTGTTAGAGACAGAGTGTAAGTTTGTGTCTGTGTGATTGGAAGAGTGTGTGTGATTGTGTTAGTAGCAGAGTGTAAGTGTGTGTTATTGCGTTAGTGGCAGAGTTTAAGTGTGTGTGTGTGGCAGAGTGTAATAAATGGGTGTATCACAGTGCTCTATTGATATTGTACCCCTGTTCCTACAACTGGTATGTGCAAATATGTGTCAGTGTGTATATGTGTAACTATATGTGTGAGACACTGTGTATGTGTGGCTGCAGGTGCGTGTGTGTGAAGGGTTAATTTGGATCTGTACAGTGTGTACAGTAAGTTGTTGCCTGTAACAGCTTCTGGAAGCCAGATCATGCCAGAGGCGTAATTGTTATGAGAATGGTCTTATTTCACTATTCCAAGGCCAGAACAGAAGTTTTTGGAACATCAACAAGTTGTCTCTGAAAGTTCTGTAATTTTCCATAAGAACGACTTTTGTAACACTATTTTATATATTATGTTTAAGTGTATTTTCTTACTGAACACGCTTTTTTGCGTACAATTATATTGTAGCAACTAATGCTTTTATCTTTGTTTCTCTAAACAATTAAGAATCAGAGTTAGGGAACACAAAGCACTGTCTAGTCTTTTCCTCCGTTGTCCTAGGGTCTCTAAGTTCTTGTCCTGTCTCATTATCAGCACAGCAGTTCACATCAATCTGGTGTTGAAGGTCTTAGAGGTTACTGAGCAGGCTACCCTGCAGTCGGTCCCTTTCAATGTGACTCTGTGTGTTTACATTTGGTGCTGAGGGTGGGATCAGCAGGGGCCACCAAATTATTTGCTTTTGGCTTTTTGAAAATTTTGTCTTCCGAGTTGCGGAGTTACTTCGGTCGGCTTTTGCAACATCATTTTGAGCTCCGCTTTTAGAGATTATTGATCCAAAGAAAAATTGGATATGGGGTCATTTTGAGTCAAGAAGGAATTTCTTCCTCTTTGAAACAACATTTTAAATAGGCACAAGGTTATCCTGAACATAAGATAATGCCAAAGACCCTTACCCCAGCACACAGGATTTCCCCCAACACTTGGATTGCACTCACAGGACTTGTCCCAGCACCCAGCACTTACCCCAGCATTTAGTATGCACTCACAGGACTTGCCCAAGCACTGATGACTTACCCCAGTATTGAGATTGCATGCACTCCAAGAGTGCTTGTGACTGGGTTAAGGTGGTGCAAGGGTTAAAATTAACTCTCTGTCTGCCCTAGACTAAAAATAATGATAAAACCCCCCTTTAACACCACCCACACTTAATTATACTGATATAACTAATGTGCTAACTGCCACCACCAACACAATTTATAAATGTTGTGCCTTGGTCTCCCAAGCAAATTAGACTTAACCCACAAAATATGCTCTAACACAATATCTATGCGATTGGTCTAATCAGGTAATGTGAGTCTCTATACCAGACAAAGGCAGAACTTAATAAAGGAATATTTATTATGAACAAAAGAAGTCACAGTGCATACAAAATAAAACACATGACACATTATTTATACCACAACAGATAAAAATAAAAAGGAGAAATTAACAGAAAACCTAACTACTCACTTAGATAGAGAATTACCAATATTTACTGTCTGAGGGACTGCGGAAAGGAAATGACGGCAACTTACACAAAATTAGATCTTGGCCCCTTGTAAGCACACTGGACATTAATCCATCATTAGATTTATACCTTGTCAGGTCAACTCAGGTTTCCAAGCCGGCCCAGAGGTGGGAAGGTGTACCTAAACGTGTCCTCCCCCATGTGTGGTTGCACTACCCCAGTCAAAATATGGAATCTTGGGGGGATTTAACCCCTTGCCGACAAAGGACGTGCCAGGCATAGATATAAATATTAAGGGATATAATAAGGATTAGAGTTGGAGTTAAATTTAGTGTTAGGGTTAAATTTTGGGTTCGGGTTGGGGTCAAAAGATCAGTATAGGAAAAAACCAAAAAACACTATTTTTGGTTTTTGCCCCATAACTCGCAAAAAAATACCGAAAAATATGGAAACATGCATATTTTTGAACTCGGGAGAACATTTAGAAACTATTTAGACGGGGTCTTTTTTAATGATTTTATTTGTGTAAATTATATTTTAGGTCAAAGTTAGAAAAAGTGGGTTTTTTAAAATTTTTCATCATATTTTATGATTTTTTTTGTAGTAAATTATAAGATATGATGAACATAATGGTATCTAATGAAAGCCCTTCTTATGACGATAAAAACAACATATAATTTGTGTGGGTACTGTATGTGAGAAAATTACAGCTAAACACAAACACCCTAGAAATGTCAAAACAGCCATTGTCACCAAGGGAAAGTCAAGGTGAAAATGTCTTGTCACTAAGGGGTTAATATTATATTATATTATATTATATAACCCTGGGGCACATACTGTGTATCATTTACATTGCAATGCAGATTGTAAAACATGCTTTTTTCCATAGAGAGAATTATTATCTCATTTTATATTATTATTATTATTATTAGCAGTATTATTATTATTATTAGCAGTATTATTTTTATTATTATTATTATTATCTTTACCGACATAGAGAACATGAAAGTGAAACTGGCAAAGCTGGCCATTATACATTGCCCACAATGCACTGCAGAGTTTTAGGTTTAACCCCTTGACTGCCAGTTGGCCTTAACCAACATAATTCTGATCATGTATGGAGGTATGCAGCAATCCCCCAAGTGTGTGTGTGATACATACACCTTACCATATACACTCTATATGATGTACACACGGTGAAATATATATATATTTATATACATATATGTATATATATATATATATATACATATACAGTGTGAGTGAGAGTGTGTGTATGTCAGTGTGAGTGAACATGCGTGTGTATGTCTTTGTGAGTGAACATGTGTGAGTAAGAGTGTGTGTAAGTCAGGGTGAGTGAACATGTGTGTGTATGTCCAGGTGAGTGAGCATGGGTGTGTCACTGTGAGTGAGCATATGTGTGTGTGTCACTGTGAGTGAGCATATGTGTGTGTGTCACTGTGAGTGAGAGTGTGTGTGCGTGAGTGTGTGATAGACTGTCTGTGTATGTGTGTGGATAAAGTGGTTACCTCCTCTGATACTGCCTATATCTGTCTAGCCACCAAGGTGTTAACTCCTCTGACACTGCCTATATCTGTCTAGCCACCAAGGGGTTAACTCCTCTGACACTGCCTATATCTGTCTAGCCATCAGTGCTGTATTCACCGCGAGGCATCCTAGGCGGTGAATACACCCCAGCACTGAAAAGAAAAAAAAAAAAAACGCGGCCCTTTAAAAAAAAATAAAAAAAGACCGCGCTTGCAGGCAGAGACAGAGGTGAGAAGGGATCGGAAGATCCCCCCTCACCATCGCTCTGCCTACCAGGCTGCACGGGGAGCCGAACAGGCAGCACAGAGAAACCTCCGTGCTGCCTGTTCGGCTCCCCGTGCAGTGTGCCGACACGGAAGTGCCGACAGTCACGTGACGGGCGCGCTGACGTCATACGCGCGCCCGGTCACGTGACCTGTCGGCACAATCGCCGGGAAGCCGAACAGGCAGCATGGAGGGACCATGCTGCCTGCCTGCCAGGGAAAGGTAAGTGCTGATGGGAGAGTGTGTGTGTGTGTGTGTGTGTGTGTGTGTGAGTGTGATGGGAGTCAGAGTGTGTGTGATGGGAGACAGTGTGTGTGGCTGAGTGTGATGGGAGTCAGAGTGTGTGTGAAGGGAGACAGTGTGTGTGTGACTGAGTGTGATGGGAGTAGGAGTGTGTGACTGAGTGTGATGGGAGTAGGAGTGTGTGTGATGGGAGACAGTGTGTGTGACTGAGTGTGATGGGAGACAGTGTGTGTGACTGAGTGTGATGGGAGTCAGAGTGTGTGTGATGGGAGACAGTGTGTGTGACTGAGTGTGATGGGAGTAGGAGTGTGTGACTGAGTGTGATGGGAGTGTGTGTGTGATGGGGGTATGAGCTTAATGTGAGTCCGAATGATGGGGCATGTCTTAGGTGTGTAACGTGGGTAGGGGGGTGCCCGGATTTTGTCTGCCTAGGGCAGCACAAAATCAAGATACACCACTGCTAGCCATCCAGGGGTTATTTCATCTGACACTGCCTACATATGTTAAACAATCTAGGGGTTAACTCCTCTGACACTGACTATATCTGTCTGCATTTTGTTTTAGGTCACTGGTCACATTATGTTTTAGGGAATTGCACATGGTATTATCATAATAATGTTTTACCATTACTCTCTTTTCACCTTATGGGTGAGCTCTTTAAAAAATAGATTATTATGTATATAAGAAGTGCTTTAGTGGGCATATAAAAATAAAAAAAAGTGTTCTAGGAGCTGTGACCACTGACCTATAACATGACTCAAATATTGTACATTAAGGGTAAATGCTCAAACATTTAGGGTACACATTTTAAGGTGCTCTTGCATTAAATTATCACTTACAGATAAGTTTCATGTTAGTATAAATTATCATGACTGTGGGATTTTTTTTGGGGGGGGGGGGGGGGCAGCATTTAATTTTTCGCCCCAGGCAGCACAATGTCTTGGGTCGGCCCTGATGTGACACTTGCTACCGATGACTCTATACCGCAGACTTCACAATAACTTCCAAATGGCTCAGGTTGCACCAGCCATATTTGTACTCATTTTGTAGGGTGTCCCTGTCTAAATATTCACAAAATGCGGCATGATTAATAATCTGTGAGTTATTATTAATGAATGTTTGGGATATGACTTTTGCAGGACAAGACTTTTAACTGGTAAAGGCCACTTAGCATATCAAAAGAACCTACTATCTATGAGGGGATACAGACCTTATGCTAGGTAGACTTGCTGGCAACTAACTCAGTGTAACATTTCACACCTTGTACCATCAGTTCCAGCTTCAAAGGAAACAATCAAGTTGTAAAGTTTTTCAGATCACAAAGGTCATACCATCTCTACCGGTTAGTAGATGCAGGTATGCACTACCGCAATTGTTGTGACACCCAGGACTTACCCCATCACTTTGATTGCACTCACAGGACTTTCACCAATACCCATAACTTACTCAGTGCTTAGATTGCACTCACAGGACTGCCAGCACCCATTGTAATCCACCTTCTAAATCCTAGTGATCTGCCGCCATGTCAGAGCCAGAGCATCTCTCCGTGCTAAGACGTGCATCTGCCCAAGAGTCAAGCAGGAAGCGCACTCAGTGACGTTACACACCCATTCGCATATGCTCGAACGGGTGATTAATGAATATTTATGAGCCCAGTTAAAAGTCTATTTATCAAATTAACCCCTCCTCTGCCAAATTGACCAGAGATGTGTTCTGGTCATCAAGAAGTATTTAAACACTTATTCCACAGGTTACCTTTGGCTGTAATAGTGACTTGTGTGTCTCACTAGCGTTCTGATTCCTGATAGTATTCTGATATTCTGATTTTTGACATGGTTCATTCCCGACTACCCATATCTCTCTGATCCATTTTTTCCTGCGCTCCTGATTTATTCCGTGTATGACCCTGATTTTCCTGACTATTCTATGTTCGCTGCCAGCCTTGATTCTGCTTGTGACCTGGTCTATATTCAGTGGCCCAGCCTGTTTTGTGACTCTCCGTTCGCCTGTTGTCCTGTGCTATCCTAATTAGACTCTTCTTTCTAGGTACTTGGTAGTAAGTTTTTCAGTAAAGTCCTTGGTCACCAATGTACATACCACTCAACCAAGGGTGTGTTGTCATTAAGGTGAAAACCAATATTGTTAATACATACTTCCCACCTTTGCCCTCTCCCACTCCAAATAGCAAATGATAGTTAACCATTAATAGGAAAAAATATATGACTATGGTAACTGTTGGTGGGAGAAGGGAAATACAGTAAGTCTAAAGTACAAACAGTAAGGGCTTTATTGGTGAAAAAAAAAATTGCAAGGAATTGAGATGGGAATATCAAACTTAAAGCCAAAGTAGCTGAGATAGATAAATCCTCCCATTCCGCTGAACTTTGGCCTTTACTTTGAAATTCTCATCTCAATTCCCTGCGGTTCTCTCTTTCATGAATAAAGCCCTAACATTTGTTAACTGTGTCTGCATTAATATTCAAACATCCATAATGCTAACTGAACTTCATGGAAATTGTAGCTATAGACTACACGCTAACTTGTTTGTTGTTGACTGCATCTCCCATGATATGCAGTCAGCCATACATTGTTGAACAATATAGGAATTGTAGACTGGGTATGTTTTGTTAATCATTACCAATCTAGCTGTAAACAAAAGTGCTCATATTAGATTGCACTCCACTCCAAATAGCAAATGTTAGTTAATCATTAATAGGAAAAATTATATTTAGTAGTCTACATCATTTTCCACAGTGCGTTATTTACCCAAATCACTTGCCACAATACCATACTCCACTCCCCTTAAATCACAAGCAACCATGGCTCAACTCCCAAATCACTGAGAACAATGCCTTGCCCCCAAACCATTTATAACAGTGCTATCCCCCCCCCCCCCCGCCCCCACTATATCTAAGTTTTCTGTCTACAATTATTCCTAAATTCTTTTCATTAATAGAGACACCGACTAAATAATATGTTGCATTGGTATTGTTTTTACCAAAATGCATTCTTTCAAATTTGTATACATTAAAACGAATATAAACATAGGGGCACAACGCAATGTAAGTGAAAAGACTTTTGTAATAATATGATTTAAATGCATAATAAAACAGGGATCAAACAGGTTCATATTATATGCTCAGTCCTTAAAAAAATGACAAATCCCTGTCTTTGGTTCCAGTTCTGTTTAACTTTCACCCTGAGAACAAACTTACTCCAGATAGAGTAGGCTGTGCAGATCAATCCCTAATGCACAATCTGGGTTTGCAACAACACAGCTACTGTAAAGGCAAAATCTGAATTTTCATATCCAAACACAATATGGAAACGTAATATCTGTGGACACGTTGTCATTAATGGACCAGTGAAATACATAGTACATTAACAGCTCTGTATAATACAAGTTAATTTACATGGTGACATCAGAAAGCAAAATTGCAGGCAAACCGCAAAACAAGTAAGGTACAGTTATCACAAACTCAGCAAGGATTCATAGTTTGTGTGTTTAACTGGGCAAATTCTGTAATAACTCCCACTGTTTGCCACAATACTGGGACTGAAACTGGGACACATAAGAGACATGCATACGTTTGGTACAGGTATGTAATCAGTGGTGTATCTTGTTTTTTTGCTGCCCTAGGCAGACAAAATTCGGGCACCCCCCTACCCACACATGACATGCCCCATGACCCACAACACCCCAACACATGACCCATCACATACCACCATCACCCCATTACATGCCTCCATCACATGTCTCAATCACCCCCATTAAATACCTCCATTGCCCCATCACATACCCTATCACCCCCATTATATGCCTCCATTAACCCCATCACCCCCATGACATCCCTCCATCACCCCCATTACATGCCCCATCACCCCCATTACATGCTACCCTTAACCCCATTATATGCCTCCATTAACCCCTTCACCCCATTACATGCCTCCATTAACCCCATACCCCCATTATATGCCTCCATTAACCCCATCACCTTCATTATATGCCTCCATTACATGCCTGCATCACCCCCATTACATGCCCCCTCACCCCAGGACTTACCCTGATCCCGGGTGGCTAGTGGCAAGCAGCATGGTGTCCTACCATGCTGCCTGTTCAGCTCCCCGTGGTGAGAGTGGATCGGTCACGTGACCTGGCGCGCGTCCTGCCCCCCCTCCACTCCGCCCCCCCTAAGAAAAAAAAGGCACGGGCAGTCCGATCATCGCGATCTGTTGCTCATGAGTTGTTGTTTTTTTAGTGTTGGGGGGCGGCATCCCGCCTAGGATGCCTCGCGGTAAATACTGCACTGTATGTAATTATGTACATTTTGTTACATAGTAACATAGTAACATAGTAACATAGTAATTTAGGTTGAAAAAAGACAAAAGTCCATCAAGTTCAACCCTTCTACCTATCATTTCTGCGTTTTGATCCAAAAGAAGGCAAAAAAACCCCTAAAGGAAGCTTTTTCGAATGTTGCCTCCTAGGGGGAAAAAAAATTCCTTCTTGACTCCAAAAGGGCAATCAGATTTCTCCTTGGATCAAAAAGCTCTATTATTAATGCTCATTCTATTATTAATACCCCTGTATGTTCTGCTTTTCTAAAAAATCATCCAGACCATTTTTAAATGCATCTATTGTGGTTGATAGCACTACCTCTCTTGGCAGTGAGTTCCATAATTTTATTGTCCTTACCGTAAAGAATCCCTTCCTTTGCTGCCTATGAAATCTTTGCTCTTCCAATCTCAGGGGGTGACCTCTTGTTCTTTGTACATTTCTATTAATGAACAGGTCCCTGGAGAGCTCCTTATATTGGCCCTGCACATATTTATATGAATGTAACTAACTCAGCAGCCTTGTTATTTGCTTGTTTTGTCATTTGGTTGATTCCTTATTTGCTATCTCAATATATGTTTCTAGATTGTCTATTAGGAATGTAAGAGTTATGAGATATTTTTTTAAGGAATACTTGCTTGTTAAACAGAAAAGGCAACAAAATACAGATCAATAGATTACAGATTTGTTCACTTTTCCCCATGTTTCTAAGTAACCTTGATAAACAGAATACAGGTATGCTGACTTTTCACAATATATAAAATGAATCCATTCATGTTTAGCAGTAAAATAGGCAAAAGCCGATTAAGTTGTGGCTTCCATACTCACTGTGTAATGTGTTGATTATTGTCTTTGCTGCCTGGGCATGCAGAGTCAGAATTCTGACTTCTTAGTTCACATGTCCCAACCCCACTGACCCTTGGAATATGGAGAACCAGGAATCAGCAAAGCATTTAACCCCTGCCGTGATTACAAAGTAAAATAGTCTGTTTATAATAACATCTTTTAGTATTTTTCCATTTTACAGATAACCATACATTGATCAGTGTTGAATCTAATCTGTAATTCTTCTACCCAATTTAACTTGGCACATTACAACCTAAAATACAAGTAAACCCTGTTATAAAACAGACATTTAACGAGATCCGTGGACTCACATTGCGATCCCGCTCAAATTGCGTCTGTTAATCCTGAGCCCCTCTATATAGCAGGGCTCACCTGGGCCATTTCATACCTAATAGACATGTGCATTCGTTTTCGGACGAATGCATTTTTGGACGAAAATAGCATTTTCTGACGAAAATAGCATTTTCGTCCATTCGTCCGAAAAACGAATAACGAAAATGTTAACTAACGAAAGCCGAATGAACGAATGGTTAATAAACGAAAATCATTCGTCCATTCGTCCATTCGTGCTATTGGCATTCTAAACCGAAATAGAGTCGGTTTATAGAATACAAATAGCTTTACATTCCATTCCATAAACCGACATGAACGACTTTCGGTTTATGGAATGCATGTAATGCTATTGGCTCGTGTTGTGTATAATATACGTACTGGTACAATATGTTATATGTTGGCATGTGTTCCAGGTCACGCTGAGAGATGTTTTATATATATTGGCAGTTTGTCTGCTGTAGTATATCTTTAGAGCTCTTATAGATCGTATAGTTTCAGCACTCTGCGTTGTGTTTTAAAATGTTCATTCACTCTGTCCCACCTTTCCAAGCAAATTACTTGAATCACCTTTATCACCTTATCCAGATAAAGGCCTTTCCCATGTATATTGCTACTCAGGCTCCAGCAACAGAGATGAAATAAAATACTTAGTCTTTCCAGAGAGAGTTTCTTACTTTATTCAAAGTTTGCCCAGGACAAGATCACACAAGGATATTCAATACTTCAGTCAGCACAAGAATCTTCTTGACCATCCTCTCTCACCAGACTCCAAACTTCTTCCACCTAAACTTCCCACTAAGTTCCCTAACTTTAGTACAATCCCTTTGGTAATGTCCCTCCTCTTTTACTCCCAGTAACAATCAACTTTGATGTTAATCAAAAACTCCCCAGTAAAAAAACACAGTCCCTCCCCTCTGGTATCTCCATAAGTTGTTTTACAATCCCAAGCAAGTTTCTATCTTCCTGTAAGGAGTAATCAAACATCAAAGCCCATCCTCTTCTACCTGACAGAGTGATGTGAACTCCCCAGGGAACATCATATCCAACCAGGGACATTTGTTTGTAAACAGATACACCAAGGAATCCTATTCATACATAGACATACCCACATACCTACATGCAGGTATACACATGCGTACACAATTATACATACACAACCATATATCCATACATATACACATACATACATACCAATACACATATGCATAGACCCATATGCCTACACTCCCCCACTTGAATCGGTTCTGACTAAGAATTGATTCACACTTATTTGATTATATTAGAACTGTCATCTGATTTCAATCATTCTTGGAAATTCTAAATGTTCTTCCTTTTTGTGCATTTACGAAGCTGTTTGCACAAACAACAATAAAGTCCAAACAATAGAATAACTAATACAAACTGTATGAAAACAAACACAATTGAAACAGTTCTTAGCAATGGATGTATGTATGTATTATAGGGTATGCTCCACCAGGGCTCCTGAAAGTGTTTTGTTAATGTTTTTAGACTGGCCTCATTTTCTTTTACCAGTTCCTGTAATTCTATAACCCTCTGATTATTTATTATAAATAATATATCTAAGTCTACTGTAAGTGATGGAATAGTTTTAAACAAAGGAGGAATCATGGATCCCCAATTTCCGAGATCAGTCTCCCTTACATCCATAGAGGCCTGTTTAAGCTGTTTGTTGGCCCTGATGATTTCATTTCCAATCTTTATTAATCCTTCTGTGAGATTCACACACCATCAAGTAGGAGGCATACTGCAATGTACTCTTTGCTGCTACTGAATTAGAGAAACACCTACTACACAGACAGCAGAACCCTCGCCATGTAGTACTTTCTTCCACCCTGGACCAGGTCGTTGAAGTTGGATGTGGCATCGTCCAGAATGTTTTTCAGTGCATCCATCTATTTGGTCCAGCTGTTCGAGTACGCATGGGCAAAGCCAGACATGATTCTGTCTTTCACAGCAACTTGGATTGATCTCCTTCCAGACTTGGTCTTCTTTCACCACCAGTCTTGTTTGGGGAAGGAGTTGCTTCAGCACATTTGTGCCATTGCCTGTTTCCAGTTCTCCCAAAACAGTCAGTGTGTACACAGGAAGTGGTACTGTTGTCCATACTGGAATGTCAATAATTAGTGGAATTACTTTCCTTCCAATTTGGTCTTTATTACACCAGCTTTCCAGACTTCTAATCTTTGATGACAGCAGATTTTTACAGTCGATTCCATAATTCTTCACCAAACCAGACACCATTGATGAGTTCATTATTCTTGGCCATTCACCTCTTTTTACCTCTTGGAGACCTAAACTTAAGTGTTCATTCAGTAAGCCTCCAACTATATCACACACCATAGCCTTGGACACATTATTATTGTTTACTGATTCAATCAGAGCATTCACAGATATATTAATCCCCTGCAAATTTGCAGCAATCCTGTGAATGTTCTGTATGTCTAAATCAGTTTCAGCTAGAGTGTTACAGTCTACTCTTCCCTCTTTAAGCATACATTTCTTGCAACCCTCCCACAAAATGTCGTGCTGTTGAGTTTAGGCCTTCTATATCAGCCCTATTTCAACTGGAAGTTCCAAAACTCATCCCCGATATTATATCTGTTCCCAGATGCCTTTCAGGTAATTTTCTAAAACTGAGCCCTTGTGTAGCATCCCAGAATAAATATATGTGTGCCTGAAAAGAATTTCTAAACCATAATTTCATTGTCTCTAGGCAACTCTCTGGAATATCATAAAATGAAAAATAAAGTTGTAATGTACTGAAAAACTTAAGAGAAACGGTAATGTAATGTATGATACATCAGTATATACACAATATTTTGAGTTTGATCAGTCCATGTTTTTGGCCAAGAGGACATTCTGCAACATGCCATTGATTCCATGCATTCATCCTTTGTGCCTGGTTCATTTCATGGGTTAACCTGCTAAAAGGACAAATATTAGAATGAAGAAGAAAGACATTCTTATCTTTACTATGCTTTACCCCCTCAGAGTAACCTACTACACTTATTATCCCACACCTTTTTAATTTGTTGACCAGTGCTCAGCACATTATGTTCATTGTTTAGTGTTCTGTATAACCCACAGGTCTTATTTGCATAATAAAGCTTTCTCAAGACTTCTCTAAGTATCTCCATCCCCCATTTGTTGCAAGCACCTAAATACCTAACAAATGTTATTTGTATAATCCCAACTATATACATATACCAGCAGGCAATTAGAAACACAAATCCATTTCTCTTTGGTTCCATTGCCTTCAGTCTTTGTTTCCTTTCCTGAAAGACAAACTCTTGAAATAGAGATGTTAATAAAAGTCTCCTTTACAATAAAAACAAAATATAATTTCTATAAAGTCTGAACTATCTATACAATTACTATTACCATTTGTCTATATTTTTTTTCAACACAATGTTACAATGGATTATATGTAAAAAAAAAATAAAAAAATAATAATAATAAAAGAAATTTAGAAAAAATAAATAAAATAATAAATTAAGAAAAGTCAAGGACTCCTAGACGATGCCCTCTCTCTGCTTCAACTTCTGCCACTTTAACATCAACTTTCAAGTTGGACAATTCTTCCTTAAGTTTATCAAGCTGTTCCTTGAAAAGGTCTTTCTCCGACCTGATCTTATGATATTCCATTTGCAGATTTTTATGTTCTGATTTTAACTGAGAAAATGGTATCCAGGGTTTAGAATTTTACCTCCAGTTACCAGCCTGTAATCTATCCCTTTTACTTCTAATCTCATTAAAGGGAATCCCGGGCCTTGACTGTCTCTCTCCATTGTCATGCCTGTCTCTTCCCCTATGAACTTGTGAATTCTGTCCCATTTGTTGGTTTTTATTGCCTGTAGAGTAAGAATTAGGATTAAACACTTCTTTTCTCTGCTGGCCCTCCACTCTGAAAACTCTAGCAGAATCAACAGCAAACCATCTCTCCTTTTTCCTCCACCAGTTATCTGCTCGCAATAATATGTCATTCAAATCTCTAGGATCAGGAGTTACACACAAAATCTCTTCCCTAAGGCTTTCTTCCAAAGCATCCATAAACATAACCCTGTGCACAATATCTCCTTCTACAAAACCTGGGTTAGTAGGAACTAACAATGCCATAATTACTGCAATCCTGGATGATAACTCATAAGGAGACTCCTGCTTTAACTGCTTTATCTTTCCAGATAAAGATACATTAGAAGCTATGCCATACAGAGCCCGCAACAATTCTTTTAAAACCTCTTTTGTTCTCCGATGTTCACCACATGTCTGTTTAATCCTGGCCCAAAGACCATTCCCAATAACTCTTTGCAAAACTCTCTCTACATCTTCCACAGTTAGACTATACATATTACTAACTCTCTGAAAGTCACAAAACCATTGCAAAAATCTGTTAATATCATGCTGAGGGACATGTCCTATTTCTTTCACTATGGCATCCATCTCATGAGGTTTGAGTTTCTTAGTTGTTACCTGCATCTCTCCAGTGTTACTAGCATTTAACACTGTGGTAGTGGTTGTTGGTGCTGCTGGCAGGGTACCCTGAGACAGTTTGATAACCTCCCATGGATATATGGGTTTGTATCCTTCATCTCCAACCCCTGGTTTTGCAGGCGTTTCAGTTGAAGGGGACAAACAGGGGGGAGCAGTGTTACATGCTAGTTTATCAAAGGCTACATTTGTTGCATGTCTACAATCCTCTAATTCTCTCTGTATTATGGCAACTCTTTCCTTTAGCCTCTCATTCTCCTCTGTCAACACATCACACAGCTTTGCTTTATCAATTAAAGCTTCACCAGTTGTAACTCCATGCATCCTCAAATCCACAATTCTCTCACTCAATTGCTTATGTACAATCACAGATTCTTTAAGCTCTAGGTCCCGTTCAGAGATGACAGCTATCTTTTCTTTAACAATTTCCTGTAATCTTATGCAACAAGACATCAATCCCTGCATCACACAACCCTTTATTTTAGTTTTAGATGTTTTCTTATCATCTAAGATTCCACCTAAAAATGTCTGCATAGACTCCCATGAATGTCTGCAGTCCTGTGGGATTTCATATGGCCTTCCATGCTTTTTAATATAGTGTAATACCCAGGTATTAACATTTTCAACCATCTTTCCTGTCTTATGCATCTTCTGGATATTTTACTAAACTAACCACAAAAGGAAGAAAGAGGATAAGAAAAAGAAAAGTACAACACTATCAACAAAATGGAGAGATAAGAAGGAAAATAAAAAGTACCAGAAAAACATAAATATAAATACAGGAGAAAAAAAACGATATACTTACCAGTCCACAGCAGACTTTTGGAAGGTTGAGTCCAAACTTAAGTTACCAGTCCTTCCTTGGCACAGGAACTCACCAACTCTTCCGATTCTTTTCCAGAGAATGACTTTTATTCAGAACTTGCCCAGAATATTTGGAGGTTCTCCTTCTTGTAGCTAAGCACGATCCGTAAAAGTCCTTCTGGCCACGGTCACGGCACCAATATGTTGTATATAATATTATACGTACTGGTACAATATGTTATATGTTGGCATGTGTTCCAGGTCACGCTGAGAGATGTTTTATATATATTGGCAGTTTGTCTGCTGTAGTGTATCTTTAGAGCTCTTATAGATCGTATAGTTTCAGCACTCTGCGTTGTGTTTTAAAATGTTCATTCACTCTGTCCCACCTTTCCAAGCAAATTACTTGAATCACCTTTATCACCTTATCCAGATAAAGGCCTTTCCCATGTATATTGCTACTCAGGCTCCAGCAACAGAGATGAAATAAAATACTTAGTCTTTCCAGAGAGAGTTTCTTACTTTATTCAAAGTTTGCCCAGGACAAGATCACACAAGGATATTCAATACTTCAGTCAGCACAAGAATCTTCTTGACCATCCTCTCTCACCAGACTCCAAACTTCTTCCACCTAAACTTCCCACTAAGTTCCCTAACTTTAGTACAATCCCTTTAGTAATGTCCCTCCTCTTTTACTCCCAGTAACAATCAACTTTGATGTTAATTAAAAACTCCCCAGTAAAAAAACACAGTCCCTCCCCTCTGGTATCTCCATCAGTTGTTTTACAATCCCAAGCAAGTTTCTATCTTCCTGTAAGGAGTAATCAAACATCAAAGCCCATCCTGTTCTACCTGACAGAGTGATGTGAACTCCCCAGGGAACATCATATCCAACCAGGGACATTTGTTTGTAAACAGATACACCAAGGAATCCTATTCATACATAGACATACCCACATACCTACATGCAGGTATACACATGCGTACACAATTATACATACACAACCATATATCCATACATATACACATACATACATACCAATACACATATGCATAGACCCATATGCCTACAGTTCGGTTTATAGACTTTCGTCATTTAGAATGCATGAGCCCAGATGAGCTCTGTCACACACAGGGGCGTACCTAGAGCATTTGGCACCCGGGGCAGACCCTGAGTGTTGCACCCCCCCCCATAATAAAAATGTAAGAAAACACCCACAATTTTTTCAGTGTTTGAAAATTGTACAATTATAGATACCAGGAATATTGTGCCATTCAGAACCCAGTAATGTTGTGCCAGTCAGATACCAGTAATATTGTGCCTTTCAGATACCAGTAATATTGTGCCACTCAGAGCCCAGTAATATTGTGCCAGTCAGATACCAGGAATAGTGTGCGATTCAGAGCCCAGTAATATTGTGCCAGTAAGATACCAGTAATATTGTGCCAGTCAGTTACCAGTAATATTGTGCCACTCAGAGCCCAGTAATATTGTGCCAGTCAGATACCAGGAATATTGTGTCATTCAGAGCCCAGTAATAGTGTGCCAGTCAGATGCCTGTAATATTGTGCCAGTCAGAGCCCAGTAATAGTGTGCCAGTCAGAGCCCAGTAATAGTGTGCCACTCAGAGCCCAGTAATATTATGCCAGTCAGATACCAGGAATATTGTGCCAGTCAGAGCCCAGTGTTAGTGTGCCAGTCAGAGCCCAGTAATATTATGCCAGTCAGATACCAGGAATATTGTGCCAGTCAGAGCCCAGTAATATTGTGCCAGTCAGAGCCCAGTAATAGTGTGCCAGTCAGAGCCCAGTAATAGTGTGCCAGTCAGAGCCCAGTAATAGTGTGCCACTCAGATACCAGAAATATTGTGCCAGTCAGAGCCCAGGAATATTGTGCCAGTCAGACACCAGTAATATTGTGCCAGTCAGAGCCCAGTAATATTGTGCCAGTCAGATACCAGTAGTATTGTGCCAGTCAGAGCCCAGTAATAGTGTGCCAGTCAGAGCCCAGGAATATTGTGCCAGTCAGAGACCAGGAATAGTGTGCCACTCAGAGCCCAGTAATAGTGTGCCAGTCAGAGCCCAGGAATATTGTGCAAGTCAGAGCCCAGGAATATTTTGCCATTCAGATACCAGGAATATTGTGCCAGTCAGAGCCCAGTAATGGTATGCCAGTCAGAACCCAGTAATAGTGTGCCACCCAGATACCAGAAATATATTGTGCCAGTCAGAGCCCAGGAATATTGTGCCAGTCAGATACCAGGAATATTGTGCCAGTCAGATACCAGGAATATTGTGCCAGTCAGAGCCCAGTAATATTGTGCCAGTCAGATACCAGTAATAGTGTGCCAGTCAGATACCAGGAATATTGTGCCAGTCAGAGCCCAGGAATATTGTGCCAGTCAGAGCCCAGGAATAGTGTGCCAGTCAGAGCCCAGGAATAGTGTGCCACTCAGAGCCCAGTAATAGTGTGCTAGTCAGAGACCAGTAATATTGTGCCAGTCAGAGCAAACTAATAGTGTGCCACTCAGAGCCCAGGAATAGTGTGCCAGTCAGATACCAGGAATATTGTGCCAGTCAGAGCCCAGGAATATTGTGCCAGTCAGAGCCCAGGAATAGTGTGCCACTCAGAGCCCAGGAATAGTGTGCCACTCAGAGCCCAGTAATAGTGTGTCAGTCAGAGCCCAATAATAGTGTATCAGTCAGAGCCCAGGAATATTGTGCCAGTCAGAGCCCAGTAATATTATGCCAGTCAGAGCCCAGTAATATTGTGCCAGTCAGAGCCCAGGAATATTGTGCCAGTCAGAGCCCAGGAATATTGTGCCAGTCAGAGCCCAGGAATATTGTGCCAGTAAGAGCCCAGTAATAGTGTGCCACTCAGAACCCAGTAATATAGTGCCAGTCAGAGCCCAAGAATATTGTGCCACTCAGAGCCCAGTAATAGTGTGTCAGTCAGAACCCAGTAATAGTGTGCCAGTCAGAGCCCAGTAATAGTGTGCAAGTCAGAGCCCATTAATATTGTGCCAGTCAGATACCAGGAATATTGTGCCAGTCAGATACCAGTAATAGTGTGCCAGTCAGAACCCAGTAATACCCAGACACACACACCTAGACACCCATACACAGTCACACTTTTTTTTTTTTACTTACCTTACACTTGGTCCGTCATCCAGGACCTTCTGCCGGATGTCCGTCCACCTGACATCCGGCAAGCAGATGACACAGCGCGACGGGGGCGGAGCTTGCACCCGTTGCGCTGTGATCTCTATGTCCAGGAGGAGAGGCATAGGGAGCAGGCTCCCTTTAGCAGCCTCTCCTTCAGATTGGCCCTCACCTCCGCGTGAGGTTAATCCTCCGATTCTGGGACCATGTCCCAGACGGAGGAAAGCTCACCGGGGGATTATTTTTTTTTATATATATATTTATAGCCCTGGAGTCTCGGGGCTAAAGAATACTTTAGCCCCAGAGTCTCCATTCGGGGCTATGAAGGGGGGACTCGGGGCTTTAGCCCCAGTAGCCCACCCCTAGCGACGCCTCTGTGCACTAGCATAACTTGATAAACAAAAAATAGGGTATGAATTAATAATTCAAAATGTATAGCTTATTTACTTGGGCTGGGTATCTGAAGATCACAAGGGTCATAGCTGTATTAAATAAACAAAGTCTATTGTGGTAATTTGGTATTAAGTTGGAAAATTGGCTAGTGAGGTTGGTCAGGAAGCATTAAATCAAGGCATTGGGGGTAGATTCAAAATAACGTGGACCCCTTTTACTCTATGTGCCATAGGGTGTCCAAAATAAATATATTCCTAAACTACTCCTTTAAAAAATTTGAACCAATACCTGTAAAAGGTGTCCAGTGCAGATCAGCAACATCCATAAGTCACTTATGATTAAGCGTGCATTCAAGTGAAACACGTTAAGTTTTCCACCCCGTTTCTGCTGTTTCACATGTACCTTCATTTCTGCAAATAAACATCACCTATTTTTCAACTTGGATTCCTGAGTGCGGATTCTTCCCTTCACCATTTCTTCATTTATTGATTCTTTAATGCTGGGTTAGGCGTGGGAAGCCGGCACCTGGACCACACAGTGAGAGGAACACACACCCTTTCAGTGCCGATATGCACTGCAGCTGAGAGCGGTGGAGCCCAGATTTCCTTCCTGGAACTCTTTGTCTATCCTCAATACTGAACTTATAAATTTGTGCCACAAATAAAAATACAGATACAGCCTTAAACTTTGCCTCTGGGCAGACCAAAATAAAATCCCAGTCCAGAAGTACTCAAAAACAGCACAAGGCATCTATTTGGCAAGTTTAACCGGGTTAACCTATGAGAGTTCCTGAAATAGACCCAGTTCAAATTTTCCCTGTTGGGGTGAATGTATGTACCGTAACCACTTGGTTATGAGTATAATACATTTTTTTTAGAGATATTGTTGTTCCTTGCTTCTCTTTCCCTTCCATCTGTCAGAGGTATTGAACAGTAATCTCGAGACTGGTACATATGAATAAAGCAGAAGCCAAGGATAACAAGATGGATGCCAGCAACCTCCATTTTGTGTCAGTTTTTGGACATCCTTCTGGGTGTTTAAATCTTATTCTGTGTCCCTGAGGATAAAAAAAACTCTTTCCCTAACTCTGTTATCTGAAACAAAATATTTTACTGATAAGTTCAGTAGTATCACCAGAACAGATAAGGTGGCCATTGTTAGTTGAAGGTTAATGACTCTAAGCCACATCTCATATTTAGGCAGACACAGCTGTGTCTATATACATACAAGAGGAGAAGGGGGCTTCTCTTCAACTTGCTAGCCCACCCAAACTGGCAGAAACTGAAGACACAGACTGTGAGATTATTTGGATATTAGATTTGAAGAATAATATAGGCTTATTACAAACACACTTAGTTGATTCAAATCGCTCATTAAATTATATAATTATATCACACCTTCACTCATAAATATGTAAAGTATAATTAATCCTACATATTAATTAGAATATTTTTTTTATTGTTTTATTAGTGTGAAATACATTTTATTATAAGTTATCTAATGTGAAAAGATAAGAACATTGATAAGAATATTTACTAGACATGTGAAAAAATAAAATTTTCGTTTTGTTTTCGTCCATTCGGACGAAAATGTTATTTATTTAGTCTAAAACGAATTTCGTTCATTACTGCATTCGTTTCAGACGAAATTCGTTCATTATTTTCGTTTCGTTTTATTCGTTCGTTTTATAGAATACGTGTTATACTATTGGCTTTCTATAAACCGAATGAGAGCCCCATTCATAAGAAATTCTTATGAATGGGGCTCTCGTTCGGTTCATAGAAAGGCAATAGTACTACATGTTTTCTATAAGCCGAAAGTCTATAAACCGAACGTTCGGTTTATAGACTTTCGGCTTATGGAATACATGTAATCCTATTGCTATTCTATAAACCGAACGTTTGGTTTATAGAATAGCCATAGGATTACATGTATTACATAAGCCGACAGCCTATAAACCGAACGTTCGGTTTATAGAATAGCAATAGGATTACATGTATTACATAAGCCGACAGCCTATAAACCGAACGTTCGGTTTATAGGCTGTCGGCATTTCACTACACAGAGACAGAGTCTCCATTCATAAATGTATGAATGGAGACTTTGTCTCAGTGTATTGAAATGCCGACAGCCTATAAACCGAACGTTCGGTTTATAGGCTGTCGGCATTTCACTACACGGAGACAAAGTCTCCATTCATTATGAATGGAGACTTTGTCTCAGTGTAGTGAAATGCTATTGTATTCTATAAACCGACTCTATTTCGGCTTATAGAATGCAATAGTACTACGAATGGACGAATGAACGAATGATTTTCGTTTATTAACCATTCGTTCATTCGGCTTTCGTTAGCTTAGCATTTTCGTTATTCGTTTTTCAGACGAATGGACGAAAATGCTATTTTCGGACGAAAATGCATTCGTCCGAAAACGAATGCACATGTCTAATATTTACTCCAATTTGAAATTGTATTAACACTTCTATATTTCAACATATATATTTTCTCACATTATACTCACAATCCAGGTATAGCTATAAATCATGACATCATCTCATTTAAATTAAACACACCCATCCATTCAATTGGCTAGAAGTTACAGAAACAGGGTGTGCATCTGAGATAAGGTTTGGTTGATAAGTTAATAGCGGGGGACTGATTTTGGGAGAGCTGCCACTAGTGGGGTGAGAGATGGGAATGTTTTTGAAACGGGTTGAGTCTCTCTCCTTCTGGGGAGAACTCAGGAATATGAGGCTTTTAATAGCACAATAGACATCTCCATACACATAGTATTGAGCTAAGTCCCCGGAAAAACTCCCATCACTCAATTCTTCAATGGAAGGAGTCTCAACTGCAAACCAACCTCTGCCGGTAATGTATAAATGTGGTAATTTGTTTCTAGCATAATCTCCATTTTTATGGATGTAATTAGCATATATATTTGGGTAAATTAAACTTAAATCCCACAATTTGTGGGATCTATAAGTTTTAGCCTGGTGTTTATCTGGCCTGGTGTTTAACCTTGTGCACCGCAAGACGCAAATGTACTATTTACCACCCAAAACAATTCGAATTTTTCAAAGTGCACTGTAACCACAGTATTTCATTGTTCTACTTGACTCTCAGATATGAAGTGCACCGCAAGACGCAAATGTACTATTCAGCACCGAAAACAATTAGAATTTTTCAAAGTGCGCTGTAACCACAGTATTTCACTGTTCTATTTGACTCTCAGATATGAAGTGCACGGTAAGACGCAAATGTACTATTTAGCACCCAAAACAATTAGAATTTTTCAAAGTGCACTGTAACCACAGTATTTCACTGTTCTATTTGACTCTCAGATACGAAGGGCACCGCAAGACGCAAATGTACTATTTAGCACCCAAAACAATTAGAATTTTTCAAAGTGCGCTTTAAGCACAGTATTGGACTGTTCTATTTGACTCTCAGATATGAAATGCACCGCAACACGCAAATGTACTATTTAGCACCCAAAACAATTTGAATTTTTCAAAGTGTGCTGTAAGCACAGTATTGGACTGTTCTATTTGTCTCTCAGAAATGAAGTGCACCGCAAGATGCAAATGTACTATTTACCACCCAAAACTATTAGAATTTTTCAAAGTGCGCTGTAAGCACAGTATTTGACGGTTCTATTTGACTCTCAGATATGAAGTGCAGGACGCAAATGTAATATTTAACACCAACAAATTGCAGTATTTAAAAATGCCTAGATGTTGCCCACTGAGCTAGCAGAACAGGATTAAAGTCCTGTGCCTGGCACGCATGCAGTTAAAAGTGCACTGCACTCTCTGTGGCACTGGGCTCAGGGCAGGGTACAAATATGTAGTATAGCACCCACTAAAATAATCACTATAATTTGAATAATCGCTGTAGTTTGAATAATCGCTGTAGTTTGCAGATTCAACACCAGAATTGTTTTAAATCTGTCCCTCACAGCTGCAGCATCCTCTCCCTACACTAAGAAGAGCTCATGTGATTTTCGTGTACGTGACTCCAGCTTATATATAGAGGCTGGGTCACATGCTGCACTGGCCAATCACAGCCATGCCATTAAACATAGAAACATAGAATGTGTCGGCAGATAAGAACCATTCGGTCCATCTAGTCTGCCCAATTTTTTTTTTTTGAGTACTTTTATTAGTCCCCAGTTCCCGGTGAACAGGGGACTAATGGCTGTGATGGCTTCTAAGGGCAAACGAGTCAAACGCTTGTTGATTGGCTGCCCTGCAGCCTTTCAAAATGCTCCATTAAATCGCCGAACTCCGAACTCCAACACGAACATACAGTGGAATGTCGTGTTCAGGTCAGGGGTCCAAAAACCGTAATGTTCGGTACGAACCCAAACAGTGTGATTCAGGTTTGCTCAACACTAGTCCCTGGGACTTTTATGTTTCCTTGCACTGAGACCTCCACTCGCTGTTGGGTAAGTTTTATATTCCCTGGGGTTTTACCCTGGACTCACTGTGTGCTGTCAAGGGGTTGTTTTCATCAGGTGGGTAAGTTTTAAGAATATTGTCTACTTGCGTATGCTCTCCCCTTGATTTGACTGAATCGGAGCTCCGTCGCGACCTTCTATTCGGCCGACGGAGCCTCCGTTCAGCCGATTTGTGTTTTACTTTCGGTTTTGTGTAAGACGAACGGGGCGGACCTTTCCCTTAGCGCCCCAAGCGTCTATCTGAATTTCGGAAATCTTTGGATCAGTTTTTACTTTTGTTTTTACCCGTGGCCGAAGCGGACGCCATTTTAGGGTCCGTTACGTGCCTTTAAGGGTTTTTAATGCCGCCCACCTGCGTTTTTCAGTTGAACCTTGCATGGTGGATGGCTGAAGGTTACTACTTCCCGCTTTTCTCCGTTACAGGTTTTCTCCTATCCAGTTTTACAGCTTTGGATTATTAAAAATGTATGTGTATTTGCTAGCACTGTTATATATAATTATAACCCGTTTATTACTTATCCTAAGATGATATCATACCTGATTGATTGATATTGATTGATATATATTCCCTGTATATATCTCTGTATATTATATTAGTTTTCCTGATCCTTACATATTCTGAGTGCAATTATATAAAATGCCTACCTCTAAGGATTTGGCTAGATCAGAAGTTGAAGATACACTGCATGCACCTACTGTCCAACCGAGTATCTTTATGCCAGAAAGGGGTGATAAGTTACCTGACCCTCGTAACCCCGATGATTTCTGCACATTGTTTGCAAACCTGGCATCATCCATTACCTCAGCTCTGCGAGCTTCCCAAGTCTCTGGCTACCAGAGTGAGGAGCCGCAAACGGTAAATAGTGGCCGGAAAGCCACTACTAAAACAAAACATATTCCCCAAAATGACAGGTTGGACATGGAACGTCATGTCGCGGAGGGCGCTATGTTACCGTGCAAACGAGCCCTGCACCGGGAAAAATCGGTGCGTAAGTGGAAAAGGGCAAAAGCCTGGTCGGAATCTGATTCTTCATCAGTGTCAGAGGGGGAGATAGAAGCGTCCGAATTTTTGGATCAAGATGAACCAGTGCCATTGACCCCGAAGAGGGTAACTCTTCTGAGCCGTTACCGTCCATATCTGATCCTGCGGTGCCTATGGACACTAAGGGTGAACCCCTGTTTTCACCAGAGGATCTCCAGCATCCTCAATCCCTGGAATGGGCTCCCACGGCACATATTGAGGAGTATCTGGCAGCGAGAGTACGCAAACCCTTGGATAGGGCAACTAGAAACAAATTGCGGGCTGAATGCCCGAGGCCCACAGTGGGTGGACCCCAAAATGTCTCCGTTTTTGGGTAAAAAAGGGCTTGATTTTTCCCTGAGAAATTGTCAGGATAAAATCCTAGACACATTAGGCCCCATTACAAAAATATTTGAGTTAGCAGAGGCGGCCATAGCTGAAGGCACCTCCGTGAACCCTGATTGTCTTCGAGGCTGGGCCCAGAGGGCCATTTGTTTGATTGGAAATGCGAATTCCGCATTGGCTACGGAACGCAGGAAGGCCATCCTGCTAAAAATTGAACCTAAATTGGTCAATATGGCCATATCCGAACGAGGCCCCAAAGCATAAGTCACTTATGATTAAGCGTGTTAAGCACGCGATTCGCGTCAAGTGTTTCTCCCCCCCTTTCCCATTTATGTCACGTTTATTTGCTGTACACTTCTTTTTTTGCCATTAAAACAACTTCTTTATTTCATTGATATCCAGAGTGCAATTTTCCTTTTTTCTCTGTTGCTGCCCAAAGCTAAAGGCCTGTTGTTCTGGGACTCCTTTGTGAAGGAGTTAGGCGCATTTGTTCACACATTCATGGCCTTGGATAGGGCACAGTCCAGCATGAGAAGAGTGTTCAATCAAAAGGTTTTCGTTGGGGTCGGCAGAGCTAGAGGCCGTCTGGCAGTCTGCTCCTTCAGGGGTCAATCGCGAGGACTCCGAGGCCTCTCACAGACCAGACAACACTTCCAGGAGTATAGAGCGCAGAACCCCCCCTTTTTTTCGCAGAGGGGAAGGCCTTGGCAATCAAGGGGCACCAGGGGCAACCTGCAACACAGACAAGGCTAGGGTAAGTCCAATTTACCTTCACCCTTTTTATCCCGTCAAAGGTGGGGGGCCGACTCAGGTTCTTCATCCAATCATGGACAACGATCACCTCGGACACGTGGGTCCTCACCTCGGACACGTGGGTGGATACAGGGCTATCTCATAGATTTTGTTTCTTTTCCTATACAAAAGTTATGGCCCCGACCTATAACTTTCTCAGTCTTAGATCATGAAACAATAGATCAAGAAGTACTCACCTTACGTCAGAAAAAAGCAGTCCTTCCAGTGCACGACAAGTCAAAAGGGTTTTGTAAACAACCTTTTTCTAGAAGGGTGGCGGTACCAGACCCGTCATCAATCTTCACCCACTAAACGCTTTCGTGCGTTACCACCACTTCAAGATGGAAGACATTCATTGATCTACTTCTATTCAGGGCCTGGATGGTCAAATTGGACCTACAGGATGCCTACTTGACGGTACCAGTTGCACCAGAGCACCATCGGTTCCTGCGCTTTTGATGGCAGGGCGGACTGTGGAGCTTCTCATGTGTTCCCTTCGTATTATCCTCCGCTCCATGGTGCTTCACCAAACTGTTGAAGCCAGTAGTGGTACATTTACGGAAAAGGGCAGTGAGACTCATCATCTATTTGGACGACATCCTAATCATGTCCCAAAACGTTCAGACACTTCGACTGCACTTGTCCTGGACAGCAGATCTGCTCCAAAATCTGGGCTTCCTTATTAATTGGGAAAAATCGTATCTTCTACCTACTCAACTAATAGAGTTCTTGGGGTTCACCATAGACTCTATTCACGGGTCCCTTCATTTGCCCAAAGCCAAGGTGAAATTGATCAAGAAAGAGATCAAGAAGACGCTGGCTCGGTCCAGGATTACAATCCGTCAATTGGCAACAATCATCGGACTCCCATCGGCCTCGATACAAGCCATTTTTCCGAGACCTCTACACTATCGGGCTCTACAATGCCTGAAAATACGTTCTCTTCATCAGGGATGGACATATGATCAGGTCATTCCTCTAGATTACGAAGCAAAGAAGGAACTGGAATGGTGGTTACTCCACCGACGATTTCGTACAATGTTCTCTGCGCGGAGCAATGGCCTCAAAGGCTTTGTCACTGGGTTGCAGATTGGAGGATATTATGAAGGCGGCCGATTGGTGGAGAGAATCCACATTTAAAGACCCGTCAAACCCGTTACGCATTTCTCTACAGTAGTTCTAGATCAGCTTTAAACTAGCATAAATACGAGGCTCCGTGTCTTTATAATTGAGGGATTGAGGGATTTTATTAAGTCATGACTTAAAGTCATGATTTATAAAGACACGGAGACGAGTATTTACCCACCACGGTTACGTTTTTCACTTTTCCCCTTCCCTCTTATTATTTTCTTATTTATTTGTGTTTCCATTATCATATGCACTATGTTTTTTCAGTGTGGATTATGTTATTTTGAGTCTGACTTCGACTATTATGATACACATAGATTTTGCAGGACATTAACTGAATTCTTTCGTTCTCTCCCTCTGTTTCAGTATGAAAAATGCAAAGATCCGGTCCGGCATCTTTACCGTCTCTCACCATTGTTTTTTGTTGTACTATATCTCCAGATGTTGGACCAACTTCCCTCCGTTATCCGAAGTTATCATCAAGTTACTATTGTTAATGGAAACCACCCGCAGCTTTGTCCAGTGTTTTGTTTACAGGAGTACGAACGAAGAACAGTGAATATGCGACTTCCCCTTCTAACTTATTTTTGGCTATCCGCAAACCACATCACGCAGTTACTACTCTGACTTTGAGTAGATGGGTCTAATGGATACTAGAGGAAAGCTGACGTTGACACAACCATCTTTGGCCCACACTCCCTTCGAGCGGCTATGGCTTCAAAAGCATTGTCATTGGGCTGCAGATTGGAAGACATTATGAAAGCAGCTGACTGGTCGAGGGAATCTACATTTAAGGAATTTTATTTCAGACCCGTAACACATTTTACAACAGTGGTTTTAGATCAGTTTTAAACTTGCACAAATACGAGCCTCCGTGTCTTTATCAATTGGAGGATTTTGTTAAGTCATGACATAAAGTCATGATTTATAAAGACACGGAGACGAGTATTTACCCACCACGGATAATTTTCTTTTTCTCCTGATACCCTCCCTCTCTCTTGTTATTATTTGCTCTTACGTCAGTTTTTCGTATACTCTGTTTAGTCCATGTCTAAGTATTACAGAAATTGCATCTCACATTGTTTATATATTCTTCAAGTCAATTTGCTACCTGACATTGTATTAAACATTTTATCGGGTATTAACTCAACCTTTCGTCTCTCCCGCTATTGCAGTATGAAAAATTTCAGAGATCCGGTCCGGCATCCTGGTTTGTTCTTACCTCTATTTTGTTTCTTCAATACCTTCAGATGTTTGGATCAACGTCCTTTTGTTGTTTGAAGTCACCGCCAAGTCGTTACTCCTATAGTTAAGAAGATGTGTTCCAAGTTGGATTTTACGCCAGTCCGCACCAAAGAAAGAGGAAGACCTGGTGCTGGTTGGGACTTATATAGGGGAGGGGCAAGGTTGTATGCAGATTGTGATTGGTTGTTTTTTCTTGGGTTTCACTATGTTCTAACTTTTTGCTGCTGAGGGAATAAGCACAAATACTCGTCTCCGTGTCTTTATAAATCATGACTTTATGTCATGACTTAACAAAATGCTCCAATTGTTTTGTGTACAGTTCTTTCTTCAGAGTTGTGTGCAACCATTCCATGTGAAAGATATGTCTCAACTTAGTTTTGAAAAGTGCTAGAGGAGGCGGATCAGATATGATCCATTTATGCAATATAGTTTTTTTCTGGCTACCTCTGTCAATATTAGGGAACGTTTATGGTTAAAATAAATATTAGTGTCTTGGATCCTGAAAGTCATATGCAGGTGAGTTAGTAAAAGTTTGGCCATCCATGTAGAGTCAGCAACGGTGATTACCTCTTTTCAAAATGTTTGCATTACATGACAGTTAAAGCATAATATTTAACTGCATCTCCTGGTAGGTTGCATATGGTAAGAGTTGTGAAACCATAAATGCATGGTTGGCCAGTTGTTCAATTTCCATATCATGTCTGCTGTCCATCCCCCCACCCCTGTGTTTTCCCATTCATAATCAATTTTAGTCCTTATATAAGAGTATACGTTTCTGATTCAGTGTTTGGGATGTGTGTGTGCCCATAAATAACAGCCCAAGTCATGATGCCAATCAGATGTCCCCATCCTCAGAATCACTGTTAAAATTCAACTTCTCTCCTGCATATAGGTGTATATGTATCTGTGGGTATTTCTTCTCACATTTCTTCTATGTCATGATTTGTGTTGTGGCTGTGTTTACAAGTCTGAGCCCCCAGTTGTTCCAGGTTAGTATTTGGCTTGAAGGGGGATTACCCACCAATGGCAACCATAATGAATACCCCCAATTTAGTTATTTTTTAATCTTACCACCTTCCATGCCCTAATAGTAGCGGATTTACCATCACCTCCCCTGCCAAATTTCAGGAACAGTGCGTTGACCTGCTTCATATATGGTGGCACTGCAAACTAATCCAACGGTATTCTGGTGAGGTGACCAGATTTATGAGGGGTGACCTCATCATTGGCACACCTCCTGAGTTCACCCCAGGAAACCTGCTACTACACCATAACTCCATCCCGACCAAAATAAACCAATCATCATTGTCATGCACCCAGCCTGACTATCTCACTTCTGGCTGCAAATTCAAGTGGCTAGATACTGCTTTACTGGTAATGTGTTTAAATTTTCTATTGTTTAATCAAGTGTTATCTGATCGCAGTTGGGTATATATGTGCTGTGTAAACCACAAATAAATGTTCACTTTCTGTTGTTCAACTGATCGGTGTCCTGAGTGATTCCTTCCCAAACTTATAGCAGAGGATCCAGAGGTGTATATCTTTTCCAGCGGTTCCAAACAGAGCCTTTTCCCATAACGAGCAGAGGGCTTACTACATCCAGTAGGCAGCTCGTTACAATCATTAACTTTATATTTGTCAAAAGCTGTTATACCCACTTCCTGTGTTGGGAAATACAACAGCATATACTGCATAACATGTATATACTTAGCACTTGAGCTGTAGATGGTGCTGTGCAGATCAGAGTACTTACATATTTTTTGAAGTTGTTGGTACTCACAGGAAGGAAGTACTTTGTTTTTTTCACTTGCTCTAAGTATCTCTTCCTTTTTACCTTTCACCAAGCTGGCTGCTGTTTTAAGTAACTAATATGTTATAAATGTTTGCTGTTTATCCACACAAATAAAGCCTGATATGCTGTTACAAAACTGTTATTTACCCTGGAATTGTTTGATTTTTAGTTATGCTGATTCTGAAAATGTATGTTTTATGTGAATGTGATGCATATTTTTAAAGTTATTAATATTCTATAAACCCTGTATATTTTAGCTTGGAGATAATTGAGCTGACAAAGGTTAACTCAATTATCTCCCAAGCAGAGAAATGTACTGTAATTACTGGGATCCAAGTCTTTGTCCTATTCCCTGTGCTTAGTAAAAATTTGGATCCTATCTTTAATCCCTGTAATTCTTGTCACCTTTCCCATTGTCTTATGTAAGTCATTTAGTTTCCTGTGTGTATCTGAACTTGACACCTTTGTATCCTGAAAGGTGTGAGGCAGGATTTCCCTTTGTATGTCCTTAGGTTAAATATAGTTCCTTTGTCTAATCTGGTTTGTCATGATGTTCAACATGTATATATTCTGTGTTTCTGAAACATTAAACAGTTCTGGTCAGTTCTTGTTTGACCTTCAAATCGCAGCCTTGACTCGTTTTGTGGGGAAAGAGTATACTAGCTGTAAAATAGCTAGTGGGATTGATCTACACTGACAAGATCCGTCTGGATATCGAAACAAAGTGGCTTCTCTCTCTCTCTAAACTGGGAGCAGCCGGAGAAGGAATGGCTGCGAGACAGATGACCCACAGCCAAATTAGCCGATGAACATTACGACTCCCGTCTACACGAACCCACGAACTACCGAACTCCGGCACGGGTCGAACACAAGGATATTTACCGTACGTCGTCACGTGCTGAATTCCGAGCCCCAGTGCCTGCGGGACCCGTACGGTACTCAGGGCCACCGAATAACAACTCTGAACGTCCCAGACCGACCTGCTACCGATGCAAGCAACCAGGACACCTCATGGCAAGCTGCCCTTTTAATGCACAACAGACCACCCGGAATTATAATTACCCCTCTGGGTCATCTCGTCCTGCCCGGGCGCTCTGTGTTAACCAAGAGGCCCCTATGGAGGAATATTTGGGACCACTCCACGAAGCAGATCCGGTATATGCTGCTTCGGATAACCGCCAGCACCATCGGCAGAAGGTATGGCTCGAGGGACGATCTACCGAGGGTTTAAGAGACACGGGGGCTACCATTACACTGGTCCAGAGCCATTTGATGCCGGAGCACAAGCGATCAGGACAGACTGTGGCCGTTAGAGTGGCGGGGGGGGGAGTGTACAAAATTCCGACCGCTAAAGTACATCTTGACTGGGGAGCAGGAAGAGGGGCCGTGAACGTGGGCATAATGGATAATTTACCTGCCGAAGTACTACTGGGCAACGATTTGGGCCCCATGACTTCCGCCTATGCTCCAGTATACAACAATGAGGCGAATCCAGTGACCACTCGAGCCCAAGCCCGAACGGGGCCAGAACTCTCACCAGTGCGGGAGACACCGGTAAGACCTATCCCGACCTTGACTGACCCTTTAGGTCCAATACCCTGGGACACCCCCGATGCTTTCGAGACAGAGTCTAAGACTGACCCGACCTTACGAAAGTACCGTGAACGAGCAGAGAACGGAATGGGCTGGTCAAATAACGAAACCTTTTTATGGGAAAAAGGAAAGCTATATCGCTTGACAGAGAAAAGGGGGCAGCCTAGACGACAGCTGGTAGTACCCCACAAATATCGTAGAGAAATACTCAAGATAGGACATGATATCCCATTGGCCGGTCACCTAGCAGTAACCCGCACACTACACCGCATTACTCACACGTTCTTTTGGCCAGGGGTACACGCTGATGTCAGAACTTAGGGTAAGCGTCCGTCACTGTCTTTTCATTGAGCCTCCGATAGTCTACGCAAAATCGGGTTGTCCCATCTTTCTTGGGCACCAGGAGCCATTGACCTAGTGGGACCCCTGGCTACCCCTAGTCCCTCCGGTAAGCGCTACATTCTTACCGTAGTGGACTACGCTACCAGGTACCCGGAAGCCGTCGCCCTATCCAACATCCAAGCGGATACGGTAGCTAACGCGCTGGTTCAGGTGTTCTCTCGGGTAGGATTTCCGAAAGAAATCCTGTCCGACCGAGGCACCCAATTTACTGCCGAATTGACTCAGGAGCTCTGGCAGGTTTGCAAGATTAAGTCTCTCTTGAGCTCTCCATACCACCCCGAGACGAACGGGCTCTGTGAGAGGTTCAATGGGACCCTCAAACAAATACTCAAAACGTTTACTCAAGAGTACAGAGACTGGGAACGCTTTCTGCCGCACCTCCTATTTGCTTATCGGGAGGTGCCCCAGGAAACAACGGGGTTCTCTCCCTTCCAATTGCTCTACGGAAGAAAGGTGAGGGGACCCCTAAACCTGATCCGAGAGCATTGGGAAGGAGAGGTGGAGACTGACGGTGTCCCCATTGTGCCGTACGTGCTGGAACTCAGGGACCGAATGGAGCAATTAGCCAAATCAGTGCAGGCTAACCTCCAGTCGGCCCAGAGAAGACAGAAGGTATGGTACGATAGGGGGGCGCGGAAAAGAATCTTCACCATGGGGCAAAAGGTGTTAGTGCTTAAGCCAGTTAGGACAGACAAATTGCAAGCGTCCTGGCAGGGACCTTACCAGATAGTGGAGAAAAGGGGGGACACCACTTACGTTATAGCTAGCTGCCATGACAGCAATCTTAGAAAGACGTTTCATGTAAACATGCTTAAGGAATATCTTGAGCGACCAGAGAACGTGACAGCCGTATGCTGTCCCCCTCAGGAAGACCCCAACAGTCTACCCATCCCAGACCTGTTAGAAAAGAGTTCCCCAGCAGACATAGTAGCCCAGGTCAAGATAGGGGACCGACTTAGCCCCACTGAAAGGGAGCAGCTTAGTCAACTCCTACAGTCCAAAAGCCCCACTTTTTCCCAAAAGCCAGGGTACACTACCTTAACCACCCACCAGGTAGATACCCCGGGACAAGCTCCCTTACGCCAGACGCCTTACCGAATCCCCGAGGCTTTTAGGACAGGGAGGAAGAAGGAGATCGATGAGATGCTCCAACTCAGGGTAATTGAGCCCTCCAATAGTCCCTGGGCTTCCCCAGTGGTCCTGGTGCCCAAGAAAGATGGGACAACCCGATTTTGCGTAGACTATCGGAGGCTCAATGAAAAGACAGTGACGGACGCTTACCCTATGCCCAGGGTAGACGAGCTCCTTGATCGTCTAGCCAGGGGAACTTACCTGACCACCATCGACCTCTGCAAAGGTTACTGGCAGATTCCCCTGGCCCAGGAGGCTATCCCCAAGTCGGCATTCGTCACCCCGTTCGGCTTATACCATTTTAAGGTGATGCCGTTCGGGATGAAGAATGCCCCAGCTACATTCCAGCACTTGGTAGATAGGCTCCTGGATGGCTTCCAGAGTTTTGCCTGCGCATATCTGGACGACATAGCGATCCACAGTGAGTCCTGGGAGGACCATTTGGCTCACGTAGGGATGGTTCTGGATCAGATCCGGGCTGCTGGCCTGACTCTGAAGCCAGAAAAATGCCACTTTGAGATGGCCGAGGTACAGTACCTGGGTCACAGGGTGGGGTGTGGGAAACAGCGACCAGAGCCGGCTAAGGTAGAAGCCGTCGCCAATTGGCCCACCCCCACCACTAAGACTCAGGTCCTAGCATTCCTGGGCACTGCAGGGTACTACAGACGGTTCGTACCGGACTACAGCACACTTTCCAAACCCTTGACTGACCTGACCAAGAAAAATTTACCACGACAGGTCCTGTGGTGTCCTCAATGTGAAACGGCGTTTCAGGCTCTCAAAAATGCTCTTGTTAACGCTCCTGTCTTGGCGGCTCCAGCCCTTAACAAACGTTTTATTGTCCATACCAACGCTTCCATGTTCGGGTTGGGAGCTGTCCTCAGCCAAGTAGGTGAAGATGGAGGGGAGCACCCAGTTGCCTACATCAGCCGTAAGGTTAAATATAGTTCCTTTGTCTAATCTGGTTTGTCATGATGTTCAACATGTATATATTCTGTGTTTCTGAAACATTAAACAATTCTGGTCAGTTCTTGTTTGACCTTCAAATCGCAGCCTTGACTCGTTTTGTGGGGAAAGAGTATACTAGCTGTAAAATAGCTAGTGGGATTGATCTACACTGACAAGATCCGTCTGGATATCGAAACAAAGTGGCTTCTCTCTCTCTCTAAACTGGGATCCAGACTTTCTAGCGGTCCAGCTTCCAGCTAGCCTGGGAGTAACCGTAACATATGCTTCTTCACAATCTGCCAGTGTCTCTTTTTGATGCATAACTAACATTCTGGAACATCACCGTCCGTCCCCCCCCCCCCCCCCCCCCCAACTTCAGCCTGGCAGGACAAAGTAAGCGATATGTGTAAAATGGAAGAACTGGTATTAAAAGCCCACCGCCAATCAACCAGATTCTTCCCCACCTGGAACCACTTAGAGAGCACACTACTCACACCCCCTTAGGACAATATACTCACGCTCACTAGATTCCATGGGGGCACATGGTCACGCAGGCATTATGTGCATAAGCAACTAGGCTTCCCACATGTGCAAATCCCATTTTCAGACTCTGGAGATCCCACCCCCTTTATAGGTTTCCCTCTCCCCAGTTGACTGCCCCTGTCCTAGGCATACTTTCTTACAGAGTACAGTAATGTGAGAAACATCATGGAGGTATAGTAACATGTAGGAATGTATGTAAAGTATATTATATATTGTGGCGGAACCAACCTCGCCACTATGTTCTGGAGAAGCCTGGTTGCTCGCCAGCTGCCTCTGGACTAAAAAGCTTGTATTTTCCCCTGCAGAAAGGCTTGTTCGTGCCTTTCTGCCTGGGTGTTCGGTAGATTGAATCTACCGAACCAACTCACGAATGAACGGACCAACTGGGCAATGGATGTGCCATAACACTATACGTTAATATTGTTAGTTAGCTATATTCTGTTAGTGTATTGGTTTATGTGTAATTTTTAATTCTGTGAGTAGACCACTCTGAAGGTTTATAATGTGACAGTGACTCCATTGTTCTGTTTTAACTGGATTAACTGGTAAACTGATTATGTTGTGTACATTACTGTGTGTATTGTAATTAGGTCTACTCACTCTATGTTAATTCCTATTTGGTTTGCAGTCTGAATGTCTAATGTTTTCCTTGCCCCAGTTAGTTGGAGAACTATGTTTAGTTCCCCCCCCCCCCTCCCCCCTATTGTATACTAATGTCTGTGATGTCATGTGTATGTCTTTATATAAGTCTGTGTTGTTACACAAATAAAGAGAGTTGTTCAGTCTTGCTGTACCTAACTGCTAGATGTCCTGTCTATTTGGGTACAAAGAGCAAGGGTCCAGGAAAGACTTGTTGGGTGAATGCTGAGCTGTAAGTGGGGGCTAAGGAGGTGATTTCCAACAACGGACAGAGGGTCTACTTCGTCCGGTAGACGGTCCGTTACATATATGATACTGTATGTGACATTATCTGTACCTTTTCCTGTATCCTACCCCTAATTTCTGTATAATGGTGATGTGACTTCTGCAATAAAAAAAAAAAGAAACAAAAGGGAAAAGAAGGTGAGAAAAAAACACCTAAGTTATCTAATGAAACAACCACCAATTACACATAACTATTATGACCATGGAATCAACATAATGTTTGCAACATCATGCCTCATGTCCTATTAAATTTTATAATATTCCCTAATATTTCTATAGCCGTTCTTCCTAAGGTCAATTAGCGTAATTGGCTTATCATTGGAGCAATCTGTAAAAAATGTAAACATGTAAAAGAACGAGGAAGCTATATTCCGTTTATTCGAGTGTAATAAATATGCGCCAACATTTTCTAAAATATGAATTTCCATGGTAAAGTACTCTACGATATAATGTCTAAATGTGACCCAAATCATGAAAAGAATACCTCTGTATTTCATGATACAGTGCATGTCGATATCTAATGATATCTAAATGTGAAAGAGAAAACAAAATTGTTCACCCTTTTTCTTCTCAAATATCAAAACCAATTATTAGCAATAGCATGGGTTAGACCAATTCTTATATTAACTGTCACACCAATTCTAAATTACATAAGTAATTCGACATGCTTAATTCCCCATCTCCTCCAGAATGTGAAGGAGGTAAGAGAAAAGAGAGAAATATATATTTCTTGCTACTTCCCCTAGAGTCTCCTGTAGTCCACACTTATCATCTTCTTTGCCATAATGTCTTCAGAACTTCAACTTAACTTGGCATATTTTAACCAAATAAGGGATTTCTCGACTGAGATGAAAACCTCTACCTTATTTTCATGAAACACAATCAAATGTACTTTACTTGATTGTTCCTTAAAATTGTTGTGGCAGGAGAAAAGTGTCTACTGTTCCTTGTAAACCAGAATAAGTCTGCAAAAATGTATATATTTCCAAATATTCAGTTTTTGCTAGGATTTCTGCTCTGGGCAATTGTGACTTATTCTTTAAACATAACTAAGTGAATGGTATCGCTTGGTATTTTTTTCTTATAATCCCTTTGGTTTAGGAAGCACTTAGTATTTTTCTATTGTAACTTTAGTTGAGTCAAATTTTTGGCCAAGTTCACTGACTAAGTTAAAAAGATGTGTGATATCTTCAGCAGGGCAGGCCCTGTAATGGGGCAGAGTGGGGCAGCTGCCCCAGACGTCACCCTGTCAGAGGCATCACTTTGCTGCTCCCTGTAGCCGTCTTTTTCTTTTTTTCTGTGTCCAGGGGAGCTTGATTGTAGGAGGAGTTCAAAGCAAAGAGAGATGCAGGTAAGTTCAAAACAGACAGTGTGTGAATGTGTGTGTATGTCAGTGTGAGTGTGTGTGTGTGTGTGTGTGTGTATGTCAGTGTGAGTGATTGTGTGAGTGTAGGTGTGAGTGTGTGTGTCAGTGTGAGTGTCAGTGTGAGTGTGTGTCAGTGTGAGTGAGCGTGTGTGTGTGTGTGTGTCTGTGTGTATGTGAGTGAGATTGTGTTTATGTCAGTGTGAGTGAATGAGTCTGTGTATGTCAGTGTGAGTGAGTGTGTGTATGTGAGTGTGTGTATGTGAGTGAGAGTGTGTGTGAATGTGAGTGAGAGTGTGTATGTGAGTGAGTGTGTGTATGTCAGTGAGTGTGTGTGTGTATGTCAGTGTGAGAGAGAGTGTGTGTGTATGCCAGTGAGAGACTGTCTGTGTTTGTGTGTGAGTCTATGATTAAGCCTCATGGGCGAAACGCGTGTGACTATGCTTGGTCCTTTTAAATTTGGGCTTTTATCAGAGAATCTTGCTTCCGTATTGGGAGAGATGCACCATTGCTCCACCCTTTTTTTAAAAAATATGTGTGTGATTGAGTGTGTGGATAAAGGGGTTAACTCCTCTGACACTGCCTCTATCTGCCTAGCCACCCAAGAGGTTAATGCCTCTAATACTTCCTATAACTGTCTAGGCACCAAGGTTTTAACGCCTCTGACACTGCCTATATTTGTCTAGCCAACCAGGGGTTAACTCGTCTGACACTGACTGTATCTATCTGGATTTTGTTATATGTCACTATTCACATTATGTTTTAGGGAATTGCATAGCCTATTATCATAATAATGTTTTACCAATACTCTTTTCACTTTATGGGTGAGCTCTTTGAAAAAAAATATTATTGTGTATATAAGAAGTGCTTTAGTGGGCATATAAAAAGAAAAAAAGGAGCTCAGCCATGAGGTGAAATGAAAGAAAATGGTAAAACAAACATTATTATGAAAATAGGCTGTGCAATTCCCCTAAACATTATATGTGACCACTGACCTATAACATGACTCAAACATTGTACATTAAGTTTAAATGCTCAAACATTTAGGGTACACATTTTAATCATGGCTTGCCAATACTCGCGCTTACTCCTATAGTTGAATGTTTAAGAATGAAAAACAATTCTACAACCAGAATTGAACACAAATAGCAGGTCAAAATGCTGATCTGCACTAATACATGCCAGTTTATGCCAATACAAGGTAATCTTTTAGTTTATTTTTTGAGAATGAAAACCATTCTACAGCCTGATTTGAACACAAATAGTTCTACATGCTTATCTGCACTAATATATAGAAGTTTATGCAAAAGCAATATAATCTCTTTAGTTTACTGTTTAAGAAAGAACAACAAATCTACAGCCTTAATTGAACAAAAATAGCAGTTCTACATGTTTATCTGCACTAATATATAGAAGTTTATGCAAAAGCAATGTAATCTCTTTAGTTTATTGTTTAAGAATGAAAAACGCTTCTACAGCCTCAATTGAACACAAATCGTAGATCTATATGCTTTTCTGCCCCAATATATAGAAGTTTATGTAAAAGCAAAGTAATCTCTTTAGTTTATTGTTTAAGAATGAAAAATGCTTCTACAGCCTGAATTGAACAAAAATCGTAGATCTACATGTTTATCTGCCCTAATATATGTTAGTTTATGCAAAAACAATGTAATCTCTATATATGTCTATAGCCTGAATTGAACACAAATAGCAGTTCAAAATGCTGATCTGCACTAATACATGCCAGTTTATGCAAATACAAGGTAATCTCTTTAGTTTAATTTTTAAGAATGAAAAAAGATAAGTTTATTTTAGTTTGGCTGATTTTACTGACTGTGGGATTTTTATTTGGGGGGGGGGGGGGGGGGGGTGTAGCATTTCATTTTTCTTCCCAAGCAGTACAATGTCCTATGCTGGCCCCCTTACTTGTTGTGACGGGAACGATCCTCTAATTCAGTTACCTTTCTTTCCGATACTTTTTTTGAAGGCTGTAAATATTGCTTTGTAATAGTAGAATTCTGAGAATCAAATTTTAGAGTTAATCCTGTTTGGTCTCTTATCCATTCCAGATCCATCTGTTTGTCTGCCCTAACAGGGTCAGCACCCTGTTCATTTTTGTCTGTAGGCTGTGGTGACTGAGAGGGAAAGAAAGTGGAAAGTCTTTTTTCAGGTTTCTTTCTTTTTGTCCTTTTTGGGAGGCTTATTATCTGATTTGCTTCTTGACGCCATGTTCAAATCTTCATCTTGTTTACTGGCCAGATTACCTCAAACCCAAAGTTGTAGTTGCCAGTAAAATTAAATCCGAAGCACTAATCAGTATAGGAAGGAGAACTTCCCATTTCTTTGTCCTAATATTTTCTGTCTGCAGAGTATCTCACATTCAGTATCATATCTGCACAGACCATGTCCAGCTTAGCACATGAAACAACATACCGCCAGGTCTTTTACATTTGAATATATATGCAGCTTCCTGCATATTTAATGTGTGTTCTCGTATGTTATTTCATGGACCAAAAATGGGTCACACTGTTTAACCCCTTCATGACCAGACTGTTTTTGGAATGTTGTGCGTTAGTGACCAAGGCTGTTTTAACACTTCTGAGGTGTTTGTGTTTAGCTTTAATTTTCTTCTTTGTCAGTTGCTGTACCCACACATATTATATATTGTTTTTTTCAGGACAAGAAGGGCTTTCTTTTCATGACATTATTTTGTTCATATCATTTATTGTATTGTGTAAAAAATAGTAAAATATGGTGAAAATTTAAAAAAATAAACACTTTTCCTGACTTTTCTTTGTAAATTCTTTTACTAAGCTTCAAATGCTAATGAAAAAACGTTCTAAATAGATTCGACTATAGGTCCTGAGTTCAGAAATACCCAATGTTTATATGTTTTTTTGCTTTTTTTTTGCATGTTTTAGGTTAATAAATACAAGTAGCATTTAGTTGTTTCAAAATCATTTTTTTTTTAAATTAGCGTTAGTGACACTGTAACACCGATATCTGATATGAATCACTGAATAACCCCCCCCCCATGTACACATTTTTATAAAGTAGACATCCCAGGGCATTCAACTTGGGGTAATTTGACACTTTTCACTCTGTCATTTTACCACCAATCTTTGACAAGTTTTGGCGTAGTAATTTTGAAACTTAGGTATGAATTTAAAGGGACTGTTCTATGTTATTGCCAAACAAAACCCCAATATATGTTCAGCAACTTCCCCTGAGTATAGCGGTACCCCACATGTATAGGTGTGCTAGGTTTATGTGGCAGGTACAGGGCAACATTTAGGATATGGTTATTGCAGCTTTAAAACGTGTATTTATTATGTAATACTTGCGACTACATTTCCTATCATGCTCAGCCAGCCAAAAGCTACCGTAGCAGAATAGGAAATGTAGTCTATAGTAGGAAGCACCAATTTTTGCTATCCTGCGGCTGCATGGATCAAATATCCAGCTGCTGCGGGCCCCTATCTACTGCTGGGGGCCAATGCAAAGCACTGGCCCCATTAGCAGTCTTTTTTTTTTAAATTAAATATCCCTAGAGGACCACAGACAGACATAACATGTCATTGGTCCTCTACGGAATAACTTCTTATTTGTATACAATTTATTATTATTTTACATTTTTTTATTTATTTAATTTTTTATTTTTTTACATTTTTTTTTTTTTATTTAAATCTAACCTTAACCCTTTGGTTAGGGTTAGTACAAACCCTAATTCTAACTCTAGGATTAGGGTTTTGATGAACTCTAACCCTAACCCAAGAGTTAGGATTAGCACAATATTGAAAAAAATCATTTGGGGGCTGGTTGTTACTGGGGGAGACTAGGGGGAGACTTCACACACTATATTTAGTCTCTCTCTGCCCCTGCTCTCTCACCTGCTTTGACAGCTATTAACATCCGGGCGCTGTGATTGGCTGTCACAGTGCCCGGATGTTTCCGGGGGGTCCTCAACCGACATGGCTGAAGTGTCACTTAGCCATGTCGTTGGTAGCGCGATCGCGGTATGCCAGCGTGCATACCGCGATCAGACCTGCATGACGGTCCTGGACCGTCATCGGTCACGAAGGGGTTAACTCAGTATCCCTTCTGATTGTTCTTATCTGTATATACTGCACAGAGTTTTGTCCAAAGGGGTCAGCCGAAAGATTATTGTTGCACACCTTAGAACTTAGTATCAGTCCTTCTTATATTATTTTTTTAAATACAAGAACAATTAGATTCTTAATAGCTGAGCATCCCTTCAAAGTACATTAAGAGATTTTATGTACAATCACTGGTCCTGAAACACTCAAAGTACCTCCAACCCTTTGCACCTCTCAGTTTCAAAGGTAGTACAAAAACTGCTGATTTAATATGCACAAAAAATACCATTTTAAAGATTGTCCCCAGGTTCACTTTACAGTGGGAAATCCACTCAGTCACCTCCACACTCCTTTTGCTGTTTCTGGAGCCTGACCGCCACTGCAATTTTTATAGTCATAGTGATTCATTGCATTTAGTTGGGATATGCACAGCACAGTTGCCACCCACGATAGATGGCTTCGGTGTCTGGATCCAGAAGGGTCCGCAATATAGCTACTCCTCCTATACCGCTTACTGCATTGGACCTGCCCGCCACCTGAGGAGATGTGCTCAAGTCATGCTCCTCCTCCAGTCTTTCACCTATTGAATATCCCCAAACAAATCTTAGCTATTGACTTACAGTGAATATGGTGCTGGAATAGGGATTTTAGTTCTGTTGTCAGGCAGTAGGTTACACTCAATTAGTGTGGGAAGTGGCAAAGAGGTCCTTCCATATGTTAACTCCAAAATAAAGTTGCTAGCTCTTCTACCTAATGTTTCTGTCACCCCAGTACAGGTCTTCAGCATGTATGGAGATTTTGTTATATACAGTGCTAATTATTTCAAAGAAGGCTGAACTTGCTGTGATCCTTTGGGGAAATGTTTGTGAGGAAGATTTTTTAACAAGAACTTCTGCTTGTGCTGTCTGAGTTGGCAGCTAGTAAAGAGTGCTGTTTTTCTTCCTCAGTGCCGTGCTCAGCAGAGAGCCCGTCACACTCGGACCATTACCGTATTTGCTCGAATATAAGACAAGGTTTTTTTCAGAGCAAATGCATTACATTAGAGGTCTTCTTATAATCTGACCTCAAATCGAGGTCAAATTATAAAAGTGGGATCCAGGTCCCCCACAGAGCTGCAGGGGACCTGGATCCCCCTCGCTAACAGCAGGTGGATGTCTGCGCAATGCGCGCAGACATCCTCCGCTGCCCCCATGCACGACCGCCGGGACTTCTATGATGAAGCCGGGTCCTTCTGGCTTCATCATAAAAGTCCCGGCGGAAGTGCTGGGCAGCAGCAGAGGATGTCTGCGGCTGTCCGTCTGCGGTTGTCCGTCATAATGGACGGAAGTGTCAGGCAGCATGGAGGATGTCTGCACGTATCGTGCAGACATCCCCCGGCTGCCCCCACTAGCCACCAGGGAGATACAAGGTGAGGGGGAGGGAGGGGAGGGAGACACAAGGATGGACAGACAGAGACAATGCTGGGGGGAAGGGGGAGAGAGAGAGAGAGGCAGCATTGGCACATAAAAGGAAATAAAAACAAGAAATGCATTTTTTTATATCAAAATTTTTATTAAATATTAAAAAGCAGGTGTGTTGCCCATATTTAAACAGGGATCAAAATCCCAGTCAGACAATTACATACTTCTATGGTTTAGAAACTATTTCAAGGGTTGCTAAGGGAATATATCTTGAATATATACAAGTTGAACTTTTTTCCTATAGGGTAGTCTTATATTCAGGCTTTTAGTTTTTTTCCTAAAGGAATATCCAAAGTTTGGGGGGTCTTCTTATAATCAGGGTCTTCTTATATTCGAGCAAATACGGTAATAGCTTTACTGATCCTTTCTGGATGAGTGTTTGAAGCATAATTTTTATACTGAATCTCATTCATTTGCCTGCCCAGTTAACCAATTTGTCCAACTTCTCTTGCTATGAAGATTTTTTCAGCTCAGACTGTATTACCCAACTTAATTTTGTGTCATTGCCAAACACTGATACCTAGCTACCTATGCCCACTGGAACATAATTAATAATCAAATTTAAATGAAGCGGATCCAGGGCACATCTTTGATGTTCTCCACTTATCACTTTTGTCTTATCTGAGAACTTCTTATTTACCACCACTCTTTACATTCTATCTTTCAGTCCACACACAAGCTTTTGCCCCTAAGTCGATGTCAGTCAATTTATACAGTACCCTTTTGTGTGGAACGGTATCAAATGTCTTAGGAAAGTTTAAATAGATCACATCCACCAAAGTAAGTCCAAATCTATATTCTTACTAACTTCTTAATAGAATGGAATTAAGTTAGTTTGACAAGACCTGTCTTTCACAAAGTTATATTGGCCCCTGCTTATGATATTCTTGTTCAAGGAAATATCAAGATATATTCCCTTAGCAACCCTTGAAATAGTTTCTAAACCATAGAAGTACGTAATTGTCTGACTGGGATTTTGATCCCTGTTTAAATATGGGCAACACATCTGCTTTTACACCAATCTGTATGGACGATACTTGAAATTAAAGAATCCCTGAAATTCAAAAATAACATGGCCAGGGTCCTGCTTTTCTCTTTTGGTATTTTATGACTTTAAACATATAGCCCTGGGGATTTGTCTACCTTAACACCATTTAATTGTTTTAACACTTTTCATTCTTGCTGTGACTGTTCTTTAAAATTAGCTTTCAGCTTCTTGTACATCAGGCCTTCCCTGGTAAAAAAAAAAAAAGGAAAATAACTTATTTTATTTGTAAAATAAGACCACTGACCATCTCACCCATTTCAAATAACAAGGACCAAACATTATCAGACTTGCATTTTTTGTTATTTAGCAATTTATTTTTAATTCTCCAATTTAGGTACTGTAATTGAAATCCTTTTTGTTGGCATTTTTGTATTTTTCAAATGACTCTGCTGATCCCTCAGTTTTATAATATTTAAATTCTACTTTCTTCCTGTTTATTCCATGGATTGTTCTAGATTTTAATTTGCTGCTTTCTATTTACTTTCAAAGAGTCTAAATATTAGTTTGAAGGTATTCAACTTATCTTCTTTGTTTTTTCCATAAAATAAACTGTCCTAGTCAACGAGATCAAAGGATGTAATTATACTTGCTAAATCCATACCAATTTGTTTTTTTTTAATTAATCTCTGATGATGGTGACTATTACCCCCCCCCCCCCCCCTGCTTGTTGGCTATTACCATGTCCAGACACACATCCTCAATGGTTGGTGTCTGTACTAGTTGAGACGAAAAGTTGTTATTCAACAAGTTCAGAAACATACTGCTTATTAGTTCTTTCATTTTTCATATCTATTTATGGATAATTAAAGTCACCCATAAGTATAGTACTCCCTACTTGAGAAGCCTTTTCTATTTGCATTAATACATGCGGTTCTTCAAGGTCAACAACATTTGGTGGTTTGAAACAAATACCCACTAATATTCTACGTAGCTCTGTCCTCACTGTCACGAATGGGGTCCAGGAGTCATGGGACCCTGAATGCCTGAGTCCAGGCGTTACGTTGCCAATATGGAGGGGCAGGGCCTGATGCAAGGTAACCGCACTCTCCCGGAAGTTTGAGTCCCTAGGTTTGTGAAGCCACATTCCAAGGACCTGTAGCAGATGCTGTATCCAGTATACCAAGGCAGAAACTTAATAAACCTGCATACCTCCTTGCGCAGGCATGGAATAGAACAACTTAAAATAAAAGAGCAGGATGTTGCAGGCTAGACAGGCAGATAGACCAAGTAGAGTGATAGCAGAATAGCAAACTAAGGCTGTACAGAACTGAATATACAGAGTACAGGGCAGAGGAGAGACCAGGACAGAAACAAACATGAGCTGGGCACAGCAGAAACCAAATGAAGGCTAAACAATACAGGGCACATTGCTAAAAACAAAGATATACATAGAGAGCAGAGGCAGACAAGGCACAAACAAAGTGCATCACAACAGAACTTAAAGGCATACACAGGCACACATACAAACAGAGAACAAACAGGGGACAGGGCTATCCTAATAATAAGGAAACATAACAAACATACAGACATGAACTAGCCTAGGACACTGAGATGATAATGCCCACAATTTAGTTCACCTGATGGGCAAAAGATGTTAAACATACCACCAGCGTCAAAGTACCCAACAAAGGGCAAGATCTAGCACCTTCTCTGCCTATTATAACTAAATTGAATAACGAATAACTTGACTAAAGAGACACGCAGGAATTACCTGAAGCAGGATGTAACGGAACTCCCCTTACGCTAGGAAGCGTTCATCAATGGAAGGTTGATGTATTGTCTCCACTCCCAATACAATACGGCTGCCTCCTCTCCCTGAAACTCACCCTGCCACTGGGGATTGAGGCCGATTGCCTCCACTCCTTGTAGGGTACACTGCCGCTGGGGAGAGGGGCCGGATGCCCCTTCTCCCTGCAGCTTACTGGGGTGGAAGGATGACACTTTCTTCCTCCTGGGATGCATCCGCAGCCGCTTCACTGTCATCAATTCACCACACCAGAGCTCGTCGCGGGATATTTCATCGTGGGACATTTCATTGCTAAAGGTGAGTTTTAATGTGTTACAGTTAGAAGATAGAGTTTTAGAATTAGAATTTTAGTATTGGGGTTTAGGGTGGTTAGAATTAGGGTTTAGGGGGTTAGAATTAGTTTTTAGGGTTCGGGGTTAATTTTAGTATTAGGGTTCGGGGGTTACTATTAGGGTTTACTGTGTTAGTATTAGGGTTTAGGGTTTGTATTAGGGTTCGGGGGTAATTTTAGTATTGGGGTTAATTTTAGTATTGGGGTTTTGGGGTTAATTTTAGTATTAGGGTTTGGGGGGGCACTTTGGGGGAATAATTTATTAGGGGGGTATTGTATTTTAACTGGTACGTTTGTAAGGGCTGACAGTTCAGCGCTGAACTGTCAGCTCTTACATAGCCGCGTCCGCGATGAAACAGCCGCGTTATTCTTCATTGCTGACAGTTCAGCGTTCTAACTGCCACGCTGAACTGTCCTAGACCCCTCTCTAAACGGACACCAATATCTCACAGTTCAAATGCAAGAGTCGTAATCATGAATGCTAGGGACTGTCTGATAACATTTGAATCCAATAACTTAATTTTTCACACACCCCTGATCTGACTTTTTGATATCCTTTCTGGTTTTAGAGAAACATTTATATTACTTATTTCAAAGAGCTTCCGCTGCTGCCTTTTCCTTTACTGGGTTACAGTTACACCAAATGTGCAACGTTTCCCCTTTTTGTCGCCCGCACCTTCAACACTGTCCTGAAGCATCACGGAACATTCTGGTGAGTCGGCTGGGTACCATATACATCTGGTTTATCAACTTATATTGCGTTTCTACTAAGTTAAGATACCTAACTGATCTTACTACTCTATTGAATGCTTCTATCATTTCCTTTTTGTGTATCTTGATACCCAGATCGACCTCACATTTAGAAATTGTGTTAAACTGGACTTCTTGCAGGTCAGACCGCAGCAGATCTCTACATCTATTTAATTTTTTTTGTCTGTTTGCCTGCAGAATTATTTGTAGTTTCTCTATTACCTTAGAATCATTATGGTACAGATGCAGGGAACCAAACAACACAATCAGGGCACAGAAGGAGTTTTTCCACACTTGAAAATATTTTTCCTCCCAGGACTTTTACACTTAGACCACTAGAGGCTAAAGAGGAAATGGCCACAAAACCTGGATACAATATACGGGAGCAAGGAAAATGGGATAGAACCGTGACAGAACTATTGGTGTAAGAAGGAGAACTTTGGGTTTTTAGAGCACTGGGCTGATTTTGCTTTGGGGTACAATCACTATAGTCGAGATGGATTGCACCTGAATATAAGGGCGTATTATGTGCATATGACGAGCATGGGTAGACGTCTGGAGGAGATTTTAAACCAGGAAATGGAGGAAGGGGGCACTAAATACTGGGCTAGACAGTATAGAAAGGGAAGGCGACATCCAGTCTCAGTATCAGTCTTGTCTCAGTCTGGTCTTGGCTATCAGTCCGTTCACAGACCGGTTAGGAGGAATTCGAACTGCTAGCTGCAACTAAATACTATCATTTGATGGGCATAACAGAAACATGGAAAGTTAACACAGTTTGTTATTTGATTTTGCCAGTTACATGATATTTAGAAAAAGTTTACTCAAAAGAGCTGGTGGGGGTCTGTCTGTGTAACCAGAACTAATGACTTGTTTGAGGGAAGATATATGTGATGAAAAGACGTGGACACCTTGTGGGTTAAACATTGCCACCGCCCACAAAAAAAGTTAGCAAGTATATGCCACTGTAAAGTTAGATAATGTCACAATGTCATTAGACTTTGATTCTAAGTATTTTGTTATCTATGTGTATTTTTTAAAAATATGCACAGGCCTCCAACTGTCCAATTGTAAGTGGTACAGACCAGATCTATGTCCGAGACATGGAAAAATGAATTCTGTACACGTGCAGAGGACTTTGCATGCACAGTAGGCACCAAAGACAGGCCACCGAAAATATGTATAAAAGTGAATGTTTATTTCAAAGTAATGTAACCCTATTTTTATTGCATCATGCTTTATTTCTACATATAAAGAAAAATACATTTTGGTTGGGAAAAGTGTATGCATTGATGACTTAAATAAAACACAGAGATAGCAAGGAAATGTTGAACATAGATTTTTTTTTATTATTTCCTAACAATGAGCAAATTTAGACAAATTTAAGAACAGTTTATTTCTTTAGATGGCTGGAATGTAATCGCATAGCAAAAGCATGTGCAAAAATATAATCGCTTTGATGCTGGTTTACATCCCCCACTCTGCTGTGTTTCTCAATCCATCATAGCTACCCATGCGCAGCATAAGCATGTTATAACACTAGCACTACAAAAGTGGATGTGTGGTTGCTGCCATCCAGCACTAGTATTTCTATGAGAATATGTTGACAAACTGACAATATTGCAGTGTCTACTTGAATAATATTTTGTACACTGAGGCTGGGAAATATCTTTGGTACAGAATCCCAGTTAAGATGTTGACATTTTTCAGTTTGCAATATATATATATATATATCTTTTTATTTATACATTTTGTTTATGCATAACATTTAGGTCATTGATAGCTTTAAAAATCTGAAATAAACATTTTTAAAATTCCAGAATTTTTTTGTTTGATTTCACATTTTAAAATATAATTCCCACTACTACCCTTGCTATGTCTAAGGAAGATGATAGCCCAAGCAGGCTAATGTACTGGTCAGGGGGTAACGGGGCATTTCCCCTCCATCCCCCTCCCGAGCAAAGCTGGTGCTAATGTTCCCCTAGTGCCTTCCAGGCTGCAAAAATCCTGCTGGGATTGTCTTTTCTCTTCCCTGCTAGCTCAATTGCTCCCATAAAATAGCCCAATTTTCCACAAACATGTAGCCCAACTGCTCCTAAAAGTAGCCCAATAATAATCATGCCAACACAACATAAATGATAAAGGTGACCTTGTGTTTAACAAATATCACTCATATTATTATGAACCATGATTTCATTTTAGTGATTTAACCCCTTAGTGAAAAGACATTTTTACCTTGACTTTCCCTTGGTGACAATGGCTGTTTTGACATTTCTGGGGTGTTTGTGTTTTAGCTGTAATTTTCTACTTTCTCACATACTGTACCCACACAAATTATATGTTGTTTTTATCATCGTAAGAAGGTCATTAGATACCATATGTTCATCAAAAATCATCAAATCATTAAAAAAGACCCCGTCTAAATAGATTCTAAATGTTGTCCCAAGTTCAGAAATATTTATGTTTCCATATTTTTTGGTATTTTTTTGTGAGTTATGGGGCAAAAACCAAAAATAGAGTTGTTGTTTTTTTTCCTATATTGACCTTTTGACCCCAACCGAACCCTAAATGTAACCCTAACCCTAAAATTAACCCCAACTCTAACCCTTATGCTATACCTTAATATATTTTAATTTTTATTTAATTTTAACCCTATTCCTTATGCAAAAAATTATTTAATTTTAACCCTATATTACCAGTTTTAAGCTAATTAAATCTTTTTATTTTTTAACATTGCTATGGTGGTTGCTGCCTCTAGGGGCAGTCAAGCAGCATATTCAGAGTGACGGAAGTGAATTTACTTTCATTTCCGAAGCTCAGACCACAAGCATAGCATAGCCAGCATGCTGCTCCATCAGAATGGCGCCCACGATCTCTCTGTGGGGAGATCGTGGGAGCCCCAGTGAGGAAATTTTGGTGCTGGCTATTGCCTCGACATCGAGGCAACAGACCAGCACCGTTAAAGTGGTTTTCACGATCGTTGAGTTCCTGGCAGGACGTGTCTGACATGTCCATTGTCGCAAAGGGGTTAAACTTCTATCTCATAATGTACATTAAGTCAAAAATTTTATACACAGTTTTTTAACATCTTTTTCAAATATGCTATCAATATTTGAATCTGTAAGCAACACATGGAACGACACATCAAAGTTTATAGTTACTAACAGAAACCAAATGTGTAAAGTTGAAAGGTACCCCTAGATGAAACATAATTACAACCTCTCAACAAGAAACTTAAATGTCCTTCTACAGAGGCCCTAGTTGAGACTATTGAATATTTAGGAGAATTGGGCTCAACATTGTTCTCTGCATGAGCTGCTGTCTGATATAAAATGTTAAATACTATGCAAGAAGTTCAGTAGTGGGGAGAAATATTGTTCCCACCAGTGGCCAGCAATTGTAGAAGTACCCTTCAATTATTCAGAATTATAATGTCAGAATCGCTAGTTGAGCCTTATTCTCCCCAAAATGCAATTGTCTCTATATTGTTCTCTGTAAGAAACACTGTGTGCTATAAAGTATTTAAATACTTTATAACAAGTTCAGGATGGCTGAATGGGGAGAAATATCATTCACACAACGTGGATTATAAATGTTTAAACATTTTCAACAGACCATATTATTCAACAGATTACTGTCAACAAAATTATAATTCTCTATTTAAACTAAATTACGAACCACTAATCAATAAAAGATGACGCAGCTAGATGGAATACACATACTTTCTCTTGGTTTAGCAGAATCAGAATCCTTAAAATGAATGTCCTCCCCTTACTGACCTCATAAACTCCGTAAAAAACACTAATCCCAGTCAAATGAAAGCATATGACTGACAAACAAGGGATTTTTTTTTAAATTAATAATACAGAGTTTTCAGAACTTGACCCTCTCTGAACCCATAATCTACCACTCCCTGCTCTTTATATTATACTGGATAAAATATTCAAGGAAAATAAGTGGTACCCTACAGAAGCAGCAGCTAAAAATAATAGCTGAAATTAAAAGTAAAATCAATGATCATATGCCCCAAATTAAAGAAATTGTAAAAAAAAAAAAAATGGGTACAAGAGCACTAAGAGGTCATAGAAAATAGTAGATAATGGGTCAGCTTATATTATGACATTGAAAATGCGTTTTATCAAAGAAATTCAGGGTATTTGTATTTGGTCAAAAAAACTAAAACAAGGATAGGCATGAAGTTCCTAAAGAAAAATCTAAATCAAGAAGGAATAAGGTTACCCAAGATCAAAAACTATCATGATGTCACCATTATAGCCCAACTGACCAAATGGCATAAACATATATGTTTAAATGGCTTGGCATAAAATATATGCTATCAAATGTTGATTTGAGTTATATATTATGGCTATGAGATAAAAGGAATGAAGTAATTAAAAACAATTTAATCATAGAAAACCTCTGGAATTCTGTAGAGTTTTCTTGAAAAATGGAGGAATTAGATTGTTATTTATGCCTAGCACCTCACTCACAAAATGGTTTTAAAGAGATTTATGTAAATGTGGTCAGTTAGTGGAAGGTGATTTATTATAAAGTTTATAAGTATATATAAATCAGAGGTTATATTTTAAAAGAAACAGATTATACTAACTATACTTAAGAAGATGAAATGCTAAAATTATTTGAAGTGGGCCCTAATATTATTGCCAAATCTAATGCACAAAATAAGTGGTAGAAGGATATAGGTAATGAGATGAATATGAAGAGTTGGTTTAAATTAATATTACAGTTGACAAAGACAATACATTGCCTTAGTCTCATAGAATTGAAGTACAAAATAATATATAGGCATTACTTGTTCCAACAGTGCTCTGACATTTGTTGGTAATGCAAAATGAAAAAGGGAAGTTATGACCATACCTTGTGGAGCTATAATGAGTAGTGTTGAGCGAACCCGAACCGCACTGTTCGGGTTCGTACCGAACATTAGGGTTTTTGGACCCCGGACCGAACACAGACATTCCACTGTATGTTTGTGTTGGAGTTCGGGGTTCGGTGATTTAATAGCGCATTTTGAAAGGCTGCAGGGCAGCCAATCAACAAAAGTTTGACTCGTTTGCCCTTAGAAGCCTTCACAGCCATGGCTACTAATGGCATGGCTGTGATTGGCCAGTGCAGCATGTGACCCGGCCCCTATATATAAGCTGGAGCCACGTACACGCACATCACATGAGCTCTTCTTAGTGTAGGGAGAGGATGCTGCTGCTGTGAGGGACAGATTAAAAAAAATTCTGGTGTTGAATCTGCAAACTACAGCGATTATTCAAAACTACAGCGATTATTCAAATTACAGTGATTATTTTAGTGGGTGCTATACTACATATTTGTACCCTGCCCTGAGCCCAGTGCCACAGAGAGTGCAGTGCACTTGCAACTGCATGCGTGCCAGGCACAGGACTTTAATCCTGTTCTGCTAGCTCAGTGGGCAACATCTAGGCATTTTTAAATACTGCAATTTGTTGGTGTTAAATATTACATTTGCATCCTGTACTTCATATCTGAGAGTCAAATAGAACCGTCAAATACAGTGCTTACAGCGCACTTTGAAAAATTCTAATAGTTTTGGGTGGTAAATATTATATTTGCGTCTTGCGGTGCACTTCATATCTGAGAGTCAAATAGAACAGTCCAATACTGTGGTTACAGTGCACTTTGAAAAATTCTAATTGTTTTGGGTGCTAAATAGTACATTTGCATCTTGCGGTGCACTTCATATCTGAGAGTCAAATAGAACAGTGAAATACTGTGGTTACAGTTCACTTTGAAAAATTCTAATTGTTTTAGGTGGTAAATAGTACATTTGCGTCTTGCGGTGCACTTCATATCTGAGAGTCAAATAGAACAGTGAAATACTGTGGTTACAGTGCACTTTGAAAAATTCTAATTGTTTTGGGTGCTGAATAGTACATTTGAGTCTTGCGATGCACTTCATATCGGAGAGTCAAATAGAACAATGAAATACTGTGGTTACAGTGCACTTTGAAAAATTCTAATAGTTTTGGGTGGTAAATATTATATTTGCGTCTTGCGGTGCACTTCATATCTGAGAGTCAAATAGAACAGTCCAATACTGTGCTTACAGCGCACTTTGAAAAATTCTAATACTTTTGGGTGCTAAATAGTACATTTGCATCTTGCGGTGCACTTCATGTCTGAGAGTCAAATAGAACAGTGAAATACTGTGGTTACAGTGCACTTTGAAAAATTCAAATTGTTTTGGGTGCTGAATAGTACATTTGCGTCTTGCCGTGCACTTCATATCTGAGAGTCAAATAGAACAGTGAAATACTGTGGTTACAGTGCACTTTGAAAAATTTGAATTGTTTTGGGTGCTAAATAGTACATTTGCGTCTTGCGGTGCACTTCATGTCTGAGAGTCAAATAGAACAGTGAAATACTGTGGTTACAGTGCACTTTGAAAAATTCTAATTGTTTTGGGTGCTAAATAGTACATTTGTGTCTTGCGGTGCACTTCATATCTGAGAGTCAAATAGAACAGTGAAATACTGTGGTTACAGCGCACTTTGAAAAATTCTAATTGTTTTGGGTGCTAAATAGTACATTTGTGTCTTGCGGTGCATTTCATATCTGAGAGTCAAATAGAACAGTGAAATACTGTGGTTACAGTGCACTTTGAAAAATTCTAATTGTTTTGGGTGCTAAATAGTACATTTGAGTCTTGCTGTGCACTTATTACCTGAGAGTCAAATAGAACAATGAAATACTGTGGTTACAGTGCACTTTGAAAAATTCTAATTGTTTTGGGTGGTGAATAGTACATTTGCGTCTTGCGGTGCACTTCATATCTGAGAGTCAAATAGAACAGTCCAATACTGTGCTTACAGCGCACTTTGAAAAATTCTAATACTTTTGGGTGCTAAATAGTACATTTGCATCTTGCGGTGCACTTCATGTCTGAGAGTCAAATAGAACAGTGAAATACTGTGGTTACAGTGCACTTTGAAAAATTCAAATTGTTTTGGGTGCTGAATAGTACATTTGAGTCTTGCGGTGCACTTCATATCTGAGAGTCAAATAGAACAATGAAATACTGTGGTTACAGTGCACTTTGAAAAATTCTAATTGTTTTGGGTGGTAAATAGTACATTTGCGTCTTGCCGTGCACTTCATATCTGAGAGTCAAATAGAACAGTGAAATACTGTGGTTACAGTGCACTTTGAAAAATTTGAATTGTTTTGGGTGCTAAATAGTACATTTGCGTCTTGCGGTGCACTTCATGTCTGAGAGTCAAATAGAACAGTGAAATACTGTGGTTACAGTGCACTTTGAAAAATTCTAATTGTTTTGGGTGCTAAATAGTACATTTGTGTCTTGCGGTGCACTTCATATCTGAGAGTCAAATAGAACAGTGAAATACTGTGGTTACAGCGCACTTTGAAAAATTCTAATTGTTTTGGGTGCTAAATAGTACATTTGTGTCTTGCGGTGCATTTCATATCTGAGAGTCAAATAGAACAGTGAAATACTGTGGTTACAGTGCACTTTGAAAAATTCTAATTGTTTTGGGTGCTAAATAGTACGTTTGAGTCTTGCTGTGCACTTATTACCTGAGAGTCAAATAGAACAATGAAATACTGTGGTTACAGTGCACTTTGAAAAATTCTAATTGTTTTGGGTGCTAAATAGTACATTTGCGTTTTGCGGTGCACTTCATATCTGGGAGTCAAATAGAACAGTCCAATACTGTGCTTACAGCGCACTTTGAAAAATTCTAATTGTTTTGGGTGCTAAATAGTACATTTACGTCTTGCGGTGCATTTCTTGCAGTCCAATAAACAAAAAAACAAAACAAAAAATTAAAAATTGTTGACTATTGGCGGTTACATTGTCGCCTGACATAAACCATCTGTTACTTTGGTGGGTGACCGCAAAGAATGAGGAGAGCGTCAAATAAGGGACGTGGCCCTGGCCGTGGTGCTGCTGGTGTTGGTGTAGCTCCTGTTTCAAGTTGGGGATGTGGTCGATCTGTGCCAGCTACACGCACAGTTAATTTACAAGGCTACTCACTTTTTAGAAAGGACAGAGTAAATAGAAAAGGGAGAGGGATTTGTCTATATGTAAATCCTAAACTAAAGCCCAGTATTAAAGAAGGTGTGCATGACGTAACTGGAACTGATGTGGAGACACTGTGGGTGGAGTTTAGCTTAGACGCTACACATTACTTGTAGGTGTATGCTACAAGCCACCAAATATTAGCATTGATGGAGAAGATCAGCTTTTATTACAAATTGAAAAGGCTGCAAATCTGAATGAAGTTCTAATCATGGGAGATTTTAATTACCCAGATATAGATTGGAATTGTGGCAGAACTAGTTCAGCTAAGGGCAGCAAGTTTCTGAACCTGCTTAATAACACATTTATGGCACAATTAGGTGCCTAGTACGCGACAGAACCTTCAGCGTTATTTGGTAGGCCCGAATGCCGCTCTTAGAATGGTGAGGCCAGAACAAGTACAGGCGATAGTAGATTAGGTGGCTGACAGTGCCTCCAGTTCCTTCACATTGTCTCCCACCCGGTCCCCTGCTGAAAGCTCAGAGTTGACACCTGCAGCCCATGGCCATCTGTCTTTCCCCTCACCCCCTTGCAAATCAGCCAAGAAGTCTGAGCCACAAGTCATGCAGCAGTCTCTTTTGCTTTTTGATGACTCTGCTTGCGGGGTCATCAAACCTAGCCTTGCTCCAGAAGTGGAAGAGATTGAGTGCACTGATGCACAACCACTTATGTGTCAGGATGTGGACATGCGAGGACCACCGCAGCCGTCTCTGATGATGACAAAATACAGGTGCCAACTGCTGTGGCTTTCGGCAGTGTGCAGACCAGCTAGGAGGGCAGGGTTGAGGATCGTGTGGAAGATGATGTGGAGGATGATGAGGTCCTAGACCCCACATGGAATCAAGGTCCTGCAAGTGACGTGTCCAGTTTGGAGAAAGAGGAGAGCAGGGTGCAAAACCGTAGCGGCCATCCCTTAGACAGTACGCCTGCTACTGCCCACCACACCCAAAGGCCGAGCACACCAAAGCCAGCTCCAAGGAGTTCCCTGGCGTGGCAGTTCTTTAGACAATGTGCTGACGACAAGACACGAGTGGTTTGCAGGCTGTGCAATCAGAACCTGAAGCGAGGCATAAACATGCTAAACCTGAGCACAACCTGCATGACCAGGCATCTACATGCAAAGCACGAGCTGCAGTGGAGTAAGCAGCTCAAAACCCAAGAAAGGTCTCAGGCTCCTCCTGCTTCCTCTTCTGCTGCTGTCTTGGCCTCTTCCTCCAGCTCTGGAGTCACAGTGGCATTTGCCACCGAGCAAATAGAGGAAGTGGCAGCAGCGCCACAACGTTCGCCACCGTCCCCAAGCATCTCCACACTGTCCCATGGAAATGTTCAGCTGTCCATCTCCCAAACACTGGAGAGAAAGAGGAAGTATGGCCCTACCCACCCGCGAACACTGGCCTTGAATACCAGCATTTCCAAATTTCTGGCCTTTGAAATGCTGTCATTCCGTCTGTTGAAGATGGACAGTTTTAAAAACCTGATGGTGGTGGCTGTCCCACAGTACTTGGTTCCCAGCCGCCCCTACTTTTTCCGGCGAGCCATCCCTTCCCAGCACAGGCAATTGGTGGACAAAATCAGGTGTGCACTGCGCAACGCCATCTGTGGCAAGGTCCACATAACCACAAATACCAGTAAGCACGGGCAGGGACGCTATATCTCCCTAACTGCACACTGGGCAAATGTAGTGTCGGCTGGGCCTGAGGCAGATAGCAGTTTGGTGCATGTCCTTCAGCCAGCGAAGATTGGAGGGCATTTCTCTTTGCCTCCTGTTGCCTCCTCCTCCAACTCAGCTTCTTCCTTCTCCTCTACCACCTCCTTATCCGGTCAGCGTAACACCTTCACCACCAACTTCAGCACAGCCAGGGGGAAACGACAGCAGGCTCTTTTGGGGCAAAAAACCCACAGCGCGCAGGTGCTGTGGACAGACATTGAACAACAGATCAATGAGTGGTTGTTGCCACTGAGCCTCAAGCCCGGCCTGGTGGTGTGCGATAATGGGCAAAATTTCGTAGCAGCTCTGGGCCTAGCCAGTTTGACGCACATCCCTTGCCTGGTGCATGTGCTGAATTTGGTGGTGCAGAAATTTCCAAAAAACTACCCAGATATATCAGAGCTGCTGCAGAAAGTGCGGGCCGTCTGTGCGCACTTTAGGCGTTCTCACCCTGCTGCTGCTCGCCTGTCTGCGCTGCAGCGTAACTTAGGCCTTCCCACTCACCGCCTCATATGCGACGTGCCCACAAGGTGGAACTCCACCTTGCACATGCTGGAGTGATTGTGCGAGCAGCAGCAGGCGAGCTGCAGTGGTGTATCAGCTGCAGCACGCGCGGGTCAGTCGCTCTGCGAAACACTACTTCACCACCAATGAGTGGGCCTCCATGCGAGACCTGTGTGCCATTTTGCACTGTTTCGAGTACTCCACCAACATGGCCAGTGCCAATAACGCCGTTCTCAGCCTTACTATCCTGCTTGTATGTCTCCTTGAAAAAAATGCTTAGGGCGATGATGGAAGAGGATGTGGCACAGGAGGAAAAGGAGGAGGAAGAAGAGGGGTCATTTCCACAGTTATCAGGCCAGTTATTCACAAGTGGCTTGGAGGTTGGGTTCCTGCACTAGCATAGGCCAGGTACACAACTGTCAAGCCAGGACACAGTTTTGGAGGAGGATGATGATGAGGAACCGTGTTCACAGCAGGGTGGCACCCAACGCAGCTCGTGGGCATCACTGCAGCGTGGCTGGGGGGATAAGCAGGACACAGATGATACACCTCCCACAGAGAACAGCTTGTCCTTGCCTCTGGGCAGCGTGGCACACATGAGCGACTATATGCTGCAGTGCCTGCACAACGACTGTCGAGTTGCCCACATTCTAACTTGTGCTGATTACTGGGTGGCCACCCTGCTGGATCCCCGTTACAAGGACAACGTGCCGTCCTTAATTCCATCACTGCAATGTGATCATAAGATGCACGACTACAAGCACACGCTGGTAGACGCGCTGCTTTTCAGTTTATTATATGCTGTGTACTCTTTTTTGTGGATTGAGAGTGTGTAAACCCCTAGCTTAGGTTTTACTTGTCTGTTGCTATTCCGCTTTCTCAACTAATCATATGTAACTAACCAGATGTACTAACCATCTTAAAGGTTATATAAAAATCATATATCGCTGATACCTGGTTCCTGCTAAAGTCCCTAAAATATACCCAGGCTCGGCAGCAATCTAGAAAGTGTATAATTAATTGTGCAGGTTATTTAAGAAGGAGTAAGTAGTGTACACTACTTATTAATGTCTTACAAACAAGAAGTCCAAGTGCTTTGCTCAGTTTCCTGTTTATGTACATTTGTAATATGCATTAAAAAAAATCACGTCAGCTGTTGGTTTAAATTTATAACAACATATGTTGTTATGAGACCTGTATCGACAAATGTGTAACACACTTTCCAGCATGTGTGTTTTTGCATCTTGTTTCTAAATTTATTTTTAATTAGGTTCATTTGTGAGAATTTATTTTCAACTGCTGCATTACTAATTGATAAAAAGCTGTGTCCACTTGCTGCGTCCATAAACTTAGCCACATTCACCCAAAAATGTTCAACGTCGATATCCTCAATATTAGGCCAAGATAGCAAGTTAACCTTATTCCACTTCTGTTCCAGATGTGCAATATTTATCCTGTACAGATACAAAAAGTATAATTTTGATAGCTGTAGTTTCTGTCTTCCAACAGACGGGCTAAGTTCAGCTTCTGTTAATTATCCCATACATCACATTTCAGTAATTCAAACAAATAGTTTCTACACTGTCATTTAACATCTTCTTCCGGTGTGCTGTAAATGTTGGATTCACTGATATAAATAATTAGTTTACCATTGAAAGACTATATCGCAGCTTATGGGTGCTGAACTGAGTGTGTGTGCAATTTGAAACCTGAATAGAAAAACTATAAAGATGTTGCACAATAAATAAATTATATGAACTTATCAGAATTTGAAACTTGTGGCAAAATCCGAAAAATGTTTTGGATAACGGATTTCTGGATAAGGGATACTCAACCTGTACATCCAGTATTTGCTGAAAGATTATTTAAGCTGTATTTTTTTTTTATTTTAATGAGAGTATTTATGTATTTGTGGGCAAGACTCTGTGGCCATATTTATTAAATAAAGCTATTTTTACAATACAATATTGTATTGTTCGATTTTTAGTGCCATCTCTTTTTAACTTTTTATTCTGTCATTATAGTAGTGTACATCATATTGATTTCTGATTTGAAAAGTCTCTTCCTGTGTGTACCTGTATATATTTTATTGGGTTTGTATTTAATTAGTTATTTTTTGGGGGGACTGAAGGTGGTGATATGTGCAAAATCAGTGCTGTGCTTTAGTATTTTTTCTAAAGGGATGGTAGTACACAGTAGCAATACTTATTACAGGTAGCAATAGTGCCTTTTATGTTAATTTACTATCATTTTATAATTTGTCTCTATCCCCTTTTCAACTAATTACTTTCAATATATATTCATATGTGTATTTTTAACAGTGAGTATACAGGGAGTGCAGAATGATTAGGCAAATTAGTATTTTGACCAAATCATCCTCTTTATGCATGTTGTCTTACTCCAAGCTGTATAGGCTCGAAAGCCTACTACCAATTAAGCATATTAGGTGATGTGCATCTCTGTAATGAGAAGGGGTGTGGTCTAATGACATCAACACCCTATATCAGGTGTGCATAATTATTAGGCAACTTCCTTTCCTTTGGCAAAATGGGTCAAAAGAAGGACTTGACAGGCTCAGAAAAGTCAAAAATAGTGAGATATCTTTCAGAGGGATGCAGCACTCTTAAAATTGCAAAGCTTCTGAAGCGTGATCATCGAACAATCAAGCTTTTCATTCAAAATAGTCAACAGGGTCGCAAGAAGCGTGTGGAAAAACCAAGGCGCAAAATAACTGCCCATGAACTGAGAAAAGTCAAGCGTGCAGCTACCACGATGCCACTTGCCACCAGTTTGGCCATATTTCAGAGCTGCAACATCACTGGAGTGCCCAAAAGCACAAGGTGTGCAATACTCAGAGACATGGCCAAGGTAAGAAAGGCTGAAAGACGACCACCACTGAACAAGACACACAAGCTGAAACGTCAAGACTGGGCCAAGAAATATCTCAAGACTGATTTTTCTAAGGTTTTATAGACTGATGAAATGAGAGTGAGTCTTGATGGGCCAGATGGATGGGCCCGTGGCTGGATTGGTAAAGGGCAGAGAGCTCCAGTCCGACTCAGACGCCAGCAAGGTGGAGGTGGAGTACTGGTTTGGGCTGGTATCATCAAAGATGAGCTTGTGGGGCCTTTTCGGGTTGAGGATGGAGTCAAGCTCAACTCCCAGTCCTACTGCCAGTTCCTGGAAGACACCTTCTTCAAGCAGTGGTACAGGAAGAAGTCTGCATCCTTCAAGAAAAACATGATTTTCATGCAGGACAATGCTCCATCACACGCGTCCAAGTACTCCACAGCGTGGCTGGCAAGAAAGGGTATAAAAGAAGAAAATCTAATGACATGGCCTCCTTGTTCACCTGATCTGAACCCCATTGAGAACATGTGGTCCATCATCAAATGTGAGATTTACAAGGAGGGAAAACAGTACACCTCTCTGAACAGTGTCTGGGAGGCTGTGGTTGCTGCTGCACGCAATGTTGATGGTGAACAGATCAAAACACTGACAGAATCCATGGATGGCAGGCTTTTGAGTGTCCTTGCAAAGAAAGGTGGCTATATTGGTCACTGATTTGTTTTTGTTTTGTTTTTGAATGTCAGAAATGTATATTTGTGAATGTTGAGATGTTATATTGGTTTCACTGGTAAAAATAAATAATTGAAATGGGTATTTATTTGTTTTTTGTTAAGTTGCCTAATAATTATGCACAGTAATAGTCACCTGCACACACAGATATCCCCCTAAAATAGCTAAAACTAAAAACAAACTAAAAACTACTTCCAAAAATATTCAGCTTTGATATTAATGAGTTTTTTGGGTTAATTGAGAACATGGTTGTTGTTCAATAATAAAATTAATCCTCAAAAATACAACTTGCCTAATAATTCTGCACTCCCTGTATTTAATTATCAATTATGTCTGTACATAATCATAGGGATTTTTTCATTGGTGGATTTATTGCTCCTGATGTTGTCTATTTGCCTACTAAAGTCTACAAATAGTTGTTAAGCCCTGTCACTTTTGATCCTTAGCCTTATTTCATGTTCAGACCCATTACTGAAGAACTATTGATATACATGTCTAACAATTTGACATTATGTTCCCACCATTTCATATTGTCAGTACTTGGGTACATGCAAACAGTGGCAATGTGCGGGAATCATTATATTATGCTAACTGACCATAGTTATTCTGTACCCAGCGTCAATGACCTTATATTACACTGTGTAGTGCATGGTTTTGCTTCTTTTTTTCCCCCATTATTGAAATATAATAGGATTAAGAATGTATGTAGGAAATATACAGGTGTTTGATTAATAAGTAATTTATATAATGAATATTTAGTTTTCTGTACATTCTTTGGAATATATAAATGCATTTATTACTTACATACTTTAGGTTAAGAAAAAAAAGAAAAGAGAATACATGAACATTATTATAATTAAACATTGTGTGTTTGGAAGTTAGGTAGAAGTCTTTAACAAGCAATGAGTTAATTCAGAGCCCCCTTTGTCAGCAACAGAAAAAAAAAAACACTATAACTTCCATAACACAATTATTTAGAACTAGGGGAATCCTCACAATCTTTATGACTAATGTTTCCCCAAGTTATATACATACAATAAATATTCTTCCTTTAATGAGACAGAGAAAGAGAGAAAGAAAGAGAGAGAGAGAGAGAGAGAGAGAGAAAGAGTGAGTGAGTGAGTGAGTGAGAGTGAGAGTGAGAGAGAGAGAGAGAGAGAGAGAGAAAGAGTGAGTGAGTGAGTGAGTGAGAGTGAGTGAGTGAGTGAGAGTGAGAGAGAGTGAGAGAGAGATTAACCAACACAGAGTCTGTATGTGTAGACCTGTAGGCAGATGAACCTACAGGTGCTAGTAAGTTATTCAGTTATTGCTACCTTTGGCTACAGAGGTGTTCTAGCGAGCACAAACAATCTGGGTTCGAAAGAGGGATATGGCAGCTCTGCAGTGAAGGAGTTGAAGTGTAAGAACATATTACAGCATCTTTAATAAATGCAGCATTCTAGATTTTGTAAGCCAGTATTTTGATTCAGAACCTGACCACTACCTCAGCCCGGTTCTCTATTTTTACAGGGAGCAACATGGTATCTATGACATCAACTGCTACTAGAAATTTCCACCTTACTGAAAGGGGTGGGGTTCTCTGCTAGAAAAGGAAATACTCTGCTTTATTTTAGGTATGTCAGATCTCTTTGATCATATTTAGTGAGTAATTAGTCATTGGCTTTACTCTCTTTGCATGTGATGTTTGGCGAGAGAAACCATATTCCTCATAGTGATTAGTGGCAACGTGGGATTATTCAGCTGATTCTCATGTTGATTTACTGGCGGCACCCTCCTTCTTGGCCATGAACCTATTATTTCCAGTGAATGTCCAGGTGATAGGTAAAGTATTCTGACTTCAAAGAAACAGAAGGGTGCCTATATTTTAACTAGGCCCTGGTTCACTTTTCAGCTGTTCCTGCCTTTACTGTGAGAAGAGAAGAAGAAATAAACAAATAAATAAATTAGGCAAATTACAAGCTTTTCAGGACAAAAATAATGTGCAGGTGAGACTGACAAGCAGGGCCGGACTGAGAACAAAAAACAGCCCTGGAAATATTTGTATACCAGCCCCATAGCACTGCGTCAATAGATTGTTGTTTAGAAAAGGGAAAAACATGCATTTTTAAGCACATTTGAAGGGTGTATCAGTTATAGATAAGACTGATATATACATCTGCACAGGGCAATACACAAGGTTACATGCATTGCCCTGTGCATGGGGTATATACCAGGGCAGTGTGTGAGATATAACTTTGTGTACATACTGGAGCATATACTGCCTTGTGAAGGGGTATATACCAGTGCACGAGATATAACCTTGCTTACATGCTGGGTGTAAATATAGACTTATCTTAGCATCCAAACTGCACTGACATGGCATGCCCCAACACCCAGGACTTGCCCCAGCACCCCGATTGATCTCATAGCACTTGCCCCAGCATCCAGAATTTGACCCAGCACTGATATTGCACTCACAGGACTTGCCCTAGTACCCTGGAGGAAATACCCTAGCACGCAGATGCACTCCCAATCAATGGTGTATGCAGGATAGAAAGGGTGCCAGATATTACATAGTTTGCCCTGCATATTTTGCCGTCATTGGCTGATCCTGCCCTCAGCAACAAATACAGTGTCTCACACTCAATAGAGCTGTCAAGAGTGAGTCCCCTGTTCTTTTTATTGCAGGGAAGCACTGTGATATACCCATTTATTACACTCTTCCGCTCACTCACACATACTGCCACTCACACACATACACTGCCACTCACACACACACACTGCCACTCACTCTGATATTCACTCACGTATGTATTTTCACCCCCCACCCCTGTCATTTCTTTCCCTTTGTATTTTCTCCCCCACCCCGGTCATGTTTCCCCCGTATGTATTTTCTCCCCCACCCGTCATCTCTTCCCCCTGTATTTTCTCCCCTACCTGTCCCTGTCATCTCTTTCCCCCGGTATGTATATTTTTCTCCCCCCACCCCTGTCATCTCTTCCTTCCCCTGTATGTATATTTTTCTTCCCCCACACCAGTCATCTCTTCCTTCCCCGTATGTATATTTTTCTTGCCCCACCCCTGTCATCTCTTCCTTCTGCTGTATGTATATTTTTCTCCCCCCACCCCTGTCATCTCTTCCTTCCCCTGTATGTATAATTTTTCCCCCCACCCCTGTCATCTCTTCCCCGCTGTATGTATATTTTCTACCCCCACCCATGTCATCTCTTACCCCCTGTATGTATATTTTTCTCCCCCACCCGTCATCTCTTACCCCCTGATATATATATTTTTCTTCCCCCAGCCCTGTCATCTCTTACCCCCTGCATATATATTTTTCTTCCCCATTCCGGTCATCTCTTACCCCATGTATATATATTTTTCTTCCCGCACCCCTGTCATCAATTTTCCTTTCGGCTCTATGTATTTTTTTCCCATTTTATTTTATCCCCTTTCCTCTTCTCCCTAAACTCCCAACCACCCGTTATATCTTCTTACCTTCTATCTCATGCATCACAGGCTGTGAACGCATGTGAAGCATGGTGCTCTGGCCGCAGCGTCTTACAGCACCTGCGGCCGAACGCCTTAAAGCGGCCGCGGCCGAATGCTTTAAAGTGGCTGCATACTTAAAGCGGCCCCAAGGCCGGCGGCCTACCGGGAAATTTCCCGGTATCCCAGTAGGCCAGTCCGGCCCTGCTGACAAGGTTTAAAAGAAGGTCAGTTATGACAAGGTTAGAAAAGAATAACAGAAATGGAATTGGTAGAAGTGTGAGGAATATTAAAAAGTTAATTAAATCCAGTAGCATCCCTTCCAAGTTTCCCTATCTAGGACGCACAGTACCTATATTGCATTCAAATCCCTCTTTCCTTCTTTATCCTCCCTCTGTTCTGAGAGCTCAGAGCAATACAACTCTCTTAAATTGTGTTTAAACTGCAGTAAATGTGTTTTTATATTAAACAAAATACTTTATTCTTATTCTGAATACAACGTGGTGACCATCATTTTAAGATTGTAGACTTTCGGACTCTGTAAACTGTAACATGGTATGTCCTGTGTAATCTATTTACCCAAGATATCCATAAAAGCAAAAATAACCATAATTTATATTATCTCTTGTAACAGAAACATTTAGAACATGAATATATCTGTTTCTAAGATACACCCAGTATCATCCTATAACTCTGCTGACATTGTACTACAATATTGTTTGGAGTTTTTTGGGGGTATAATAAGGAAATAGTATCTTACACTGCTATTTAGACGCATATGATGTTTGTCCCGTATTCCACAGTGCTGGCACTGCTGTCGCCCCCCTGGGCTGAGCGTTCAGGAGATGAGGGAAAAATCTGAGGAGCTGAGGACATGGGAGACGTAGGGGGGCTTGGTGTTGCACACAGAGCTGGAAACAAAAAATTAAAATGAGATGGTGCAGCGGACAGGAAGCAGTTTACGTGTGTCTGTATGAAGAAAAAGGAGACAATGATACAGCATCTTATCCTATTCACATACTTTTCCAATAAGATGTCAAAATGGCTGATAGTGGGGAAAAGTTCAATATTAATGTCTTTTGTGAAGCATGCAGTTTCTTTCTTCTTTGGTTATATTCTGTTTTAATAAGGTATTATGTTGTTCTAGTGGAATTGTAATTTTAAAACATTTAAATACTAAAGATATATTGTAATACTTTGGCATGCAAAGATACATATTTTGCACGAGAGTAGGGATCCAAATATCTCTTCCTTTTAAAATGAATTCCTCTTAGCAAAGCAAAACAATGCCACCCTTGTTACCAAACTACATATATTTGTAATTGACTTAAAACAATGGATTCAAAATATTGTATACATCGTGGAGCAACAAGGTCACTACCAAGTCACTACTAATACTTGTCTGACCCTTTTCATTGCAATGCTTTGAAGACCTTTTTAATAGTGAATGGTTAACATCATGGAACTTTAATAATGAATTTCCTTTTCTTGATGCCTCTTTAGTCAGTATATGATTAGCTAACCTTAGAAAACACATTGTTGTCGTTTTTGTCATGTATTTATCCAAACTGAAAGTATTTCAGCTATGTTATGAACTACAAACTCAAGCATTTGAAGTATATTGAAGAGAAAATTACAACTAAACTCAGCGCAGCTGATACCCAAAGAATCCATGTCAGTCATAAAAGGAAAGCTAATTTGGGGTGCATAGAAACATGTCAAGAGTCAGAGCACAGAACAACATTTGAATATAGATGATTATAGAAGCTGGTTTAATAAGGTCACATGTCTATGACATATTAATAATCCTAAGCAGTGACCTTCCAATCCAAAGGCTACTTTGCAACAAGTCTTAGCAACCTGCCGTTGTTTCACTTTGGCTATATTACTACTTCCAAATGCTGCAAAAAGCTTTTAACTAGCACTCTAAAATATAGTAAATTTACAGTCTATTACTGAGGCAGACTATGTGATATATCAGCATAAACAATGTTTTTATCTGAATAAGCTCTGGGAACTGTTAATTATGACAGTTGCATCAGATGTTTAGTGGTCAGTAGCTTTGAATGTTAGTGAATCACATGTATGATTTTAAGTCTAGAAATACAGTCCATCCTCTCAAGCTGCCTTACCAGATAGAAGACGCCCACGGCGTGATGCTTCTGCTGCCAGTGTGCAAGACAGCTCTATCCGCTTCTCTTGCTCCTGAAGCTGAGATTCAGGATCAGGGGGTAACTCCAGCTCAGAATCACTCAGAGGAAACACATTCTGCAGACTTTAAGTACACAAAATAATTAGTGTTGTGAGATATGCAAGTATTAAAAAACAAATAATGTATCCACTTTACTCCGTTTATTAAAATTATTTGCATCAAAATGTTCTAAAATCTTAATTACTATACCTACTTGTTCATATATCTTTATAACTAAATATGCATTTCACCAATTTATCAAAATAGGGTTTTGTGAGATTACTTTAGCATGTTACATTGAAGCCAACTTACAGTACGTGTACACTCTGGGTCTGTGACATTGTTGCAACCTCATCTGAACGTTCTGCAAATGGACATCAGTTGGAGTAAGATCTGGCCTATCTCAGACTCTGGAGAATTGGTCAGCCCAGCACACCAGATTTGAGACATCCAGACTGAACTCACCATCAATTAGTTGCGCTAGGATGGAAGATTTTACAGAGGTGCATTCCATTGCATATTCCAGGGTCTTCTGTGATGGTGCTCCTTTGGGAATGTGCACCTTTCGTTGCAAACTCTTTTGGATAATGGTGATTGTGGATTTATAGACTGAGAGGAGGAAGTCCCCATCCGACTGTAGGCACGGTCATGTTGGAAAGGCTATCCAGTCAACTGACGACAGATGCCTGTGGCAGCTCTGATAGCACATTCATTGTGCAAGAAAATACAGGGTCAGCATGTGCCTCCATGTTGTGAGGCTTCAGAGGCTCTGGTCATGTGGCTATGCTAGTATCAGGGGCATACCTAACTTATTTTACACTCTTTGGATGATGTGATCTTTGCCAGGGACAGACACAAGTTTCTACATGGATATAATGTGGAGTTGGTGTCCTAGGAAGGTGTCATGGAACATCGTGACTTGGAACTATATTGTGTGACCTTCTCTCCCAAAGGAGCTATCTTCACTCCCGTTATGCCACACCGCTTGTACCAAGCCGGATGCTTAGTCCTGGGTTGCTCAACACCTAACATTCAAAGTCCCCGTCAATCCCAGAGCCATTGATCGCATGGGGATTGGTCACTCATTTAAAGGGACTATGTCGCTCGTCAGCAGTGAGCAAGGAAAAGAAACACATATTTGGATGAGCAGACGACCAGTGAAAAATATATAAAAAATAAAAAACAAGTGAATATTGGATATGTCCACTGAAGACCGGCAGCTACAAACAGACAACCTACAGCTGTGCGATTGAAGAGCAAAAAAACAGGGGGGTATTTGCAGCGCTCTGTGAATAGACCCTAAATAAAAAACAGTAGTGTAAATGCCCTTATGGTGACTTGTATCAGTATACAGAGAATACTGTGACAGTGTAACAAATAATGTTAATTTTGTGAATAATATAAAGTGATAAACGATGCAAGATGCACCAGTGTACTAATAACACACATAAGAAACAATAATGTAAATACTTGACAGAAGAACACTTCTTGTGTGCTGCTTGCACCTGCAAAATACAAAATAGCAATGCCTAGTGCAATATGTATATAACAGTAATAATAATTAGAATACAGTGTGAGGAACAAAATCTTGATAGAACACTCATAAACACAGCTCCGATAACCAAGGAGAGTGGAACAGTATGGTATACTTGCCACCACTTAGCGATTCTGGCGATGAAATTGTGTAAGCCTAGCTGTAGTGGAAGTAATTTATTTCTCCAATAGATGTAAAATCAGGTTAAAATCCAAAGGTGCATGAATCTTGAAGGTAATCCATGTGTGCAATAAATAAGTAGCATAAAACATAAGCTGTGACGCACAGTCCATTTGCGTTTCAGCAACCTAGCGCTTCGGTGCTGCACAGGACTTCCGGGTATACAGTGGCTCACGGACCTCAAAAGACACCCAACGCGTTTCGTTCGGAAAATAACTTTATCAGGGGAATGGTTAAGCTTCATCATCTCTGCCAATGGTCGGAGGTTTGTCTATCCTTAGACCTCTAGGGATGATTTTATGTGCAATATGTTTTTCTATCAATTCTAAGTCTAACCATTTTTTGTGTCTGAAATCATAAGTTTTTTTAGATCCCAGAAAAGATCCTTGATTTTCTGACTGTCACGAAGTGAATTCTGACAGCCTGCCTGACTGGGGATCTTGGAGGGGCCTGAGGGCCAAACACCTCCCTGTAGATTATGGACCCTGAATTATGTACCCTAACTCTATACGTTAAAATTGTTAGTTAGTTATATTCTGTTAGTGTATTGGTTTATGTGTAACGTTTAATTCTGTGAGTAGACCACTCTGAAGGTTTATAATGTGACAGTGACTCCAATATTTTACTCCAACATCCATTGTTCTGTATTAACTGGATTAACTGGTAAACTGATTATGTTGTGTACATTACTGTGTGTATTGTAATTAGGTCTACTCACTCTATGTTAATTCCTATTTGGTTTGCAGTCTGAATGTCTAATGTTTTCCTAGCCCCAGTTAGTTGGAGAACTATGTTTAGTTCCATCCCCCCCCCCCCCTCCCATTGTATACTAATGTCTGTGATGTCATGTGTATGTCTTTTTATAAGTCTGTGTTGTTACACAAATAAAAGGAGTTGTTCAATCTTGCTGTACCTAACTGCTAGTAGTCTCCTGTCTGCTATTTGGGTACAAAGAGCAAGGGTCCAGGAAAGACTTGCTGGGTGAATGCTGAGCTTTAATTGGGGGCTAAGGAGGTGATTTCCCACAACGGACAGGGGGTCTACTTCGTCCTGTAGACGGTCCGTTACACTGACTATTATTATCTTCCTTCTCGCCATCATCTTGGATGGAGATGGAATCCCAATCAAAATTCCTTTTTGAAATCCTATCAAAGATATTGTTTTTCGTACTGGTAGCCATAACTAGTGCTCTAAATCCAAGTGAGGTGAAAGCAAACATGAAGTGAAAAAATTATTTGGATGAGCAAATATGCAAATACGCACATACATAGAGAACCCACCGGGCCATCCAATCATTTCAAGCATAGACTCTATGACCTGCAATCTATCTCATTATGTGCATACTTTTCTACAGAGGAAGTATTCCTTCCTACATAAAAGATAGCACGGATATAATTAATTCTCTAAATAAGATCACATGGGACTCCAGGTATTTTTTGGTCGCCGTGGACGTCTCCGCTCTATACACTTCAATAGTGCAGTCCACTTTTTTGATCGACTCCATAGGGTTTATTCTAAAATACAATTTTTTTTATTTTGAGGGAGACTTCTACCTGCGAAAATGTGGAACAGCCATGGGGACCAGGTTTCCACCAAGCTACGCCAACCTTTACATGGGCATGTGGGAGACACAACCCTCACAGTGCAAACCTGGTCACCTGGAGACGATACATAGACAACATTATTTTCATTTGGAAAGGATCAGAGGTAGACCTAGAGATCTTTGAAATTTATCGCAACAATAACGATTGGAATCTCAAATTCACTCACACATAGCAGAGAAACCATAGATATTTTGGATCTCAATTTTAAGTAGAGGACAACACCCTGAAATCCAAAACTTTTTTCAAAAAAGCCCATACAGTAACAATTATATAGACAAAAAAACTGTCATCATCCAAACTGGCTTAGAAATATACCATAAGGCCAGATTAGAAGAATAAGAAGAAACTGTAGTGAGATAGGAACTTTCAAAGAACAAACTAAAGTGTTGAAATATAGGTTTATCCAGAAAAATTACAACATAGAACACGTAGAGGGAGCCATAAAAGAAATCGAGAACATAAAGAGAGAACATATCCTGAAACCCAGGATTAAAAATAAGTCAACTACTAGGGACTTCCGCACTTCATTTGTCTCAGAGTACAATGTAGCAGCTCCCCAGATCAGAAAGATTTTAAACAGACATTGGAACGTGGTCCTAGGAGATGAGGTTTTTGTACCTACTATTTCCAGTAGACCTTCTATTATTTTTAAAAGAGCCCCAAATCTAAAAACAGAACTGGCCCCTAGTGTGATAAAACCAGTCTTGAGGCAGGATGGTTCCAGCTGGCTCAGGGATATCAAAGTCAATGGTTTCTTTAAATGTGGAAACTGTAAAGCCTGTTCACATCAAATCAGGAAAATAACCAAATTTAAATCCACCAGCACCGGGAGAACTTGTAAAATCAAAAGTTTTATAAATTGCAACAGCACACATGTAATATATCTAGTGGAATGTGGATGTGGTTCACAATACATCGGTCAAACAAAGAGACCCTTAAAGGTTCGAATCTTGGAGCATATGGGTCTGATGGGAAAAGAATGCGACAAGTTCAAATACAGTCTGCCTAACCATTGCCATGACTGCCCTAAAGGGAAATTAGAAGATATCACATTTATGGAAATAGAGGCAATACCCACAACTTGGAGAAGGGGAGATAGATCCAAGTGGCTTCTACAGAGAGAGGCATACTGGATATATAGACTCCAGGCATTGAACGCTAAGGGCATAAATCTAGATTTTGAATTAAAAGCTTTTCTCTAATTGTTTGTCTATTAGTCAGAATGGCTGCTAACGCACTTTTCTAACCAGTATATTTTCTCCCTTGTGACACACACCTTGCCCTCCGTGTCACCTATTTATTTAACAGTATTGTTCTCCAAAAATGGTATAATATATAGGTGTCCCTTTTTTTAGTGATGTATTTTGTATATTTTGATATATATATATTGTATTTACTGATATTTTTGTACTGTATAACATTTTTAGATATATTTAGGATGCATTTGTGATCCCTTTTACACATGAATGTCCTACACACAGGACGTAAGTGCTTTCATATGCCGAACCTGGTATACGAATTGCAGTTTTAAGAGACCTGTTTCGGTTATACGAACTTATGTGAAAGCCGAAAACAAGCGCTTCATACGAAATCGCTTCTATACGAATTTGGAATTTCGGCTTACAGAGACAAATGTGGTGTACACGAACTGTGAAAGCCAAAAAGACATCTATTTATACAGCATCATGTTAATTGAACTCTGAAAATTTTGAATAAAGCAGTCAATACGAACTGAAGGAGGAGTATATAACTACCAACTACTTTCGTATTAACCATTCCCCTGATGAAGTTATTTTCCGATCGAAATGCATTGGGTGTCTTTTGAGGTCTGTGAGCCACCGTATACCCAGAAGTCCTGTGCAGCACCGAATCGCTAGGTTGCTGACACGCAAATGGACTCAGTGCCTCACAGCTTATGTTTTATGCTACTTATTTATTGCACACATAGATTACCCTCAAGATGCATGCACCTTTGGATTTTAACCTGATTTTACATCTATTGGAGAAATAAATTACTTCCACTACAGCTGGGCTTATACAATTTCATCGCCAGAATTGCTAAGTGGTGGCAAGTATACCATACTGTTCCTATTCCACGCTACTTTGTTATAGGAGCTGTGTTTGTGAGTGTTCTATCAAGATTTTGTTCCTCACACTGTATTCTAATTATTATTACTGTCATATACATATTGCACTAGGCATTGCTATTTTGTATTTTTCAGGTGCAAACAGCACACAAGAAGTGTTCTTCTGTCAAGTATTTATATTATTATTTCTTATGTGTGTTACTAGTGCACTGCTGCATCTTGCATCGTTTATTACTTTATATTATTCACAAATTAAAATTTTTTGTTATACTGTCACAGTATTCTCTGTATACTGATACGAGTCACCATAAGGGCATTTACACTACTGTTTTTATTTAGTGTCTATTCACAGAGCGCTGCAAATACTCCTGTTTTTTAGCTAGGAAAAGAGACTGCCAAAACCCACAGAACAAGGAGAAGAAAGCACCCTAGCCAGCTTCCCCAGTTTATCGCCATTGTTATAGTGAAAATCAGCAATGTCAGTCTTTTGCTGACAGGGTATAGACAAGAGCTACGAGCGGCCCTTGAATAAAAGTAAAGCCCGGCCCTTCTATGCCTCTCCTCCAGTATTGCTGAATCTAAGGCGAAACGGAAGGTGAACTAAAAAGTTGGTGCTTTCCTCATTGGTCGCTTCATCAGAGGCTTGAAAAAGACTCGTTGTGAGTTGAAACATAGCTGCTTGAACTGAGAATAATTCCACCCTCAGAGTGCGGAGTCTGAGGTTCCATCCAGTCCATAGATATTCATTGTGGGGTGCAGACAGACCCCACACCATGCCCTGCAACGAGGCTCCTCCCTGGTCTGTTATCCCAGGTTGTGACAGAATGCAAAGACCATACTAAGGATTCCGCACCGCAGGGATAACATCATTGTTAGAGATGTTGGCTGAGTGCATGCTGTAAAGCTTGTGATTGAGACTAATGCTAGCAGTGCAAGTGTTGTGAAGTCCAAGGCTGTGTCTATGCATAAGAAAATCCCAAAGAAAAGGTTTATACGCGAACACCACACTAGAGAGGAGATACAGAGGAGACTTGAGGGTAGTTTGTGTTTTTATTGTTGGGAGACTGGACACAGAATTTTTGTTTTTGTTCATTAAAACCAGCTAAGCGTCCTGTACCTGATAAAGCCAAAATCCAGGTCAGGGAATCTGAATACAATAGAGGTGATAAGTCTAAATGGGAAAAAAAACAGTCTTTCTCTATCAGATCGGAGATCCTGGGAGGGTAAATCTGAAACACTTGGGAACCCTTTAGATTCTGAAGCCTTGTGTAACGATCTTGAAATGGCTTCTGCATCTGATCAGTGTTCTGAAAGGGAAAGCATGTATTTTGATGCTTCAGACCTCAGCGAAGAAGACATAACTAACAAGTCTCTTTGGTTTGGTGAAAGAAACAAAGATAGTGACTGCTCAATAACAAAGCAAATCACGTGATAACGTAGACGCGGCTGGGAGGAGCGTCTGAGGTCGATGGATTCTGTGTAGGAGCAGCATGCGAAATTGTCCGGACCCCAGGAAGAATTACAGCGATAAGAAAGAAGGCGAAGAGAGAGAAGCAGGGGCTGAGAGTTAAATTGAAAAGGTAGTGGAAAGAGAAAAGGAAACCAGCGGAGACCCAACCCGAAGCCTGAGTCGGAAGCAGTGGGCTGAGACAGGGGAAGAAATATTATCCAACCGGGGGGGTCGGCTTCAGTCCAGCGGATAGGTGATCCACCGGAAGTTCCTGTGCGTGACGCGGAGTGGCGGAGGCTGGTGGGCCATCGAGGCTTCAGCGTTGGCGGGAAGTTAGGAGAAGGAACCCCTGGAGAAAAGTAACTGTGCAGCAGGAGCAAGGAGGAGAAAATCCGGTTGGAAACATACTCAAAGCAGGCATAGTATACATCTCTGGTTTGATTGGAGGGGAATGTGTACGTCCTGTAAGTGCTGCATGAACAATCGATATATTTAACGCTTCTGTACACTTTTAATTGTATAGAAAGATAAGCCCAGAAGAGAGATAATACCCTGTAAGACTCAGGCTGAGGGAAGGGGAAGGAAATACAACACTGGTCTTTATATTCTGGGAGTGAAATCACATTGCCACAGAATACTGTTGAGTAGAGCATGGCCACTAAAAGGGGGTCCGAAAATGCTACTACCTCCAAAAAAATAAAATCCAAAGAGAAGCGTATCCCTGATATCGGGAAAAAAAGGGAGAGTGGAATTGAAGCCCATTTCCTACCCCAGAATATAATGTTACAGGTCACCCCTGAAGCTATAAATGTTCAAAATACCAGTATGGAAACTACAGGATTAGAGTCACCTAAACACTTGTTGGAGAGCTCCGGGGAAGCAGAGACTAAGAGCATTACTCCGGAATATCTACAAAAGTCCTTGGATATGCAATTTTCATTGATTAAAAAGGAATTTTCCAGCCAGTTCGGGGAATTTAAGGAAGATATGATGAGTTTGGGTGACAGAATAAAAACTAATGAAGATAAAATTGAACATTTGGAGTATAACAGAGAAATGGCAGACGATAAAATAGATAAGTTGTCCCATAAAGTCCAGGACTTGGAATTAAGGCTATCCGATATGGAAGATAGGGGCAGGAGAAAAAATATAAGAATTCGGGGGATACCTGAGTCTATCACTCAAGAGAAATTAGTGGAGTACCTTCTGGATTTATTTGTGAATATGGGCTTAAAAGACTTGGGAGAAAAAGACATTGAAAGGGCCCACCGATGTAGAAAACCAGTGGAGATAGCAGACACTTACCCCAGAGACACTATTGTTAGACTGGCATTCTTTGGTACTAAAAGGAAAATTATTTTTGCTGCTAAAACTTTCAATGTAAAGGAGGGGAAATTCGAGAATCTGTCTTTTTTTCAGGATCTTTCATTTTTCACACGTCAAGCTAGGAAATCTTTTAGACCGGCAGTGGAGATCCTGAGACAGAGACAGATTAAATATTGGTGGGGTTTCCCAGTGAAGCTTTGTTTTGCCTTTCAGGGGAGAGACATGTCCTTCAATAAAAATAAAGGGGCTCAGGATTGGCTAGAGAAACATGTGGAGAGGGATTAGAGGAGTTGAGAAAAAAGGCCTTAACGCTGGATATAAGGGGGCGAAGTTAGTGAATAGGGGCGGGGTTTGTATAGTGGGGCTTTTACCTTTTTTTTTTGTATATATATATATATTTACGTTATAGTGGAAAGTCAAATGAGTAAGGAGAAGTGAGATGTTGGCAGGGTTTCTATTAGAAATACAATTTAGGTGGTATTGTAATAAGAAGGATGGACAAATATAACAAGCACGGAGAGCTATATAATTAAGTTAGGATTTTTTTTTTTTTTTTCCCTTTTCTTTCTCCTCACAATATGTGTTAATTCACAACCACGTTATATTGGACTATTAGATGAGAAAGGAGTAACGAGAGGGATAATCGGGTTTTTCATCTGTAACATAATCAAGGTGGAATGGAAGTAAGAAGGATTCAAATTGCACGATCACGGAAACTTACACAATTAGGTCAGGAGTTTCACTAGGAGTATTCAATTGGAAAGTTTTGTCACATTTTTAAAGGATATGTTCTCACACGTTGTTTTTTTTTAAAAACAAATTTTCTCTCACGGGCTTGGGTGCCCCGCTCCTCTTTTTTACTATGAGCCCTAGTGGTACGGGGAAGGGACAGTAGAGATTAAAATAAAGAATGAATTCACAGATCCATCGACCTCGATCTATGGTTTACCTAGGGATACTTGAAAGGTGAACCAGGGAAATGAGGAGGTGTAAGAAGACGAAGTATGTTGTGTTTATTCGTCAGGATATGTATGTTGTTATATGTGATGTAATTTTTGTTGACTTGGTGGAGACGACTGGAGTAGGGGGGGACGGGAGGAGGGGGAGGGAGATTAGGCTGGTAGAGGGAAAGCGGATAAAAATAAATTATGAGTGACCATGTTTGATAAATTCCTGTCTTTAAATGTACAAGGGATGAATTTACCTCAAAAAAGGATAACCCTTATAGAATTCCTGTCCAAACAAAAGATAGATGTAGCCATGTTACAGGAAACCCACTGGAATATAGACTTTGCTAGAAAGTTGTCATTTGGTAAATATCCCCATATAGAATTTGCGTCCTTGCCCTCTCAGAAGAAAAGAGGAGTGGCTATGTTGTTCTCAGGAAAGCTCAAATATGAGTTGATACATAAATTACAAGACCCAGAGGGCCGGTTTTTATTTGTAACCTGCAAACTAAACGATAAAATGTATACATTTATAAATGTATCCGCCCCTAACAAAAGACAGGTAGGTTTCCTGAACGGGCTCATGCAGAAGGTGCATGACCTCATTCAGGGAACATTGATTATGGCTGGGGATTTTAACTGTATTCCGAACGTGAAGTGGGATAAAAAAGTAATTAAGGGAGTACAGATTGATAAATCAATTATTAGCATGGCTGGCGCTCTCGTTAAATTTTTGGGTAGATATAAACTATATGACCTATGGAGATCCTTACATCCCGAGGAGAGGGACTATACGTTTTACTCTAATAGGTATAAATCCTATTCTAGAATAGATCTCTGCTTGGTCCAGCCTCAAATGATAAGCTTATGTAAAAAAATAGACATCCTAGAAATAGCCTGGTCAGACCACGCTGCACTAATAGGCGAACTAAGAGAGGAAGGAAAATACATTAGGCCCAGCTGGAGAATAAATGAACATCTTTTGAGCGATGATATATATATATAAAGGATCTCGCAAATATTTCAGAACTATATTTTAAAGAGAATAAATCAGACGACATCTCAATGGCCAATGTCTGGTGCGCATATAAATGTGTAGCAAGGGGGAACCTGATAAGTAGACAAGCATATATAAATAAAGAACGAAAAGCCAACCTACCTGAACTTTATGTTAAACTTCAAAATATAACTAGGAAAAATAAACAGTTGGCCCATCTTAATCTTGAAAACGAGATTAAACTGATTCAGAAGGAAATAAATGACAAACTGATGGCAAGAGCAAATAGGACTCTAACCCGTATGAAACAGAAATAGTATTATATGGGTAATATGCCAGAGAAGCTACTATCTAAACAACTCCAGGGTCTAAACCTTAAATCTAGAGTTTCCAAGATTATAAATGGTACTAAACTGGCAGTCTCTCCTAAACAAATTGGAGCCACGTTTGAATCATTTTATTCAGCCCTATACACTATACCTGACAGGGGGATATCTTGAGGACAGATAAAGGAATACATTAAGAGCTCAAATTTGCAAAAACTTACTACCATCCAGAGCTCCTCCCTGGACATACCGATAAAAGAATCTGAAGTCAGGAACGTAATTAAACATCTGAAAAACAATAAAGCTCCAGGGCCGGATGGGTTCTCCGGAACTTTCTATAAAAAACTAGCAGGTGTATTGACCCCCCAACTGACAATTTTTTTTAATGAGATTATGGTAAATAGATGTTTCCCAGAAGAGTCCATGCAGGCAGCAATACCACCTATTCCTAAACCAGGGAAAGACCATGCCAATATTAAAAACTATCACCCAATATCCTTAATAAATGCAAACACTAAAATTTATGCCGCCATATTGGCATATAGACTAAAAAGTTGCATTGGAGAGCTAATTCATAAGGATCAAGTGGGCTTTAAACAAGATAGATTGGCTGGGGATAATACCAGGAAAATCCTAGACCTAGTTGAATGGGCTAATTCCTCTGGTGAACCTATGCTAGCCCTGTCATTAGACGCGGAGAAAGCGTTTGACAGGGTCAACTGGGTTTTTCTAGAGGAAACCCTTATGGCAATGGGCATTGGGTCAGGCATGTTGGATGCAATTATGGCCCTATATATAAACCCTACGGCTAAGGTGATTGGCCAGAATATCGAGTCCAACTGGTTCCGGATTCAGAATGGAACAAGGCAAGGATGCCCACTGGCCCCACTGCTTTATATAATCTCTTTAGAACCTTTAGCAAATATTATTAGGCAAAGCAGTGAGATAAAAGGTATTAAGGTTGGGTCAGTGGAGTATAAAACCTCAATGTACGCAGACGACGTTCTGCTCACTCTGAGGGATCCAGAAAACTCTATCCCTGGGCTGCTTAGAGTGATTGATAAATATGGGTTAATGTCAAATTATAAGCTGAACTTAGAAAAATCACAGGCTATGTGCATTGCGATGCCGGAGGACCTTCAACAAAAACTCAAAAAAAAATACTCATTTAACTGGTCGGTAGACGGGATAGAGTATTTAGGCCTGATGATCCCACCCGATGGTAAAAACTCCTAAGAACTGAATTGTAATAGAGTTTGTAGAGAGATGGAAAATAATTTTAATAAGTGGAGGCCTCTCACAATCTCGTGGATGGGGCGAATAAATACAATCAGGGCATACGTTATCCCCAAATGGCTATATTATACCAGGCACGCTAAAACTGGAACAAATAAAAAAAATACAAAAAAAGCTAATGGAGTTCATTTGGATGGGGACAAGACCAAGGGTTAGTAACAACTTATTATATATGGATACAAACAAGGGAGGACTAGGAATGCCGGTAATGAGAGAGCTTTGGGAGGCCAGTATGTTAATGCATGTCAACCAAATACAAGTGTCTACTAATAGGGGAAAGGATTGGTGGCAAATTGAGACAAAGATATCAGATCTGAATAATTTGGAATGCATACTATGGCTGAACGGCCTCAGAAAACGAGATATGGGTGGGAAAATCGCTGGCAAGACTCTTGCGTCCTTGATGGACTTTTGGTGAAAGTTTAAAAAAAGATGTGGACTGGATAATAAGCTTCTTCCTTCTGCACCTATTGAATCCTTGGGACTTAACATAGTAGATCTTGATATAACAAATTGGAGGCAAGCAGGAATAAATAGAATTGCAGATTTGGAATCAGTAAATAAAATAGTAGATTTTAATATCCTAAGAAATAAATATAATCTCCCGTCTGGGGATCTGTTTAAATTCCTGAGAATTAAGCATTTCGCTCAGGATGGGATTTATAGAGACAAGGGACATGAGGATGAACCGCTTATAATAGATTTATTTGACAATAATTCCAATAAAAAGATACTGAGGGAATGTACTAGGGTTATAAGACAGTTATATTTAAAACCAACACCCGCGGTATGGGGAAGTTGGGAAAAGGACCTAAACCCTAACAAGAGTCCAGTAAGAATATACGAGGATAGTTGGTATAAAGCTTGGAACCAAGTAAGGAAACACACACATTGCCTAAACTTACAAGAAACCTACTTCAAAGTTGCCAATAGATGGTATTTGACCCCGGTTAGGCTCAAAAAGATAAACTTAAATCAAGAAGATATATGCTGGAGGTGTGGGAAGGACAGAGGGACTCTGCTGCATATGTTCTGGGAATGTGAAAACCTACGGGATTGTTGGAGGGAAGCCTTTTCAGCGATCTCGGCGGTATGTAGCAGAAGGGTGGAGGATACCCCAAGAGAGCACTACTTCACCAGAATTTGGGGAAAATTGATAAGGTTCATGTTCCTTTGGTTACTCAAATCCTTATAGCAGTAAAAATCGTCATAGCAAGAAGATGGAATAAAGGCGGAAATATCCACTGGGCCGTGGTAAAGAACCAGATAAACTTACAATGTATTATGGAAAAGGGGTATTTTCTGAACAAGGGGGAGTTGGAGAGGTATAAAAAAACTTGGGAAAAATGGTCAAATTGATAAGCATCCTGAAGTAATTGCTTAGAACTGCCCGCCGCCCTCCCCTCCCCTTGCTCCAGTCCCGATGACGCAGTGATAAGTTTGAGGGTTGCCAGACGTCTCCACAAATTTATGTCTATAAATGTTTGTTCTGAATTTGTGGCTGAATGTCCTATCTATATGTCTATATATGTAGAAGTATTATCATGCATACTATGAGATACCGAATGATATGTTCTGTATACTTACCTATAGATTTTATAATACTTTTGTATTTGAAAATTTGAAAAATAAAGTTAAAAAAAAAACAAAAAAACAAAAACAAAGATAGTTGTCCACCGTTTTATTTTTATGTGGAGAAATGCCTTCCAAAACTAATCTTTGATCAAATGATCAATAGCGCATGTGTATTGGTGCATATTGCCTTTAGTTTCTAAAGCTGTGTCTGCCCTTGTAACAGTAAAAGGCAGAGGTCGGGCATATTACTAAAGAATATTGAAAGTGCTTTTAAAAGGAATAAAAAGCAGAATAATGTATCTTAAACTTCAACAAAGTGCATCAATATCAGGGGAGAAATGCACTTTTTGGTTATAAAAAATCTTAAATGGCAGGAATTTCATAAAATATTTTTCTTTCACATGGTATCACATACCTTCTGCTGCTCAATCATATCTGTGCGTGGGAAGCACGGAAGGCTGCTATCTCTTTCTCGCACAGGTAAGTACTGGGGGACGATGACCGGCTGTGGCATATTAATGGACATACTAACTGTGGTATATTAATGGGCCTTCTGATGGTGGCATTAATATGTCAAACCAGTATGACCATTAATAAATGGACATACTGGCTGTAGCATATTAATGGGCATATAGTGGCATATTAATTGGAATACTGGTTGTGGCATTTTAATGGGCATTGTGGCTGTGGCATATTAACACCTTCGCAACAAAGGACGTGTCAGGCACGTCCTGGGAGAAACTCCCTTAACGACAAAGGACGTGTCTGGCACGTCCTGCGGTGAATCAAGCGGTTTTCGCGATCAACGATCGCGAAAATCGCTTTAACGGTGCTGGTCTATTGCCTCAATGTCGAGGCAATAGCCAGCACCGAAATTTATATTTTGGGGCACCCACGATCGCCCCACGGAGCTGTTAAAACGGTTGATCGCGAAAACCGCTTGATTCACCGCAGGACGTGCCAGGCAGTTTCTCCCAGCATGCTGCTCCGTCAATATGGCTAAGCCCTCTGCCGGTCTGAGCTTCGGAAGTGAAAGTAACTTCACTTCCGTCGCTCTGAATATGCTACTTGACTGGTAGTTAAGTAGCATTGCAATGGAAAATATTTAAAATACATATTTAATTAATTAAAAACAGGTTATATAGCTATATTAGCCTATAGGGTTAAAATTAAATATTTTTTAGCATAAGGGATAGGGTTAAAATTAAATTAAAATTAAAAAATATTAAGGGATATAATAAGGATTAGAGTTGGGGTTAAATTTAGTGATAGGGTTAAATTTTGGGTTCGGGTTGGGGTCAAAAGGTCAATATAGGAAAAAAAAAAAAACTTTTTGGTTTTTGCCCCATAACTCACAAAAAAATACCGAAAAATATGGAAACATGCATATTTTTGAACTCGGGACAACATTTAGAAACTATTTAGACGGGGTCTTTTTTAATGATTTTATTTGTATAAATTATATTTTAGGTCAAAGATAGAAAAAGTGGGTTTTTTTAATTCATCATATTTTATGATTTTTTTTTGTAAATTATAAGATATGATGAACATAATTGTATCTAATGAAAGCCCTTCTTATGACGATAAAAACAACATATAATTTGTGTGGGTACTGTATGTGAGAATGAAAAAAATTACAGCTAAACACAAACACCCTAGAAATGTCAAAACAGCCATTGTCACCAAGGGAAAGTCAAGGTGAAAATGTCTTGTCACTAAGGGGTTAATAGGCATAAAGTGGCATTTAATGGGCATACTGGCTGTGGAATATAAATGGGCATACAGTGGTATATTAATGTGCATACTTGCTGTAGTGTATTAATGAGCAAAACGTGGCATATTAATTAGCAAACTGGCTGTGGCATTTTAATGGGCAAAGAGTGGCATATTAATGGGCAAACTGGCTGTGGCATAATCATGGGAAAACTGGCTGTGGTATATTCATGGTTAACCTAACAGTGGCATTTTAATGGGCAAGCTGTGGCTACTAATGGACAAACTGTCTGTGACATATTAATGGGCAAACTGTGGCATAGAAATGGAAAAACTGCCTGTGGCATATTAATGGGCATACTGGCTGTGGAATATAAATGGGCATTAAGTGGCATATTAATGGGCATACTGGCTGTGTTATATGAATGGGCATAAAGTGGCATATTAATGAGCATCTGACTGTAGCATTTTAATGGGCAAAGAGTGGCATATTAATGGAAAAACTGGCTGTAGCAAATGAATGGGAAAACTGTAGCATTTTCATGGAAAAAAAGGGGCAAACAGTGGCATGTTAATGGGCATACCGGCTGTGGCATATTCATGGGCAAACTAACAGTGGCATGTTAATGGGCAAGCTGTAGCATACTAATGGATAAACTGGCTGTGGATTATTTATAGGCAAACTGTGGCAAATTAATTAAATTAATTAAACTGGCTGTGGCATAAGTCTTGGATGTGAAATGCGAGTGATGGGGCATGTCCTGGGGTCGCAGCAGCAAATCCTGGATGTGCAATACAGGGGATGGGGCATGTCCTGGGGTGTATTTAAATCATTGGCATAATTTACAAAGACCTGGACAAAATGCCTTTGGGAGGGTAGGGGGCGAGAGGGAGTTATGGGAGGGGGGTCCCAGAATTTTTCTTCAGTAAGGCGCCCTGAAATTTCTCATGGCAGCTCTGACAATCATACATGCAATAATTTAAAACAATAGTTGAACAACACATAAGACTTATATGGTATAAATATGGTATTGCCAACTCTAAACATATTGGCCTATATAGAATGGCCTCTGCCATTAAAAAAAAGTGTAGTTAGAGGTAAAATAACAGACATTTATGATTAAATGCTCTCTGCTAATGCCATTAACCCCTTAGTGACCGAGTGCTATGCTGCATTTGATGTGCCTTGAAGACCAGAATTCCATTATTTTTGTCAAATGTTTACTGAACTGTGAATTTCTTTCTTTGTGTTCAGTACACCCACACAAATTATATATCATTTTTTAAAGGACGGATAGGGCTTTCATTTGATACTATTATTTTCATCATATGATATCATTTACTATTAAAAAATATATAAAATATGATGAAAATATGCCATAAAAAACACTTTTTCTAACTTTGACCTGATTTTTTTTTTTACACAATTACAAATGGTAAAAAAGACCCCGTCTATATATTTCTACTATTTGTCCTGGATTTAGTAATATCAATGTTTCCTTGTTTGTCTATGTTTTATTTCACGTAATAGGGCAATAAACAATGTTAGTGGTTTTTTTTGTTTTCTAACCATTTTCTTCTAGAGTGATTTTTTAACCCGAACTCTAAATTTACCCCAACTCTAAATTTACTCTAACCCTAAATCAACCCCCACCCCTTAATCCATCCCTTCTAATCATCTGAACCTCTCTTTAACCCTAATTATGACCCTATTTATGACCCTAACCTTAGATCTAGGTTCAGTAGATCAAGGGTTAGCGTTTTCAATTTATTTATTTATTTAATTTATTTATTTAATTAATTTTCTATTTTTAACTGTAATATACTTAACTGCCTGTAGGGGCAGTCAAGTAGCGGTTTCAGAGCGACAGAAGCGATTTTTTTTTCTCTCTTCCGTCGCTCTCCTCTGGGCACGCTGTATTGGAGGAGCAATACAGCACACACCCGTGATTGCGGTAAACAGGGGGGCACAGAATGTGTTGCATGATGCCTCGATAGAGGCATCATTGCAACACTTTAACACACATAGGCAGTGATCAGCTTTCACTGCCTATGTGTGTAACGCGCATACAATCACATTCGCGGTGATCGTATGCGCGCGGGGGGGGGGCTGAAGGCACTCTCAGAGGCTGCTTCAGATCTGAAGCAGCCTCTGGGAATAACTACAGGCATGTAGTGTTGCGCTAAGGAGCGCAACACTACATGTAAACGGAGGACGTATATATACGTCCTCATGGTCCTCAAGGACCATGCTTTTCAGGACGTATATATACGTCCACATGTGTTAAGGGGTTAAGGAGTGTGAAAAAAATAATTGCTCCACCCATTAAAAATACAACACTCGCTAATCAAGCCCTCTTCCTACAATGGATGTTTACGGCACCTGCTAAAAAACGGCATTGAAACACTTCTGTGAGGTAACTACCGATAACTTTGCCTATTAATTAACCTTCAATTTACCCGCTTAATGCAGTTGATATATGTACCTTAACCCTTTCATTGCTGTGGGGAACACAAATAGGGTAGACACTGAAAGAGTCAACCTGCATTAGAGATAGGGCTGCTGCATTTTTTTAAAATTATTTTGACCAGCGCAGTTTTTTTTATGGATGCCCCTTTCCCTGGGCTGAAGCTAAGGATCCAGGGCACTGGCAATTGTCGTTGGACGCTTATTTCAGGTATATTTTTATTCCACAGGACACATATTTTTTTATGATGTACAGTCACAGTAAAAATAATGATTGGGTGATACAGTCGAAAAACCAGTCATTAATGGGTAAATGTTTGGGATTGCACACATTTTATTATGGTGCATTGATTGTGTTAAATATTTTACATAATTTTAGGTGGCAGTTAGTAAATAGTAATTTTCCTTAATGAGTGGTAAATTCTATTATATATGCAACATGGTGCAAAAATATGGAATGTGGTTAAAAAGTGATTAAGGAATGAGCATATGAAGTCCAGGGTGTATAAAAGTCATACAACTGGATTCGATTAGTATACCTCTACCCCTCTGTCTTGTCCTTTCATCCCTCTTTTCCAACCTTTTTGTTGTATATAAAATGTAAAAGGGTGGGAAAATGTCTCTCCTTTTCACTCCGTAACTCACCCTCTGAGGCCTGCTACACATGAGCTGTTTACTCAATCTCCAGAGTTCCACTTACATCCATACACAGTTTCAGTGCTGTTTAAGTCCTGTGACCAACTGATACAGAAGCAATCACCATTCCCACTGGTGGCGCCACAGGGATTGTTTACTCTGGCCCATGTGGCGATCCCTCAACAGACACTATTGGACACATGCACTTCTATATAGGGATCGACCGATATTGATTTTTTAGAGCCGATACCGATACCGATAACCTGTGAACTTTCAGGCCGATAGCCGATAACTTATACCGATATTTCGTGCATTTAAATTTTTTGGGAAAAAAAACAATTTCTACACAAATCTGCTGTTAAATGAACATGTTTATTGTTAACGTTTAGCTTTTTTTTGTAAATCTTTTTCATTGCTAAATAAAAATAAATAATGCAGCAAAACAATGGTGATATGGTCAAATACAACAAATTGGACCACTTTTTTTTTTTTTTTTAAATAAACATCAGTCAAAAGGTAACAAGAACAACAATGTTCAATTGCACATAGTCCATACTTAGATTAAATCTTAGTAAAATGAGCAGCAATGACATAGGCAATTATATCAAAGGGACACTACAGTAAATATAAGCAAGGCATCAAAACAGCTTAATTAACCCCTTAGTGACAAGACATTTTCACCTTGACTTTCCCTTGGTGACAATGGCTATTTTGACATTTCTAGGGTGTTTGTGTTTAGCTGTAATTTTTTGCTTTCTCACATACAGTACCCACACAAATTATATGTTGTTTTATCGTCATAAGAAGGGCTTTCATTAGATACCATTATGTTCATCATATCTTATAATTTACTACAAAAAAAATCATAAAATATGATGAAAAATTTAAAAAAACCCACTTTTTCTAACTTTGACCTAAAATATAATTTACACAAATAAAATCATTAAAAAAGACCCCGGCTAAATAGTTTCTAAATGTTGTCCCGAGTTCAAAAATATGCATGTTTCCATATTTTTCGGTATTTTTTTGCGAGTTATGGGGCAAAAACCAAAAATAGTGTTTTTTGGTTTTTTCCTATATTGATCTTTTGACCCCAACCCGAACCCAAAATTTAACCCTAACACTAAATTTAACCCCAACTCTAATCCTTATTATATCCCTTAATATTTTTTTACTTTAATTTAATTTTAACCCTATCCCTTATGCTAAAAAATATTTAATTTTAACCCTATAGGCTAATATAGCTAAATAACCTATTTTTATTTAATTAAATATGTATTTTAATTATTTTCCATTGCAATGCTACTAAACTACCACTAGGGGTAGTCAAGTAGCATATTCAGAGCGACGGAAGTGAAGTTACTTTCACTTCCGAAGCTCAGACTGGCAGAGGACTTAGCCATATTGACGGAGCAGCATGCTCCGTCAATATGGCTCCCCACGATCGCTCCGTGGGGCGATCGTGGGGGTCCCAAAATAGAAATATCGGTGCTGGCTATTGCCTGGATGTCGAGGCAATAGACCAGCACTGTTAAAGCGGTTTTCGCGATCGTTGATCGCGAAAACTGCTTCATTCAAATATTATCGGCATTATCGGTAAAGTTAGATGCCGATACCGATAGTTTAGGAAACTGTGAATATCGGCCGATAATATCGGTTAATCCGATAATCGGTCGATCCCTACTTCTATAGTAACGGTCCCAGACAAGGACTGATTTGTTTTAGTATTTTTCATTCCTCACTTTGATGTTACTACAATACCACAAGCAAAAAATTCTGTTTCTTAACTCATTCATAAACAGAGCTTGACCTACAGACTTCACTAAATTGAAATCCTAACCTGAAAATACCAGATGACAATTTGGGTTAATGTGTAAACTAAAAAGTTTATGCAGCCTTGACACTTTATTTTTTGCTCTGGACTTGGTTCCCGTGCCCTTACAACTGTTTGGGGAACGGATTGTCAAACTTTTATTTATTTACTAATATTTACTTTTATTTATTTACTAATCAATGTACATATATATAAGAAGGCTGAATAAGCATTACTAACCTGGTTACTGCAACTACTGTTTCCTTCACAGTTGTTTTTGTTTTGTCTCTTACAAAATAGCGTTGAGTATAAGTGAGATTACACTGCCAACATGTGGTTTAATTGGTTATAACTTAGTCATAATCTACCTCGGCTGGTTAGCTGTTCAATCAATTTTACTGTTATCATATTATTACCTGGCCTAGAGTCTTGGCTTTGAGAACAAATTGGAATTATTTTTTGAGCTTGGTAACCTCCTCTTTTCCTAAACTGCTACTGGTCATCAACCTGCCAAGAGACCCATTTGATTATCTTGAGGGGGACTCCATGATGAAGTTGGCTATCACTCTCTTTGCATAGCAAGTTTTAACCCTATTTTATTGCATTACAGCTGTTTATGTTGGAACAAGGTAATCTGTGAACATGCACGTGGCACTTACCTCTTCCTGTCCACTTTGCCCTTCATCACTTGGAAGATGGATTGTTACATCGACAAACCACAAAAAGAAAAGGAAAATAAAAAATCCTACATCTCAAGTAAAATCGGGTAAGAAAAACAAACTTGATCAGCAAGTCTCCAGAACTCTCCTTATCCATGCCATTACTGGAAGGGAGCCAGCAGACTCACAGGCAAACCCAATAGGTACTACTTTTATGGTGCGAGACACCTTCAAAGCATTATGGCCACAACAGATTTCTAGAGATTAAAAATTCTTTGTTGAGTACTTTTATGCAAATTACTACCAACAACGCCAAAATCAAAGAATTAGAAGACTGACATGGTCAACTGAAGGTTACTGTCCATCAGCTTCAAGACAAACAGTCACAAAAGTCAGTGACAATACAAACTCTAGTTGATAAGACTTTGAAAATAGAAGCAGTCGCAACAATTTCAAAATTGTAAACTGTACCAGCATCTCAAGACAATGCAACAATGGTTACCATAGGCTCTGAGACTGTCCTATGTTGAGGACAAACCGAGGGCACACCTCCTGGGACCGGAACGTAAAGGCTCTAATTCCAGACCAAGGACAAGTCAAAAATGCCCACAATATATGGGGCAAAGGGAGAACTACAATACAAAAACCAGAGAATACTCCTGTTCCAGGACTATTCGCCGCAAGTATCCACAAAACAAAAGGAATTCGTACCCATCTATAAGACTCCCCATGAAAAGGGAGTGAAATTTCGCCTGCTATATCCAGCTAAACTAAGGCTCCAACATGAAGGCCAGACATATCTATTTGACACACCTTATGAAGCTCAGTAAAAACTGATTGCTTGGTGATCAAGCTTGGACAGGTGAGCCACATGGCTTAACAACAAACAAATAGTTTTTATATGATTGGGACAGCCCTCAGCCCAGTGCTATCACATTTGTAATCCTTCACTCAGATATTACACCGGGATAACTCAGGGGCCACTAACTCTGGCTCGGTCAAGATTGTATATTGGAACGTAAAATGGCTTAATGCATGCATTAAAAGCCAAAAGGTCCTAACCAGACTAAATTAATTGAATCCCTCCATCCATTGATCCATTTAACGGGCATCAGGATGGGAGGGGTGTGCACAGAAAAAAAATATATACATTGCATAAAAATAGTAACATTGAACATGAAAAACTGGATGTATTTCCATTGTACTAAACAATAAAAATAAAAGTACAAATGTAAATAAAAATACAGAATGATGTGGTGGATCTTATCAATATACTTAGAGATAAGATTTAAAAAAAAGGGGGGGAGAGGTGGGAGGGGACATGGGAGGTGGGGAAGACTGGTATTTGACAATAAAAAAGACAATATAATCTAGCGATTTCTATAGTAAAACTTAAAAAGATTCATTATTACAGAGTAGATTTGTACATTCTTGGGATTCTAAAAATTGAGACCACGGCAACCAAAGTTGAGAATGAGCTAATCCCTTGCCTAAATTTAACATATGAATTTGTTCAGTGGCCTTGATGTCTTTGACCGAGGTAAACCACTCCCTCAACGTTGGAGTGTAGGGGCTCATCCAATGCTGGGGAATTATTAGTTTTGCGGCATTCAGTACCCTGATGGTTAAGGATTTCCCATATTTCTGTACGTGGTGTGTATTATAATGACATAAGTAGGCTTGTCGAGTGAATTCTATCAACAGGTCTGAGCAGGCTTCTAACTTTGTTTTTACGAAATTACAGAATGGTTGGATAGCCAAGCATTTCCACCAGGTATGACTAAAGGTACTGCTTTGAGCTTGGCACGTCCAACACACTGCAGGGGTTGATGGGAAAAGCTTGTGGAGTAATGAGGGTACTTTGTACCAGCGTGTTAGATTTTGTATGCGTTCTCTTGGATTCTAGTCCCTGGAGAACCTTTATGTGCCAAGTTGCCATTTTCTGCCATTGTTGGCCTCGTAAACTCGCAGTGAAGGTCCATTTCCCAGCCCATTATGTAGTGTGGTTTATGTGCAGCCTGTATAGAATTTAAATTGGAATGGATTGTGGAGATTAGTTTGATCGGTTGTGTCTTTGTCACACAGTGTGCGTTCAGACTGGGCATCTCAGGCATCCGTCACTTTGTAGATCCTCTATGGATTTGAGGGTCCCATTATCTCTGAGAAAATGACCCAGTCTGGGGAAGGGTATCGATTCCTGAAAGTATGTGTAAAAAGGTCTGCCTTCAAGACCTGGAGGGAAATCCAGGTTTGCAGATAAGGAGAGCAACAATTACCTATGAGGCCTGGTAATTGTTGTGGTGTTTTCCACATTGAAAGGGTAGGAAGTATCGAGGGGTGTGAGGTATCAGTGGTTATACACTGTTTAGGGGAAACCCAAGCAGCTATAGGGATTGGTACCTTCAGTGACTTATGTTCTTTTTTTCTTTTCTTTTTTTTTTATTAAAGTATCAAAATAGAGACATATAAATTATCATTTCATATTATCATCAGATTGTAGGTAACACAAGTAAATAAGTAATTCACCTAAACAATATGAAGTCACATATATCAGTTTTATCTAAGGTGTTTTACGTGACTTATTCATTTCATTTTTTGTTTATGTTACGCTGCTTACATTACACCTTTGAAGCCTCTCTCCATCTATATTTCTATTTAGACACTTTTTTTCATTTGCAAACAATGTTCATTTATACTCTTATACACACAATCATCCCCTTTCACTCTCCCCCCAGGACCAGTGATTTTCTTACTTTCTATCTTAGTCTATTCTGTTCTTACTACAGCCATTTCTACCCAGCCAAGGTGACCAAATTTTAATATATATTTCAATTTTATTAGTATTGTTTAGATAATAGCCTTTTTCCAAAAAGTATTTACAAAGTGGCATTCCCACCATTGGTGGGCTAGTGTTCCCCTTTTATTAAGACATTTCCAGCAATTCTCATCATAATCCGAGTACATTTCCTTCAATCTTGCCGGAGGTAGGTGCCATCTATATAATGTTTTATAAAATGTCTCCAGAAGATTTAAAGAATGTGTAGATCTTCTAGTTATCTGTATTGCTTTATACCATTCTTTATCTTCACAGGTAATATTTAATTATTTTTCCCATTTTTTTATTGTTGGGAGAGTAGAAAAATCCTCCACATTATTTATGTGTGCTCTTTTGCCCCACTTCTTTTTCCATGCTGCCTTAAAGAAGCCATCCATATCCATATTGATTTTATGTGGTAGGGGCGCTATTTCCTTCTCAAAAAAGTGTTTTATTCTCAGATATGAGTATATTTCTCCTGGGCGTAAAGCAAACCTACTGGATATGTCTGAGAATTGCTGGATTCTGCCCTCCCCGGATATCTGATTGATTGTCTTTATTCCCGCCTTCTTCCAAGCTTTTAAATCAACATCCTTAATCCTGCGTTCCATTTCATCTATTGAGAGGAATCTATTTATAGTATATGTAGGGATATATTGTTTCCTTATTTTTTTCCACATAGAGCACAAATCGTTTACTATTGGACTCTCTATCTGTTTTATGTTTTTGTTTGTAATAAATAGGTTATCTACCAGTATTGATCCAAGTTGTTCCATTAACATCCAGGGATGTCTTTTTATATCTATACGAGTCCATTTTGCAAGGTGTGTGAGCATCGGTATATCATGTATTTGGATTATATTTGGCATTCTGATTCCCCCTTGATTCTGTGTTCTAGATATTATCTTGAAGGATATTCTTGATGTTTTACCCCTCCACACATATTCATAAAATTTTGTTTGAAACCGTTTCAAAATACCATGCTCCACCTTCAATGGGATTGAACGGAGTAGAAAATACAATCGTGGGAGAGCATAGTAGTTTAAAACATTAATCCTGCCAAGCCATGATGTGTGTAATTTCCTCTATTGGTTAAGATGTTCTGCTATTTCTTTCAATAATGGAAGATAGTTGGTCATAATTATTTTATGAGGGTCTGATGATATTTTAATCCCCAAATATTCTATATAATCCTCTTTCCATAGAAAGCCATATTTTTTTTTATCTCATCCAGATCGTGAACCATATAACCACACATCATGGCTTGACATTTTGCTATATTCAGCTTATAATATGAAATACTTGAAAACTGATCAATCTCCTTCATTAGATGTTCTATTGATATTTTAGGGTTTCCTAATGTCAAAATAACATCATCTGCAAATAGTGATATTTTGAATTCTTCTCCTTGAAGTCTAACTCCCTAAATATCTGGGAATCCCTAATACTTTGTGCCAGCGGTTCTAGCAATATCACGTATAGTAAAGGGGCCAGCGGACAGCCCTGTCGGGTGCCGTTATGAATATCAAATTAAGAGGAGATTAGGCCCGATCCCATGATCCTAGCACATGGGTTTCTATAGAGGGCCCAGAAACCAAAAGATCTCAGAACGAGCTCGAGGTAGGTCCAACTGACCCTGTCGAAGGCTTTCTCAGCATCTAACGACAGAGCCAGTACTTGCCCACCCCGAGCCCGCTCCAAAAATAGAGCATCCAAGTTACGTCTAATATTATCAGTTGCTGATCTTGTTGGAATAAATCCAGATTGATCTTCATGGATCAATCGATGGATTATTTTTTTTAGCCTGCCCGCTAGGACTGCCGAATAGATCTTTACATCCGTATTAATAAGTGAGATTGGCCTATAGTTTTTTATTTCTGTTTTATTTTTCCCTTCCTTTAATATGGGGCTGATATTTGCGCTAATCAGTTCTCTGGTCATCTCCTTATTAGTTTTTATCTCCTCAAACAGTCCCAAAAGAAAAGGTGTAATTTCTTCCTCAAAGGTTATGTAAAATAGATTTGAAAACCCATCAGGGCCTGGAGCTTTATTCCTTTTGAGATTTATTATTATATCTCTTATTTCAGTCTTCGTAAATGGGGAGTTCAATAATTCCTGTTCTTCCAGTGTTATTTTTGGGAGTTTTAATTTGTCTAGATATTTTAGGACTTTGCCACTTTCCTCTTCTTTTGAAATGTTTGAGTTATTTTTATTTAGGTGATAGAGTTCCTGATAAAATTCTATAAAGGCATCACCTATTTTTTCTGGGTCTAACATTGTTTCCCCCTTATAAATAATTTTATTTATTATATTCCTTGACCTCTGTTTTTTTTAAAAGATTTGAGAGGAGTTTATCTGCTTTGTTCCCTCTTAGATACCACTTCTGTTTTAAGAAAAGTAAGTTTTTATTTGTCCTTTCAGTGGCACTTTGTTTAATTTTTGCTTTTACTTCTTGTATCTTTTCTAGTATATCTCCCTGCAGGGTTTGTTTATGCAAGTTTTCTAAATTGTAGAGTTCTACTTGGAGCTGTTGATATGTCCTACCTTGTTTTCTTTTCTCTACAGCTCCTTGTTTTCTTTTCTCTACAGCTCCTATTTTGATTAAACTTCCCCGAATTACTGCTTTTAGTGAACACCAGAGTGTCGATCTTGAGATTTCCTCACTTTCGTTTTCAGCACAGAAATTTTTTAGATCTATTTGTATCTGGCTTTTGACTCGCTCCTGCATCAATAAAGGCTCATTCAGTTTCCAATTAAAGATTTTTTTTTTTATCCGGTCCTTCTTCTATCATCATAGTAACAGGTGAGGCAACGCCAATTTCACATTTTATTTCCCGTCTGAATGAGTCTCTGCCGACCAGGAACAGGTCAATACGGGAGTATGAATTATGTGGTATTGAGAAGTGGGTATAATCTCTTGACATAGGGTTTAATGCCCTCCACACTTCTATTAAGATGTTTTTGGTAATGAACTCTTTAAATTTTCTTGCTGAGCATAATTGTCTATGATTTGATTTTTTCCCCAACTGGAACTTCCTATCCATATCTACGTCGGAGATCATATTGAAGTCTCCTCCAAAAATAAGTTGCCCTTGTATTACTTTTTCGACTTGTGTCCATAATCTTCCCAAAAATATCAAAGCATTTTCATTCGGAGCATAAACATTTACAAGAGTATATAAATTATTGTTTAACTTACAAACTAATATGATATATCTACCGTGTTTATCTATAGTTTTATGTATTATTTCTGGTGCCAGTGTATCTTTTATTATAGTCATAACTCCTCGACTTTTTTTTTTTATGTGATAATTTGATGTATAAATATGTGAGTATTTTCTATTATATATCATATTTTACCGATTTCACCCAATGTGTTTCCTGTACAAAGGCAACGTCAATTTTATCATGATTCAGCATTTCCATGAAGATTTTCCTTTTGTATGGAGAGTTCATTCCCTGGGCGTTTATGGTACAGAACTTAATTACCATAGGTGGGCTGATTAAAAGTTTTGTCACTGGTCCTGGGGCTACATTCATTCATCGCATTCATACCAGATGTAGTCTTCTGATCCTGGTCCGGATCAGATACCATCCTGTCCCAGTATAAGGGATATTCTACACACTGATTTATACTTCGCTCCAATATGAGCTTTAGCTCGACTTAAGGAGAGCAGTAAAGGGAGCATTTATTTTGCTCACCGGGATGCTATGATATTCTTCCTGTTTATTCTATCTTCATATTTAGACTTTATATGGGCTATTTTCCTTAAAGTAATACTGCATATAGATTGTGCGGACCGCTTCACCCCCAAGGGGTCATCTCTTCCGTAAGAGTAACAGATTCATCTCCATGCTCCCCTGCCATTACCCCCGCCCGGCACCCCCCACCGAGCGGGGATGCAGGGAGGGGGGAAGGACGTGAGAACCATCAAGTAGCAAACTAAATACATCATTGTACACAAAAAAAAAAAACATTAAATACAAATACCGGAAGGGCATCTCTTCCCCAATCACCGCCATTGTCACGACGTCCCCCACCGTTGCCACCAACCCAGCGCCCCCCATAGGGTGTGGGCGCAGAGTTGGCGAGAAGGAGGGGGGACGGTGACCAAAATACGAGTCGGTCCGCCGCTGGCCCCCGTCCGCACCACCAATAGAGATGACCGGAGGGGGGCGGGTGCGAAGCGACTCTCAAATCCCCGCACTACAACTAAAACAAAGACAATAACTCCTCCACAGAGACAGCCTTCATCACGATATCACCCTTCCATATGCCCCAGCCCGGCCTCCCTCATCGTGTGTAAGCCCCCAGACTGTATATCAGTCACATATGAATGTCCCATTTTTTAAATAAGACCAATGCCTGGTCCCGTGTTTCTATAGTATGTCTTTGATCCTTGTATGTCAAAAGTATCTTCACAGGAAATCCCCATGCAAATCTTATCTGCTCCCTGTGAAGTATGTCCGTGACACTTCTTAATTTTAGTCTTTGTTGTCTGGTATACAGTGATATGTCTTGCATTATCCTCAACGCCTTGAATCTCTGTGGTAGGGAGTCCTTATTGTTTTTGGCTTTCCAGATCTTCTCCTTGTGTACGTAGTTATGAAGGCGCACCTTCACATCCTTGTCTGTGCGTGGACTTATGTTCTATTGACCCACAATTTGGGTGTTGGGCGCGAACCATTCGCTTATCCTGGCTAACATTGTGGCCTTGTAATATAAGTCGAGAATGTTTGGAAAATAACAATGCCTGTAAGAATGCATTACAGGAGAATCCTACTCGGCTAATCAATAAACTTAACCATAGTCACTCTCACAGGGGTACAGTGCCATATAACTCCAGAAAGAAGAGAACACTGACTAAAGGGTAGAGAAAAGGAGGAAGGTCCCCGATGGGGTAAGCCGGCTCTACCAGTAGCCGTCAGAACTTTTCTCGTTGATACCGGATTGTGTGTGCTTCAAATCAGCTGTAGCAGCAGCAGTATCACAAATGGGAAAAAAGAGGACAAAAACGCCTGCACTCCCGGTTTCCGGTAAAAAAATATTTACAGCACAGAAAGGGAAAAGGCAAGTCCTTATGCTTTGATTTGTTTTTACCGGAAACCTGGAGGGCAGGAGTTTTTGTCCTCTTTTTTCCCACTGACAAAAGGGTCCTGCAGGGACCCAAAATCACTTTTCTCATCCTCCTCTGAAGATGATGAGTTCTCAAAATACTCATACGTTTCCTCCTCTGATGATGATGAGAAAGTGGACAGCTGTAAAGCTCGCCCACTCATCAACGAGCAGAGAAAATAAAGTGGTGCACAGGGACCATGATGGAAAGGAGCCTTTAAATAAGGTAGTGTGAGGTTACTCACAACTAGAGCTAACCGAAGTTACTAAACTTTATAAACAGACACTGGACGAGAGTATTGGTGAATGGTTGTTGCGTGTATGGGATACTGGGGCAGATAAGATAATTCGTTAATGTGTTTTCTCATTTAACACGACATTGAACTGCATACACAATGGTACACCATAGAAGAAGCCATAACCAGAGTATGTATTATGGGTAGTGTAGCAGGGTTAGACAAGGATCATTGGGATGGACCTGATGCAGAAGAATTCACTGCAAGCATGAGGATTTTAGCATGTTTTCATTGCTTAAAGGTACCGCAGAAAAAGGTCTGATTTTTGTGATTAACAAAGGTTAGCAGAATTGGAGGAATATGAAACAGAGGAAAAGGTTAATCAGCAAAGGGATTTCCCCATGGCTAGCAAGTCAGAAGGGAAGGGTGCAGTAAAACTACCTACTGATAAACTTAAATGGAATAAGAAACAGGATGCTTTCCCATGCACAAAGGTGCCAAGGAAAGAAATAATGGCGGATCTTGTTAAATCTGGTGTCACTGTAGATGAGCTAAGAAAAAGGTCAAATACAGGTTAATGTACCCATTTCTAAAACTCACACTAATGAAGCAGATCTGATACACATGCCATTTGCATTTAATATTCCTGTTCCTAACTCCTGTCCCCCATCCTAGGAAAACAAAACATCTGTCACCTTCAGCTGAATTTTGGACCATAGTAAAGAAAGACTAAGTGGACCCATGGGATGGCTGATCCCTGGCACAAAGTTTGTTACCCATCATGGCTGGGAAATCGACAGTCCCATGTTCCTTTGACTGTGTCGTGGAGAAAAGAAACCAGCCCCACCAAGGTTTTAGCCTTAGAAGACACAGGGGCTGAGGTAACAGTGGAGTAGGGTAAGCCTTCCAAGTTTGTAGGCCCCATCATTCACACAGAGGGTCTAAGGGAAGAGTAACTAAGGCAATACAAACCACAGTCACATATTCCATAAACAAAGGGCCCCGGGTTTATGGTCTAACATTTTGGGTTTCTGATTTCCTGACAATATCTTGGGGTAGATATATAGTTAGGGCGCCAAATAGTGATGCAGGTTAAGTGTTCAAAAGTTGTCTTTCCTCACAAACTCTCCACTGTTCATGTGACAGTGGAAGTGGTGAGAGGAAATACAAAACTGGACACCTGTGGTCATTCTGCCTCCCTGTAGTCCAACCGGGGTTGCCGGGATTGTGGAAAGTAATCAGATTAGTCAGGTGTAGTTCATCCTGCATTTAGCCCTTTTAACACTCCTGTTCTCTGTAAAGAACAGCCTAACAGACATGGGAGTGGCATGCAGTGATTAATCTAGTGAATCCTTTATTCTTCAATTCTCATTGCACCTGAGTCAGAATATTCAATTTGCATTCACTTGGGAAGGAAGCCAATATATCTTTGATGCCCCAAGACTATCTACACTCCACTATCACATGCCATGATCCAGTTGACAGAGAATCAAGTGGAAAGTGCCAGCGTCCAATAATTTTAAGAGACTGTGAGGCTAAAGGCCCCATTAACTGGGTGTGAAGAGGCCTACCTCTCAGTGGAGAGGTGGCCTGAAAGTCAAACTCGCATTAAGTGGAAATGGTACTCCAAAGAGCAAAATGGTTTATTAAAGTTTCAACGGTCTCATGACATATGACATTTTGCCACAGCCAAATACCTACAGTACAGTCTCTCCAGTCAGCTTTGCCTTATGAGGAATTATCCTGCAAAGAACAAAAGACGCTGGACAGCTGTAACATAAATCAGTATGGAGAGGTGGAGATCCAAGAGCAAGATACAGGTGATTCAAATTGTCACAAAGATGCCAATATAAAGAGACTGCAATTTGCTTATTACATGGCACATTAGTGTGGGGAGGTACAGAGTTTTGGGAGAAGATCAGGGCAGCCGCCTGAACAAGGCTGATGCTGCCACCTGAACAAGATTGTTGCCAAGAGGAAGTGAATATTAATAACACTTCAGAAGAACTGACTGAAGTAAGCAACCTGAAGACAGAAGATAGAAGACCCGCAGATGCAGTTTTATTTCATGTGGCTGCATGGGAAAATGCAATTGGAGGACATTGATGAAATGGGCTACTGCAAAAGGCCATGAAACTTGTGACATCCACTAAGCAAGTTCCGTTTGCAGTGAAATAAATATTGCTGCATCCAGCATGCCAACTGGAATTCAAAACTGACCTCGGTACTCACTTTACTAGTCAGTCCAACAATGGGCACAGGCTATCCCAGGGGGGTGGGATTGGACTTTTACACAGGCTTATATGATTTTACATGACTGACCAATGTAACACATGTTTATATGCCAAGTAAGGTGACAATCTATTTGTTAGTTTCTAATTGACATTTACAGGCAGCTAACCTGTAGGCTAACTATATCAGATTTAAACTAACATTTTATTTTTATTTGGTCTCTCAGGTGGTGGGATGGATTAACAGTTTAGTATTTCTCATAAGAGGCAATCTGTATACTCACTTATGAGTGAACATGAGAGAATTTGAGTAGTGAGTGTGTGTGTAGTGAGTGTGGACGAATGAAGGTGGAGCACATCTTTGTTTAGAACTAAAACAAGTGGGATAACTGTTCATACTGTTCTAGGAGAGGTGGAAATCAGGGCAACCACAAAATAAAAGTGGTGTCCAAAGCATGGGAAATACCAAGGTCTAATGAAGTAGAAGAAAGAGGTTATTCCAGATAGTCATCCTCTATAATAATGTTCAAGTGTCTCTGCGTCCAGTCCCTGTGTCGGAGGGGTTGCGCTACTGCGCATGTGCCCCACGGACAGCCGTTGGGACTTGGAACGCAGTCTCCCTCCCGCCCAAAGGAAAAAAAAAAAAAAGCCGGTAGAGGCACTGGGTGAGGGAGATCTAAAGATCCCCCCTCACCAGCCCTCTGCTCGGCATGCTCTGCTAGATCCCGGGAGGGGGCGGAGCTAACCGGCTGAGTGGTGTAGCTCCGCCCCCACCCTGTGAAGCAGAGCAGCGTCTGCTTCACGGGGAGCCACTGGCACCATGAGAAAGTGCTGCTCGGCTCCCCATGCCTGCATTAAGCATGGGGAGCCCGAGCAGCACCTTCTCTCGCTGACCTGGGCTCCCAGTGAAGCAGACGCTGATCTGCTTCACAGGGTGGGGGCGGAGCTACACCGCTCAGCCGGTTAGCTCCGCCCCCTCCCTGTATCCACCTTTGAAGGCAAAGGAAGGGGAGGGGTGGGAGAGAGAGACAGGGGCAGGTGAGAGAGACAGGGGCAGGGGGGAGAGACAGAACATGGGGAGGGGGAGAGACAGAACAGCTGGAGGGGGGAGAGACAGAACAGGGGGAGGGGGAGAGACAGAACAGGGGGATGGGGAGAGACAGAACAGCTGGAGGGGGGAGAGAGAGATACAGAACAGGGGAAGGGGAGAGAGAGAGACAGACAGAACAGGGGGGGAGAGAGAGACAGGGGGAAGGGGGAGAGAGAGACAGACAGGGGGAGGGAGGGAGAGAAAGACAGAACAGGGGAAGGGGGAGAGAGAGAGACAGACAGAACAGGGGGGGGGAGAGAGACAGAACAGGGGGAAGGGGGAGAGAGATACAGAACAGGGGGGTAGAGAGAAAGAACAGAGGGAGGGAGAGAGAGACAGAACAGGGGGAAGGGGGAGAGAGACAGACAGACAGAACAGGGGGGGGGAGAGACAGAACAGGGGGAAGGGGGAGAGAGAGAGACGGGGAGGGAGGGAGAGAAAGACAGAACAGGGGGAATGGGGAGAGAGAGAGACAGAACAGGGCTAGAGAGACAGAACAGGGGGGAAAGACAGAACAGGGGGGAGAGAGAGACAGAACAGGGGGGAGAGAGAGACAGAACAGGGGGGAGAGAGAGACAGAACAGGGGGGGAGAGAGACAGAACAGGGGGGGAGAGAGAGACAGAACAGGGGGGGAGAGAGAGACAGAACAGGGGGGGAGAGACAGAACAGGGGGGGGGAGAGACAGAACAGAGGAAGGGTAGGCAGGGGGGAGAGAGAGACAGGGCAGGGGGAGAGACAGAACAGGAGGAGGGGAAGAGACAGAAAAGCTGGAGGGGGGAGAGACAGAACAGGGGGAGGGGGAGAGACAGAACAGCTGGAGGGGTGAGAGAGAGATACAGAACAGGGGGGTAGTTAGAAAGAACAGAGGGAGCGAGAGAGAGACAGAACAGGGGGAAGGGGGAGAGAGAGAGAGACAGACAGAACGGGGGGGAGTGAGAGACAGAACAGCTGGAGGGGGGAGAGAGAGATACAGAACAAGGGGGTAGAGAGAAAGAACAGAGGGAGGGAGAGAGAGACAGAAGAGGGGGAAGGGGAAGAGAGAGAGAGACAGACAGAACAGGGGGGGGGAGAGAGACAGAACAGGGGGAAGGGGGAGATAGAGACAGACAGGGGGAGGGAGAGAAAGACAGAACAGGGGGAGGGGGAGAGACAGAACAGCTGTAGGGGGAGAGACAGAACAGCTGGAAGGGGGAGAGAGAGATACAGAACAGGGTGTAGAGAGAAAAAACAGAGAGAGGGAGAAAGAGACAGAACAGGGGGAAGGGGGAGAGAGAGAGACAGACAGTACAGGGGGGAGAGAGAGACAGAACAGGGGGAAGGGGGAGAGAGAGACAGACGGGGAGGGAGGGAGAGAAAGACAGAACAGGGGGAATGGGGAGAGAGAGAGAGACAGAACAGGGCTAGAGAGACAGAACAGGGGGGGAGAGAGACAGAACAGGGGGGGGAGAGAGACAGAACAGGGGGGGAGAGACAGAACAGGGGGGGAGAGACAGAACAGGGGGGAGAGAGACAGAACAGGGGGGAGAGAGACAGAACAGAGGAAGGGCAGGCAGGGGGAGAGAGAGACAGGGCAGGGGGAGAGACAGAACAGGGGGAGGGGGAGAGACAGAACAGCTGGAGGGGGGAGAGACAGAACAGGGGGAGGGGGAGAGACAGAACAGCTGGAGGGGTGAGAGAGAGATACAGAACAGGGGGTAGAGAGAAAGAACAGAGGGAGGGAGAGAGAGACAGAACAGGGGGAAGGGGGAGAGAGAGAGACAGACAGAACGGGGGGGAGTGAGAGACAGAACAGGGGGATGGGGGAGAGAGAGACAGACAGGGGGAGGGAGGGAGAGAAAGACAGAACGGGGCAGGGGGAGAGACAGAACAGCTGGAGGGGGAGAGACAGAACAGCTGGAAGGGGGAGAGAGAGATACAGAACAGGGTGTAGAGAGAAAGAACAGAGGGAGGGAGAAAGAGACAGCACAGGGGGAAGGGGGAGAGAGACAGACAGTACAGGGGGGAGAGAGAGACAGAACAGGGGGAAGGGGGAGAGAGAGACAGACGGGGAGGGATGGAGAGAAAGACACAACAGGGGGAATGGGGAGAGAGAGAGACAGAACAGGGCTAGAGAGACAGAACAGGGGTGGAGAGACAGAACAGGGGGAGAGAGACAGAACAGGGGGGGAGAGAGACAGAACAGGGGGGAGAGAGAGACAGGGGGAAGGGGGAGAGAGAGACAGACAGTACAGGGGGGAGAGAGAGACAGAACAGGGGGAAGGGGGAGAGAGAGACAGACGGGGAGGGAGGGAGAGAAAGACAGAACAGGGGGAATGGGGAGAGAGAGAGACAGAACAGGGCTAGAGAGACAGAACAGGGGGGAGAGACAGAACAGGGGGGGAGAGACAGAACAGGGGGGGAGAGAGACAGAACAGAGGAAGGGCAGGAGAGAGACAGAACAGAGGAAGGGGAGGAGAGAGACAGAATAGAGGGAGAGAGAGAACAGGTATGGGGGAGTTAGAGAGAGACAGACAGGCCAATGAAGAGGAAAGGGACAAACATGGGAAGGCAGAGAGATACATACATGGGGGGGACGCCATGGGGGAATCCCGCACAGGGCGCTGGAACACTTAAGGCCGGCCCTGCTGACAAATTTCTCGAGCAAATTATCCTGCGCAATCGCAGGAGAATTTACTCATTGCGCATGCGCACAAAGTTACAGCTGATCACTCAGCTGTAACTTTGTAAAGAATGCGCGAGCGGAGCGACGCTACCCACCTCCCGCCCCCTTCACCCTTCAATAATACAGCAGGAGGATCACAACTCCCATCAAGATGAGGCCGCCCTCAAGGCTCCCCCCCTCACCAGGGTGCTTGCCCCTATGTTGCCCCCTTATGTCCCCCCCCCCCCCCCGTCCACATATGTTCTAGCGCCCGTTCAAACTTCCTGAAACACCATAAGTCAGATTGTTTGGGTGGTTGGAAAGTGTGGGGAAATACATGAAATATTAATTGCCGTTTAATATGTATTTTTTGTCTTATATTTTCCTGAGTACATGTTGTATATTTAATAAGCTTTGCATAATGTGTTGCGTATTCAGCAAGTAACTGTAGTGTAGTATTATTGTATAGGACCAAGAGGTGGAATATTATGGCATATCTATTTTTTATGTTCCTATAACCAAAAACTCTCAACCTTAAAATGGAGACTTTTCTAGCCTAGCAGCAGGAGATAACCAGTTTTTCCAGTAGCTAGCAGGAGAAAGCTAGGTCTCCCATGCATAATAGCAGGGCTGTTCCAAGCCATAGGTGGGCTGGAATACTTAGGTTGGCTAGGGGCGGAGTAGAGAGGACAAAGCTAGGTAGAGTGGAGAGTCAGGGAGTCATTTTTCATGCAGACATTGACGATGTAGGTTCCTGAACACAGCAGCCAGAGGCTTTTTACTCTAGGCAAGGTTGCCAGGAACCCTGAGAACTGATCTGAGGAGCCTGATTTTAAGCCGAGCGAATGTAGCCATGTTTTTCCATGAAGCCAGTTCTCCATGCCTGTATTTTTTCCTGTTTCATATTTTCCTTAATCTTTTACCAGCAGTAGATATGTATTCGGTATCCTTTTCTTTTATCTATAATGTTTGTTTAATTTAGAAAACCATCTGGATAACCAACAAATAGTGAATCTACTATTATTGTTGCAAACTGTGTTAATTTCTACACTGCAGTTATAAGTGTCTAATAATGACTGATGTTTTAGTTAGACCATGTTTTATTTGTTTAGCTTTTTAGGAAGAACTAACTTTTAAGCGTGTTTTAATTAATCCTTGTGTGCCTTTTATAAGGGTAACTAACTTTAAAAACGATCTTTAATTAAAACTTGTGTGTTCTTATAAGATATTGTTTGATTAAACATTATTATCTCTGCTAGTATTTGGGTGTGTATTGTCAATTTGTACATTGGTTAGTTAAGATATAATTTCTCCAAAATACTTTGTGTTTCTGTAATTTGCTGCCCAAATGCCATATGTGCACAGAGCTCTTAGACAGTTGCACTAAATAATTGTTGTGTTTGTGGGTCTCTTCAAATTCATTTTGTGTTTTTGATAACGCTGCTTGTGTCTTTTACCTGAGTTATTAGTGTGGGCTTTACTGTTTGTAAAAAGTTTAATAAAAAAACATAATAAATTCTTACATTAAAATCGGTACGTTGTACTTGTCGTATCTGTGATTTTTCTTGGATCCTCCTTCTTCCTTGTTCTCTCCTGCTGTCCCGAGTTTACAAATACTTACCCAGTGGGATACCGATTCATATTCCCAATCTGCCCTGGTGCCCAGAGCATGGAGGAGTGGCTCCATACCACATGGGTGAAAACTTAAGGATGGGATATATACATCCAATCAAGTTCCAACTGTCTACATTATGTGGTTTCTTTTTTGTGTTTTACATGCAATGGAGTCTGTGAAATAGGATAATCCACAAAGATAAAAGTCTCATTTATAACCATATGCGCACCTTTATTTTTCATAATGTATTTAAAGTGGTGTCTCTGGGGTACATCGCTATTAAGGTAGCAGCACTATCATATCGCACTTTGAGCGCCGAATGCATTGTAATTTTTCACAAAAATACTTAAGTCCATCAAGTTCAACCCTTCTACCTATCATTCCTGCATTTGATCAAAAAAGAAGGCAGAAAAAGTAAGCTATTTCCAATTTTGCTGCTTAGGGAGAAGAATCCCTTCTTGACTCCAAAAGGCAATCTGATTTATCCTTGGATCAAAAAGCTCTAAAATATTAATGTTTATTCTATAATGAATAGCCCTGTATGACCTGTTTTTCTATATTTTTGAAGGCATCTTTTGTATTTGTAATAGCACCACTATTATTGGCACTTTTTTTTGTCCTTACCATAAAGAATCAATTTCTTCCTGTCTATGAAATCTTTGCTCTTCCAGTCTCAAGGGATGACCTCTTGTTCTTTGTACATTTTTGTTAATAAACAAGTCACTGTAGAGCCGTTTATATTGGCACTGCACATATTTATATAATGTTATAGTATCCCCTCTGAGACACATTTTTTCTAGCATATATAAATGCAACTTTTTTGTAGTCCTTAGCCCTACTTTGCACTTTTTCTAGTTCCATAATATCCTTTGTAAGGACTGGTGCCCTTTGAAGCTTGGACATTTGCAAAAACTATGTTACCAAAATATCAACCAGTCCATACTGATGTTATTTCTGTATTTTACAGGTAACATGTCTTACCTGGATTTGGCAATTAAGGTCTTTATCCGTTCCACCTTCCTTTGCTTCTCCTGCTGTTCCTCAGGGCTCAGAGGGCTCTCTGGCTCCATTTCAATATAGCGCTCCGGAATTAAGACTTTGTCTGGGGTGGAGAGCTGAGACATAGAGATGTACATACAAGTGTGATACTCATAGCGTGCATGATGCCATATGCAAAATACAAGTGTGAAATACTACAGGGTGTGGAAAACTATACAGCATGTTTTTGACAAATCCAATGAAATATTGTGGATATGACTGTTATACAACATATGTGATACAAATAATGTGGTTCTGTGTGTGATTATATCATACAGTGTGAATGACAAAGTGTGTGAGTCACAATCTGACATTCAGGGATTGGCACCTTGTCTGAGGTCGAGAGCTGAAACACAGAAGGAATTACCAGTATTTACTATGGTATGATGGAGGTTAAAAAAAATACACAGAGAAAGCAGAGAAAAGTAAAGAAAAGGAGTGGTGGTTGGAAAAGAAAAAGAATAAGGGACCACAGAGGTCCTAGAATAAAATACTGGTGATATTGCTGTGATATAGTGCTTGCACACCCCATGTAAAAGAATCAGGAAATAAAAGTACCTGAAAAGAAGAGAATCTTCATTTTGGTGGAGGCACTGATACCTGCACACAAAAGTGATGGGGTGTGTAAAACATAATGTAATAAATAAGAAATGGGCCTTTTTGCTATTTTCCCATAACTTTTGTATGTGGGGCACTTTATACATAGCATCAAGGTGTCTATATATTGAACCTTAAGTTTAACCAAAAGATTGGGTATTTAAATGTGTACCGTTTAAGCTGAACTGACAGGGGTTTTGCATGTGAACTTAATAAAAATTATCAATGCTGAGAGTTCAGCTGGCAAATCCCAAACGTTAAACTTGAGTTCATGTTATATATTACTTTAGTGGTGCACTTTGTTAGATTCAATTGTTACTAAATAGACACAGATACACTGTGTGAGAGGTAAGTGAAATTAGGTAATTACCTCTCTGCTGATGTCCACATTGAATGCTTGAGGTTCTAAATCCATCTTGCGTAATCTTGCAATTTCATCTTGAGGAGACTCATAAGTCTTCTGAGGTTCTTCATAACGGAGAGCAGCTTCTAGGTCTGAGATCTCCACTTCATGGATGCTGCGATGTCTTTGAACCTGCAAACAGTGTGCAGAGAGGTCCTAAGCATACATCTGCCATAATGCCCAAAGTATCCAAACACAAAATAAGTTGGTGGATGCAATATTCACCTTACTGATTACTTATTTCAATACATGTATTGTGCATACAGATCGTCACTAAGTGGTACCAGCAGTGGTGTGTCTTGGTTTTGTGCTGCCTTGGCAGACTAAATTCGGGCACCCCATCACCCACGTTGTACACCCAGGACATGCAGCATGGAAGATTGTCTGTGTGCCTGGGCAGCGCACAGACACCATGCTGCCTGCTTACAGGCAGAGTAGTAGTGAGGGCAGATCTTCCGATCTCCCCAGCCATCATCTCTGCCAGGAATCAAGTTTTTTTTTGTAAAGGGGCTGCTGGGTTTAAAAAATAAAAAGTTGCCGCCCACTAGGCAGACAGAGTAACTGCTGCCCTAGGCACTTTCCTTGTTTGCCTCGCTCTAAATACAGCGCAGGGTACCAGACATGACTCACCACCCTGTATGATGCTGGCTTTGTACTGTTGGGTTCTGTCTGCTGATTGGATGGGAGTTGCAAACTACGCCTTTTCTCTTTCATTGAACCACTCTGGTGACGCTTCATACGGTCAATTTGCTCCTCCACACTCATCTTAGTTTTTGCCTCACTGGAAAATAGTGCACTCTTTGGGCGTTCCTTAAAAACCAATATGCAGAACACAAGTAGAATACTATAAACACAAGTTTTAACATCAATCATAAAAATCACAAGATATGAAACTCCTACATATTATATCTTTCTTTAATAGTTCAAATAAATTATAAAAAACATTCAGTGCAAAGTGAACCCTAAAACATATTTTATGTATAGTACAATAAAGGAATGGTAAGATAAAATATAAACGTTACATCCAAAATTTGTTATGTTATAACCATCATTATGATACCACTTCAATAGGCTTGTTTAAACTTAGAGGTGAAATGCTGGGAGAAGCTGTTGAATTTAGTTGACGCATCTACTACTATGATTCTCAGTAAAATGCCTTTACCACTTCTGGCACATGAAAACAACTGACATAGATGACGGATCCAAAGAGGTGTGTTTTTAAATGTTTTATTGATGTTCATGCAACGATTTTATATAACCACCCATGGCCTTGATTAAATTACCTGTAAGGCTGAAACAAGTACTGTTTGAACTGAAGCAGAAATGTAACATGGTATTATGTTATCAGACCGACTGCATTCCTTCTGAATGTAAAAATCCAGACTAGAATGCATATGCCATAGCTTACGTCTCTTTCCATTTATTTGAAAGTGCTGTTTTTCTTTTACAAGATCTTGCGAATACCTCAGTTTTGTTGCTTTGAAAAAAAGTTTGCTCTGAGCAGGAGCTAATCACCTTTGTTCGATTCATTAAGTGCTGTACTGGCAGTGAATCACAAGGTCTTAACCCCTTCAGGACAATGGTTTTCTTTGTTTTGATGTCCATCCTGGACAATAGCTATTTTTCTGCTTTAGCTATGTGTGCATGTAAATCAAAGTGCAGGCTTGCTTCTTAAACGAATCCCCAGATTTATATAGAATTTTTTTTTAATTATTTGTTTTTGAGAATTTGTCAAAAAAAAATTAAATACAACAATTAACAAGAGTAGAACCCCAACAAACCCTTTCTCCCCACAACCCCACCCCTTAAAAACTCCCCTCCCCTTTGAACCAATAGTCATCCCTGAAAAAAGACCCAAAAGTCTCAGTGAGCACAAGAGGCAAGTCCAGCTCCGGATTGTTTCCAAAAGTAAAAACAAGTTACCTGTGAGTAGCTTATTAAATCAATAATTTATAAAGACACGGAGGCTCATATTATGCTTATCTCTTTCTTTATTTACCCTCAGCAGCAAAGAGAATGCATTAGAAAAATTTAACCAATGATAACATACCAAATATATAATATCCCTCCCCTCCTCTATAAAGTCCAGTGTAATAGGAAATACATCCTCTTTCTTTGCTGCTCCCTCAGCTAAGTACATCTATAATTTTCTAGAATATTGTTATGATATTTGATATGTTTATATTATATATGTAGGAATATATATATATTTATATCTTCCTGTAGCTATGTAATTTTATGTTTAATCATTGCATTGGTTTTGATTATTTGCCTTTTATCATTGCATTTATTTTCCATTTACTTTCAGTTTCATTTACATAGCTGTTTATCTTCTGTTACTATCAGGGGTTCGGTTGTGTTCCCCTCCTCTCCCTTTACCTTTTTTCTGTCAGTTTCCTATGTTTTTATCTATTTTCTGTTTTTCTCCATTTATTCCCGGGCTTCTGGACCACTGCATATGTGCAAATAACATTGCGGCGGCCATTTTCTTGGAGCCCGTTTTTCCTCATAGAAGACTCATGTTTTAACATTACGGCGGCCATTTTCTTGTAGCCCATAGTGCAGATATTATGCACGGCGGCCATTTTAAGTCTGTGTGACACTGATCTTAGTGGATACTGCACAGCCTTACTGCCTGCTCCGTTTTTACTCCCGTTTTTTGCTCCCTTAAGGTGATATTGCCTATTATTTCTGCCTGTTTTTCTCTGCCTTGTATTGCTGTTAAAGATTATGGATAGTCAGATCCCTGTCACATCTCCATCCCCCACTATGCATGCTGCTCAGCAAGGTGGGATTTTTCCCAATATAGAGGAGGCTTCCTCTGAGATTATAGATTCTGAGGATCTACATAATTACTTGGACTCTGCTATGTCTAAGTCAGTGACCAAGGCAATTCAGTCTGCTATGGGGATGATGTCATCTAATATTGCCCAGTCTATCTCCTCTGCCTTAGCCACACACTCTAAGGCTGCCCCGACACCCCCACCCTCTAAAGGGAAACGGGCGTTACCTGCCGCCCCGGGCAAGAAAGCGTCATGTAAAACGCATCATACAATGCCTCATGCTTCCAAGCTGATTAAGATGGGCAAGGCTACGCCTGCCGAGGATGCCGTGGTTACACCACGGGAAAGAGCTAGGTACCGGGCTAAAACGGTAGGTTCATGGAAATCGGCAAAGGCCGATAATGATTCATCGCAGTCTGACTCGATGTCGGAAGAGGTTTTGGAGGAGTCAGAAGACCCTGACGTCCTGATATCTGAGGACGAGTTCCCAGTCGGGCAAACAGTTGGCCAGGTACCCCCTTTGGTCCCTACAGAGACCTCGGCCTTGATAGATCTCCAGGGCGAACCTCTGTTTGACCCTACCAACCTCCACCACCCCCGTTCTGCGGAATGGTTCCCCACAGACCATATTGCACAATACATTGCATTCCGGGTCCGTAATCCCCTTGATAAGGCCTCTCGCAATAAACTGCGAGCAGAGTGTCCAAGGCCCACAGTCCCTGATATGGCCTGTGACACGCCTGAAGTGGATCCAAAAATAGCCCAGTTCCTGGGCAAGACAGGTTGGAAGACCAAAAAAGGTTTAGATTTTTCACTTAAAGTGTGCCAAGACAAGGTTCTAGACATCATGGGGCCTTGTGCAAAGATATTTGAGCTGGTGGAGTCAGGACTATCCACTGATACGCCTGTTGATTTACCCGCCATCAAAGGATGGATTCAACGGGTCATTTGCCTTATCGGCAACGCTAACACGGCTTTAGCCGTTGAGAGGAGGAAGGCCATCCTCCTAAAAATAGAACCAAAGTTGGTTAATATGGCAACTAATGAACCAGGTCCACAGGCTAAAGGCATGCTCTTCGGAGATAACTTTGTTAAGGAGCTAGGCTCTTTTGTGCAGACTTTCACTGCGATAGATAAGGCTCAATCTAGTATGAAACGAGTCTTCACCACAAAGGTTTTTGGCGGGGCCGGCAGATACAGGAGCCGTCTGCCCGGCCGTGGCTCCAGGGGACCATTCCGTGGATCCCGAGGCCCTGGGTCTTCACGGACATCCTTTGCAGACAGCAGGCCTCCGCCCGCAACTTTCTTCCCGCAAAGGAGCAGACCATGGCAGAATCGGGGTGCCAGAGGGTCCTATCAGTCCCGGCGACCATACGGTAAGGACCAAGCTAACTCACCTTTCTTCCCTTACAAAAGTAGGTGGCAGGCTCCGATTTTGTCTACCAGCTTGGGCCGACATTACGTCAGACCCTTGGGTATTACAGACGGTGACAGGTTATCATATCGATTTTCTGACAACCCCTTATCAGGTTTCTTCCCCTCATATGATTCGGTTCTCCCCAGAGGACAGAGAATTAGTTTCCCAAGAGGTCACCAGCCTTTTCTCGAAAGGAGCAATCAGAAAGGTTCCTCCAACCTCCCTGGGCTTCCTAAGCAATCTATTCCTGGTCCCCAAGAAAGGCGGAGGTATTCGCCCTGTGATCAATCTCCGTCCTCTGAATGCCTTCGTCATGTACCAACATTTCAAGATGGAAGGCATTCATTGTTTAAGAGACCTACTGCTCATGGGAGACTGGATGGTCAGGCTGGACCTTCAGGACGCGTACCTGACAGTCCCAGTCACACCAGATCATCAACCGTACCTTCAATTCATGTGGGATCACACAATTTGGCAGTTTACTTGTCTCCCCTTCGGTCTCTCTTCCGCCCCTTGGTGCTTCACCAAGCTACTCAAACCAGTTATGGGCTTCCTCAGAAGGAAAGGGGTTCGTCTGATCATATACCTGGACGATTTACTCATTATGTCTCAGGATTTTGCCACTCTGAACACCCATCTGAATTGGACCATGGATCTCCTCCAGAACTTGGGTTTCTTGATCAACCTAGAAAAATCAATACTCACGCCTTCCCGCACTATGGAGTTCCTGGGGTTCGCTATCAACTCACCCCACGGTTCATTACACCTTCCAAAGGCAAAGGTGAAATCAATCAAGAAAGAGATAAAGAAAGTCCTTTCGTTACCTCTAATCTCCCTGCGCCATCTGGCTCGAATCATCGGTCTCCTGTCCGCATCCATTCAAGCCATTTTTCCCGGCCCTCTTCACTACAGGGCGCTGCAACAGTTGAAGATCCGTTCCTTACGACTCGGGATGACTTACGATCATTCCATTCCGTTGGACTACGGAGCCAGAGAAGAACTCTCCTGGTGGTTGACCCACATGGAAGCATGGAACGGGAGAGCAATCTTCGGCACGGTTCCGGAGTTAGTGGTGGAATCGGACGCAAGCCTACTAGGCTGGGGCGCACAGTGCGGCACCTTATCCACAGGTGGATGTTGGTCTCTGCAAGAAAGCAACCTGCATATCAATTGCCTGGAGCTTCTGGCTGGAGAATTTGCAGTACGGAGTTTCGCAAGGAAGTCTCGAAACTGCTCCATACTGTTGCGTCTGGACAACACCGCTGCAGTCCGTTACATCAACCACCTGGGTGGCACGAGATCCCTGGCACTATCCCATCAAGCTACAACCTTTTGGACCTTTTGCCTCACACACAACATATCGGTGTAAGCGGAACATATTCCAGGCCTATCCAATGTGGACGCAGACTGGAATTGCCGACACTTCACAGACTCCAGCGACTGGCGGCTCCACCAATCCCTATTCCACAGATTGGAACTTCTCTGGGGTCCCTTATATATCGACCTCTTCGCCTCTCGCCTGAACACGCAACTACAACGTTTCTACAGTTGGAGACCAGATCCGGAGGCTCTGGCGACAGATGCGCTCCTGCAACAGTGGCCTCCGAACAGGCATTATGCGTTTCTCCCATTTTGCCTCATATCCCGCACACTGCTCCACCTCCGTCGCAGCGGAACATCACTGGTGTTGGTGACCCCTTGGTGGGATACTCAACCATGGTTCCCCACGCTGTTGGAAATGTCCATGGATTTTCCTCGTCTCCTTCCATCTTGGAGAGATCTGATCACCGACCTCCACGGGTCTCCACACCCGCTATTAACGACAGGTCAGTTACACTTAATAGTATGACTGATATCAGGGGACCCTGGTTTGTCGCAGACGTTTCACAAACGACTCTCTCACTCCTGGAAGGGGCCTGGGCACCAGGGACAAGAAGGGCTTATCGCCATGCCTGGGGCTCATGGGCTAATTGGTGCATGGAACACCACACAGATCCCACTGTTGCTACTGTAAATGTCATGTTGCAATTCCTCACTTCATTATTCGAAGATGGTCGGGCCTACCGCTCCATTAATGTTTATAGATCAGCAATCTCTGCTGGACACTTGGGATTTGAAGGTGTTCCCGCTGGCAGACATATTCTGGTCTGCAGACTTCTCAAGGGCATCCGATTGAACAGGCCTCCGAGACCTCGTTACTCATGTCTTTGGGATGTTAATGTGGTTTTTATACTGTTTCAGTCCTGGCCAAATAATTGTGATTTATCCCTTCAACAACTTTCTGCTAAATTAGCTATGCTATGTTGCTTAATCTCGTGTAAACGAGTATCAGACGTTAGAGCGCTGGATATCTCAGCACGTTCCTTCACCCCAGAGGGTGTGTCCTTTGATATCTCTCGTCGCACTAAGACGTCAATTACATCTGTTTTTTACCCAGCGTTTCCTCGTAACCCTAAGTTATGTCCAGTCCTGTGCTTAAAGGAATACGAGTTACGGACTTTGCCTTTCCGTACCCAGTCTCGTCCGGAATTGTTTCTGGCTCTTCGCCGGCCTCATTCTCCCATTTCTACCACATCCCTGGCTAGATGGATTAAATGGGTTTTGACAGAGGCCGGAGTGGATACAACAGTTTTTACTCCTCATTCTACACGTGGAGCCATGGCATCCAAAGCATTCACATTGGGATGTCGTTTGGAGGACCTACTGAAAGCGGCAGACTGGTCACGTGAATCAACATTTAAGGAATTTTATTTCAGAGTTCCAGAGCATTTTACTTCTTCTGTGATTGATCAGCTTTGAACTAGCATAATATGAGCCTCCGTGTCTTTATAAATTTTAAGATTTTACTAATAAATATGACGTAAAGTCATGATTTATAAAGACACGGAGGCGAGTATTATCCCCACCCAAATTGTATGTTTATGGTATATTTATTGTATATTTATTGTACCTTTAATAAACACAATTTTCCCACCCATGTTGGGTTCCGTTACCTTTATGCGTGGTTTTTACCTGATTGATTATGTTGTATATCCTATAATTCATGATGATGATATGTTTTTTATATACCGTTTTTTCGACTAAGGTCGAGGATTAATATTTCGTCTTCTGGCACATACTTTACCGTATTTTTTCTGTTCTTTTAGCCTGAAGTTTCCCGTGGTCATATCCAGTTACCCATGTTTCACAGTTTACAGAAACCTTGGTCGATGTTGGGTTACCTGAATCGATCTTCTTCATTCGCAGTTCACTGGATGGATCCTCCGGTTGGAGTCTTCTCGTGGTTGGATTTCCTATGGATTAATTTCGGCTGATGTTTTCATTAATAGTTGGATTTTATATGTTTTTTATATGTTTTTACACAAAGAAAGAGGATGTATTTCCTATTACACTGGACTTTATAGAGGAGGGGAGGGATATTATATATTTGGTATGTTCTCATTGGTTAAATTTTTCTAATGCATTCTCTTTGCTGCTGAGGGTAAATAAAGAAAGAGATAAGCATAATACTCGCCTCCGTGTCTTTATAAATCATGACTTTACGTCATATTTATTAGTAAAATCTTAAAATTGACCAACGTTTCCCCACCCTTCCCTTCCCCCAACACACCTAAAATATAAATATTAGTAATACCAAAACTCAGCCATGTGTCTGCAGTCTGAGCAAATGAAATGAAATGAGTACTTCCAAGTAGTTCAAATGTAGTATGGGGTGTTAAGTGTGAATTGGCAATCGTCTTAAAAGATGCTGCTCGCCGTACCATAATGTGAATTGAAAAGTATTTTTTAATTTTGTTTTAAGGCCCAAGTGTCAATATACCGTAGCTATGCCATGTGTCAAAAAATGTCTTGGTGTCCCCACTCACTGGGAGCTGTTTACATGTATCTAAGGCAGTTTTGAATATATCTGTGCAGTCCAAGTGTGGAAATGTTTCTGCCAAGAGACAATACCAGAAGTGGTTGAGGGTACATTTGAAAGTTTTGTATATTTTGCTGGTGGTAAGAGTCATTAGTGAGGTGCAGTGTTTGGCTTTTGAGGAAACTTTTTATTTGCAAGTAGGGAAACCAAGGTATCTCAATTTGTGAGAACTGGTCTCTACAAACCTGCAATTGTTTTACGCTTTGATTTCTAATATTAACAAATGGAGTCAAGTTGTAAACCCATTATCTGAGACACTGTGTATTGTGTTAACTGAACTCACCTGAATTTGGGTGGAGTTTCGGATTTTTCACCTGTGAAGAACTGTGGATTACAACCTCTTTTGTCCACCCTAGGAGTGCTCAAGAGCCTTGGATTGAATGTTAAATTAATCCCCTTATGTCCCAACTGTGTTTCCCAGTGTATGTAATACTAATCTGTTTACTGTTCTATTGTCTAATCTCTGTTATCAGATGCATGACTGTATATATTCCCCATGTTATGCTTTAATAAATGTTCTTAGTTTTTTGCTGTACCTGAGACCTGTGTTAGTGTGATTATTGGGACAAAGAGCAGAGGGAACAGTGACTTTTATTTAGGACTTGCTCATCCTAACGAGTCAAGCCTGAGCAGTTAGACTGTTAACTTGTCATTTTTGTGCTGCTTTTAAACTTTTCTAATAAAGGACACCCTTTTTAAGGATACAAAGTCGGTGTACATTTGGAGCTTTCTTCTTCTGAATTGCCACATCAGTCACAGCACATGCAGAGCTAAAGTTACAGGTGGATCAACTGACGCAGCAATCATCGATTTTTTCATAATAAAAAAGGCATCTAAGGACCCACAGGAGGCGCTGAAATGCAGTACTTAAGAAACGGTAATTGGTAAATGAAGAGTCATCCATTCAAATATTTGAGGACTTAACCCTGGCAGTACTTGTATGGTGCAAATTTATGTTCCCCCTTGCAAGTCATTTGAAATAATTTGATATCGATACAGGTCGGGGCTGCCTCAGTCGCTCACAGTAATTAAAGACCATCAGCAACTGCACGTCACGCACTTGGACAAAAGTCCAGCCTTCCTACACTCGCTGGGGACACCACAGCTGCCAAACACTTTGGAGACTGCTCACACACAAAATGAAGTACAGACGTCTTCATTGCTCACAATGGAGCATTAATAAACTCTCCACTTATCTAGTGGAGGAAATTTCCTGGACATTGCTTCATTCATTCCTGGAGGTTTGTTGAACGATATTTGCTGAAAATGATATGGTCGCTGAGACCCCAGCATGTCCAGTCAGTCAGCAACACACACAAAAATTACCTTTATGCCTCCAGATCTGTGGCCACTGTCCTGTGGCTAAAGATGGTGGTGCCCTTTTAAGGGCAAGAGCACAGGAAGTCACTTCTTCCTGTGCTCTGGAGGCTGTTACAAGAATGCTTCATCATAGAGGCAATCTGTAACTGCCAGGCAGAGTGTCAGGCAGCGGTGATGCTCAGAGATGACCAGTGACCACTGCCTGTCAGATGATAATTTGTAAAATATTAATCTGATCACTCTGAATCTGCCTCCCTCTCCTCACTTGTGTTTTTGTGAAGGAGAGAGACAGATCAATGTTGTAAAATAGGTTAAAATAAAATAACAAAAATAAAATAACACGTTAAGACGCAAGGGCTTTTATAAAAACCAGTCCCTGTGTTTAACTCCTTCCCTGACATTGGTCACTACATAATGATCTTGCACAGCAGCACATATCTTGCTATTTGTGCATTTTTATGGGTTGTTTTACTACAAAGACTCTTCTAAGAGCTATTAACCCCTTCCTTTCCGTAGATCACTGCTCACGCATTGATATTGATGCAGCTGACTCAGGGTCTGATTGTCAGCCTGGTCAACTTTCTTTTGTTTTTTATTTTTCGTAATTTTTCTTTTCAGTTCAGTTATTACATTCAGAGATGAGTACAGGTTGTTACGTCAATTGCCAAACAACCTGGTTTTGGGATAGTAACATCTGATACAAAAAGTGACCTTATACAATGCCTTTGATAATGTAACAGTATACACAGGTGAATAATAATCCTTTGTTCAGTAATTTCAAACAGGACAGGGAGGGGGTAAAGTCGGGAAGGAACGGGGGTTTGGGAGTAAAAGCAAGGGTAGCATGGGGTCTGAGAGGTCCTAGTGGGTGGCCTTGTTCAAGAAGGTACACCCGGTTTTGGAAAGAAGGAGGTCCAAGGTGACCAGATTGTCTGAAATCTGGTCGGGGTCTCATGAACGTATGCCATTATAAAGTCCATGCCAATTACATCTTCAATTAAGTCTTTTACTTTAGGCAGGTTAGGAAGGGACGGCTGATTCCACAGTTGAGCAATTGTCCTTTAGGCAGCTAGTACAATCCTTGAGATTAATTGATTCTCCTGGTTGGTGCATGAGACTAGTGGTTTAGACATGAGAAAAAAACGCTGGGGTCCATATCAATGGTTTTTTGCAGTATCTGAGAGGTCATGTGTCTATTTTTTCTCCAAAAGCTTTGCAGGTGAGGGCACACCCATCAGGCATGGAAGTAGGTACATATAGAGCTACAGCTCTTCCAGCATAGTGAGGAGAAGGTTAAGTGCATTTTGGAGAATTTAGATAGCGTGACGTACCATCTCATCAATGTTTTGTATGGCTTTTCCTTGTGAGATGTGGAGATTGTAATTTTGGTTTCCCTGGCTTCCACATAAGATAAAACTGGCTTTGCGGCATTGAGGAGGAGGTCCACGTAGAGTTGTTTTTTAAACCATGTCGGAGTAGTAGTGGTCTGTAGTTTAACTCCCGGCGTCGAGTCTGCTGTCCTGAGAGTTATGGAGGTTGATAATTCATCAAATGTTTTCAAAGTCCCTTCTCTGAAAAGGTCATAGACTCTCGATATGTCCCCTTGTTCATGAGTCCTGAAGAGATGAGGATTCATACCCAGGGGTAACTGTAGATTGGGGTTAAAGGGATGTGGTGGGTGGTGAGAGAGAGACAGAGAAGGTGTCCGTGTCTGGTCGGCCAACCATAATAGCTCGGGGGGATACGGAGGACACAGATGATACACCTCCCACAGAGAAGAGCTTGTCCTTGCCTCTGGGCAGCTTGGCACACATGAGCGACTACATGCTGCAGTGCCTGCGCAACTACTGCCGAGTTGCCCACATTCTAACTTGTGCTGATTACTGGGTGGCCACCCTGCTGGATCCCCGTTACAAGGACAACATGCCGTCCTTAATTCCCTCACTGGAGCATGATCGTAAGATGCGCGACTACAAGCGCACGCTGGTAGACACACTGCTGAGGGCATTCCAAAATGACACCGGGGGCTCAATGGAAGCACAAGGAGAAGGCAGAGGAAGAGGTCGCCAACGCAGCTGGGGCACCGCCAGCACCTCAAAAGGCAGGGTTAACATGGCCGAAATGTGGAAAAGCTTTGTCAGCACGCCACAACAAGCAGCACCACCATCTGATATGCAACATCTTAGCAGGAGGCAGCATTTAAGCAACATGGTGGAACAGTACGTGTGCACAGTCCTACACGTACTGACTGATGAGTCTGCCCCATTCAACTTCTGGGTCTCCAAATTGGGCACATGGCCTCAGCTTGCCCTTTATGCCTCGGAGGTGCTGGCCTGCCCTGCAGCCAGTGTATTGTCTGAACGTGTGTTTAGCACCGCAGGGGGCGTTATCACAGACAAGCGCAGCCGTCTGTCCACAGCCAACGTGGACAAGCTCACGTTTATTAAGATGAACCAGGCATGGATCCCACCAGACTTCTCTGTACCTTGTGCAGAATAGACATTTATACCGGCCTCACCCAGTTATACTCAAGTGCACTTATTCTTTGTTTTCTGTTGTTATATGTCCCAATATTTTGGGGGCTACCCCAATTTAAAAAAACAAAAAACAAATAAAAAACAGTGTTGGCTACCTCCTCCTCCAGCGCCGCTTCGACCTACCCCGCCACGGTCACCGCCTCCTCAACCTATGGGTCACTTAGTATAAACTGAAAGAGAATACCCTGCATTCCAACCCTCTCTCAAATGGATAATTCTGTTGATCCTCCTGGCAGCCATGCTTTAGATTTAGATTTATGTTCTTCAAAAGCTAAAATCAAAGATTCCATCTAATGCTATTTTATGGCTCAGCTGTATTTGTAATTTGTATGTATTTTATGTTATTTTAAGTTATTTCCCTATCCACATTTGTTTGCAGGGCACTTGTCCTACTCTTACCCACATTTTACTTCATTTTGCAGCCCTCTAGCCTTTTCCAGGACTTTTTTAGAAGCATTTTAGTGACCAAAAGTTTGTGTCCCCATTGACTTCAATGGGGTTCAGGTTCGGGGTCAAGTTTGGGGTCAAGTTCGAGCACGGCCCCTGACATTTTTTCGAAGTTCGGCCGAACCTACCGAACCAGAACATCCAGGTGTCCGCTCAACTCTAGATATCTACTTAACTAAAATTAGACATACAAAGAAAGATATAAGTTATGACTCAAATATCTGGGGGTTGGGTGGGATTATATGTAGGGAAATGTTTAATTGATATATACCATATATGTGAATTTTTAAATAAAAAAGATATTTAAAAAAAAAAAAGTTATCTGTCAAATCTGCTATATATTGGTTAATGTTTCTATCATTTAAAATTATGTTATTTATCTTCCATTCAGGTCTCGTACCTTTCTTGTCGTTTCCTTTGAGCACCATAATAATAATGTTATGGTCAGACCATGTAATTTCTTTTATCAAGATTTTTTTTACACTGTTTACTAGAGCTACATTCCTGAGAACCAGATCAATTCTTGAATATGTATTAAATGATATAGAGAAGCACATAAAATCTCTATCCTGCGGGTGGTAAACCCTCCATACATCCATTAACTTTGATTTAATCATATATTTCTGAAATGCATGAGACTGACTTCTATATCTGCTCATTTTACCATCCTTCTTGAAAGATTTTCTATCCATAAGGTAATCGGGAGTACAGTTATAATCTCCGGCCATCACCAGGATTCCCTGCCTGACTTTCTTGATCTACAGGAATAATTTATTTAAATAGCGAATTGGTGCAGTGTTCGGATTATATATGTTTACCAATGTATATGTAGCACCGTTTAGTTCACATACTACTATAATATATCTTACGTCTTCATCAGTCTCCTGGTATTTTATTTTTACTTCAGTCTCCTTGTCTATTAATATTGCTAATATTTTCCTCTTTTAAGGCTGAGTTGATTAGCCAAGGAAATCTACTAGAGATAAACTTAAGTGATTCTTGCTGTGTCCAGTGTGTTTCTTGTAGGAAGGCTATATTTATTCTTTCCTCTCTCAAGGTTTTCATTATTATGGATCGTTTAAACTGTGAATTTATTCCCTGGGCATTTAATGATAGTATTCTAAGCAGGTTCATATTTTAATTTTATTCTGGTAATCCTAGAACTCGAGCCACGTGCAGTATACAAATCACAAAACACCAAACATTTATATCCCCCACATATGTTAAAAACATATGTCTCATATTGAGACCCCCCCCCATCTTGCACTCCGGCCCATACCCGTGTGCTCTGGGCCCTAGGGAGAATTCTCTCTTTTCTCTAGTTTGCTATCCAAACGATATGCCAAACCTGAAGAAAACAGGAAATTATGAGGTCTTACTTTAGACCTCTGCTATGGGAGGTGAGCCGTCTCCGGGTTATTTTTATTTTTTTTGCTTATCTTTCCTTTTCTCTACATCCGTGTCTCATTAATTTTAGGGCTGAGGTCGCAGTTGCTGGGTGATTAAGGATGAAGGAAAATTGGCCTCTACTTATTGCTTTCTTTATTTCTTTTGAGTAAATCTTGATGTCCAAATGAATCAATGAAATTCTTCTGTAGTTAACAACTAATATGGGATCGTTCCCTGGTGTTAAGAGCCGGGATATACTACCCTCCGACATTTCAAGCAGGAAACTCACAGAGCCACTATTAGAGATTTCTTCCAATGTATGGCTGATTCAATATGTCCAATTTCTCTATGGATGCCAGAAAAACCCTTATGTCCATCATGGTGTCCCCTGGCTCCTTGAGGTTGTGTAATGACTCATAGTATGACCTAAAGGCAGCACCAATCTGGGATGGAACTATACAACTTTTCCCATTATGATTTGTTTTATTAAACGTACATAGTCAAGTCTGCTTTCTCAATCAACTTTTTGACAATAGAATTCCGGAGAGCCCCTATCTCCTCAAACACCTCTATGGTTGGATCTAATTTATGGGATCTCACCAACAGTACAAGACAGAGACCTTTCCCTCTTCATTTGTTCCAACCTGCTCACAGTTAAGAGTTTGCTCTCATCCAAGTGACTGCTGTTTTCTAAGTGTACAGTTGGTGCATTTACAGAAGCATAAAAGGGGTTCTACTGAATTTTGGGTTTGTATTTTAACCTGTAGTAAGAAGGTTAAAGGATTGTGAAAAAAATAAGTGTTTTTTCCTGCCATTTTTCTTTCTTTTAGGAAGTGTGGTCAATTAGTTGGGGATGGGATTTAGATAGCAATCACCTGTGTTAGTTAGTAGGAAGCTAGCAATGCAACTCACAGAGCTTGCTCACAGTTTGAGTTTGCTCTTTTCAAAGTGGCTGCTGTTTTAATGCGTACAGTTAGTGCATTTACAGCAGTTAGTGGAGCACAGGAGTTAGAGAAACAGAGGTAAGTCCAGTTTTACAATTTGTTAAGCACTCACACTGGCACCATACATGATGAGCAAGCTTGAAAAGTGCACAACTTGTTAAATGTATTAAACACTTGGAAAAGGAGTTCCGGGGTCCATATCGATTTGGCAAGTGTGAGCAAGTAGCCTCCCAGAAGGGAGTCAGGAACACAGTTGGGTGACCGTTAGGTTGTAGCGGGGGAGGGAAGAGGGCAACCACTCCTGAGTTTCTCCATCCATACAAATTAATTAACTTAAGTTAAGGGAGGCAGAATCAGAAGTGGATTTGCTGGAGAAAACTGTTCTCCCTAACAGCATTAAGGGGAGCCAGAAGGCAGTGAAGCCTAGGCAGGTTGTGGTGGCAAGGGAATCTCTTATTAAGAGAGTAGCTAAGGTAATCTGTGGCTCTGATCATATGTCTCTCGGGTGCCTGGGTTCAGCATGTTGCAGACAGAGTGGACAGAATATTGGGAGGGGCTGGAGAGGATCCAGCTGTCTTAGTCCATATTGGCACCAATGACAGAGTAAGAGAAACACGGAAATACTACCTGTGTTATGCGCTACGCTAGAGAGACAGTGGCAGATTAAGGCATGGCTGAAGTCGTGGTTTAAGAAAGAGGGTATTGGTTTCTAGAGCACTGGTGCATGTCCTGGGCTATGTCATGCCATGTAAATACAATTATTCCCTGTATCCACCGACAATCCACAATGGCCTTGGTCCTCATCTTCTGGCCCAGGGAAAGGGACCATCCCAAAAAAACAAAATCCACCTATTCTATTAAAAATACAGTGCAATCCAATAAAAATAAGATTATTAATGCTCAGTCAAAAGGTGAAAAAAGAAGAAAGGTAGTCCGAAAGTCCTCAGAGTTCTTCTGCAGATTACTGGCTTCTCCACATTAATAGCATAAGTTCTGTTCCGTTGATCTGGCAAACTTCCTGCGCCACCTGCCACCAAAGGCAGTATTTCTAAGGCTCCTGGTCAGAGGGTCTTCTCTAATGTTGTGGGGTCAGAACTCTCCCTCATTGGAGGGTTAGCTATAATCTGGACCTGTGGAGTGTCTTCAAGGCAGCCAACAGTAATCGGTCTATCTTTTAAGATAGTCAGGGGGTAGGGGAGTCCCCACCGGTATCTAACCTCTTAGATGAGCTATCGGGGGGGGACATAATTGGCCATCAGTTTAGAATATAATTCGTCTGTTGATGCAGCGCTCAGGCAAAGTGTGCCCGATCTGTTGCTTTGCTAGCTCCGACCCCCTTTATTTTTGAATTGTCATGGGTAGCCCCAGAACCCACAGGGGAGGAACATATTCATTTTTTTTTTTTTATGTTTATTGACATAATTCAATACAATACTTACATGATACACATTATGCTTATCACATGTCTTTTTGACTTCAAACATTGTGTCTCCTTAAACATCATGGTGTAACAGTGATCACATTAATAATAAAGGGTGAGGAGGGACAGGAAGTGGGAGGGTTCAGGAGGCACTTGCCAGGCCCAAAACGTGTACTCTTAAGAGGTTATTTAGGGTTATCAGTCTATTTATCCCATAGTTACTATATTCTAGAATTGTTGCTCTTCCATTATGGTGTGTCTGCATATATTTTACATGTGAGCAGGTACTGTTTAATAGTTTGATTAAGTCTTCCATGCACTCATCTTCTTCCAGCTCCTTGCTATTCAATGTTTTGCAGTTGTGGTTATGTTTATTATTCGCTTTTTATGTGCATTGGGATTTGTAGTGGACACGTGTCCAGGAGACATCTCTCTACTGTGGGACTGATAATATATCCCATTACCCCTTGCACCAGTTTGTGGACACCTTGCCAAAACGGTCTTGTCAATGTGGTGTACTGTACCTATCGCGTTACATCCCCTCCAACACCTGTCAGACGTGCAAGGATATATTTTCCAGAGTCTAGCCGGTACTAGGTATCAGCAGTAGTGCACCTTCCTATTCACCTCCCAATTATTTGAGCAGTGTGAGGTTCCTAGAAAGTTCTTGATTGACAGGGCCCATTTTTCAGGGGGAAATGTTTGTTTTAGTTCTGCTTCCCATTGGCTCATGGCAAAATTGGTGATTTTGCTTTTGGAGGGTATTTTATTGTAGCACAGTGGAAGGATCTTTGTTTTCCTTTCTTGTTCATTGCACCATCTGCTTATGGGTGAGTTAGATGGCAAGCTTTTGATGACAGAGAAGTAGCATGTCCATAAAATATGTTTGACCCGGATGAGTTTGAACGTATCAGATTTAGGTAGTGAAAATTGGCTCTGCAAGTCCAGTATTGTTGACCCTGAAAGTATCTGGCTACATCTCTGGAGCCCTTTGGACTCCCAGTTTATACGATTATTTGTTGACATAGTCAGGGCCAAAATGGGCATCAGGTTGAGATTGTCCCTCTCATTAAGAATTAACTGGACTTGCGTGTCCCAGATATGTAGTGAGGTTGCCGTGGTTGGTAAAATTGTAGATGGGATACATGTGTGTGAGCGATTTGCCCAGAATAGGTTTCTTAAGTTGTATGTATGTTTGCTTCCTCTATTTAAACCCACCTGGGAAAAGTTACTCTAGCTGAAAGTGGCAATGATTGTGGCATATGTGATGCTAAGTTATAGTTACAAAGGTAAGGTACATTCAAACCGGTGTTCTAATTTTTTTGTGATTCCAAATGAACTCCGATATATCCGTTTGCAATTTATGGATATCTTGTTTCTGAATACTTATTGGTAGGACTCTGAACAAGATTTGGGTAAGACAATCATTTTGACAACGGCTATTCTGCCCATCCATGATATGTCATGTGGGACCCAAGCCTCAAGGTAATTTTTTATTTCTTCCATAATTTTGGAAAGTTGTGTTTGAATAGATTCTGCATGTTTAAAAAAAGCTGGATCACTAGGAACAGATAGAACAAGATAGAATCCTTTTTTCAATCAAATTTATAAGAACAGTGGAGGTCTGTCAGTGCTGTATGCAGAATATTGAGTGGAATGGCTTGTGTTTTCCCTACATTATTTTTGTAATATGAAACTTTGGAGTATCCTTCCAGGATGTCTTGAATTTTTGGGAGAGATTCATTAGGTCTGCTAAACGACAGCAGGATGTAGTCTGCGAAAAGGCCTATTGTGTATATTTTGTCTCGGACTGGTACTCTATGTACCTCAGTGGCGCCCCTGATTTTAACAGCCAGATTTTCCAGTGCCAAAAATTAGCGATGAGAGGGGGCATCCCTGTCGGGTGCCATTGGTGATAAAGAAGGGGTCAGATACGTAGCCCTTGTTCAGGACTCTCGCTGAGGGTGCACTATATAAGGATAGAATTGATCGTATAAATGACACAGGGAACCCATATTTGAGTAGATTTTGTTTCATGTACAGCTAATGCAGCCTATCGAATGCTTTCTCAGTGTCCAAAGAGAGACACAGGGAAGGCGTCTTGCTTTTTTTAATCACGTGAAGGAGATTTATAAATTTCCTAGTACTGTCTGAGGCCTGTCTGCCAAGGACAAACCCCACTTGGTCCTCCTCAATTAATTGAGAAAGTAGCGGTTTAATCCTGTCAGCTAGAAGTGTAGCGTAGATGGGCCGAAACCTTTCTGGATTTGTTGGGGGCTTTCCTGGTGTATTGGATATGGCTTGCAAAGTCATTTATTAGTGATTCACGTCACAGAAGAAACTTCATAAGTATATTAATGATATGAAGTACCTCCCTTTAGATAAACCACACCTTTGACTATGGCATCCATTTTGATATCTGATCTATGTAGCATTGTAAGAAGTGCATTACTCCTACCAACAGGTGTCACTAGGGAGTGAGTGATGACTCTTTGTTCCACCAGGTAAATCCTGGAGGGGGGAGGTGATACTGGACAATAGCTGTGTGGGGGGAGGAGAGAAACCGAGTTGTGAAATGATCAGAAAGAAACAACATGGTCAGAAGGAAATTCTCTGAAACTATTTCTAGTTAAAAGTAAAGCTTTCATCTTGGGCTAAGTTTAAGTGCCAAGAAGCTAGGGTTTAGTTTAACGCCTAGTATTGTAACTAAAAGTAGAAAGTAACTGCTGCAGAACTTCTTTCAAAATCATTCCTTTATTGACCTGGAATCAAGAGCCATTTTGGACACAGCCATGTGCCTAGCTGAACCTCTTTGAAGTTAAGTACACGTGATATCTAATTACCGTATTTGCTCGATTATAAGACGACCCTGATTATAAGACGACCCCCCAAACTTTGGATATTCCATTAGGAAAAAAACTAAAAGCCTGAATATAAGACTACCCTATAGGAAAAAAGTTCAACTTGTATATATTCACATGTAAATTGCTTTTTTAATAAAAAATTATGATATCAAAAAATGTATTTCTAGTTTTTATTTCTTTTTATGTGCCAATGCTGCCTTTCTCTTTCCCTTGCCCCCATTTTTCTCTCTCTCCCCCTCCCCTTGTCTGTCTCTTAACCCCCTCACTCCCCTTGTCTCTGTCTCTTAACCCCTTCCCTCCCCTTGTCTGTCTCTTAAACCCCTCACTCCCCTTGTCTCTGTCTCTTAACCCCTTCCCTCCCCTTGTCTGTCTCTTAACCCCCTCACTCCCCTTGTCTCTGTCTCTTAACCCCTTCCCTCCCCTTGTCTCTGTCTCTTAACCCCCTCCCTCCCCTTGACTCTGTCTCTGCCCCCCTCCCTCCCACCTGTCTCTCTGTCCCCCCTGTCGCTCTGTCCCCCTCCCTCCCTCCCCCTGTCGCTCTGTCCCCCTCCCTCCCCCTGTCTCTCTGCCCCCCTCCCTCCCTTCCCCTTACCTTGATCCCTGGTGGCTAGTGGGGGCAGCCGGGGGATGTCTGCACGATACTTGCAGACATCCTCCATGCTGCCCGACACGGCAGTCTATTATGACGGACAGCTGTCCGTCATAATAGTCTGCCGTGTCGGGCAGCATGGAGGATGTCTGCACGTATCGTGCAGACAACCCCCAGCTGCCCGCTTTTCCCTGGTGGCTAGTGGGGCAGCAGAGGATGTCTGCGCGACGAGCGCAGACTCCCCTGCTGCCGCCCGGCACGCTCGCCGGGACTTGTGTGACGAAAGCGGAAGTACCCGGCTTCTTCACAGAAGCCCCGGCGGTCGTGCCGGGCGGAAGCAGGGGAGTCTGCGCTCGTTGCGCAGACATCCCCTGCTGCTAGAGAGGGGGATCCAGGTCCCCTGCAGCTCTGCTGGGGACCTGGATCCATGTCTTATAATCTGACCTCAATTTGAGGTCAGATTATAAGAAGACCTCGATTATAAGGGGTAGTTTTCAGATTTTTTTTTCTGAAAAAAACCTCGTCTTATAATCGAGCAAATACGGTAATACAAAGCTATATAGAATATAACAGTTGTATGTTTGTAACTTTGTTTGTGATATCCTTTTAGATATATTGTTTTTACCGCTATAGGTATAAATAAAGTATATTATATATATCACAACGTCTTTTGGTATTCATCTTTACATAATTTATCTGTATTCTTGAATCAAAGAAATTTATTGTTGTACTGTTAGTCTTGTTTGTCTAAATAAATATTTATTAATTATTTCATTAATAATTTTTTAGCATAATTTAGCATACAGCAGGCCACAACCGCAACACCTGGTTTGGGTAAAATTATGATGTTTGCTACCAGCATTTCCTGTGGTATTTGACCTGTGGTTGTTATGACATTAAGTGTTCTTGTTAAGTGTGGGGTAATTGCTGTGGTGAAAAAAAACGTTTAGTGTCTCTTTAAAGTAGGGCAGCGTGGACTGTGGTTTCTTTTGTCTTGGTTTACTTACAACTTCCTGTGTTGTTTCCATGTTGGTAGAATTTGTGCCCCAACTGTTGGAGCATGTAATGTGTTTTCTCTAATTGAAGTGTATCTACAGACTGTTGTACCTGAGTTTTTTCTGATCTCAAATTGTTTGGTTTGTTTCAGTTTGTGTGCTTGTGTGATTTCCTCTAAGCTGTGTGTCAGTTTGTCCAGCTGGGCTTGCTTATACTTCTGAAGTTTCCTCCTCTGAGGACTGCTTTGCGGGTAACCAAAACTAGGGGATCTGAGATGTTCTGAGGATTATTAATTGTAAAAGATTCTGTGAGTCTTGTTTCTAGGAAGTCAGTGAAGTTTGCATCTATTAGTAGATTATCGTTAAGCCTCCAGAGCCCCTTACTCTGTTGGGAAAAGTAGTTTTGATCTGTCCCGTAATGGGGTCATGGTCCGACCAACTAATGACATGAATTTTAGTTTGGGAGACGCTTTACAATTTATGAGTATAAGTCAGAATGAAATAAATTCTGCTGTATGTTTCATGGACCGTGGAGTAGTACATGTAATCTGTCTCACCAGGGTGCGTGCATCGCCATGTATCCAATAGTGAGTAATGTGTTGGGAGATCCTAGAATTTCGTAACATGTTTTTTTAGTTGTTTTAGTATCTGTGCTTTGGGTTTGGCTAATTTGTCTTTTTTTTTTTTTTACAAATTATTAGAGACTATAGCATTAAGAGCACATGCATGAAAACGGTGCATGGGAGTATCACATCAGAAAATTACATAAGAGTTTCAGGCACAGGTGAACCTGATCGCTCAGTGTGATCACGTGACCGAGCCAGCAGGCGGCAAATCTGAATCTATGAGGTGCGTTATGAGGTGATTGCACGCAACAGGAGGTAGAGAGACTGGTCTGCTGGCGGGCGTAGAGGCTCTGAGATGGAGTAGTGGTGAAATTACAGAGAAGAAATAGAGCGACTGAGAACCCTTAGGGGTAATGCTGAGGAGTATAAAAGGCTATTCTCACCAAAACATAGGTGTTTGTAAGTTTGGTCTACATTCTGCATATATCCAGCAGGAGAAAGGCTCTGGGGACACAGAGTCCCACCTTGGACAAATCTCAGGCATGTCCGGATTCACCAGTACAGGATCCACCACAGAATCCACAAAGGGAAGGATCTATTACCCAAACCTTCTTTAAAAGCTCAATGGAAGAACTTTTAAAAGATATAAAGAGAGAGATAAACAACAGTTCAGAAGCAATTAAAACAGAAATCTCAGCCCTGACAAACACAGTAAAAAATATGGAGAAAAAGATGGAGGTATTAGATGAGCAGCAAAGGATCACCAAAGACTGGCATAAAGAAACAGGACGGAAAGTGCAAAGTATAGAGGTAATGCTAGCAGAATTCTTACTTCTCAGAAATCTTATCTCTCATATGTAACGAGAATCTGGAGAAGAACATTCCATAAAGAACTAAGAACATTAAGAGAGAAGAATATTCGCTATATATGGGGATTCCCAAGAACCCTATGGTTTTTTTTTGTTAGGACAAAATAACAAACTTTTCCTCAGTGGAATCTCTGATAGAGTGGTTGGGGAGAAGGGGAGGGGGACAGTTCTAGGGAAGATGTAAGAGCTGCGGAGCTGGGGGGGGGGGAGGGGGGGAGGACGAGGGATAAGTAGTTATGGATATATGAGGAGTCGATGGGGGCCTAAAAAAAATTTTGTTTTCGTTTCAGGAGGGGGGAGGTGGGGGAGGGACCAAAGTACTGGGTGGAAGGTAGGAGGAGTAGGGGGGCAGGGGGAGTAGGAGTAGGGTTTAGGAATGCAAAATAGAGGTAAATCGTCATTTATTTATGGGGCAGGCAGTAAGAAACCAGACATTATAAAGGCCCTCATATAAAGAATAGGGTGTTTTGATCACTATTTGGGTACGCGTTAAAGGTTAATAGGGCCACTTTAAATCAACTGTTTGATAACCAATTTGCACAGATTTCCATGTTTATTAACAAAAGGTATTAATTAGAAGGCTAAGGGGTGGCTAAAAATTAGACAAAGTAAATATAATGACTCACTGTACAAGAGTATAATTGTGTATATTATTATTAAAGAGGGTAGCTGTATAATTTCAAGAAATCTCATGGGGTGAATAGCCATAGGATAAGATAGGCTCCATTATTATAGGATAATGCACCTTTTTCTCACACCCCCACACCCGCCTGTCCCCCTTCTCCACATTTAGAATGACCCCTTTCATGTCTCTTTTGCCGCTTTTTCCCATTTGTATAATTTTTAATATGTTCGTTTTTTGGCTGGGTTGTTGCTATATAACTGATACGGGGCAGGGGGAGGGCAGAGAGAAGTAAGGATACATAGTTAGGGCCTCAGCCTGTCAGCGGACCAAAGGAGTTCCGCCTGGGTTGTTCTATTTTAGAACTTCGTAGAATGTCTAAACTCTCCAAAAACAAGGGGAGCGCAGATAAGATATACCCATCGAATCTGAAGATCTTCCTTTAGGATGGAGAAGCACTGTTTTGTTGGTTTAGAGGGAAGCTATGTGTTGTATTGTCTAAATGTATTTTTTGTATAGTTGATGGAAACAGAGACTCCCAAGGAGAAGAGTGGGCAGAGAATGGTAAGACTAAAATAGAGTTGGAAGCCCTGGGCCATATTGAACAGGATTATGGTTAAATGTGTATTAGTTAATGCCCAAGGGCTAAATTCACCCATTAAACGAAGTAGAGTATACAATTTTTTTTAGAAGGGAGAAGATAAACCCGGTGTTTTTCCAAGAAACTCACTGGTGAAGGGAAGCCAAAGTAAGATGGGGAGGGACATATTATCCCCATATACACCATTCCTCAATGCCAGTGAAGAAAAAACGGGGGGTGGCAATTATCTTTTCGAGGAATTTGAAACTGGAGGTCGAAGACTGCGAACAAAATATAAATGGTGGATTTTTCATTTGGGTGGGCAAGATTGATGAGATAAAAGACAACTCTCGTCAATATTTAACTCCCAAATACAGAAACTATACTAACATTAACAAAAATTCTAGCGAAAGTGGAAAGAGTTAAACAGGGCCATCTATTGCTTACATGGATAAAAAACTGGCTTTGAACAAAAAAGTATGTAAACATTTAGGAATACCATCCAGAGATTTAATCGGTATGACTTGTGGAGGCTTAGACATCCTAAAGATAGATTTGACACATTTCTCAAAAATACATCAATCCTACTCTAGAACATATCTAGTTCTCGGAGATGCCAGTATGATAAGGAGGATACCATATATCAATCTCAGAGATAACGTCTGGTCAGACCACAGCTTAAATGATGGTTTGGCTATCTATCAAAATAATACTTGGCATTTGGAAAACTCAGTTTTCTAGCGAGAAAAATAAAGAGAATATATCAGAAACAACTAGATTCTGTTTCCAAGAGAACAGACCAGAGGATACATCCCTTGCAATTAGGTGGAGTGCATATAAGGCAGTGGTAAGGGGACACCTAATTAAAATTAAAAAACAAAATAGACTATCACCTAAGCCTTTGGCAGATCTATATATCTCATTCTATAAATTAGCAAGAGGGAACAAGGCAAATACTTCATTGGTTTTAAAAGACAAACTGAAAATTATCCAGACAAATATAGATCAGGTAGAGCTAGCGCAAACCATAAATTAAGAATAAAATACTACCAGAAAGCAAATAGACCGGATAGACTACTAACAAACCAATTGAGAAGGAAGCAGGGAAAGAATAGGATTAAAAAACTAAGAGTAGGAGATAAGGTTCTCATGTCTCCAGATGACATTGCAGAGGGTTTTAAACAATACTATGAAAAATGATATTGCTTACAACAAGATAATTCAGATAGCGGTATTGAAGACTATTTCATTCACACTAAGATCCCAAAGATATCAGAGGAACAGATTATTTCTGAATAAGCCACTAGAGAGGAGGGAACTTAGGGAGGCGATAGATAGAATGCCTAAAAAGACAAAACACCGGAACCAATTTTTTTATAAGACATTTAAATCAGATATAATAGATTACCTATTCTTTTAAAGAGATCATGAGCACTGGGCATTGCCCGAGGGAAATGCTAAAGGCAAATATATTGCCTATATTCAAACAGGATAAGGCACAGGAAGATATGACAAACCTCCCTTATTAACGGAGACGTTAAACTATACTCGTCTATGCTGGCACGGAGATTGAAGCAGGTAATTGGATTTATCATTCATACAGACCAGATAGGATTTGTCCCGGGTAGGGACTCGGTAAATAATGTAAGAAGGCTGATAGATCTTCTGGAGTATGTGGATAAGAGGAGTGTCCCCCTCCTGACCCTGTATCTGGACGCAGAGAAGGTGTTCGACAGTGTCAGGTGGGGGTACATGCAGGCAGCTTTGGCCACATTTGGTATTACTGGGGTGATGCTTAGGGCCATAATGGCACTGTACACTTTTCTGAGTGGTAGGCGGTGGACTCTGCTCGGAGTGGTTTTGTCTCCAAAATGGCACCAGACAGGGATGCCCCTTGTCTCCTATCCTGTATGTCCTATCATTGGAACCTTTTGCGATAAATGTAAGAGAGAACCAGGGTATAGAAGGACTACAGATTAGAGAATAAGAAGTAAAAATAGCATTATATGCACATGCAGATGACGTGGTGGTATCAATGACAAACCTGGCCCAATCCGTGGATTACTTTATGGCAGAGGTAGAGAGGTACGCCAAGGTTTCTAACTACAAGCTGAATCTAAAAAAGACCACGGCCTACTTAAGTAGCATAGACAAAAATATAATCAAGCAAATTCAGAATAAGTTTCAGTTGGCTACGCTCAAGGGAGTATATGATTACCTAGGCATCAATATCCCTAAGAGGATTGACGAAATAATGGAAACAAACTTCTTGAGGCTTAACCGTTGTACTTATTGGGTGTAAGCCACACCAGCAGAGGCACCCGGAGGAAGAGGAGGAGTATCTTTAACAATTTGTTTACCAAGCTGCTCGAGAGCCTGCATTTTTCTGTTTCTTTTGTGGATTCTACCTTTTAACCAAAACCAACAAAAATCTAAAAGAATCGAAACAGGTGGAATTATCATGGTTAGGTCAAATCAATGTACTCAGGTCATATGTGATGCCTAGGTGGACATACCTCTTCCATATGATAACATTAAAAATCCCCACCAGCTGGCTAGATCTATTGCAGAGGAGTTGTAGGAACTTTGTATGGAAAGGGCGAAAACCAAGGATAAACTCCTATAACTTGAACACCAAATGGTTCCAGGTACTGGTTATGCTTTAGTGAAAACAGCAATATGAGGCAAGTATATTGGTAAATATTTTAAACCCAGCAGATTTCCTCACAAGAAGAAACATGGTATAAAATTGAAACAGCAGCATGTGGATGAGAAATTTAGATTCTTTAGTATGGCCAGTTAGGACTACCAAAATAAAAATGTCAATTAAAGACAGTAATATTATAATGGAGCAACTATTATGGATATGGTTTCTGCTTAAGGATAAAATGGGTATTAAGAATAAGTTGATAAGGCATATGAGTATCAAATTAATAGAACAAAACATAGAGGACCTGTCTCTAGTGGAATGGAAAAACTTAAGAATAACAACTATTGATCAATTGATTAAAGTCAACACAATAAAACTATTCCAGGTTATCGCTCGACAATATAATTTACAATGTTTTTAGATTTCTCCAATTATAAAACTGCTTGGAAAAGCATTTGCTTATAGAAGAGTGGGACTTGGTAAAAGTGCTGTCGCAATTATTTGCGCTCCAAAATAATAGGAAATTACTGGCTAAAGCTATTGCCTTCATCTGACTAAGGGATAAGTGTATGGTAGATATCCTGAGCATTCAAAAATGGGAAAAAGCATTATAAATTTCTATAACACACAGGGAATGGGGCTACACATTAGAAAAGGCAACCAAATGGGTCCATGATCTCTCCCTACTGGAGACCCAATATAAAGTTATGAATAAATGGTACCTGACTCACACAAGATTAGCAGCTATGTACCAGTTAACTACGAAGACCTGCTGGAGATGTGAGTAAGCAAACGGGACGTACCAACATATATGGTGGCATTGTAGAAAAGTAAAGTTTATATAAACTTTGGCATACCGCCTTCGATTTTTTGAAAAGGGCAGATAGCATAGGTTTTGCCAGAGTTCCAGCAGAGGTATTACTACATCTGAACTGGCCACCCCTGAATGTACCACAGACCGCGCTGATAATACATACATTCTTAGCTGTTAAAAGAGTCATCACCAGGTAGTGGAAACAGAGTAAACCGTTTGATTGGATCCCAGTGAAAGCCCATTTGAGCTTCCAACTCCGAATGGAAAGAGAAATAAGCCGGGAGATAAAAAATTCAACTAAACAAAACCAAGTATGGGATTACTGCTTGGGAATTATATCTCTGACTCCTTAATGAGTTAATGGGATATGAGAATTGGGTTTAAGAGTATTAGATACAACATAACTATCTCTGCCCTGATACCACCCCGATAGGGTGTCTTCTGATTTTCCATCAACTTTGTGTATACATGTTTAAAGACAAGGGGATAAAGGGGGGGAAAGAAATACTTTACCACTTCTTTTGTCTTTTTTGTACGTATGTGTTTTTGTTTGTATTCTTAAATGTTTTTGTAGCTTAAAAAAGTGAAAATAAAGAAAGATAAGAAGGGAAAAAAATTACATAAGAGTACCACACTGCTTAAAATCCTGTTACAGTGCAGGGTACAAAATGAGAAACCCATACATGAAGAACACAATAAACATAGAAAAGGAGCAACAAGAAATAAACATGTCTCCAGATAACAGGTGACCAAGAGGTAGTAAGCTCAGGGGTTTGGAGAACAGTCCGCTGAAAAGGATTTTGGGCTCATTAATTGAGTTAAAACCACACCTGGAATGTTGGGTAAGGCATTCTATACAAGGAAGCATGAGGGGATATTGGAGGCCAATTTGTCTTTGATCCAGGTTTAGGTTAAAGTCCCCCTGCGATAATTAGTTGGCCCTATTGCATTGATTATATTTTCTTGAGGCAGGATTTAATGAAAGGGAGTTGGTCTTGGTTGGGGGCGTATATGTTTGCTAACATGAGTTTGGTATTATGTAATGTGGATACTATAATCAGGAGCATTCCCAAGGCGCTGGAGTGCTTCTTTACCAATTGGAAGTACCAGTCTTTGTGGATTAAAAAAGAGACTCCTCTCTTTTTTTTACATTACATTAACATTTATTTGTACAGCGCCACCAATTCTCGAAGCACTTGGTAGAGAGCAAAGAAAGGAACTACATACTAATTTAGACAAACTAGTACAGACTGGTACATGAGGTAGAGAACCCTGCTCGTAAGCTTACAATCTAGAAGGAATGGGGTCCATGACACAATTAAGGGATTGAAGAGGTCAGAGGGATTGAAGTTGTAGTAACAGTAGAGTGGATGGGAGGCATTAGGTGGGATAGGTCAAAGAGGGAATGTGTGTTCCAGCTAGGTTGGGTAGTAAGCCTCTCTAAAGAGATGAGTTTTGAGGGACTTTTTAAAGTTTGAAAACGAGGGAGAGAGCTGGATGCTCCGGGCAAGGGAGTTCCAGAGAGAGGGGCGAAATCTTGGAGACGCGAGTGAGAAGTGGTGATGAGATTAGAAGAGAGTGTTAACCCCTGTGAGGAGCGCAAAGGTCGTGCAGGGAAGTAGCGGTTAACAAGGGAGGAAATGTACGTAGGAGCAGAGGAGTGGAGGGCTTTGTAGGTTAATGACAGAATTTTAAATTTTATCCTCGAGCAGACGGGAAGTCAGTGGAGGGCGTTGCAGAGAGGAGCCGCCGAATCAGACCGACGTGCAAGAAAGATGAGTCTGGCAGCCGCATTTTGGATAAACTGTAGGGGAGCCAGACGAACCAGAGGTAGTCCAGTCAGAAGACGGTTACAGTAGTCCAGGCGAGAGATCACAAGCGAGTGCACTAGAATTTTGTCGGTCTCTTCGCTGAGGAACGGGTGAATGCGTGCAATGTTCCTCAGGTGCAGCCGACAGGATCTGGCCAAGAACTGGATTTGAGGAAGGAAGGAGAGAGCAGAGTCAAAAGTGACCCCAAGACATCGAACACGGTCATCCGGTATGATCGTAGTATTATCAACGTTGACCGTGAACCCAGGTGTAGGGACAGCGGTTGAGGGAGGGAAGATAATGAGTTCTGTTTTAGAGAGGTTAAGTTTCAGGTAGCGATCAGACATCCAAGCGGAGATGGCTGACAGACACTCAGCTACTCGTGACACTAGAGAGGGAGTGAGGTCAGGGGAGGAGAGGTAGAGCTGAGTATCATCCGCGTACAAGTGGTAGTGAAAGCCAAAAGAGCGGGTGAGTTCTCCCAGAGAGGTAGTGTAGAGGGAAAACAACAGCGGGCCAAGGACCGATCCTTGTGGAACACCAACAGAGAGCTGAACAGGTGACGATGTCGCTCCAGCAAACGACACTGAATAGGAGCACTCAGATAAGTACGACTCGATCCAAGAGAGTGCCACACCACTTAAGCCAAGCGAGGATAATGTATTCAGAAGGAGGCGGTGGTCAACGGTGTCAAAGGCAGCAGAGAGATCTAAGAGGATCATCACCGAGAAGTGGCCTTTAGATTTGGCAGCAAGGAGGTCATTTGATACTCTATTAAGGGCTGTTTCAGTAGAGTGTAAGGGTCTAAAGCCAGATTGAAAAGGGTCAAGTAGGTTATTGTGAGTCAGAAAGTCTGTCAGTCGCGAGTGCACCGTTTTCTCCAGCAACTTGGACACGAAGGGGAGAAGGGATATAGGACGGTAGTTAGACGGAAGAGTAGGGTCGAGGGAAGATTTTTTCAATACAGGTACGATTTGGGCTTGCTTGAAGGTTGACGGTACTATTCCAGAGGACAGGGAGAGGTTGATGAGATGGGTTAGAGTTGGACAAAGTAGAGGGGAAAGAGAGAATACAAGGGGAGACGGGATGGGATCAAGCGCACAAGTAGTAGATTTCGAGGAGGAGAGCAGATCGTCAACCTCTTTCTCAGCTACCGGGGAGAAGATATTCAGAGTGGGTTTGGGGGATGGGAACGAGGCAGGAGGTAGTTGAAGCAAGTCACGGGAGGTGAAGTTACTCCTGATTGCGTCGATTTTGTTCTTGAAGTGAGAGGCAAGGTCTTGGTCCGTAAGAGCGGAGCAGGGCGGAGGAGCAGGAGGGCGGAGGAGCAGGAGGGCAGAGGAGAGCATTAAATGTTGAGAATAGACATTTGGGACTCGATGAGTGGGTGGATATTAAGGTAGAGAAGTAGTGTTGCTTGGACTGAGCGAGAGCAGAGTTGTAGGAGCACAGCATGAATTTGTAATGAAGGAAATCCTCCTTGCAACGTGATTTCCTAAAATGCCACTCAGACGTGCAAGTACATTTTTGGAGGTATCGTGTTTGCTCAGTGTGCCACGTTGTTGGTTGGGTCTGCGATACAGCCTTGGTTACTTGAAGTGAGATGTGTAGAGGAAAAAGCAGGTTTCTGAGGCAGGAAGAGAGAGGAAGGTTAGACTAAGTTTGTGAAAGATGGGGAGGTCATTTAGAGCAAATTTCTACAAATCAGATAAGAGAAAGTTAGAGCATTTGGGGAGAGCAATACATTTTTTAGTGTCTGTAATACAGTCGGTATTCGGGAGTCTGATGTTTAGGTTCATGAAGACGTTTAAAATGGATCTCTTGGAAGGACAGAATATCAGCCTTGTGTTTTCACGTTTCTGCGTGCGCTAACCTGCACTTATATGGGGAGTTCAGACCCCTTGTGTTCAGAGATAAAATGTTAATCATTATGGGAGTTAATTTTCGAGTTTTCCTACATACAGCATGACAGATCCACTCTTTGAGCTTTCTTTGGATCCAAATACATTTGAGTATGGTATGCTACTGGCAAGTACCTTGGGGGGAGGGAATAGGATAGCAAACAGGGAAGGGGGGGACTATATACAAAATACAAGACACACACACCTTCTCACATACATATCATATACCGATAAAGACACTTTCGTAAATCAGTTAGTATATACCCAGCAAATAATCAAGTATGGCTGTGGGGTGAGTTTAAGATGTGGTTCCCAACCCAAAAATCAGTTTGCCATGTCCAAACGCCCTGTTCTGTTGTCTCAAAATACTTCAGGGTGACTGCGTTGTAGAGGCACTGGTCTAAATTCTTAAATCTGCCAGTCAATTGGTTGAAATCCAGTGATCGGTGTGTATAAGTTACTGGGTACGGCACTACTGCTTCCTCCAAATAATCAACATGAGAAACAGGACTATTAGATCAACTGGAAACAGAGTAAAGGACTAAAAAAGTTAAAAAACAATGTCCATAATAACTTGTGAACTTCTATTACGGACCAGATTCCGTGGCTTTCAGTGGTACTTGGGGAGAAAAGATGAGTAGAAGCGATTTTCCACTATTTCTTCGATGTCTGGAAATTTTCCCTCCTGGGTCCTCAGTTTTGGCGATCTATTGTGCTCCATTCCCTGGTCACCTTCCAAGGTGTGTTGTGTTTCAGAAAGGCCTTACCATGAACATATTAATTTTATTAGGTGCCTGGGGGCATTTGAGGAGCCACCAGACATCATGGGTATTTATTTTTTATGGGGGAAATATTTTGTTGTATGGGGGGCAGGGCAAATAGCATTGTCCCCGATCTATACTATGTAATCCTGAACTGTGTCTCTATCATCACATAGAAGTGGTAGCCATTTTGGTTGCGCTTACCTGCAGGTGGACACCCCAATTTTGTTCTCATGGAACTCTAGGTTTCCACGGAACACTAATTGGGAACCGCTGATCTAATTCATCTAATTTCAATGTCCTTTAAATATGATCATATCAAAATGTTAATAGGTATTCTTTTAATAAAAAAAGGTTTGTCTGTTCATGACATGGTACTGTTTGGTTTCAGTCAACATGACTTGAATGTCTTATGATTCTCCCATAACCAGCATGGCCAATACGTGTGGCGGTATTGGCACCCTGGGGTCTATGTGTTCTTTGAGCAGCACAGACCCCTCCTTCTGATGACAAATGCTGTCGGGTACACATGTGACTGTTTAGAAGCAGCAGCAAGGCTTCTGTGCTGTCTGCTTGTCCAGACTCCTGGGCCTACCACTAGACTGCTGTGGATTACAATTCATTCCTGCCCCATGGTAAGGCAGATGAAAGTGGGAATTGTAAGGGGGCGATTAAGGCCCACTAGACTTAAGCCCCCCCCCCCCCCCCCACCAGGTAGCTTAATGTTGTCCACAGCTGCTTGCTGTGGACAACATTTTGCACGATTAACCAAACAGCCAAGGTCATCCCATGATGCAGGCTGGCCATCACACAAAGATAGTCTACAGTAGCAAAAAAAAACACGGTAATTTGCACTGTGTTTGTATCACAGAAATTTGCAGCAATTAAACTCAGTAATATATGGTGTACGCGTATCTGACAGATCTGCGGTCCTGCACCCCGATTTAAAAAAAAAAACAGTCGGGCAAATTATTCACCACTGGCCCTGCGAACCCTAGAGTAGGTCCTAATGTATTGAATACCTTATGATTAAGAGTATAATTATTTCTTCCTTTGTTCAACATCTAATTCAAGGAAGTGAGTTAACAATTAAAATACTTTATTTGTTTTCATACATATGACCAATCATCTTAACAATTTAAATTTGTACAACATTTACTTTTCTGATGTATTGATTTGCTAATGTTTTTTTGGCTTGTGCATGTTACAGTAATCATGCGTTGTTATTAGATCTGGTAAACTGTTGAGTTTTCACTTACCCTGCATATGAGTAGTTCTGGCACTGATTCAGGAGGTTTGGCATTGCAGTTAATATAACAGAATAATATAATAATATCTAATGGCTAATATGTTTTAACATACATAATAGCCTGCACCCTTTTTGCCACTATCCTACTATTGGTATATAATAAGCCATTAAGGTTTAAATATACAGCTGGGAACTACCATTGAAAGAGAAAGAAGTAAAACAGCAAGGTGGATCAGAGTACCTAATATGAGGAAGATTACAATACAGCACTTTAACCCCTTTGTGACACAATTTGTTCCTGGCCACCTGGCTAGAAACACTATGGCAGAGACCCGATTAGGGTCTTAACAGATCCTGTGGGTCCCTGCCAAAAAATAATGAGACCTCCAGATGTCACATGTGATGTCACGGAGGCGTTACCGGACCCAGAAGTTCGCTTTGAGCACTGGCTACATTTTCCCTGTCAGACTGAGGCCACTCAAAGTGGCCTCATCTGACAGGTGGGATCCCGCTGCAAGTGCCTGCAGCGAGATCTGAGCATAGCTCATTGTGGGGAGTGGCGATGAACTGTTTAACACAGGACGTACTATGCCATCCTAACATCTTTTAGGCACTTAAAATCAGGACGACATAGTATGTCATAACGTCATGAAGTGGTTAACGTGGGTTCCTTATAGATCACAAGTCAACATGAAGAAAAAGGGAGAACTGAATTTTCTGTGTGCAAATCATTTTATTTTATAATGTTAATTTTAAATGAGTAATATTTTCATATTTGTACAATTTATTTTATGCTTATTGTAGTATCATAGTGATGGCCGTATCATGACTTTTGGATATTTACAACATACTCCTTATTAATTAAAACCCTCAAGTCATACAATATATTAAATAAAAAATAAAATGCATTGTATAGTGATTATGGACTTTTTATAATTATATATGGATGTTTAACACACAGGGCACACATATCTGTACATTGAGCAGTCTCCTGTACCACAATGGAGTTCTTAAAAGGGACCAGAAAAAAATGTAACCTCTGAAGTATATTGGGCGATAATCACTAAAAAACGTACAGCAAAGGCATAGGATTTGAGCCGTACCCGAGAGAGGTGACCATTGGGTGCACGGCCTCCACGTCTGAGAACTAATGGTTTCATTGCAGGTCCTTCCTCACTGGGCGGCTTGGTCCTCGGGGGAACAATACCAACTTGTAGGATAGACGTGGGAGAGAATATATGAGAGAAGATGATTTGGGAAACTTGAAAACCTACATTTTTTGAGACACAAAACATTTTTTCACAAGACTCAAGCTCCCAGTACCTTTGTTGAGGACTTGTTTTTCAGCTTCAAGCTCATTTTGTGGCTGAAAGGAACTGTCTGCATCAGTAGGAAGTGAGGTTGAGAGTTGAGGGGATTCCCTTTTATACAGATCTAGGTTGATCCTCAACTGCAGGAGGGTAAAAAGTTTAAGAGTGATTTAGCCAAAAAGTGAAAATATAATGGGAATTTGAAAAATGAAGAGAGATATTGTAATGGAGGTTTGTAGAGAAACAGGGAGCGTTAAAAAGAATTCAACAGAGGTATAAACAAAACATATGGCATGTTTATGAAAAGATAGAATGTAAATGTCTATGTGAGGATCGTGAATGAAAGTAAAAGAGTATATACAAGACCATGTAGAAATGGTTAGATGGAAATATAACAGCATGTTATAGATGTATATTGGAATACATAAGCAAATATTAAAAATAAATATAATAACTACACATATTTTGGCATACTAAGACTAATCATGTTACTGATGCGGATGTACATAGTACAAACAAACAATAAAAGCTAAACATACAATATGCATAAAGCAGAACAATACTCCCCAAATAAATTGTAGAAATATCTGTAGATCATCACACTGGGAAAATGCTCAACCCAAGTATATAATCTGTCAGAAAAGCTTCAGATCACGAAGTAGCAGCACCTTAATCATAGGTTTCATATGGTTGTAAGATCCAACATAACGGGGAAATATATATATATATATATATATACATACATATATATATACATACACACGGACACATAAATAATGCAGAGCATATCAACTTTGTTCAAATATATATATATATACAGGTATATATATATATATATATATATATATATATATATATATTAATTGTAATAATTTAAAATTAAAACACTCAACAAATGTGTTTTATGCTAATAAAATGCAAATTCTCATTGTAATATAGCCCCTGTGTAGGGCTCCAATCTGCCTTCCACCGCAATACCGATGGAAACGCCAAGATGGTCTTTATCGTGAATTAAGGTGCCTCCATCCACAGGTTTCACTCATGGGCGGCATACACAAGACGGTTGGAAGCACCACTTTGTCCAAGCAATCCAACCAGACTTCTGTGAGTCACCATGTTGAAGATGTGCAAATGCCCATTGTAATATAGCCCCTATGTAGTCATCTCACCCTCCTTCCACCACAACGCAGATGGTGCCTTTTGATCTGAAGTCTTTATGGTGGATGTACATAGGCAAGTTGTCCAATGGTGTACATATTTTCCGATCAACTACATGCACAACATTACTTTGGCATTGCAAGTCAGTGCTTTTTTTTTTTTTTTTTTACCAGAGTTAGTAGGTAATCTTTAGTGCATACTTATTAATACAATCTGTAAGAGTTTTCATAGTACAATAACACACTAGATCCACAACTTGTGCAAACCACTTAGTAATTTGTTCTCCACCCACTACATCTAGTTACCTCACTGTGTGGCCAGCAGGGGGAGATAGGGTATGGCCATGGCTGGAAGCGGCCCTCTCCAGGGGGTGGAGGGACAGCCGGAGGAGAGTCCAAGGGGGTGTACGAAAGAGGGAGAGGGGGCCGAGGGGGGCCCAAATCCTGAGACAGAAAGGAAGCCAGAGACCATTAGCAGCAGGGCAGTGGGGAAAACGACAAATGTAGAGGGAAAATGGTGAGGGGAAGGTGTAGAAAAACTAGAAATAGTGAGAGGGACAGTGGTACACATAAAATAAATAGATTAAAACAGTTTGAAAAACAAACACAAGATATGAGACTTCACGGCTGAAGAAAAATAGTTAAATTCCAGCCTCCAAAACATGTCCTACAATATAAAGCTATCTATGGCACCTAACATCAATAAATTTGGAAGGGCGCAGAGACCTATAATAAACTCAGTTTAAAAGAAGGGAAAAATAAACTACTTCTAAGTAGGTAACAGAAGAGAAAAGTGTTGTCTGGAATATTTGAAATCAATGCAAACATTGTTTATTCTCAACCGATATTGGACCTGTGTAAAATCAAATAATTTGTATTTATATTTTTTCCTGGCTTGGGACAACACAAATGATCAGAGAGATTCCAAATACTCCTTAGCTGTTTTACGTGAGTTCAGTATTGAGTACAATTGATCAATTGTGTTGTCCCAAGCAACAATAAAGACACATTATTTTATTTTACATGAGTGAGGTCACTCATGTATTTTGTATTAGGTTCAAATACTGCAGACAACCCTTTTTATTTTCTTGTTATAAAATTCAAAGGTGGCTTGTTGTGGGAGTGAGTTCCCACTTTATAATTAACAAGGAAATAAGAGGTGATACTATTTCATGCATCCACTACTTTCTCAGTAAAGTAGTACTTTCTTTAGTATCTGGCCTAATCTTATATGTAGGATAGCCTTATGCTTATCCCATGCAAGCTTAAAGTCCTTCACAGTGTTTACCTCTACAACTTCTGCTGAAAGGCTTTTCCATGCATCCACTACCCTCTCAGAAAGTAATACTTCCATTAATCCCTGGCTTCATCTTATATCTAGAATAGCCTTATGCTTATAATCCTTCACTGTATTAACCTCTACCACTTCTACTGGAAGACTATTGTCCCAAGCAACAATAAAGACACATTATTTTATTTTACATAAGTGAGGTCACTCATGTATTTTGTATTAGGTTCAAATATTGCAGACAACCCTTTTATTTTCTTGTTACTAAATTCAAAGGTGGCTTGTTGTGGGAGTGAGTTCCCACCGATGAAAACTATTAATCTACTTATCATCGAATGTTCTTTCTACTTTCAACAGCTGGCACGGTAAACGTGTATGGTTGCCTCTACAACTATACCTTCTAAGTAAATGCATTCTATGAACTTATATATAGGATTTAAACAATGTATTTCAATATATGTGATTAAAAAATATACGTTTTTGAGTACACACCATAAATACATATGAAATAAGTCCCACAAAGCATAATTCTTTAAAGATCCAGAGCAAAATAAAATGAAAAATGTCCCTAGCAATCAGCAATAATCATTGGTGTATTGTAATAAGATCCACTCTAATAATCTACAATATTCCTTGGATGTACTAGGAGTCAAATCTACCCTTAACAGATGGGCAGCCATGGATAGTGAGTACCGTAAATATTTGTAGAAAAGCAGTCAGTGATGTAAGCTTCAGAATATCATATTGCACAGTCCCACTTTCTCCACAAAACCTTTATGGCCTGCACTTACGCTTCCAACATTTAGCAGCAACATGAAGACGTGGCTGAGGCTGATTAGTAACAATTTATAAGGTGTTGCTGAACCTCATAGAATTTAGAAGGGTCTTCATGGCTTTAAAAATAACAAGGAAATAAGAGGTGATACTATTTCATGCATCCACTACCTTCTCAGTAAAGTAGTACTTTCTTTAGTATCTGGCCTAATCTTATATGTAGGCAGGGCCGGCCTTAAGTGTTCCGGGGCCCTGCGCGGGCTTCCCCCATGGCGCCTCCCCCCCCCCGTCTTTCACCCCCCCTATGTATGTGTCCCTTTCCTCTTCCTTGCCATGTCTGTCTCCCCCCCCCTCCCACCTGTTCTGTCTCTCTCCCACCTCCTGTCTCTCTCTCTTCCCCCTCGCTTGTTCTGTTTCTCTATCCCCCCTCCACCTGTTCTTTCTCTCTCTCTCCCCCCCCTTCCCCCTGTTCTGTCTCTCTCTCTCCCCTCCCCCTGTTCTGTCTCTCTCTCTCCCCCCTCCCCCTGTTCTGTCTCTCTCTCCCCCTGTTCTGTCTCTCTCTCCCCCTGTTCTGTCTCTCTCTCCCCCCTCCCCCTGTTCTGCCACTCACCCCCTTTTCTGTCCTTCTCTCACCCCGTTTTGCCTCTCTCTCCCCCTTCCCCCTGTTCTGCCTCTCACTCCCTGTTCTGTCCTTCTCTCACCCCCTGTTCTGCCTCCCCCCTCCCCCTGTTCTGCCTCTCTCTCCCCCTCTCCTGCCTCTCTCTCCCCCCTCCCCCTGTTCTGCCTCTCTCCCCCTGTTCTACCTCTCTCTCCCCCCTCCCCCTGTTCTGCCTCTCTCCCCCTGTTCTGCCTCTCTCTCCCACTCCCCCTGTTCTGCCTCTCTATCTCCCCCCCCTGTTCTGCCTCTCTCTCCCCCCCCTGTTCTGTCCTTCTCTCACCCCCTGTTCTGTCTCTCTCTCTCCCCCCCTCCCCCTGTTCTGCCTCTCTCTCCCCCCTCCCCCTGTTCTGCCTCTCACCCCCTTTTCTGTCCCTCTCTCACCTCCTGTTGTCTCTCTCCCCCCCCCCCCCCCCCGCCTGCAAGTGTGGTTCAAGGGAGGGGACAGATCCCCGAATCCCTGACAGACCTCAGAGACTATTTCCACAGGTTTCTCCTTAACCTCTTACCTGATGCCCCAGAGGAAGAACTCCACATTGAGCGCATCCACAGAGCTCTCCGCCCAAAACCGTCTGAGAAAGACCCCCCGAGACATAATCATGAAGCTGCACTACTACACCACTAAAGAAGCAGTGCTCAAATCTACACGCCGCAAGACCCCAACTTTAGACGGCATCACCCCTATTTGGTACTCTGACATTGCACCTCAGACCCTTCGAAAGCGAAGAGGCCTTAAACCACTTACCGATTTTCTCAGAGACCAAGAAGTACCATACTACTGGGGCTTTCCATTTAAGCTCATTGTCCAGCGGAATGGAGTCCCCGTCATTCTAAGAACCTTGGAAGAAGCAGAGAAATTTCTGAAACGCTTGGGCCTACAGCCTCCTCCGAACCTGAACACCTCTCTACGACAAGCCCACTTCTCAGTGCACCAGCCAGGCAGACGAGAAAGAGAGGCCCCAGAAAGCCGACAGCGATCACGCTCCTCTCCAGAAACCCGAACGACCAGCGAACCTACTATCCCGGTGGACCTGCAACATTTCCTGGAAAATGAAGGACACTAAACCTTGAAATATGGCACCCAGCTTCAAGTCGTCTACAGGACACAATTTGCTGCTGTTTTTGCATTTTTTTCCCGTGCCTTACTGTTTCCTATGAGACACCAACCGGACTACAACCTCATTTTTTCTCTTTTTGACATTTGCTCCATCCAAGATTCAGCTGACGCCTGAACCTGACTCGAAACCTGAGGAAAACTGTTGATTGCTGTCCCTTTCCTCATTAATGCCAAACGTTTTTACTGTTTTATGTACAATGTTTTACTGTTTGCACTCTGTTCCTTGGTGCACATTGGGGCCCCTATCCCTGCTTCTGAATACCTATATCATGGAACCGAGAGCATGTCCCATACACATACCCCCCTATGGTCCATTTCCCACCTGTCCATTGTGCACATTGTCACCCCCCACCAGAGATCATAACCTCATCACAACGCCATGCTCCACTCCTTAGCCCCCCCAGCATATCGTAGCCCTAAATTCACACTCTCCCCAATTTGATAGAGACAAACCTGTGAGTCCACCTTCCCACCACTAACTATCCCACGATCAATCCCCATTACCCACACTCAGTCTGAAGTCTATATATACAAACACCCCAATATCCCACCTAAACACAAAACTCGAATCGCCCACATCACCAACACCTGTAACCCCCCCCCCTACAATCATAAACTATAGGTAGCTTCTAGCAGATGGACTCTGGCATCTTCCACCCGGTCCACCCCCTGATTGTTTATTGACCACTAGACACATTGACTGAGTACTCAGAATTTAGCACTTATACCACCACACCATTGCCTACTAAGTTTACTGTGGTCTACTTGTTTATTTGTTTTGTGATCAATCTTAAGTGGTCTTTCCCACTACTCTCTATCTTTTCTTCCTTCTTAGTACTCTCTCTCTTCTCTGCATCTGTGACCCTCTCCCCCCCCCTTTTTTTATTTATTTATTTATTTATTTTTTCTCTCCACGTAATTTCCCCACGATTTCCAGACAATTAGACAGATTACTGGTAATCTTACTGTGTGTCTTTCTATCCTCTGTAAGCTACTCATCAAGCATGGAAGACCGACCGTCCGACCTTACCTCCACTTCAACGCAGCGACCACTCCTCAAGGTTATCTCCCACAACGTGAAAGGTCTTCACTCCGCCAATAAGCGCCGTATGGCAGTCAGAAACTACATCCGCCTCCAAGCCGACATAGTATTACTCCAAGAGACCCATTTCAGCAAAGGTAAAGTTCCCAAATTTTGGGACCGTCGCTACACTGAACACCACCACTCAGAAGCCCCCGACAAACATAACGGGGTTACCATCCTTATTCATAAGAGACTGCATTTCCACACCCTAGCCACATCTACAGACGAGGAAGGAAGAATACTCAGGTTGGACGCCCTGCTTGACAACCAGGCCATAACACTATTGAACGTATACGCACCAAGCCCACCGACCATCAGTTTTTTTCATTCCCTTTCACAACTAGTTTTGACAAGACCACCAGGGGGACTTCTGATCGGGGGAGACTTCAACTCGATCATGGGCCCTTACTTAGACAGAACTCTTTCAACTGCGAAAACATGCCCAAAAGCACTATACAAACCATTACAGGACTTTGTACACTCGCTTGGCCTCTTTGACTCCTGGCGACTGCTACACCCAACAGACCGTGACTACACTTTTTACTCCAACCCCCACCACATGTACTCCAGACTTGACTATATCTTCACCAACCAATCACTAGTTCAATCCTTATTCACTTCCAAAATCCATGAAATATCTTGGTCAGACCACGCAATACTGGACGTTACACTACAAAATATACATACCCAACAGACCAGACCACTATGGCGCCTGAATGACTCCTTATTATTAGACCCCACCACTAAGACCGAAATTGACAACGCCATTAAACAATATTTTGAAGAAAACAATACCCCAGATACCCCCTTATCCACAGTCTGGGACACCCATAAGGCAGTCCTCAGAGGTAAATTCATTGCCCTTGCATCCAAAAAACGCAAACAATTCCAATCCCAAGTTAAAACCCTTTCAGATAAGCTTAAACAAATGGAACATACACACAAACGAACAGGAGACCCGGCCCTACTCCCCACCATAACCGACACCAGGGGCCAACTAAATTTACTATTGACCAACGACACAATCAAAGCAGCCCATAGAACACAACAAACTTATTTTGACAAAGCCAATAAACCCGACTCGATGATGGCCAAAAAGCTACGCAACATGACCTCTAGCCACACCATACGAACCATTGTCCCCAACCTAGGTGAGGCGACGCATGACCCCACACAAATAGTTGAACACTTCACCACTTACTATAAAGCTCTATACGACGGCGCCAAAACATCCCCCCCCAATAGTCCAGGCAAATCCCTAGCACAAATTCTTAGTGACAGTAAACTGCCACAAATCTCCGAGAACTCCAAATCTCAACTTAACTCACAAATCACGACAGAAGAGGTGAAAGCCGCTCTGAAGCAGCTCAAAAATTCAAAAGCCCCAGGTCCAGACGGCTACCCCGCTAAATACTACAAATCCTTTGCCCACCTTCTCCTGACACCTCTCACCACACTGTTCAACCTCTACATGTCGGGGGATGAATCTCCATCCCTGGACATGTTGAGGGCTAAAATAGTAGTGATACCAAAAGAAGGGAAAGACCCCTCGACATGCTCTAGCTACCGCCCCATATCTCTGATCAACACTGACATAAAACTCTTCGCAAAGATCCTGGCCCTTGAACTGAACAGATTGCTCCCTTCCCTGATCCATCCGGACCAGGTGGGGTTCATCCCGGGCAGGGAGGCCCCTGATGGCATCAGACGAGTATTTGACCTGATCCACTCGTGCCGAAGAACAAACACGCCTACCATGTTATTGTCCTTGGACGCTGAAAAAGCTTTCGACCGAGTGGACTGGTCATACCTGTGGTCTACCATGAAAGCTTTCGGGTTTGACGGGGCCTTCCTGGCCGGGATCCAAGCCCTTTACACCAACCCCACCGCGGTGGTAGACATAGGCACCGCCAGGTCTTCCTCTTTTCCTATCAAAGGAGGTACCCGGCAAGGCTGCCCCCTATCACCACTACTATTTGCCCTGGCCATAGAACCTCTTGCCCAGCTGATCAGACACCACCCTGACATATCAGGTATACATATCGCGAACCATCAGTATAAGCTTAGCTTATTCGCGGACAACGTGCTGCTGACCGTTACCTCCCCTCTGGTGTCCTTACCCAACCTTTACAATCTCCTAGATTCTTTCGGGAAGGTCTCAGGGTACAAGATAAACCATAGCAAGTGTGAAGCTCTCAACATCAATCTCCCACTGCCCACAGAACGACTCATCACCCTGAATTTCAATTTTAAATGGCAAAAACACGCACTAAAATCACTGGGGATCTATGTCACCCCACACCAACAACAAATATATGACGCCAACTATCCTCCTTTGCTAACTAAATTAAAAGCAGACTTGACCACCTGGTCGAATTACAATATCTCACATATGGGCAGAATCTATTCTGTTAAGATGACCTTGCTCCCAAGGCTCTTGTATTTGTTTAGGTCCATTTCCTTACCAATTAAGAAAACCGATATTGTTAGCATGCAACGCGCAATTTATCTCTTTATTTGGCAAGGACGAAAATGCAGAATAGCAAAAGCAACACTATACAAACCTAAAATTACAGGAGGTCTGGGTACTCCCCACCTCTACGCATAATATTTAGCCGCTCAACTCTCGATCACATTATCCTTAGCAGCATCTCTGTCAGCACAACTTGGCTCCAAATTGAAGCAGACTTTGGCCCCCAAATCGACCTTTCCTCAGTAATGTGGCTAAACAAAAAACCTAAACAAGACATTGCAGGGTGTCCAACCCTTGAACACTCATTATCCCTTTGGTTCATTAATCGTTACACTTATCATCTTTCCAACAAAGGCACTAGAATGACCCCATTCTTTAAAAACCCGAGTTTCCCCCCTGGTCTGCGCACTACCGCTTTCCAATGGTGGAAAGACAAAAACCTTACCAAGATTGACGACCTATTAACCCACGACAGAATACGGACCCAATCCAACCTGACAGAAACACACGGTCTCCCCCGGTCAGAATCCTACCGCTACCTACAACTTAAACACTACCTCCTGACCTTTTTAGCTCAGTACCCTACTGGGGAAAACACATTTTTTGAAAGATTGTTTCTACGCCCACCGAAACCTAAAGGGGCTATATCTCGCCTCTACCTACATATAATTGACAAGAAGTTTCCGAACCCACCACCCCATGAACAAAAATGGGAAACAGAACTAGGCTCCGCTTTGGACCCGGAAGAATGGACAGCAATTTACACAAATGCCTGGAAAGTCACCTCCTGTACCCTGATCCAAGAAAACTGCATGAAGACAATTACAAGATGGCACCTTACCCCTACTCGTCTCCACCACATGTTCCCAACCGTATCCCCACTTTGTTTCCGTAATTGTGACCCATCACCTGTTCAAGACCCCCGAGCCCTTAAACCCCCCCCCCCCCCCCCACCCCTCTTCTCTTCTCTCTTTTCTTCCTTCCTCCTTTTTCTGGTAAATGTATTTCTTTCAAATTTATGAATATTTTATGTTTTGAATGGACTGGATCCACCATTGTTTTTTTCCTTCATGTACCATTATGAAGGGACGAAATCCCTTATACTCATACATTTCAGTTTATATTCTTGAATGCAACCTGCAATAAAAACTTACATTTAAAAAAAAAAAAATAGAAAATTAATTAAATAAATAAATTAAATAAATAAATAAATGGAAAAAGCTAACCCTTGATCTACTGAACCTAGATCTAGGGTTAGGGTCACAAATAGGGTCATTATTAGGGTTAAACGGGGGTTCGGACGATTACAAGGGTTAGATTAAGGGGTGGGGGTCAATTTAGGGTTAGAGTAAATTTAGAGTTGGGGTAAATGTAGGGTTCGGGTTAAAAAATCGCTGTAGAAGAAAATGGTTAGAAAACACTAATATTGTTTATTGCCCTATTACGTGAAATAAAACATAGACAAACAAGGAAACATTGATATTACTAAACTCAGGACAAATAGTATAAATATATAGACGGGGTCTTTTTTACCATTTGTAATTGTGTAAAAAAAAAAATCAGGTCAAAGTTGGAAAAAGTGTTTTTTATGGCATATTTTCATAATATTTTATATTTTTTTTAATAATAAATTATATCATATGATGAAAATAATAGTATCAAATGAAAGCCCTATGATATATTATTTGTGTGAGTGTACTGAACACAAAGAAAGAAATTCACAGTTCAGTAAACATTTGACAAAAATAATGGAATTCTGGTCTTCAAGGCACGTCAAATGCAACATAGTACTCGGTCACTAAGGGGTTAATCCCTGGCCTCATCTTATATCTAGAATAGCCTTATGCTTATAATCCTTCACTGTATTAACCTCTACCACTTCTACTGGAAGACTATTCCATGGATCCACTACCCTCTCAGTAAAGTAATACTTTCATTAGTCCCTGGCCTTATCTTGTATCTAGGATGACCTTATACCTATCCCATGCATGTTTAAACTCCTTCACTGTATTAACCTCTACCACTTCTACTGGAAGATTATTCCATGCATCCACTACCCTCTCCGTAAAGTAATACTTCCATTAGGGCCTCATAGCCTTATGCCCATTCCATTAATCCTTTATTGTATTAACCTCTGCCATATGCTGGAAGACTATTCCATACATCCACTACCCTCTGAGCAAACAATTATTAAGTTTCTGACCACAAAAAAACCTGTAAAATATTAAATACTTCCAGCCTTTTCAAAAGCGTGAGGTGGACCCCAAACATATGTTTATAACTAGTTGCATTTATACGTATATGAGCTTTTTAATATTATATTTAACTATTTTCATATGTAATAAAAATGTTATTGAAAAATTGTTCATTACTTATTTGTATTCCGTTCCTCTGCACCCACATTGCCAATAAAGGACTTAACACAGCACGATAAAATACCCAAAGCATTTGGCTTGTACTATTAGACCCACACGATTTGGCATGCCACAGTGTCAATTTACCCGCCAGCAGGGGCGTTACCTAGAGCATTTGGCACCCGGGGCGGACACCCCCCCCCCCCCCCCCCCATAATAAAAATGTAAGAAAACACTCACAATTTTTTCAGTGTTTGAAAATTGTACAATTATAGATATCAGGAATATTGTGCCACTCAGAACCCAGTAATATTGTGCCACTCAGAGCCCAGTAATATTGTGCCAGTCAGATACCAGGAATAGTGTGCCATTCAGAGCCCAGTAATATTGTGCCAGTCAGATACCAGTAATATTGTGCCAGTCAGATACCAGTAATATTGTGCCACTCAGATCCAAGTAATATTATGCCAGTCAGATACCAGTATAGTCATTATGCCAGTATTATAATATTATATAATTATGCCAGTCAGTGCCAGTCAGAGCCCAGTGATAGTGTGCCAGTCAGAGCCCAGTAATATTGTGCCAGTCAGAGCCCAGGAATATTGTGCCATTCAGATACCAGGAATATTGTGCCAGTCAGAGCCCAGTAATGGTATGCCAGTCAGAACCCAATAATAGTGTGCCACTCAGATACCAGTAATATTGTGCCAGTCAGAGCCCAGAAATATTGTGCCAGTCAGACACCAGAAATATTGTGCCAGTCAGAGCCCAGTAATATTGTGCCAGTCAGATAGTAGTAGTATTGTGCCAGTCAGAGCCCAGTAATATTGGGCCAGTCAGAGCCCAGTAATATTGTGCCAGTCAGAGCCCAGGAATATTGTGCCAGTCAGAGACCAGGAATAGTGTGCCATTCAGAGCCCAGGAATATTGTGCCAGTCACAACCCAGTAATAGTGTGCCACTCAGAGCCCAGGAACAGTGTGCCAGTCAGAACCCAGTAATAGTGTGCCACTCAGAGCCCAGTAATAGTGTGTCAGTCAGAGCCCAGTAATAGTGTGCCACTCAGAGCTCAGGAATATTGTGCCACTCAGAGCTCAGGAATATTGTGCCACTCAGAGCCCAGGAATAGTGTGCTACTCAGAGCCCAGTAATAGTGTGCCAGTCAGAGCCCAGGAATATTGTGCCAGTCAGAACCCAGTAATAGTGTGCCACTCAGAGCCCAGGAATAGTGTGCCACTCAGAGCCCAGGAATAGTGTGCCACTCAGAGCCCAGGAATAGTGTGCCACTCAGAGCCCAGGAATAGTGTGCCTGTCAGAACCCAGTAATAGTGTGCCAGTCAGAGCCCAGTAATAGTGTGCCAGTCAGATACCAGTAAATTGTGCCTTTCAGATACCAGTAATATTGTGCCACTCAGAGCCCAGTAATATTGTGCCAGTCAGATACCAGGAATAGTGTGCCATTCAGAGCCCAGTAATAGTGTGCCAGTCAGAGCCCAGTAATATTGTGCCAGTCAGATACCAGTAATATTGTGCCTTTCAGATACCAGTAATATTGTGCCACTCAGAGCCCAGTAATATTGTGCCAGTCAGATACCAGGAATAGAGTGCCATTCAGAACACAGTAATATTGTGCCAGTAAGATACCAGTAATATTGTGCCAGTCAGATACCAGTAATATTGTGCCTTTCAGATACCAGTAATATTGTGCCACTCAGAGCCCAGTAATATTGTGCCAGTCAGATACCAGGAATAGTGTGCCATTCAGAGCCCAGTAATAGTGTGCCAGTCAGAGCCCAGTAATATTGTGCCAGTCAGATACCAGTAATATTGTGCCTTTCAGATACCAGTAATATTGTGCCACTCAGAGCCCAGTAATATTGTGCCAGTCAGATACCAGGAATAGAGTGCCATTCAGAACACAATAATATTGTGCCAGTAAGATACCAGTAATATTGTGCCAGTCAGATACCAGTAATATTGTGCCACTCAGATCCAAGTAATATTATGCCAGTCAGATACCAGGAATAGTGTGCCAGTCAGAGCCCAGTAATATTGTGCCAGTCAGAGCCCAGGAATATTGTGCCATTCAGATACCAGGAATATTGTGCCAGTCAGAGCCCAGTAATGGTATGTCAGTCAGAACCCAGTAATAGTGTGCCACTCAGATACCAGTAATATTGTGCCAGTCAGATACCAGGAATAGTGTGCCATTCAGAGCCCAGTAATAGTGTGCCAGTCAGAGCCCAGTAATATTGTGCCAGTCAGATACCAGTAATATTGTGCCTTTCAGATACCAGTAATACTGTGCCACTCAGAGCCCAGTAATATTGTGCCAGTCAGATACCAGGAATAGTGTACCATTCAGATACCATTCAGAGCCCAGGAATATTGTGCCAGTCAGAACCCAGTAATAGTGTGCCATTCAGAGCCCAGTAATATTGTGCCAGGAAGATACCAGTAATATTGTGCCACTCAGATCCAAGTAATATTATGCCAGTCAGATACCAGGAATATTGTGCCAGTCAGAGCCCAGTGATAGTGTGCCAGTCAGAGCCCAGTAATATTGTGCCATTCAGAGCCCAGGAATATTGTGCCATTCAGATACCAGGAATATTGTGCCAGTCAGAGCCCAGTAATGGTATGCCAGTCAGAACCCAGTAATAGTGTGCCACTCAGATACCAGTAATATTGTGCCAGTCAGAGCCCAGAAATATTGTGCCAGTCAGACACCAGAAATATTGTGCCAGTCAGAGCCCAGTAATATTGTGCCAGTCAGATACCAGTAGTATTGTGACAGTCAGTGCCCAGTAATATTGTGCCAGTCAGAGCCCAGGAATATTGTGCTAGTCAGAGACCAGGAATAGTGTGCCATTCAGAGCCCAGGAATATTGTGCCAGTCAGAACCCAGGAATAGTGTGGCATTCAGAGCCCAGGAAGAGTGTGCCAGTCAGAACCCAGTAATAGTGTGCCACTCAGAGCCCAGTAATAGTGTGTCAGTCAGAGCCCAGCAGTAATAGTGTGCCACTCAGAGCCCAGTAATAGTGTGCCAGTCAGAGCCCAGGAATATTGTGCTAGTCAGAACCCAGTAATAGTGTGCCACTCAGAGCCCAGGAATAGTGTGCCTGTCAGAACCCAGTAATAGTGTGCCACTCAGAGCCCAGTAATAGTGTGCCAGTCAGAGCCCAGTAATAGTATTCCAGTCAGAGCCCAGTAATAGTGTGCCAGTCAGAGCCCAGTAATATTGTGCCAGTCAGAGCAAAGTAATATTGTGCTAGTCAGAGCCCAGTAATAGTGTGCCACTCAGAGCCCAGAAATAGTGTGCCAGTCAGAACCCAGTAATAGTGTGCCAGTCAGATCCCAGGAATAGTGTGCCACTCAGAGCCCAGAAATAGTGTGCCAGTCAGAGCCCAGGAATATTGTGCCAGTCAGAGCCCAGTAATAGTGTGCCACTCAGAGCCCAGGAATATTGTGCCACTCAGAGCCCTGGAATATTGTGCCAGTGAGAACCCAGTAATAGTGTGCCACTCAGAGCCCAGTAATAGTGTGTCAGTCAGAGCCCAGGAATATTGTGCCAGTCAGAGCCCAGTAATATTATGCCAGTCAGATCCCAGTAATATTGTGCCAGTCAGAGCCCAGGAATATTGTGCCACTCAGAGCCCAGTGATAGTGTGCCAGTCAGAACCCAGTAATAGTGTGCCAGTCAGAGCCCAGTAATATTGTGCCAGTCAGTGCCCAGTAATAGTGTGCCAGTCAGAACCCAGTAATAGTGTGCCAGTCAGTGCCCAATAATAGTGTGCCAGTCAGTGCCCAGTAATAGTGTTCCAGTCAGTGCCCAGTAATAGTGTTCCAGTCAGTGCCCAGTAATAGTGTGCCAGTCAGATACCAGGAATATTGTGCCAGTCAGATACCAGTAATAGTGTGCCAGTCAGAACCCAGTAATACCCAGACACACTCACACACCTAGACACCCTGACACACACACACACCTAGACACCCTGACACACACACCGAGCTCCCTTTAGCAGCCTCTCCTTCCGATTGGCCCTCACCCCCACGTGAGGTTAATCCTCCGATTCTGGGACCATATCCCAGATGGAGGAAAGCTCACCGGGGGATTTTTTTTTTATATATTTATAGCCCTGGAGTCTCGGGGCTAAAGAATCCTTTAGCCCCAGAGTCTCCATTCGGGGCTATGAAGGGGGGACTCTGGACTTTAGTCCCAGTAGCCCACCCCTAGCGACGCCTCTGCCTGCCAGAACATACCACAGTGTCCCTTTGTCCAACTGAACTGCCCCTGCAGAACATGCCACGGTGTCACTTTCCCCCATAGTACATGTTAATTTGCTCCACAAAAACATGCCACACTATCACTTTAGCCACAGTCAATTTTCCCATTAATATGCCACAGACAATTTGCCCATTATGCCACTATCAGCCTGCCCATTAATAAACCACAGACAGATTGCTAATTAATATGCCACAGACAATTTCCCATGAATATGCCACTATAAGCCGGCCCATTAATATGCCACAGACAATATGCCCACTAATATGCCTCAGACAATTTGCCTATTAATACACCACCACCCTCATCCCCCTCCACCAGTACTCACTTGGCTGTCCTCCTGTATTTTATTTTGCCTTTATTTTGCCAGTATTATTTTCCCCATCATTTGCCAGTGTTATTTTACCCTGCCTTTGCCAGTATTATTTTGCCCATCATTTTCAAGTGTTATTTTACCGATCATTTGCCAGTATTATTGTATCCATCATTTGCCAGTATTATTGTATCCATTATTTGCCAGTATTATTGTATCAGACGCCTGGTAGAAGCCCAATTGAGGGTGAAACGCGTAGCGCACTGGACAGGTCTGCTTTCTTTTACCTAGCCCATTTTATCATCTAAAGACTGCTGGATTTTATTGATTTTACTACTACAAGGACTTCTTGATTTGCAGGACTGTGAGGCGCCCACTGAGTCAAGCATCATACAGATCCTTCATGTAAGCAGCTACTGTTCTTTATTAAAATTGCATTTTTACTTTGTAATAACTCCTGTCTGTGGATATTTTCCCTTCTATGCCCTATACTGAGTCCTGGTAGGAGGAGGAGTACAGAACATAGGAGACTTATCTACATTCCTGCATATTCTGGGAGTCTGTGAGTGCATATTACCGGGGGAGTGCTGCCGATAAGGGAGAGAGTGTTTGCGGAGTGTGGCGGTCAGGGAGAGAGTGTTTGCAGAGTGTGCCGGTCAGCGAGTGAGTGTTGGCTGTGTGTGCGGGTCAGTGAGTCAGTATTTACTGAGTATGCAGGCCCCTGAGTTAGTGTTTGCTGAGTGTGCCGGTCAGTGAGTGGGTCCTGGCTGAATGTGCATGTCAGTGAGTGAGTGTTCGCTGAGTGTGTGCGCATGACAGTGAGTGGTGTTTGCTGAGTGTGCCGGTCAGTGAGTGGTGTTTGCTGAGTGTGCCGGTCAGTGAGTGGTGTTTGCTGAGTGTGCCGGTCAGTGAGTGGTGTTTGCTGAGTGTGCCGGTCAGTGAGTGGTGTTTGCTGAGTGTGCCGGTCAGTGAGTGGTGTTTGCTGAGTGTGCCGGTCAGTGAGTGAATGTTTGTGGAGTGTGCCGGTCAGTGAGTGATTGTTTGCTGAGTGTGCTGGTAATTGAGTGAGTGTTTGCCTAGTGTGCAGGTCAGTGAGTGATCATTTGCTGAGTGTGCCTGTCAGTTAGTGATTGTTTGCAGAGTGTGCTGGGTAGTGAATGGTATTTGCTGATTGTGCCGGTCAGTGAGTGATTGTTTGCTGAGTGTGCCGGTCAGTGAGTGAGTGTTTGATGAGTGTGCCAGTCATTGAGTGAGTGAGTGTTTGCTGAATGTGTGCGCATGACAGTGAGTGGTGTTTGCTGAGTGTGCCGGTCAGTGAGTGGTGTTTGCTGAGTGTGCCGGTCAGTGAGTGGTGTTTGCTGAGTGTGCCGGTCAGTGAGTGGTGTTTGCTGAGTGTGCTGGTCAGTGATTGGTGTTTGCTGAGTGTGCCTGTCAGTGAGTGGTGTTTGCTGAGTGTGCCGGTCAGTGAGTGGTGTTTGCTGAGTGTGCCGGTCAGTGAGTGGTGTTTGCTGAGTGTGCCGGTCAGTGAGTGAATGTTTGTGGAGTGTGCCGGTCAGTGAGTGATTGTTTGCTGAGTGTGCTGGTAATTGAGTGAGTGTTTGCTGAGTGCCGGTCAGTGAGTGATTTTTTGCCGAGTGTGACGGTCAGTGAGTGATTGTTTGCCTAGTGTGCAGGTCAGTGAGTGATCATTTGCTGAGTGTGCCTGTCAGTGAGTGGTGTTTGCTGAGTGTGCCGGTCAGTGAGTGGTGTTTGCTGAGTGTGCCGGTCAGTGAGTGGTGTTTGCTGAGTGTGCCGGTCAGTGAGTGAATGTTTGTGGAGTGTGCCGGTCAGTGAGTGATTGTTTGCTGAGTGTGCTGGTAATTGAGTGAGTGTTTGCTGAGTGCCGGTCAGTGAGTGATTTTTTGCCGAGTGTGACGGTCAGTGAGTGATTGTTTGCCTAGTGTGCAGGTCAGTGAGTGATCATTTGCTGAGTGTGCCTGTCAGTTAGTGATTGTTTGCAGAGTGTGCTGGGTAGTGAATGGTATTTGCTGATTGTGCCGGTCAGTGAGTGATTGTTTGCTGAGTGTGCCGGTCAGTGAGTGAGTGTTTGATGAGTGTGCCGGTCAGTGAGTGAGTGTTTGATGAGTGTGCCAGTCATTGAGTGAGTGAGTGTTTGCTGAATGTGCCGGTCAGCGAGTGATTGTTTGTTGAGTGTGCCAGTCAGTGAGTGATCATTTGCTGAGTGTGCAGGTCAGTGAGTGATTATTTGCTGAGTGTGCTGGTCAGCCAGTGAGTGTTTGCTGAGTGTGCCGGTCAGGGAGTGAGTGTTTGCTCAGTGTGCCGTTCAGCGAATGAGTGTTGGCTGTGTGTGCGGGTGTCATAATAAATATTCCCTCAGGCCACAACTCTCACCAGTAACTGCCTCAGGCCTGCATCAGGTCCATCGTCGCACTCCTCTTTGCAGTGCCTCTCCAGCCCTCAGGTAGGGTTGCCACCTGGCTGGTAATTTACCGGCACAGCCGGTATTTGAGGTCTTGAAGCCGGGGCCGGTATACCTAATATACCAGCAATGCAAAGCCCGGTATTTCCGTTGGTGTAGCAGCTTTATGCTGCTGCTGTATCTCCCCCACGTGCAGAGCCTTCTGCTCTTGCTGGGAGAGATACAGCAGCAGCATAGTGACCTGCTCTGTTCTACGGACCTGCTTGGAGCTCCACTCCCTGCAAGCTGCACTGAAGAGGACCGACACCCGATGGAAGGAAACAGCTCAACCTGACAGCTAGAGACCCCTCCATGACAGGTACAGGGAGAGAGAGACTGAGAGAGAGTGAAAGTGACAGTCTGTGAGAGAGACTGAAAGTTACAGTCTGTGAGGGAAAGTGAAAGTAACAGTCTGTGAGAGAGAGCAAAGACTGTCTGTGAGAGAGAGAGCAGAGACTGTCTGTGAGAGAGAGCAGAGACTGTCTGTGAGAAAGAAAGCAGAGACTGTCTGTGAGAGAGAGCAGATACTGTCTGTGAGAGAGAGAGCAGATACTGTCTGTGAGAGAGAGAGCAGAGACTGTCTGTGAGAGAGAGCAGAGACTATGTATGAGAGAGAGAGTAGAGACTGTGTATGAGAGAGAGCAGAGACTGTGTATGAGAGAGAGCGAGAGAGCAGAGACTGTCTGTGAGAGAGTGAGAGAGCAGAGACTGTCTGTGAGAGAGCGAGAGAGCAGAGACTGTCTGTGAGAGAGCGAGAGAGCAGAGACTGTCTGTGAGAGCGAGAGAGCAGGGACTGTCTGTGAGAGAGAGAGAGAGAGAGAGCAGAGACTGTCTGTGAGAGAGAGAGAGAGAGAGAGAGAGAGAGAGAGAGAGAGCAGAGACTGTCTGTGAGAGAGAGCAGAGAGAGAAACTGCCTGTGAGAGAGAGCAGAGACTGTCTGTGAGAGAGAGTGAGAGAGAGCAGAGACTGTCTGTGCGAGAGAGAGCAGAGACTCTCTGTGAGAAAGAGAGCAGAGACTCTCTGTGAGAAAGAGAGCAGAGACTGTCTGTGAGAGAGAGCAGAGACTGTCTGTGAGAGAGAGAGCAGAGACTGTCTGTGAGAGAGAGCAGAGACTGTGTATGAGAGAGAGAGTAGAGACTGTGTATGAGAGAGAGAGAGCAGAGACTGTGTATGAGAGAGAGCGAGAGAGCAGAGACTGTCTGTGAGAGAGTGAGAGAGCAGAGACTGTCTGTGAGAGAGCGAGAGAGCAGAGACTGTCTGTGAGAGCGAGAGAGCAGAGACTGTCTGTGAGAGAGAGAGAGAGAGAGAGAGAGAGCAGAGACTGCCTGAGAGGGAGAGAGTGCAGAGACTGTCTGTGAGAGCGAGAGAGCAGGGACTGTCTGTGAGAGCCAGAGAGAGAGCAGAGACTGTCTGTGAGAGAGAGCAGAGATAGAAACTGCCTGTGAGAGAGAGAGAGAGCAGAGACTGTCTGTGAGAGAGAGTGAGAGAGAGAGCAGAGACTGTCTGTGTGAGAGAGGCAACATCACTCCCTGGTGTCATAGGGGGGCGGGCTTATTGTCCTTTAAATTTCCCTGGCGCCAAATCCTCCTTGCTAAGTTATCTGTGCTGTTTGTACCCTAAACGTTTGTATCCTGATCCCTTCTGAATTAACTGGCTTGTTTTGACCTCCTGATATCTGGCTTCCTGACCCACGGCTTCTCTATCTGACTATCCTGATCTTTGGCTCCCTCGACCTTCTGGCTTCCACCCTGACTATTCTACTATCTGGTTCCCAAACGACCCCTGGCTTGTTCTTGTACTATTCTCCCTCTAAGGTAGCTGTCTCAGCAAAACTTAACTTCAGAAATCCTGTTGCTGTTTCCCACTGAGATCGTCATCGTCACTTTCAGTTTATGCCTGCTGTGTCTATCTTCTGCTGAAAAACGGAGTAGTGCACCACCTGCTGGTCAAGATCTGGTATTGCAACAAAGACTACTGCACAGCCTCAACTGGTGACTTTTCGACACTACATCTAGAACCGGATTAATACCTCTCCTATTGACAGAAGTTAGTACCACAACCAAGACATCCTGTCAGTTCAATGGGGACTCCTCATCAGTAGCAGTACCACTACATCATACCTTTTCTGGGCACTCATACCAACGCTACATTCCTGAGGACCTGAACCAATTTGGTCATACCAGGTATATAGTGTATTGTAAGAGTGTTACTCCTGCAACTGGGCTCCACATCAGAACTACGGTACGTGATTGAGTGTTTGCTGAGTGTGCCGGTCAGTGAGTGATTGTTTGTTGAGTGTGCCGGTCAGTAAATGAGTGTTTGCTGACAGTGCCTGTCAGTGAGTGAGTGTTTGCTGAGTGTGTCGGCCAGTGAGGAGTGAGTGTTTGCTGAGTGTCCCAGTCAGTGAGTATTTGCCGAGTGTGCAGGCTCATGAGTGAGTGTGTGCTGAGTGTGCAGGCTCATGAGTGAGTGTGTGCTGAGTGTGTCGGTCAGGGAGTGGGTGCTGGTGGAGTGTGCCGGTCAGTGAGTGAGTGTTTGCTGAGTGTGTGCGCATGTCAGTGAGCACAGCAATAATGCTCACAGTAAGGTGCAGTGTGTGAATGTATCACAGAACTCCACAGCAACAAAGCTAGCAGTAATGTGCAGTGTATGAGTATATCACAGAGCTCCACAGAAAGACACAATGTACTAGTAAATTGTGGAATAGTTCTGGGAGTCCAGGTCACTTTCTCAGAATGTTATCTCTGTGCTGGAAAGCAAGCACACAAAAAATATACTGTATAGACACACCTTGTCCTGTCCCACTGATAAGCAGAAGCCAGTGGGGCTGCAGGGGGTGTATGTTATGACATCATGTGTATGATTGTCCACCAGCTGTAAAGTGAGCCCTGATCAAAGATTTGAGGCTGTTACATCATGGGAACATTTCACAAAATGGCTCCAGGCAAAAAATACACAAATAAATTTTTCCTTTTACGGAAATATATTGAAACATACTCAAAAAACATCTTGGAAGGATTGAGGGCCCCTCCCTGGCTACCAAACTATTTGATATTAAAAATGGAACTCGACAAGGGTGCCCGCTGGCTCCCCTTCTGTATGCCTTAACAGTGGAGCCTTTAGCAGAGACAAACTAAGCAAATAGAGGGAATACAGAGGCAGGGAAGCAGAAACATATTATAACATTATATGCGGATGACATACTCCTTTCTCTTGCTACCCCGGAAAAATCGATTCCGACTTTGCTCCAGCAGATAGATAAGTATAGCTCACTATATAATTATAGTCTAAATCTGTCTAAGACACAGACTATCCCCCTTTTCTTTGAATCTACTCAATATACTCTATTACAAAAATGTAATCGGAAAAGTAAAGGGGTAGAGAATATTGAGTATCTAGGAATAAAAATACCCTCCCAGATTGAGAAGGTGGTTGAAATAAACTTACTTCATCTATACCTGGACTTACAAAGTGAGATTAAAAAGTGGATTGAGTTAACCTGGATGGGACATATAAATATATTAAAGGCATACATCCTTCCTAAATTGATTTATCTTTTTAGAGTAATACCATATAGTGTCCCAACAGTTACCATAAGGACATTTGAATTATTGTTCTCTAGGTATGAATGGGGAGCAAGGAAGCCTAGAATACCAAATTACACTCTTAAACATCCATTACATAGGGGTGGTTTGGGATACCCGGATATTGGTAAAATCCATGATAGTTGCGCATATAAATGCTTGGAAACAGGAGACTCATAGTAATCCACCTTGGTTAAACATAGAGAAATCACAAAATCATACTTTATCTTTAATCTGTTGGCTCAAGCAGAAGTTATTCAAATCTTTGAAACTCACAACAAAAATAATAAAAGATATCATGGCAACACTCTAAAAAAAACAAAAAAACATCGGGTATCCGCAACGCTCTTTCCAAATTGGCTCCATTGCAAGTTATTGCATTATGTACCCCAGATCTTAATTTAACTAGCTGGCAGATAAAGGGAATAGAAAAAATAGGAGATCTGTATCGGGATGACCACCTACTGAAGTTTCCCGATTTGAAGTGAAGATTTAACCTTACTTCTAACCAGCTTTTCACTTACCTCAGAATAAAGAATTTCCTTGGAGTATACTTACCAGTAGATCAAACAGAATGGTATTCCTTCTTAGAACGACCTCCATGGAGGAATGCAATTTCTAAGACTGTGAAACTATTTTAATCTTTCACCCAAGGTGGAAAAGTCAAAGCAATAATGTAGTGGGAGAATGATATGGGGCACTCTTTCTCATATGAATTGTGGTGTACTGCCTAGAAGGATGTTAGGAAGGTGTCCCCTTGTGTTAACATTCAGGAGCAATACTATAAATTACTGAATAGATGGTATCTTGTTCCTGTCCGTGTAGCAAAATATAACCTAGAAGTGAGTGATTTATGCTGGAGATGCTTAGAGAAACTGGGCTCCCAATTCCATATCTGGTGGGCCTGTAAGGTTCTTGAAACCTATAAGGAAAGGTTAGCATCTCTGACATTCTGTTTGCATATAAAAAAGATCTAAAGCCACAATTATTCCTCTTTCACATGGAGCTAGCGACAGATATGTTAAGATGTTATGCATTAATGTTCTCTCTGCATTCAAGATTTGGCTAGCTAGGTATTGGAGGAAATCTGAGATTCCATCTTGGAATGAAATTAAAACTCAAATCGAATGCCAAGCATCCTCAGAAAAGTATTTTTATAAGAATGTCTCCAAAGCATTGATTAAGTATGAACGAATTTCGCAAGATTTCTATTCTACAATTAGGTTTACTTTAAATGCACAGATAATCTAATAAGAGTTTATGTAAGTGGTAGTGTCCCTTTAATGTTAAGGGAAATTTGGAGTATACTGGTCCAGATGCCCTCTGAATGAAGCTATCCTGCCTTTGGAAAAAAATAAAGTTGAACTCCGTATGGAGGCTCTGAATTTTATCAGAATCAATGACAATGGTGAAGACATAGATCACCCTGATAAAAATGTGATCCCTTATCAAGAAATCTCAGAGACAATATTTGGCAGACTTGTACATAACTAAATTGCTAAATTGGATATCCTGGGTAATTTCTTACAAATTAAATTAAGTTTAGGAATCAACAAACTTGTATCAAGGAGATTCTTTCTGGCAGGGAAAGATGTCTGTGTCTCTTACAGATTAGCAACACCTCCAAAAAGTACTAGTTCACTATATATTTTGACTTGAGGGAAGAGATCAGTCTCGCAGTTTAGTACATTTTTGCATTGTTTTGGTTTGAGATTTTGAAGCAACCCATATAAAGGTCTGAACTGGCCTCTGTATTTAAGGGTATGAAAAAGAGCAGGGCTCCAGGTCCTGAAGGCATTCGACAGGATTGACTGGCAATTTTGGTCTGAAAACTTTGAGACCTTTGGACTTACAGGCTTTTTTAGGGATAATGCCATGGCCCTGTACTCGGCACCAAGAGCCAGGATTACTGGTCCATCTCTGCATTTGGACTTCTTTGATATAAAAAATGGTACCCGGCAGGAATATCTATTGGCCCCCTATTATAAACCCTTAGTATCGAACATCTTGCTTCACTCATTATGAACTCAGAACAGATTAGGGAAATACAGGTGGATAATCATGAATACAAGATCAGTACTCTTTTTGTCCTGCTCTCTTCACATTAACCCCAGGTTCCAGTACTCCTGCAGTTAATTAATACTTACAGCTCCCTATCCAACTGTAATAAAAGTCTTTCAAAAACTCAGGTCGTGACTTTCTCTCTTTCTACATCTCAACATACGGAAATGTTAAAGATAGAGCATATTAAGTATACAAATAAAACATTGAACTAAGACTAAATATCGCAACCGAACCAAAACAGATGGTCGCTAGTAAACTAGTCAAAACCCAGTTTGTAAAATGGAAAGGGCTAGAGATTTCTTGGTTTGGAAGAATGAACATAATTAAATCCTATATACTCCCTAAGGTTCTGTTCTTGATGAGGGCACTCCCTATGCGGGTCCCTATACTTTACCTTAAACAGTTAGAACTATTATTTGTATCTGATATATGGGATGATAAGAGACCTATGATTCCTAATAATGTTAATCACAGCCTGAAATCTGGGGGACTAGGTTTTTCTGACCTACTAAAATTTCGGGATATTTGTCTTCTTGTTCACTTCCTAGCCTGGCAACATAAATCAATTCAAGACATCGAAACAATTGAGTGTATAGTGTAGCCGATATACTTTTAGGAACAATTGGTGCTTGTGCTGAGGAGGGTAAACGCCACATTAAGCAAACACCATAACAGAGTTTCTGGCCAAAGTACATTTCACCCTGTGTGGGCATCTTTCTAACCTTCCGGCTATTGACTTGCAACTATATGGGACAAAAACCCCCACACAAAATAAAGAAGGTAAATCCATCTACCCATAGTGGTACCAGGATATAAAAGGCCATTATAATTCTAATGCAGGTTAGACCAAGGAAGATAATCTCAGTGGGAAGTCTATAATTATCCCTCTCATAGTGGGAGAACAGTGTACATAGAGCAAAAGACTCATATATAGGGCTACAATCGGAGGGCTCAATTATATCTCCATTAACCATTTATGTGAAATAATAAGGCAGCTGTGGAAACACTGCCAAATTAATTATATTAATAACTGCAATCTTTAAACATAAAGGTTTGCCAAACTGGATAATTCAAATTCTTAATTCAAGTCACCTTTCATTCTAGGTGCATTGTTCTCACAGTATGACAGGGATAATTATAGCCAAATTAAATAATTCTCACTGAGATGGACTTTAGATTATCTCTCACGGCCTAACCTGTATCAGAATTATAGTTGCCCTTTTTTGCCTGTTACCTCTTAGGGTAGAAGGCTTTATTTTCTTTGGATCAGTAGCGCTGGGACAAACTTCAGGATAGTACCCACCATGTACATTTCTATTCTGGGTGACCTCGTTCCTTGACATTGAGGAGATATTGCAGTTACGCAAGGCGTCCCAGATTCAAGTGCCGTACATGACCCAGTACATGACCAATTAGCCTGCTCAGGAATAAGCGAGTGGCCACTATCACAGAATCACTTTGCACATTTTATGATTAATTTGTACATATTGCACTATATATATATATTATTTTTTTTTATTTTTTTTTCATTTTTTTCATTTGTGATGCTTAAATCTGGATGCAATTTATGCTGAAAAGGTTCTGTACATTTATTTTATTATATCAGTTATTTGGAGAGAAAGCGCACTATCCAGTTTACCGTTCTTATCACAATTTTTCTGGTTGAGACACAAGAAGGGAGTTACAGCTATTTATGATTTAAAGACCCAGTACTCACACACGCCGTTTTTTTTTCTGATAGTGTAGTGCTGACTACAATGGTGCCAAGGGACAGTGCTGTAACGATAGCAGGTGAATCCGCAATGCAGATAGTTGACACTGTGATGTGATGAAGACATACACGTCTGTAACCTGGGCCTTTGAGTGGTGAGAGGAGGTCTTCTGCCCCAACCAGAGCTACCTTTGGTTGAGCCGCAGGCACAAAGGAAAGGTTGCTGCACCCCTACCACTCTCCGGACACCAAGCTGGGACAGTGTCAAAACAACAGAGAATAGTCACAGCACACCAGGAAAACAGGAAGCGAAGTCAGGGTATGAGCCAAGGTCGTGGAGCCGGGAGGACTGGACTGGAAAGCCAAGGTCAGGAATGGAGAATACAACGTAATAAATAAAGCCAGGCCGAGGTCAAAACAAGGGACGCAGGAGAATGAGGGTAGTCTTAGGAAAGCCAAAGGTCGATACACAGGAACACACAGTAGAATACTCAGGACCTAGGACAACGCAGAGGATGCTAACACAGGCAATGAGAGAGGGTAAATGAGCTGAATTTATACCAATAGGTGCCATTAGGAACGCCCAGGGGTGTGGGATAAAAGTATAAGTGTGGCAGCCATGTTGGAGACCATAGGGCTCCAAAAACATGGTGGTGCAGGATTTTAAAGCTGAAACTGGCTGCAGTGTGAGCACTGCATGGATAGACACAGAGGGGGCAGAAGGCAGGTTGGTGACAAGTGCAATATCATATTCTGATGTTTACACCAGATACTGCCTTTCTATACATATTTATTCACTATCCATGGATGCCCACCTGTTAAGGGTAGATATGACACTATAGTCCATCCAAAGAATGTAAACTGTAGTTTTCTAAGAAATATTAGGAATATTGCTGATTGCTACGCACATGTTTAAGTGTATTTTGCTCTATATGTTTAGGTATTGATGATATGTGGGCTTTATTTGAATGTATTTATGGTATTTATGTGTTTTACTTTTTATAACATATTGAAATACATTGTTTAAATCCTACATTCAAGTTCCTAGAATGCTTTTATGGTTCTATGCTTTGATTTCACAACTGAAATTCATTGTTACATTTGAAAAAGTAATACTATTTTGTAGTGTGCCTTAAAAATATGCAACCTGTACTTTGGCAAATATAAACATGGTAGTTTTTACACAGAATGATAATGTGTGTGTTCTAATCCATGAAGAGTTTTTAAGAATATGCTTTTGTTATGCTAACTTCGCCATGTTGGTTATTGTTGTGGCCATCTTGGAAAAAGCAGAAGAAATTGGCAGCAAATATTTAAAGAGGGATTATTTACTAAAAGATGAGTTCCAGATTGGACATTTGATCTCTTAATAATTAAATTGGTGAGATTAAAGGATCTACTCAGTAAAGAGAATAGTGCAGGGAATTGATATGAACATTTCAAATTTTAGGCCAATATAGCAGAGTTGTAAAAATACTCCAATGCAGCTGAATGTTTCCTACTCAGTTACTTTGACCTTAAGTTTGAAATTCCTGTCTCAATTCCCTCCAATTCTGTCTTCATTGTGTAGACCCTTAAATGTTCAGCTCACCTCAACTCAACTCACCTTTTAGCGAATAACCCTCAAACTCTTAACACTTACGTAAAGGTAAAATTTAATTAACAAATGTTGGTACACTTTAAGGATTAATAAAGCTATAAAGGTATATTCTTTTGCGAGCAGGGCTCTTTACCTCATGTATCAGACTATTCTTGTTCGTCTAACTTAGTATGTAATCCCCTCTAAATACTGGACCAAGTGCTATATAAATAAATGTTAATGTAATGTTATCATAATGTACTTCCCTCAAGTGGTAAGAACTATTCCTTTCTTATTTTTCTCAACCTATAGATTTGTACACATGTGTAAGCCAAATTTCTTTACTTTCATAGCGCAAATACGGCACATACAATTACCATGATCATATTAAGCACAATAGGAATAAGAACTACAAGACATTTGCAGCCAAACTTATAAAACATCCTGGGCAGTTTCTCACTGGTGGCTATTTACTAAAAGGTGAGTTGCAGCAGACTTGAGGTGTGATGAACCAGTTTATCTATGCATTGTGCATGGAGAAGCCTGGTGAGTTATCCCCACTAAGCAAAGTAACCAGGTTTGCTCCTGCACAATGTATAGCTAAATTGGTGAGGTGAAAATTTTCATCTCACCTCAACTCACCTTTAAGTGAATAATCTCAAATGTCAGTCCTCCATCAAGAGTGCAGGTTGAAACGATTGCCACAAAAGAGTACATATAGACATGTTAGAAAGTTTGACAGTGGTTGATTTGTACAATTGACATCTGGCATTGAGGAACCATCTGCAGAGTTTATTTTTACATATTTGAAATATTCTGGGCATACCTCACTGGTGGTCTGCTTGGTGGGGGAGCCCTGTGATCCTGAAATAAGGGAGAAGGGGCTGAGTGGGCTGGTCAGACTGGCAGAGCTCAGTGGGCTAGCTGGGCTATTGGAACTGAAGGTAGCTGATGGACCTATGACAACTGAGAATAAAAGAGAGGAAGGAAAGCAAGTAAGAATTTGATCTTCCAGCATTTTACTTAAAGATTTTTAGCATTTGTATGTAGTGTGGGACTGTAATGCAGGGCTTCACAAATTTAATTTAATTTTAGAAGCCAGCAAAAAAAAAAGGAGCCAGAAAATGGCACATCAATCACACAAATATACACACACCTCACATACACTCATCACAACACATATACACACACCACACCACCTCACATACACACACATATACACCACCTTACATACACCACCTCACATATACACACACCACCTCATAAACACACACACCACCTCACATACACACGCACACAACCTCACATATACACGTACACCACCTCACACACACACACACCATCTCACACGCAAACCACCTTACATACACAAACACACACATACACCACCTCACATACACAAACAAGTCAGCAGTTTTTTTTTAAAGAAAAAAATAATTTCTTAATGTGGTCCCCCTCCATGCTGCTTTACCTCATTTTGCAGGGGAGGGGGGCCTTTCTGCTGCAGCCGATCTTCATTTATCTTCCTGCTGAGTGCTGGGAAGTCACATGAGTCAAGTGACACCCGACACTCAGACACGTGAGCGTGTTGCGTGAGGGGGAGGAGCTTGCAGTCTGTGCAATACGCACTGATTTTCCTTCCCTTGCTGCAAAAAAATCACTGGATGGCAGTAGCAAGGGGCTCCACATCTAGCACCCAGGCACCAGGTCAAATTTCCTGGTCACCATTGCAACCTGCTGCCCAGTGTCTGGCAAGCCCTGCTGTAATGTGAGAAAACATTACTTCATAGATAGGTTGCTTGATGCGTGGAGTAGCGAAGGCGACCACAGGGATCAATACAGAAACACAATTTAGGCACACATGTGATAGACATAAAGCTATCCTGGACAAAACAAAATAAGGACCAAATAAAGTTTGAGATTTTACAGTAGTAGACAAATAGGCAGATACCACAGAGAAATGGTCTGAGTGGTAATTATTCCTTGGCACTTAGCTGTGATTGTTAGCTTTTATTAATGGTGTAAAAATGGTGCTTGGAACAGGTAAATCAATTTTTTCTGTCCTCACCTCTGTGCTTAGCTGTATCTGTTCCTCTTGATGGATTATTTTTCCTCAGCCCTTCCATCACATCCTGAATCCTCCAAATCTCTCTCTGGATATGTCTGTTCATCAGTTCATTCTGAGGAATCATGATATGACTTAAAAGTTACCTTTATTCCCTTTCCCCGCAGCAGACATCCACCACATACCACTCACCTGTATATTGAGGTTCAGTTGCTCCCATAAAGCATCATGCAAAGCAGATACCTCACTCTCGAGAGCTTCATATTCCACACTGCTGTTACTTAATGCCTGTTGAAACAAAGAAAACTATATCTAGAACCTCTATCCCAACCAAACATTATCTCTCTCTCTTATCAAGATTAGTTTGCCCCAACAATGGTTTCCTTCACAAGTGTTACCGTAGTTGCCTGTGACAATTCCACACGGATGCTGATCAACTGGTTCTGCAGCGACTCTTTTCGGTGAAGTAGCTTTTCTGGAAACACGGTCTGGTTACCAAACATCTCCATTTCCTGGTGAGTTCCCATCAGTGCACTCTCCAAACTCTCCTATTGAGGAGAAAGAGCATCACAAGTGCTAGAGACATGTCACAGATAGTTTGGCAATGAGCAAATCACTAATGGTTATTTTCTGAAGGTAAATGGGTACATGTGATTTGGAAATCACAAATAGCAATCTAGATTTACAATTACAGAAAATATCTGGCTACACAGGTACATAGGTCATGCCAGAGCCGCCATTAGGGGGTCATAGGTGATACACCTATCATGGGCCCAGGAGGCCTCTGCCTTTTATTTTTTTTTAAATGCTTGTCAGCAGAGACGCTGGCTTGGGAGATCAAAAGATCAGTATCATATTACTGAACAAACTACCTGTGACATATTAATGGGAAAACAGTATCATATTAATGGGCATACTGGCTGTGGCATATTCATGGGCAAACTGTAGCATACTAATGGGAAAAAAACTGATGAATAGTGTTGGGCGAACCCGAACCACACTGTTCGGGTTCGTACCAGACATTCCGGTGTTCGTACCCCGAACCCGAACATTTCACTGTATGTTCGGGTTGGAGTTCGGGGTTTGGCTAGAAACCGAAAGTCTATAAACCGAAAGACATTCGGTTTATAGACTTTCGGTTTATAGAATACATGTAATACTATTGCTATTCTATAAACCAAAATAGAGTCCCCATTCATACGAATAGGTCAATTGACACTTTTCTGATGACTGCTCCTCCCGGACTGGGCAGAAAAACAGGCAGATCTGAACCTTGTCGCATGCCACAGCTGACCTAGATTGCCCAAAAAATGTGCCCCAATGAAACGTTGCACAACATTTCTATCAGTGAGCCTAGGCTTCATTCGGCTTCATTCAATATCAGAAGCTATCAGTGTGCAATCGGCTGTGATTTACGAATTTTGAACATGTTCAGAGGCACATTGAGGCATATGGGTTATCTCATCACCCGGTCCCCAATGTGCCTTGAATCAGTCGGTCCATTTTCAGGGCCAAATATCGGGGCATATTAGTTCAACCCTTTAATTTATATTGAAAAGAAAAAAAGAATAAATGTTAACAAACTCTTTTGTAGAGTACTTTAGAGGACTTTAATGTTGAATTCTCTAACTAAAATCTGGGGAATTGAAATGGGTAAATTACACCTATGTTTCCCGAATTCAGCGTGTTCTGGGGGACAGGAATATACTGGGTAGCTGAAAATATATGCTTTTCATGGCAAAATTGTCCAGAGATGAATACTTCCAATGCTTTGGTTTCCGAATGGCCTGATTCAGATAACTAAAATGTGGCTAACGTGCCCAATCAGAATCCATTTCAGGCCAGATCGGTCAATATTGCGTAGACCCTATAGTCCAGGCATAAAGCAGGAGATCAGGGACACAGGAAAAACAAATAAAGCATTGTACTCAAGAACTGGAACTCATTGTACTCAAATTCATTAATGGCAATCACTTAAGGAGGCATAAAATGGTCTACTGTTCATTTTACTCCATATTTTGTACCCAATATTCATTTACCTATACCAAAAGTAAAACTGATTCAAAATGTTATTATGTTCTGGTATTTTGACATTCTGTAAAATGTTAAAGTTTATGTTAATGTTTGCTATGCTTCTTGGATTTCTTACCTTCTCTGCTCTCAACTGCTGCACCAGTCGATCTTGCTCTCTCACCATTTTGTGCTGTTCGCAAAGTTGACCAAGGAGTTTCTATGCAAGAACAGAGGGACAGAAAACACTTTCATGAGCTAACGTTATTATAAAGTATATACATCTTTGTTTAATAAACCGGAGAAGTGCATTGGTCAGTAACATTTACACCAATCAGCCATAAATGGACTCCACTAGACCTCTGAAGGTGTGCTGTGGTATCTGGCACCAAGACGTTAATAGCAAGTCCTGTAAGTTGTGAGGTGGGGCCTCCATAGATCGGACATTTTTGTCCAGCACATCCCACAGATGCTTGATTGGATTGAGATCTGGGGAATTGGGAGGCAAAGTCAACATGTTGAACTCATTGTTATGTTCCTCAAACCAATCCTAAATCAATTTTGCTGTGTGGCAGGGCAAATTATCCTGCTTAACCCCTGAAGGACAGACCCGTTGAAACATTTTTGGCCATTCTGATCAATGGCTATTTTATCATTTCTGTGTTGTTTGTGTTTAGCTGTAATTTTCTTCTTTGTCATTTGCTGTACCCACACAAATTATATATTGTTTTTATCGGGACAAGAAGGCACTTCCTTTGGGTGCCATCATTTTGATTGTATCCTATAATATAATATAAAAAATAAATAAAATATGGTGAAAAAAAACCAATACACACTGACTGACACACCTGACTTTTATTTGAAACATCTTCTCCTTATCTACAAAAGTTATTGAAAAAACATGCTAAATAGATTTTACTATTTCTCCTGAGTACAGGGATACCACCCATAGGTTTGTTGGATTGTTTGGTGGCTAAAAGGCCATATTTGGGAGGTGCAGTATTTGGTTTTCCAACTTAAAATTTTGACATGCAGACTGTTAGGGTTAACTCATATTTATTGTGTTAACAGCATAACAAGAGTTAATTCAGCATTGGAAGAGTTAACTTCAGGGAAGGGTTAAACCTCCCCTCTTGAAGGGGGCACATTCTTCGTCTGTGCCTACCACATAATTTACACACACAGACAGTTAATCTTTGCTAACTATAAGTCTAATGATACCAGGCCTTATCTATCGGTACAGTCTAGGTTGGAGAAAAGGAGGAAATGACCTGCGGGTCACATCTTGTGTCTGCATCTCAGGAGTTTTTGTTATTCTAAGTAGTCACAAAGAACCAAAGCTATATTGCTTTTAGTTAATTATATAAATATATTTTTGTAAAACATATGTATTCTATGTCTACACCCCTTTTGTACTCCATTTTAAGCACCAAACATTAACCAATGATGTTGCACTAGCCAACGCCTTGTTGCTTCTATATAAGTGCTTATCCAAAATATAAACTTCAGAGTTACTTAACTAACGGCCTTTGTGTCAGACTTGAGTCACTCTCCGAACGCGTTCGCTGATGTGTTACCAACTCCCACCACGTGAATCCAAATCAGAGTGATCCATTGCCGTATACCAGATACTTGTAGATAGAGACCCCCTACACACTGGTCCCTTTCAGCTGGTGTCAGAAGTGGACTTCAGACAGACTGGGTGAGTATGTGTATTATTATACATTCCTTACTTACCCGTGTTTCTCTGAATTCTTAATAATTTGTGAAAGTCACTTTTTTTTTTTTTTTTTGTAAATTACATTTTTATTGACAGATTTTTTACTTGTAGACATAGTAATCCCAACAGGATTGGGGAATTTAAGGAATAATAAGAGAAGAAAAGAAGAAGGGGAAGAAAGAAAAGGGGGAGGGAGGTGTTAAGATCACCAGTATATTTTAAAACATGGAAATGAACTACCTAACAGCATGTGATTACAACTGATATGAGACAAAAACAAACAACAACAAAAAACAGTAATGCTCCATTGTGTAATATATATAATATAATAAAAGACTTAGACTCACACCTAAATCCTTAAATGTTCCTTGCTCTCTCTTAGATATACCAGGAATATCAAAAAGTGGTACTAGAACAGAGAGAAAGAGGACAGGTTGGGTGAGAAGGGGGGGGGGGGCGCTAAGGGGATAGAGAGTATCTGTATCTAGGGTCTCCCTGATAGGGAGGCCAGAGATACAGTGCTAAGCAGGGGGACAGTATTTAAAAATCACTCGAGTGGGTTATTGATAGTGTATTCAATACAATAAAACCATTGCTGTCTGTGTTTATCGTGAGAATCCGAGGCCTTGGCAAGCAGTTCCTCTAGGGTTCTAATCTCTTCCACTCTAGTGACCCAGTCCCTAAATGATGGAGCAACAGCTGATTTCCATCTCAGTGGAATAAGAGTTTTTGCAGCCACCAGCAAATGTCTGGTGAGAGATTTTTTACATTTGGGGACGTGCATATCATTCATGAAAAAAAGCATAGCTGCGAAAGTAAATGGGTACGCTGAGCAATCTAGTTTAACAATCATATTGTGTATTTTTTTCCAAAACCTCCCAATCACCGGGCAACTCCACCATATGTGAAGATCCGTCCCTATATCTTTAAAACAGCGCCAGCAGAGAGGGTCACACTCTGGAATCAATCGGTGTAGTCTTTCCGGCGTACAATACCACATGGTGAGCAATTTATAATTCATTTCTTGGTATTTAGTGGCGTTGGTACTCTTATGCGTAAACAAAAATATTCTATACCATAGGACTGATGTTGGTTTTATGTGTAAGACATCTTCCCACTTGCCTATGAAGGAGGGCGGAATCATCGTTTCAGGAGAGAGGTTTAAGGTTGCAGTATAATATAGAGATACCAGGAGACAAAAAGGCAGATGAGCCTGCTAAACATTCAAACCAAGTTAGATCTCTCAATTAATTTGTAATTGGGGTAAACTCTTCACATAATGTGCGATCTGCGAGTAATTAAAGGAATCCATTAAGGAAGGCGGCGTGTCCATTAGGTCTCTGAACTCCATCTTGGAGTTCTTTATCGCTTATCAGATTCTATGAATGTGATGGGTCTTTCTAACGCTTCTAATTTATCGGAAGATATGTCCGTCTTGGCATATTTAGAGAGGTAAGTTTCAATATCTAGCAGTCGTTGTTCCTTGGGTTTGCAAACATGGTTTGTGTGCTGTATGTTATATAGGTCTTTGTAGTGTGACGTGAATGTATCTAGTATATTTGTGGGTAAGTATTTATAACTTTGGCTTTTGTGAGCTTTGATCATGTGGACATATGCAGCTTGTTGTTTGATATTGATCATGCGGTCCAGAAGTCTACCGCTTTTTGTTTCCGTGTTCGTAAAATGGTGCTTTAGATCTAACAGCCTGTCTCTGTAAATCTAAATGTATCAGTTTGGACAATTTGCGTCGTTGTAACAAAAGTGCCTGATATGTGTCTGTGTTTATATCAGTTTTGTGTGCCTGTTCCAGTCTACAAATCGACACAACCCTCCTGGGGATTGAATGATTCACTTTGAACTGATCATTAAATTGTTCAAGAAACATCCAAGCATTTACAACACTATTTTGATGTGAATAAAACTGGAGAGGTTCCACTTCTTACAGTATGGGAGGCCCATAAATGTGTCATAAGGGGGTACTTCATATCTATAGCGGCAGCACGCAAGAAAGCCAGACAACAAAACATTACAGCAATATTGGAAGAAATTGCTACCCTAGCAATTTCTTCCAATATTGCTGTAATGTTTTGTTGTCTGGCTTTCTTGCGTGCTGCCGCTATAGATATGAAGTACCCCCTTATGACACATTTATGGGCCTCCCATACTGTAAGAAGTGGAACCTCTCCAGTTTTATTCACATCAAAATAGTGTTGTAAATGCTTGGATGTTTCTTGAACAATTTAATGATCAGTTCAAAGTGAATCATTCAATCCCCAGGAGGGTTGTGTCGATTTGTAGACTGGGGACTTAATCGTGAGGGTTATTGGTGCATGGTCAGACCAAGTTGAGATTCCTACGTTTGTGCTGAGTATGAGGTCTAGTGTATATTGTTGGAAAAAAATAAACATCATGGGGGTTCAACTAAAACATGTAGTCCCTATTTGTGTAGAGAACATTTTGCACACCGGAGAATGTGCTAGGGGAGACTAGAGACTATAGGATTCGTGCTAGCATTTTGTGTTGACATTTATTTGGCAGGTATGCATTGGCGAACGTATATGCCATACCAGCAATCTTGGTTTTTACCTGCCGTCTCTGTCGTCTCTGTTGTATTCTGTAGAAGTGTCCGTGTGGGGCACATGTTTTGAGAATAAAATTGCAGTACCTTTTGTTTTTGATTCCAGCGTGTGTCCGCAATAGCTGTGTGGGAAATAGTTATTCTTAAAGGAAGGTGTGTGATTTGTTTTAAAATGAGTTTCCTGGACAAATACTACTGATGCATTAAGTGCCCTCCTTTCACGGAGTGCCCTTGTGCGGTTTTCGGGTTTATTTAACCCCTGTGCGTTGATAGAAATTATTTTCAGGTGAGTCAGGGAGGCAATGGTACCAGCCATGTTAAGTGAAATGGGTCTTAATAAGTTTGAGTGTTATACGTATAAAAATAATTAAGAGTGGGAACAGTAGACGGGGTGGGAGAGAAGAGGGTAAGAAAGTAAAACAGACAAATACAGAGGTATATTCACTGATGAATTCGGCTCAGTAGAATATACTTGTAATGTAACCAGAAAATGTAACACAACTATTATGACAAAAAGGTCATCATAAAAGAAAATAATTAAAATCAATCTCTTCTCGGGTGTCTATAAAACAAGAACAGGAATACTCCCGAGGGGAACTCTCAAGGGGTTCTGAAAAAGGGCAAAGTGTGTTATGTGTGGTTTTCTGCTCGAGTTGGAAAAACCAGGTCGAGTCAGTCCACACGTTTGGTGAACACCTGTCCCGTGGGGAGATCGAGTGTGCCCAGCAACACTCGTGCAAAAAACAACTAAAAGTTCTCTGTTGCTGGGGGATCCCTATCTATTCCCACCGCAAAAAAGAAAAAGTAAATAATTGTAGTAGCAAATAAACATATAACCATTGATCCATCAAACATCTCAGCTCAATATATCACCTACAAAACCTATTCAATTTATATAATAACATCTTGTTTATGAACCTGAATAGTTATGCAGGTGTCTATTACGATCATAGGATTCAAGACAATCTTGTATCTCAAGCGCATCTGCAAACTGCCTGCAAAGCTTATTCTAATTCTAGTCTGGGGAAAACTTCTGCTCTTATCTGGTACTCTAGGATAGCTATCAGCCAATCGTTAGTTGTAGGGAGAGAAGAGGGAAGAACCAGTATTGTTACTTAGCTATATTCATAAAGAAAAGGAGACACTGCTCTTGCATTCTTTCGGGTCCCATTTTGCATGGTCCTCCCTACAATGTTTACAGTACAGTAGAGTAAATTAAATTAAATTATATGCGGCAGGGGCATTGCTGAGCAAAAGCTAAGTGATGAGTACCCCCTCGATCCCTACACTTTGTCAGAAATTGTGGGTAATTAAAGGCTAAGTAAGGTTGGCACCACACATAGCTGACAAAGGCAAAACATTGAAAAACAGAATACTTGCGAGACGTCAGATATCGGTTTCTAACTTGGGGAACCAGGCTCCGCCAGGGTCAGTCTGACTGGTATAAACAGAGTCCTCCGCATGTGCCATGTCTCTCGACCGCCGAACCCGATATCAGATTTATAGTGTCTCAAGAAAAGCCAACAAAACCATAGTCCAGATCACATAAGGGCCCAAGAATAGACAATAGCAAATAGCTTCATCGTTCTCGTTCCATCCTCCAGCCAGATAGTGTAGAATCAGTCATATATGCAACAAATAATTCTACATAGGTGAAATGATTCGAAGATCAGGCTTGTAGGAACAGGGTCTCCCATCGCGGATGATCCAGGGAACGGTGTCTAAGAAGTCGCCTCATGCACTGTGGTTGCGGCCTGAGGTGAGGAAATCCAGTGAATTCCTGTCACAATCTGGGATAACAGACCAGGGAGGAGCCTCGTTGCAGGGCAGGATGTGGGGTCTGTCTGCACCCCACAGTGCATGACTATGAACTGGATGGAAGTCACTGACAGGACTGGTAGTGACAGGACAGGTAACTGAGAACAGGATGCAGAGACTGGACTGGCAGCTCTCAGAGCAGGACACGGGCCTGTAATAACTGTAATGATTTGGTACAAGGCTGGAACCGCAGTGCAGAATAGGTACAGGTCTTTTGCCATGGACCCAGGTAACAGAACAAAATTATTCTGCCTGAAGGAAATCCACCATTCGGTTGAGCCACAGGTTTCTTTCCCTCAGGACTTTTGCACTCTGAACTATTACAAGGATACAAACAGACGTAGTAAGAGCAGGCAAAAACAGGTCAGGACAGGCGGCAATCAGACGAGGTCAGAACTAGCAGGAGTTGGCAACAGATAATCAGAAATAGAATACAGGACCGCTAGTAAAAGGCACAAGGCACTATCACAGGCTGCAACCAAAGCAATGCAAAGGCACTGCCATAAGCTGCAGGTTTAAATAGGGAAGGACTGAGGATAACGAGGCAGCTGGCAACAGGAGTAGAGGCTGAAGACGAAACAGCCACAAACCCAGAATAACCATGACAATTCCAGTCAGGTAGGTCCACCTGGGGGAGCTCAAGGGTTGAAAGCAACCCTTCGTGCAGCCTTCTGACAACATATGACTCATATTCAGTCCGCACCATGAGACCAAACAGGAAGTTCTACTGATATCTGTACTGGTGTTCCTGCAAAATGGTATTAAGTGGGCGAAGGGCACTTCGGGACCCAAGTGTGAATCGAGATTAGTCCTCAAAAATGCTAACTTGTTGCCCCTCAAATTCCCAGGATCTCGAGGTTCTGGCCTTGCGCATCAACTCTTCCTTTAAGGGGTATTCATGGAAAGCACAAATGACATTCCGTGGTGGAGCATCAGCCTGTCCCCTCGGTCCTAATGCACGGTGTGCTCGATCAAGCAAAATTCTCCCATCAGGGGGCCTGCCCAGAATCTTGTTAAACAATCTGATAATCATACCCCTTAATTGGTCAGGCGTCTCAGTGTCTGTTAGGCCTCGTATGCGCACATTTTTCCTTCTGCCTCTGTTGTCCAAGTCTTCCATGGACCTTAAAATATCCACCACAGAATGTGTGGTCTTCAGCAGACCTGAGTCTGTGTAAGCACCGTGAGATCAGCTTCAACAGTCTGGAAACAATCTGTCAGCCTCTGAATCCCAACATGGAGGCCAGTCATCTCCTCCTTGACTCCTTGCCAAACATCATCCTTGATTACCAACGGAGGTATGTAATAAGATTAGCGAGATCCTCCTTTGTCGGGGCAGATTGGAATATTCCCAATTGGGACGTGGAGGCACAAGCTCCGCTCCTCCGGTGAGGAGGCCACGCTGCTCTCTGGCGGTGAGGAATTATCCCTGGTTTGCAGCCTGTCCATGCGTTCTGGCGTAGATGCCAAGAATGCCGGCGTGTTAAAGTACTCCCTCAAGGAGGACGTTGACGGTTTAGTACCATGCCCAGACGGTTCGAGACCCTGTGTGAGTCATTTTCTAAATTGTACATTGAATTCTTAACATTCGATGGTGAGAGGTGAACATCAATTAAGGGCAGACAACTGTTAAATAAACTCTGTGTGTTAAAAAAGCAGACATCCAATTCGGTTTAGACGTACTAACTAAGCATCAGGATGTTGATTGGGAAAAGGGAATACCGGAACTGCACACTGATAATGATAGAGCAAACAATGTGTGTGGTTATGAGTGGTTAAAGTTGTCATTAAGAGAATTGTTGTTATTGTTTAAATATTTGCATAAGTCATTTTTGCAACTATTTACAACTGCTATTCTATAAGATATAATTTTATTTTTATAAGTGATATCTGCGCAATGGATAACAGTGTTACAGTGAAAGTCCCTAATATCTTACAACAAGAGTGTAGAAATGTCCTAGTTTTGTTTCAATAGCCCAAAGCAGCAGTCAGTTTTAGAGATGTTACAAAAGGAAGTGTTTTATATTTAGTGTAGCTGAGAGAACGTATCTCTTAGATCACTCAACCTGTGAACGCTCACTACAATCAGGCACTTTAAGCCTGTCTTGTGTTATTTTTGGGTAGAAAATTTGCAGAGTTGTTTTATTTTGGCAAAGTCATTAATTTTACTAGTGGTATGCATCTTTTTTGAATTCATTTGCTTCTGCATTTGTGTAACTGTATCTTTAAGTAAGTGAAATAAAAATATTTGTGTGTAAAACAACAAGTGTCATTACCAGAGTTCTCTCTTGGACATCATGTTAAATATACATGATCGATCCATTGGACAGTATAACAGCTGTAAAATTTGATAAATGCCATTATTTGATTCATGTTTATAAAGGTTACTTTTTATTCAATCTACATGTGCAGAGGCATTATGCTGTCCGTCATAATAGACTGCCGTGTCGGGCAGCATGGAGGATGTCTGCAAGTATCGTGCAGACATCCCCCGGCTGCCCCCACTAGCCACCAGTGATTGAAGTACAGGTAAGGGGGGGGGGGGGCAACAGAGAGACAGGGGGAGGGAGGGAGGGGGGCAGAGAGACAGGGGGAGGGAGGGAGGGGGGCAGAGAGACAGGGGGGACAGAGCAGGAAGGGGGGAGAGACAGAGGAATGGGGGCAGAGAGAAACATGTGGGGGGAAGAGACAGGTGAGGGGGGAGTGGGGAGTGAGACAAAGCTGGGGGCAAGGGAAAGAGAGAGGCAGAATTGGCACATAAAAAGAAATAAACACAAGAAATGCATTTTTTTAAATATAATATTTTATTAAAAAAGCAATTTACATGTGAATATATACAAGTTTACCTTTTTTCCTATAGGGTAGTCTTATATTCAGGCTTTTAGTATTTTTCCTAAAGGAATATCCAAAGTTTGGGGGGTCGTCTTATAATCAGGGTCGTCTTATAATCGAGCAAATACGGTATATCATTTTTATGTAGTTTGGAAGGACATTTGTATTTTAATTTTTAGTGTATGCTGAAGATGGGTTTTGATTTTTCCTAAGATAAGTTATCACATTTTCCAACACTCTAGATAAAATAGATAAGGGAAGATGTCTTAAGATATTTGTAGGTACAGATGTGCTTTAGATTTAAGTAGGATTTCAGAGTTGGTATTAGAGAAAGATTTGTATTCGTAATATGTTAAGGAGTGAATTTTGTGTTTAAAGATAAGCTGTTAAAGGCATGTGTGGGCCATGGAAATGGCAGTTGCTGGAGTTAGATGGTTTTTGTGTTTTGTACAAGGTCAGAGGTCATGTTGCACATATGTAAAAAGAGAAGATGTTATGGGCTAAGAATATGACAGTTAGGATTTATTAGTCAATATTAATTTGAGAAGGAAGACATAAGTAATAATGTGAAATAAATGGTATATAGCAATAAGAGGCAGAATTTTTAGTTTACACTGAAAAGTATTGATCAGTGTTTTAAAGAAACTCCCTGCCCATCCAATATAATCTGCGGTAACTTGCATATACTGTAATTGTTTTTATCTTTTTAGTGTGACCAGAATTATTTTTACAGTGCTACTTACATTGTTGGTGATACATGAATATAATGTTCAAACTATAGGGAAAGTCAGATTGCCAGCTGGAGAGAAATACACATTTAAATAAATACAGCTAAATGCTGAAATAGCCGGCCCTATAGGTTGTAACCTACTCGGGAGAGGAATCACCGTTTTTTGATCGCTTGCACCATTACAGAGGAAACCTCTCCAATAGCACATTAGACTGGTCCCACCCATAAGGTCAGTCCAGATCCAAATAGCCTGGCAGGTCTCCTCTGCACGAAGAATACAGCAACCACAGACGTCCGTTTTGGCCTTCAGCCTTCAATGGCCTCGTCAGTGTGGTACGGCTGGTATCCCTCTAGGTGCAGCGAGCTAGGGACTTTATTTACAGATAAGAGAATTGTAGCTGTGGCTGCAAAAGTATAAAAGTATTTTTTTTTTGTGAAGGGAGGGTGAATGGGCGAGAAGTTATCTATGTGTTCTGTCCTATGGTTATATAGCACATGTCCTAATGGTCAAGAGATACATTTTTTTGTTGTCAATAATAAAAGTTATACAATTGTGTATCAATTGTGAATTTTTTATAAAAGATTTATTTTGGCAGGTCAAGCCTGTTAGTTTTATTGAGGTAGCTCCAGCCGATATTGATGTTGTTTCAGAGTTTACTGATTAGGGCCAGCAAATAAAGATTATTACTGATGCAGTTCCAGTAAGAGGTCTTAATCACTAATGAAGTGCTAGTGATTATTAACAGTGAGTGTTTATTATTACCAGTTCTAAATTACACTCATCATGCTCAGTCAAGAGAATTATAAAAGGATAATAATATTGTTTTAAGAACATAAGAGAGGTTCAATTATTTTGGGACATGAGCTAGGAGTCATAATATTTGTAATGATATTTTAACCCCTTAGTGACCGAGTGCTATGTTGCATTTGATGTGCCTTGTGAAGACCAGAATTCCATTATTTTTGTCATACGTTTACTGAACTGTGAATTTATTTGTTTGTGTTCAGACTACCCACACAAATTATATATCATTTTTTAAAGGACAGATAGGGCTTTCATTTGATACTATTATTTTCATCATATGATATCATTTATTATTAAAAAATATATAAAATATGATGAAAATATGCCATAAAAAACACTTTTTCTAACTTTGACCTATTTTTTTTTTACACAATTACAAATGGTAAAAAAGACCCTGTCTATATATTTCTAATATTTGTCCTGAGTATAGTAATACCAATGTTTCCTTGTTTGTCTATGTTTTATTTCAAGTAATAGGGCAATAAACAATATTAGTGTTTTTGTTTTTTCTAACCATTTTTTTCTACAGTGACTTTTTAACCTTAACCCTAAATTTACACCAACTATAAATTTACCCTAACCCTGAATCTACCCCCACCCCTTAATCTAACCCTTGTAATCATCCAAACCCCCCTGTAACCTTAATTATGACCCTAATTATGACCCTAACCCTAGATCTAGGTTTAGTAGATCTAGGGTTAGATTTTTCCATTTATTTATTTTATTTATTTACTTCATTTTTTCTTTCAAACTGTAATATACTTAACTGCCTCTAGGGGCAGTCAAGTAGCGGTTTCAGAGCGACAGAAGATATTTTTTTTCTCTCTTCCGTCGCTCTGTGCTGGGCATACTGTATTGGAGGAGCATGCTCCTCCAATACAGCACCCAATTGCAATCACCGGGTGATCGCGGTGCCCAGGACGTATATATACGTCCAAATGTGTTAAGGGGTTAATGTAAATCAAATAAGTCAAAATGTTTGATGAAATATTGCATGTTGCAAACTGGAATATTTTTGAGTTTTATTTTCATATAGATTAAAGCTGTGCAGCCAACAAAATACAAGTTCAAAGTGCACCAACGAATCTATTGCTGATAAAATATTATTTCTAAAGAAAGTAAAAGATTATTTCTAAAGAAATAAAAAGTTTATTTTAAAAGAAGAAATAGTTTTACAATACAAGTAAAGAAAGGATCCTAACAAAGTCTACCGGAATATTGTTGTGAAAGTTGTTCAACTCAGCTCTTGGATCCACATTATTTACATAAAGCACATTCCTGTACTGACAAACAGGCCATCAAAGGAGCAGCAAGTTAGTTTTTTTGATGGGCATAATAAACCCCTGACCACAAGCCAACTTAAGCCGAGCCTTTACCTTAATGGGTAAGTAGCAAAAAGAGAATCCAGGAGTTGGCAACAGATACAACAGTCTATGACAGATCATCATTGTTGGGAAGTATATTTTCATTGATTACATATGTGTAAAATTGTTATTGCTGAATTGTAATCTTTGTAGTAAAGATTTGTTTAATAGTGATATTATACGTCTGTTTCGAGTAAAGTGAACTTTTGAAATTTAACAATTAGACTGACTCTACAAAACACAATTGAGTCGAACCATAAAGAAATTGTATTTTGATAATATTTTTGCTGAATTTTATGTAGAGAATGTTAGAAAGCTTCTCAGATACTTTAAAATAAGTTAGTTTGTGTAAGAGTGTCTAATAAAGAAGGATTATGGATTTAAGGAGCAGGTTACACAGTGTCCACAGGTAATCTGTGAGATCATCTGGGACTGGGAAATCGGCTAGGATCACTTGGAGCAAACTTGTAAGTGGTTTGGAATGTGTGATGCAAGTGTTGCTAATTGTCTGTGTTTATGTTGTTTGTTTCAAGGGTCCCAAAGGTCCCTGACCACTGACATCATGCCCCTACAAGACTGGAAAACGCTGCTCAAACATTCCTCATTATGGAAGCTTACAGTGCAATACAGCTGTATGACCTACCAATGTGTGAAATCGAGGAAGTGTGCCATATCACCTTGGATACAATTATTATGTTGATCAGGCAACTCCTGATGGTTATCCTTAAAACAGACAAATGTTAATTTCTAAGAATAAAAGGGGAGAACAATATGAATTTTATTTGGACTGTAGCGGTTTCTGGAGTTATGTCGTGGATGGGAGACCATATTGTTTTGCCATTTCGTCTGACTGACGCTTTGTGTTCTGAATGCATGCCATTATTTTGTTCTGAATGCATGTTTTCAGCTTTGCTCCAAGTCATTTTAGCACCTTCGCGACAAAGGACGTGCCAGGCACATCCTGGGAGAAACTCCCTTAACGGCAAAGGACGTGCCTGGCACGTCCTGCGGTGAATCAAGCGTTTTCGCGATCAATGATCGCGAAAACCGCTTTAACGGTGCTGGTCTATTGCCTCGATGTCGAGGCAATAGCCAGCACCGAAATTTCTGTTTTGGGGCACCCACGATCGCCCCACGGAGCGATCGTGGGGAGCCATATTGACGGAGCATGCTGCTCCGTCAATATGGCTAAGCCCTCTGCCGGTCTGAGCTTCGGAAGTGAAAGTAACTTCACTTCTGTCGCTCTGAATATGCTACTTGACTGCCCCTAGTGGTAGTTAAGTAGCATTGCAATGGAAAATATTTAAAATACATATTTAATTAATTAAAAACAGGTAATATAGATAGATTAGCCTATAGGGTTAAAATTAAATAATTTTTAGCATAAGGGATAGGGTTAAAATTAAATTAAAATTAAAAAATATTAAGAGATATAATAAGGATTAGAGTTGGGGTTAAATTTAGTGTTAGGGTTAAATTTTGGGTTCGGGTTGGGGTCAAAAGGTCAATATAGGAAAAAAAAAAACACTTTTTGGTTTTTGCCCCATAACTCGCAAAAAAAGACTGAAAAATATGGAAACATGCATATTTCTGAACTCGGGACAACATTTAGAAACTATTTAGACGGGGTCTTTTTTAATGATTTTATTTGTGTAAATTATATTTTAGGTCAAAGTTAGAAAAAGTTTTTTTTTTTTTAATTTTCATCATATTTTATGATTTTATTTGTAGTAAATTATAAGATATGATGAACATAATGGTATCTAGTGAAAGCCCTTCTTATGATGATAAAAACAACATATAATTTGTGTGGGTACTGTATGTGAGAAAGAAAAAAATTACAGCTAAACACTTTATTTTTACATTCATCTATTGGTGTTAGAGAACTGCTAACTAATAACCTTAGGGGTTTTATTAGGCAGGGTAAGAGGAGCCATGAACAATAGATATTTAATTTAGTTTTGTGACCACATGTGTTTTTGGGTCATCAGGTCATGCTGTTATGTAATGGCAGGCCATCCATATTTAAGAGAGAGATACTGTGAATTGTTTTTAGATTGTAAGTCCAATATCTCTGCTGAGCGAAGCCGAGGTCTGCTCAGTCGCCAAAGGTCTAAACCTAATCTCGCAGGTTATTAAAGTTTTATTAAAAGCTTTATTATGGATGTGGGATTTTTGATTGAATATGTTGTTTTACTTAATTAGACCACTCCAATTTTATTTAGCAGTAGTTAAATAATATAGAGATGTGGTAACAGTTATCTAGTAGGCCCCAGGTTTTGATAGATAAAAGAGTGGAACTGTTAGGGTTAAGTCATATTTATTGTGTTAAAAGCATAACGAGAGTTAATTCAACATTGGGGGAGTTAACTTCAGGGAAGGGTTAATCCCCCCCTCCCCTCTTGGAGGGAGGACATTTTTTGTCTGTGCCTACCACATCATTTACACACAGAGACAGTTAGTCTTTGCTAACTATAAATCTAATGATACCAGGCCTTATCTATCAGTACAGTCTAGGTTGGAGAAAAGGAAGAAATGACCTGTGGGTCACATCCTGTGTCTGCATCTCAGGAGTTTTTGTTATTCTAAGTAGTCACAAAGAACCAAAGATATATATATTTGTAACACGCATGTATTCTTTGTCTACACCCCTTTTATACTCCATTTTATGCACCAAATATTAACTAATGATGTTGCACTAGCCAACGCCTTGTTGCTTCAATATAAGTGCTTGTTCAAACAATAAACTTCAGAGTTACATAACGAACAGCCTTTTTGTCAGACTTGAGTTACTCTCCGAACGTGTTCACTGATGTGTTACCAACTCCCACCACATGAATCCAGATCAGACTGATACATTGCCATATACCAGAGACTTGCAGATGGAGACCCCCTACGCATTAGTCCCTTTCACAGACAACCTGCGCCCATGTCCCATTTGGGACATTTTTGAAGCCAGCCAGTGTATTTTACCCCATCAACCCATACATTTTTTAAAAGTAGACACCCTAGGCTATATCAAATGGTGGTATTTTTAACACATTCCATGCACTAATTCTACCACCAGCCTTTGTAAAAGTTTGTGGTAGTACATTTTTTGTGGTTTTGTTTTCACATACATTGTACTTCAGAAACGAATTTACAGATTTTGGTATGTCTCACTCCCAAACAACAACCCACTATGTGTTCAACAACATCATCATTGTTGGGTTGTTTGGGGGCTAAAAGGCTAGATTTGGAAGGTGCGCATTTCCAACTTGGAATTTTGACTTGTAGAGCAAAGAAGGGGCTAATAGCTAATATAAGAGCCTTTGTAACATAGTAATTTAGGTTGAAAAAAGACACAAGTCCATCAAGTTCAACCAGGGGTGTTGCTAGGTCTTCGGATGATCTGGGGCTAGAGCCCAGATGAACTCGGTCACACACAGGGGCGTACCTAGAGCATTTGGCACCCGGGGCGGACCCTGAGTGTTGCACACCCCCCGCCCCATAATAAAACTGTATACCAGAAATATTGTGCCACTCAGAAGCCAGTAATATTGTGCCAGTCAGATACCAGTAATATTGTGCCTTTCAGATACAAGTAATATTGTGCCACTCAGAGCCCAGTAATATTGTGCCAGTCAGATACCAGGAATAGTGTGCCATTCAGAGCCCAGTAATATTGTGCCAGTAAGATACCAGTAATATTGTGCCAGTCAGATACCAGTAATAGTGTGCCACTCAGAGCCCAGTAATATTGTGCCAGTCAGATACCAGGAATATTATGTCATTCAGAGCCCAGTAATAGTGTGCCAGCCAGATGCCTGTAATATTGTGCCAGTCAGAGCCCAGTAAGTGTGCCAGTCAGAGCCCAGTAATAGTGTGCCACTCAGAGCCCAGTAATATTATGCCAGTCAGATACCAGGAATATTGTGCCAGTCAGAGCTCAGTGATAGTGTGCCAGTCAGAGCCCAGTAATATTGTGCCAGTCAGAGCCCAGGAATATTGTGCCATTCAGAGACCAGGAATATTGGGCCAGTCAGAGCCCAGTAATGGTATGCCAGTCAGAACCCAGTAATAGTGTGCCACTCAGATACCAGGAATATTGTGCCAGTCAGAGCCCAGGAATATTGTGCCAGTCAGACACCAGAAATATTGTGCCAGTCAGAGCCCAGTAATATTGTGCCAGTCAGAGCCCAGTAATATTGTGCCAGTCAGATACCAGTAGTATTGTGCCAGTCAGAGTCCAGTAATATTGTGCCAGTCAGAGCCCCAGAGTCTCCATTCGGGGCTATGAAGGGGGGACTCGGGGCTTTAGCCCCAGTAGCCCACCCCTAGCGACGCCTCTGAGTTCAACCCTTCTACCTATCATTACAGGTTTTGATCCAAAAGAAGGCAAAAACCCCTAAGGAAGCTATTTCGAATTTTGCCTCCTGGGTGAAAAATTCCTTATTGACTCCAAGCGGCAATCAGAATTCTCCTTGGATCCATAAGCTCTTTTATTAATGCTTATTCTATTATTAATAGCCCTGTATGTTCTGCTTTCCTAAAAAAAACATCCAACTCATTTTTAAATGCATCTATTGTGGTTGATAGCACTACCTCTCTTGGCAGGGAGTTCCATAACTTTATTGTCCTAACCGTAAAGAATCCCTTCCTTTGCTGTCTATGAAATTGTAGTACTGTACAAAAAAAACGAACCCCTAAAAATGCACAGACAGGTGATCAGTGGCAAGGAAGGGGTTAATACACAGGGTACACTATACAAAGGGCATGGCTTTTATAAAAGCCCTTGGGCCTCACAATTTTGTAACATTTTATTTAATTTATGACAATTAAGAACTTACATTACACAGATCTGTCTCTCTCGGGTCAAATCAATTTTTACCAATATTGATCTGTACCAGGCAAATGGTGATGCTTATCTGAGCAATCACCAAACTGCCTTTGCCACTGATCGGCTGTTACTGATCGCTATCCACCTGCTCAGACAATTCCAAAAACAATACACGTAATCCCCTAGTGGGTATAATTAACCCCTAGCGAGTGTAACAAGAAAATGCAGATAGCAAAAAAAATCCTTCTGCGGCCAGATCGCTGTATATGCGCCATATGCGCATATGTGCTGCTTAGGCAGTGATCTACTGCAAGCAAGGGTTTAATAGCTCTTAAAAGTAAAACAAAATTAACCCCTACAAAATGCACAGACAGCAAAAAATGTGCTGTGTGTAAGATCACTGCGTACACAGCGACCAATGGCAGGGAAGGGGTTAAACACTGGAAATGGCTTTTATAAAAGCTCTTGGTTTTTAAATGTTATTAAATATTGAATTTTTTATTATTTTTTTACATTATCTGATCTCTCTCCCTTACTAAAACTATAGTGAGGAGAGGGAGGCAGATCAACGCCTGTCAAAGGCAAAATTTACGAATCAGAGCACTTATCATACATGGCTGCACACAGATCATACTGATCTGCTGTGCCAGCATCTACTAGCACCCCTTAGAGAAACGGAAGTGAAAAAAATTACTTCCGATGCTCTTGCCAGTAGAGTTCCTTTCTGCTGAGTCGCTCAGGAGAGAAACCATCATCGGATCGGCACTTTAGCAACGCAATAAGTGCCTAGGAAGCAAACTTTCGTTCGCTTCATGAGCACTTGTGTGCAGCCGGTGCCACCATTTTGAAATGGCAGCTACGGTCACTCCAGGGAGTGATTGTAGCGCGCCCCTGCACTTTTTTTTAGTGTTGCTCAATGTCTCTACATAAAGGCATTGTAGCAATACCGAAAGAGTAAAGAAAGCGACCAAAGGTCTTTTTAGTGCATCAGGTGCCAGGCACTCATGTGTCACTAACGACATGTTTCTGAATGACATGCCTGGAACGTCATATGTCGTTAAGGGGTTAAAGAGGCCAACGCCAACAGGGGGTACTGTTTCCATGAAAGGCTGTGCATGGTCTGCAACAATGCTTAGGAAGGTGGTACGTAAGTAACATCCACAGGAATAACAGGACCCAATTTTTCGTAGCATTACATTGCCCAAAGCATCACATTGCCTCCACCAGATTGCCACCTATTAGTGGCCATAATGTTATGGCTGATCGGTATATATGAGGTAAATTGGTACTGCTCCTCGTAATTACTTACATCTGTATCCTGTTCACTGATCTTGTAGCTCTGTAGAGCCTCTCTGTATGGATCTGCATAAGGAAAAACCTAAAAAATACAATAATTACAATATATTGCATTCCACAAAATATAATCTGTACCTTGATGATTTTCATTCTTTCATGATGGCTAAACTTCAGTAGTTGGGTGATGGAGATTTCGAATAATAACAAATAGATGAAAGGATTAGATCCAGATGCCAATAAACTGTGGACAGTGACTTGCATTATAAAAGTCCTTCTTTATTTAGTCCAGGCAAAACATGCCAAACATGGAGAGGACCACCCTGTAACGGGCATAAATGGACACCTTGCTCGTTGCACGGCCTTCCCTGGCACTTAATAATAGGCATAGATGTTAAGGTATTTAAGAAATATAAAATACAAATATTTAATTTGTAATACTTTTGTGAAAACGCACTACTTAGCATATTAATGCATTTTTCCATATTATTTATGTGTATTTTTATATAGAAAATAGATGGTGCTCAAGAAACATATACATATATATAAAAGGACATAAATGCACTTATCTCTCAACTGGTGTTTATTCTGTGATCAAACTTGGAGATAAGAAATAAGGACACATAAAACCCAACATTGGAAATTATACTACACCATATTTGGTTTTATGTGTCCTTGTTTCTTATCTTCAAGTTTTATCACAGAATCAACACTAGTTGAGAGATAAGTGCATTTATGTCCTTTTATATATATGCATCCGTTTTTTGCGCACCATCTATTTTCTATACTAATTGCATTATTGGTGTAACTAGAGTGGTACTGCACCATTTTTTGTATATAACGTGTGCGCCATTTTGTTTCACTTTTTTCTTGTTCATGTATATTTTTTATATTTGTCTAATCACATTTTTTCATCTGTATTAACCTGACCACAAGTTTCATTTTTTTTGTCTCTTTAATAGAACTTTGTGGAATAATATTTCATGCCGGCCATTGTTTGTTTTTATGAAATTTTTGTAAATTATTCTGTCACCTGCACTTTAAGGGAAAGATGCATTTTGGGTGTTGGTGTTTAAGGATGAAGCTAACTGTAACATCTATGCCTATGATTAAGCACCATCTTAGGGCGCAAAAAGTGTAAGACATCCGTTACAGGTTGTCTCTCTTCACATTTGGTGTATTTTGCCTGGACTAAATAAAGCAGGACTTTTATATTGCCAGAGTTTATTGGCATCAGGATCTAACCCTTTCTTCTATTCATTATTATTTGTTCCCTGCGGAGTAGTACCGCGAGATCCTTGAGCCATTTTCAATAAGTAGTGCTGCTGGAGAGTGCATTTACAGCAGTAAGGCAGCTTCCTTATTTCTCCTTTTCATGATGGAGATTTCAAACAGCATCAAAATTACAATAAATAAATTGGGGAATATTTATAAAAAGTTTATCATATGTGATTTAATTACATTTTTGTAAATACATTTCTATTACTTCATTATACACAATATGTTTCAGGAAGCATGAGCTCTAGGAGAAAGAGTTACATAATGAGTATACCAAACTCCTGAATGGGTACATGTTAATAAAAGTCACAAACACTGGTGCATTAAACATGCTGTGAAGATTTGCAATGAATGACTGATGTTCCAAAAATAGTTTAGCTACCTACCTTTATCTGTACTATTTTCTTCCCTGTTTATTAATAGATTCCACCCTCTGAGACTCTGCCCACTATGTTTGGACTTTACTACTTCAAAACTCAAAACTAATTACAAAGTGATATCAAGTGCTTCCAACCAATAATTACTTCACATATAAATAGATGACATTGTACGGTCTAATTAATATACACTGATTTTCGCAATGATTCGGGGCACATCAGAAACATTTTTGGAGCTGAATTTCAAGCTACCCAATATGCCCCGATGGGGCACCAAATAGCGTTGCAATTCAGCCATTATAGATGATTACACACCGATAGTTTTCAAAACCTAAAGCAGCCCGAAGTGCACCGAACTGAAAAAAAAACCTCTATCATCCCCATAGACTTCTATAATTATACAAAATGCTATTCATGAAAATCTGTCTGATACTGTCAGCCAACTTCCCTGTCCCCATTCCTACTTTTGTCGGTATTTTCAAACCATCCAATAGTAGACTGAATTGAAAGGGCTGGGGCAGGGAGGCTTCAAATTGACTGATAGTATCAGGCAGATTTTACCGAACAGCAAAAATCCACTGAAAAAACCCCATTAGTGCCAGGTTCGTTGCAGGTGTTTTTTTTCCCTTTTTTGTCGATGCAGATTTTTTAGAAATAGGTGCATTGTAATTTTTGGGATTATTTTGGATGCCCCTATTCCTTGGTCCAGAACATGAAGAACTAGGATATTGCAGATCACCGCTGGAACATGGACTCAGGTACATTATAGCTTTTGATTTAGAGTTTTTTGGGGCATATTTAAGATTCACCACACTCTTGCACCTGGCTATAGGTGGGGCCATTTTATTTTAATTAATCTTAATGTTATCCGGAGACACTGGGATTAAGGGGGCAAATAGTTAATGAAATTATTTATAATGTGGCTCAGGTGCCTTGGGCAAGTCAGGTCTTTTTTTACCTCTTTTGTTGACACAGATTTTTTAGTAATAGGTGCATTATAATTTTTTTGATTATTTTGGATGCCCCTATTCCTTGGTCCAGAACATGAAGATCCAGGGGATTGCAGATCGCTGGTGGAACATGGATTCAGATACATTATACCTTTTTATTTACAGGTTTTTGGGCCATATCTAAGATTCAAAACACACTTGCCCCTGGCTATAGGTAGGGCCATTTTATTTTAATTAATCTTAATGTTATCAGATGCCTTGGGCAAGTCTAAGAGAATGACCGGGAACGGGGGACTAATAAAAGTACTCCAAAAAAATTGGGCAGACTAGATGGACCGAATGGTTCTTATCTGCCGACACATTCTATGTTTCTATGTTAAGAGTATTATTTATTGGGGAAGTTGTTGTTATTTATACATATTTGGGGGGCCTTGGACAAGCTCGTGGAATATTTCTTAACAGTGCATCAAGGGTTAACTGCCCATTTCTGTGGGGGAATTTTATTTCTTTAATGGGCCAGGGATCCTGGCAAGTCCCTGGCCCATTCATTTTAAGGGGATATTATAACAGGGACGGGCTGTGATTGCTCATGTGGGTATAATTGAGAAGGAGAGACAGACAGGCAGAACAGCAATCACATTTTCTGAATGAGATTCACATACATGACTCACACATGACTCACACTCAAACTGTTACCTGATGTCATAGAGCTTTAAAAATGTGTCCAAACATCATCTTATAATTTCCAAGGTAAAACTGTCGGTCCTCATACTATTGGCAGGACACTTTGGACCACACACCCTTTCTATGACTCAAAAGCCTAACAATACTCTTGTGAAAGATATAATGAAATCCCAGTGAGGGTCATTAAGTTAACAACACCACGTTAAAAACGTTTCCTACCTCGTTTGACATTATTGACAATTATTATATCCATCATTAACATAATTTACTGATAACATTTCATTTTGTACAAAACTAGAACCTAACACAAAGCAAACCCAGATTCTACATATTCTATCACCCACTACTACAGAATATCTGCAACTATTAATCCAACTTTATTACCCCTGATGAAGCCATCTGTAAGACAATACATTTTATAATACTAAATTAAACTTGTCTAGTATATAGTCTCATGTTTCTTGGATCTATTTGTATCAGATTATTATAACAACATTTGGCCATGTGCAGGTCCATTGGTCACTTTTTAGCCAACATGTGAATAGTGTGACTTATAATTAAAACCTTTCCAGAGGAAAAGTATTGCTTTGCTTCGTAAGCCCATCCATGAGCAGATGGGTATCAGGCATTACTTAATTTGAGGTTTTTAATGATGCAACGTACTTCCATACATAAAAAAAAAATTATCTCGAGCCTATTGGCAGTAGCAAAAAGCCAGATCCTCCTACTTTGGAGATCCCACACATCTCCATCATCAAGGTCTTGAATCAATAAAGTAGAAGAGATTAAAGTAATGGCAGAATGAGCAGCAGATACCCCAGAAGCCGTTACCAAATCTAAAACTTTTGTTGTTGTGTAGTGTGACTTATATCAGGAAGACTAAAGTCACTCATGATGATAAATTCCCTCTTCAGTGCTATTTTAGTTATTCCCTCAACTAGTAGATTATATAACTCTTATATTTGTCAACGGGGCCTTTGTGTTTTGTATGGTTTCACTGCATTGATTAAGTTACCTACACTGGTGATAGTTTTCTCGATAATTTGTTCACTGTACCTACATGTTGTTTATTAGGGAGCCTATTTCTTGTCTTGTACATCAATATTGTAGTCCCTATCTAATAAAATGAATACTAGTGCTGACAGTAACTCCTGTCTCTTTTTGATATTGCTTGGCTAATAATCGTTAAAAATCTTGTTTGAGATTTTCCCTGGTTGGCAGGCATTGAGGCAGCTTGAAGGTGTCAGGCATTCACAGAGTATAATGTCATTGGGCGCAGCCTGCCAACAGCAAAGGGTCCCACAACATCTTTATACATGACAATTTTCGCCACTAATCATGTGGTTGCCAAGTCTAAGTTCTGGCACTTTGTCGCTTAGTGTAAGATGATAGCATCAGAAGAGATTATTTACTGTGGACAGGTGTTTTAAAGAACACTACTGAAGGTGAAGAACTTTGACATTGGGCTGTGTTATGACCCTCGCAGTGGAACACACAATGTGTACAAGGAAAACAAAGAGCTGACCACTGCTGCTGCTGTAACCCAGTGCTCTCGTGATATGGGTGCATGCCATTGTGCTCGTGCCCATGCCATTCAGATCATGAAGGCTGAAGTGATCCCTGCAAGCAAATGTTGTTGCCATTAAGCAGTTCCATGACTCAAAGATCAAATTCCATCTGCCACATGCTCTGAAAAAGTCCCCTCATCTAATATTCAAGGTTAGTCTTATAATCAGACCTCATATTGAGGTCTGACTATAAGACTGGGATCCAGGTCCCCCGCAGAGCTGCAGAGGGGACCTGGATCCCCCTCTCAAGCAGCTGGTAGTTGTCAGCGCAATGCGCCAAGACATCCTCCGCTGCTGCCCTGCACGTCTGTCGGGACGTCTATGACGGAGGCCGAAAAGACATGTGACCTTCCGGCTTCCGTCAAGGAAGTCCCAGCGGAAGTGCCGGGCAGCAGTGGAGGAGGTCTGTGCGTATCGTATTAAAGCATGTTTATGATAAATATTTATTCATGAAAAAATGTTCCTGATTAAAATGGCAATGTGATTAATGCCTTGTTTGCTATACATAAAATATAATTTGATTTTGAACTGGAAGCCTTACGTAAGTGAATTTATTAACTGACTATTCAGCTGAGCTATGAATGATAGTTGTTCTTGTGGTTATTGTCATTGAAATTATTAGAATAGATGGTGAGAGAGTTTTGAAGTATAGCAAACAAGGCATTAATGCGCAATGTTAACCCCTTCATGACAAAAGACGTGTCAGGCACATCCAGCCGGCAACTCCTGCCATAGAACGAGCAGTTTTCACGTTCAACGATCACGAAAACCGCTCTGGCGGTGCTGCTCTATTGCCTCAATGTTGCGGCATTAGGCAGCACTGAAATTTTTAATCTGGGGCACCCACGATCGCTCCTCAAAAATGGCTGCTGCCCTCTTGTGAGTAGAGCGTCGGAAGTGAAAAAAAAGTCACTTCTGTTGCTCTGATGCTGTTGCTAGACTGCCCCTAGTCAGCAACACTGCAATAAAAAAAGACTTAACGTATTTGCTTCAATATAAGATGACCCTGATTATAGGACGACCCCCCAAAATTCGGATATTCCTTTAGGAAAAAAACTAAAAGCCTGAATATGAGACTACCCTATAGCAAACAAGTTTAACTTGTATATATTCACATGTTTATTGCTTTTTCATATTTAATAAAAATCATGATTTAAAAAAATGCATTTCTTGTTTTTATTTCCTTTTATGTGCCAATGCTGCCCCTACCCCCCAGACTTGCCCAATGCTGCCTCTCTCCCCCCTCCCTCCTTTCCCCAACGTGTCTCTCTCTTTCTCCCCCAATGTTGTCTCTCTCTCCCCCTCCCCCAATGTTGTTTCTCTCTCCCTCCTCCCTCCCCCCAACATTGTTTCTTAATCCCCCTCCCTACCCCTAATGTTGTCTCTCAATATGGTTTCCTCCCTCCCTCCCCCTAACATTGTCTCTCAATCCCCCTCTCTCCCGCTAACATTCTCTCTCTCTCCCTGGAGGGTATTGGGGGCAGTAGGAGGATGTCTGCACATTACACGCAGACATCCTCCACTGCTGCCCGGCACTTCCGCCCGGACTTCTATGATGAAGTCAGAAGGTCACATGTTATGGCAATATGACATAAAATGGACACTTGCTTGTTTTAACAGTTAAAACGGTGCTTAGAAGATAGAGACATTTCCTTACAGAATACAACCCCCCTTCTTCCCCCCTGTTGCTTGTGCAGCTTTACTAAGATACGGGTATATTTGCATAAGCACACCTATTGTCCTACATATAACCAATCAACTAGTGGTACAAAAGACGCCCCCTTCCTATCTCCTGAAGTGTATATCAAACTGTATCACACCCAATAAAGTAGAGATTTGCTTTGACTCCACAGAGTGTGTCAGTGTCGTTTCTCTCCGTGCACGTATCATATCTAACTAATTTGGACCAACACATCAACATAACTGACCCTTGATCAGATCCAAAACAGTTGGCGCCCAACGTGGGGCACACGAGAGACCTCCTGGCGGGACACCCCCTAAACCATCGGACAGAGGCGAGACACATCAACGGACACCGGGACTGCAGCCCGTGATTGAGGTGAGGAAGTTTATCATCTTACCTACATGTGTCACTTGATGTAGTCTTCGTATATCTGTCCGAGGGAGGATGTGACGCCAGTCAGAGGCATCGTGTGGGCATGACAGTAAGAATCCCCATATGTTGAAAATATCTTGATGTGTTGTATATTGTGAGGAGAACTTTGAGTGACTAACCTATATCTATGTATAATAATAAGTCTACCTCAAAATTCCTGTACCGCGGGTCAGCCCAGTTGTCTACCCGTGGGGACAGATGGGGAGGAGGCGGTCAGAGTAAGCCCAGGTGTGCTGCGTATGGTCACAGAGAACTATACGGATCAGACTCTGACTCAACAAAATATACGTAATATATGGTGAATCACAAGATTAAGTTACGGAACCCCCCCATATGTTGAAAATATCTACATGTGTGGTATATTATGACGAGAACTTGGAGTGACTAACCTATATCTACGTATAAGAATAAGTCTACCTCAAAATTCCTGTACCGCGGGTCAGCCCAGTTGTCTACCCGTGGGGACAGATGGGGAGGAGGCGGTCAGAGTAAGCCCAGGTGTGCTGTGTATGGTCACGGAGAACTATACATATTAGACTCTGACTCAACAAAATATACGTAATATATGGTGAATCACAAAATTAAGTTACCGAAAGTCCCAGGAAGTGACTAAGTGAAACGGGTAATAATGCAAGTGTCCCGAAGGGTTACGGCGGACAAAAGAGGGTGGCTCGCTGTGTAGTACCATATGGCGACAATTGTTAAGTGATAAAAGAGGCAAACTGCTAGATGACAATTTGCCACAAGCAGTCGAGGTGTGGCTTGACTGTAGTAAAGAATTTGAAAGGACAGGAGGGAAGCAAAAATATTATGAGAATTCAGGAAGGCATTATTGCATACCTGGTAAAATCACTGGGCTGAGGCAGCCACCGCCCTATAATGGCGCCGACAAGAAGAAGGTGGTTCCATATGTGGTTAGCAAAACCCCTCTTCCAGAGAGACGTGTTTTACGTGTGCTCCACATAGCCACACTTTTGTAGTTTCCCAGCACGTCCCCCAAGCCCCAGCAGCGGCGCCATCTTATCCTCAGCTGACGCCCACAGCTGGACCTTTAATTCCCCTTAACCCCTACCCTCCTGTCTAGCCCGCTCCAATGGTGCATCACCTGTATCCCATGATTAATCCAGATGGTATTTTCTGTACACCCCCCACACGGCCCGCACCGCCACCTCCCATAACCCAGCTGATGGTGGCTGAGGATGATGAGGGGGAGGATGATGAGGGAACCATTCCCTATACTAGTAGACACGCAGACCTTACTCCCTACACTAGTACCCCAGGAAGTGCGGCACATCCTACAACCCCATAACACTATAGCCCATTACATCACAGTCAGATCAACACCTTGAACATGAAATACAGGACTTGAGAACACAAATACGCACCATAACTGGGGAGCAAGCTGAATTCCTTAGACAGGCCAATGAATCTATGACCGAAATTAGAGAAACCCAGCAAGGATAATTTAGCATGTGATATAGTGAAATAGAAAGTGAAGAGGCAGTAAAGAAAGCATAGAAAGTAACTAAGATATGTGGTATCAATATGAATACCGGCGGACGGCTGCAGCCAGAGGACTGGCGCAGACTGTTGAAAGGAAAGAAGGAATGTTACAAGACAATAACCTAGTACAGACAGCAGAAGCCTGATTCAGAGTTGCTAGGGAAATTCACCAGGAAAGGTGGATAGTAGAAGAGATAGACATGGATGAACAGAAAGTGTTTTTAATGGTGGAATTAATTTGCTACTACATTTGTGTAAATGTATCTTTAAGTAAGAAAAAGAATTGATTCGTGTTTTAAAGCAACTTTTTGCCCATCCGATATAATCTGTGGTAACTTGCATACACTGTAATAGTTTTATCTTTTTAGTGTAACTAGAATTCGTGTACAGCGCTACTTACACTGTTGGTGTTATATGAATATAACATTCACTATAGGGATGTTAGATTGCTAGGTAAAGAGCAATACGTATTTAAATAGACACAGAGATAGCATTTGCATTCTATCACATTTATATACAGTAAATGCACACACGTGCAAAGATATAATGTTAATTTGTTGCGTTCTAATTTTTGTTACTATTAAGGCAAAGTACCTCATGTGATACAAAGTGAGAGAATATTGAGAAGTTGTTTAACGTTTTAGATGCAAGACAAGTTTTTAATGTCATGTTTTTAGTGTCGTGTTATAAACAGACAAGTTTGTAGGAGTTAATAGTGAAGTTGAGAGAAAGCTTCCCCAGAAGCCCCCCTTCTCTCTGACAGTCTATTTGCAGATAAGAGAATTGTAGCAGCAGCTGCAAAATTATTATTTTTTCTTTTTGTGAAGGGAGGGGAAGAACGGGCCAGAATTACTGTTACTGTTAGTTATTGAGAAGTTCTATGTGTTATGTGCTATGGTTATATAGTCTAATCATGACAGTATTTGTCCTAATGGTAAAGAGATACATGATTATTATGTATGAGAACATATTCTCACATATCAATTGATTCAACTATGATTTTAAGAGGGTAATAATATTTCAAGAATGGTACAGTTTGACAAGTTTTTATAATTATATTGCAACACAGACTAGCAGTAATAATATGTTTTAATTATATTTTAATGTGAAGATTAATAAGATGTTTAGTGAAATATTGCATGTTACTAACTGGAATTTTTTCGAGTTTTATTTTCATATAGATTAAAGCTGTACAGCCAACAAAAGACAAGTTCAAAGTGCACCAACGAATCTAATGCTGATCATAATTATTTCTAAAGAAAAAGTTTATTTTTAAAAGAAGAAAAAGTTTTCCAATTCATGTAACAGGATTCTCACAAAGTTTATCGGAATATTGTTGTGAAAGTTGTTCAAATCAATTCCTGGATCCACGTTATTTACGTAAATCACATTCCTGTACTGACAAACAGGCCAACAAAGGAGCAGCAATTTAGTATTTTGATGAGCATAATAATCCCTGACCACTAGCCAACATAAGCCAAGATTTTACCTTAATGGGTAACTCGTAAACAAATCACCCAGGAGTCTGCAACAGATACAACAGTCTACGACAGATCATCATTGTTGGGAAGTATATTTTCATTGAGTATATATGTATAAAATTGTTATTGATGATTTGTAATTTTTTTGTTAAAGATTTGTTTAATTGTGTTATTATGGGTATGTTTGAAGTATAGTGAAATTTTGAAATATAACAATTAGACCGGCTCTAACAAACAGGATTGAGTCGACCTATAAAGAAATTGTATTTTTATAGTATTTTTGCGGAATTTTATATAGAGAATGTTAGGAAGTTTTTTCAGATATTTTAAAATAAGTTTGTTTTTGTAAAAAAAGTTTAATCGAGAAGGATTATGGATTTAAGGAGCGGGTTAAAAAGTGTTCACAGGTAATCCGTGAGATCCCCTGGGACTGGGAAATTGGCTAGGATCACTTGGAGCGAAACTTGTAAGTGGTTTGGCATGTGTGATATCAGTGTTGCTAATTGTCTGTGTTTATGTTGTTTGTTTCAAGGGTCTCATCCTCAAGTGCATCCTGATCACTGACATCATGCCCCTACGAGAAGACTGGAAGATGCTGCTCAAATACTCCCCATTATGGAAGCTTACAGTGCAACTAAGCTGGATGACCTTCCAATGTGTGAAATCGAAGAAGTGTGCCTTATCACCTTGGATACAATGATTATGTTGACCAGGCAACTCCTAATGGTTATCCTTAAAAACAGACAATGTCAATTTCTAAAAATAAAAGGGGAGAACAGTATGAATATTAAATGGACTGTAGGGGCCTCTGGAGTCACGTCGTGGATGGGAGACCATATTGTTTTGTCCGCTGCCATTTTGTCTGACTGACGCTTTATGTTCTGAATGTATGCCATCTTGTGTGTTCTGAATGCATGTTCAGCTTTGCTCCAAGTCACTTTAAAGTATTTAGTCAACAACAGTCCTGGGGAATGGCAAACTCCGGAATAATATGTTTTATTTTTTTACTGATACTAATAAAGGTTTTTTTTTAGGCAGGGTAAGAGAAGCAATGAACAACAGATATTTAATTTGTTTTGTTCCAGCAAGAGCAATGATAGGTCCATCTTATCTCAAGGCAAGGACATGGGCAGCAGATGTTCTCTATTATCAGTATATTCTCCAGAACATTCCTGTACCAGCCTAAATAACAAAACCAAGTATGTAATGTTTGCTTTGCACATATATTTCTTAATACATCTTTGGTGCCTCTATGTGCAAAATTATATAGTTTTGTGACCACATGTGTTTTTGGGTCATCAGGTTATGCCATTATGTAACATTATGTAACATAGTTAGATAGTTATAGCAGGATTTAAGAGAGAGATACTTTGAATTTTTTTAGATTGTAAGTCCAATATCTCTGCTGAGCGAAGCCAAGGTCTGCTCAATCGCCAAAGGTCTAAACCTAATCAGTATTGTCCTGAGGCAGTCCGGTAAAACAGGACAGCCATAGTCGGTTATTATAAGATTTATTATGGATGTGGTATTTTTGATTGAATATGTTGTTTTAATTTATCGGACCACTCTAATTTTATCCTACAGTAGTTAAATAATATAAGAAAAGTGGTCACAGATCTCAAGTAGGCCACAGGTTTTGATTGAACATTTGGAATATGTTCATGGTTAGAAGATCGTTAAGTGTTTTGTTTTAATAATAGTAGTTATATGTGCTTTTTATATAATCATACAATGCGCTAAATGCACCATTGCTAAAGCTATGCAATCAAGCAAGAGAAAGCCTTCCTAAAACACTGGCCTTCTCTAGGATATATCAAAGATGGCAATAAAGTTATTCATATTAGCATTTGGATAAAAGAGTGGAACTGAAGGGTTAACCTAGGATAGCAAGGGTTAAAAAAAAAAAAAAAAAAGAGCTGATTTCGCTTTGATACTGTTTAGCTTAATTTTATTAGAGACATGTATTCATCTCTTATCTGAAGAGTTCTCAGCCTTGAAATGGTACTAGGAGGACCAGGAGAAGAAAAGTTGGCTAAGGGCCTGGAACTCTAAGTCCATAGTATCACTATTTTCTATTATCACCCGAGCTCATTAAAACAGTTTTTATTGTTCACCTCACTGTTCAAGGCCAAGATATAAGCAACAAATCCTTTTTCACTGTCAGCAGAGTTCTTTCCAAATTCTGGAAAGAATTATTTTAGATATATGTGTAACAGTTATTTGTAACAGTAACAGTTATTTAGCATAGCACCTTAGGGACAGCATCTGACTTCCCTATGTGCAAAGTCTGTAACAAGGGGGATGATGGACAAGCCATCACTCGTCTAACGTGCAGCAAGAAAAGAGTTCCGAGGCACATTGGGACAGATGAGCTAGGGCCCGATAGGTGTCAGGGACAGTATACAATCAAGTGATCCAAGGGGGGACTGTTATGGCAATATGACATAAAATGGACACTTGCTTGTTTTAACAGTTAAAACGGTGCTTAGAAGATAGAGACATTTCCTTACAGAATACAACCCCCCTTCTTCCCCCTGTTGCTTGTGCAGCTTTACTAAGATACGGGTATATTTGCATAAGCACACCTATTGTCCTACATATAACCAATCAACTAGTGGTACAAAAGACGCCCCCTTCCTATCTCCTGAAGTGTATATCAAACTGTATCACACCCAATAAAGTAGAGATTTGCTTTGACTCCACAGAGTGTGTCAGTGTCGTTTCTCTCCGTGCACGTATCATATCTAACTAATTTGGACCAACACATCAACATAACTGACCCTTGATCAGATCCAAAACAACATGACGTGCCGGGCAGCAGTGGAGGATGTCTGCACGCATTGCGCAGACATCCACCGCTGCTTGCAACGGGGGGTCCAGGTGATTTGGATCCGAGTCTTATAGTCAGACCTCGATTTGAAAGACAAGGTCATTTTTTCATATATATATATATATATATATATATATTATAATTGAACAAATATGGCAGGGGCGTCACTAGGGTTGGTGTCACCCGGTGCGGAAACTCATGGTGTCACCCCCCCTGGATTTCCTCCAGTTAGATAGCCTATTAACTATGCCACACACAGGAGCCCCATAACTATGCCACACACAGGAGCCCCATAACTTATGCAACACTAGAGCCCCATAACTTATGCAACACTAGAGCCCCATAACTTATGCAACACCAGAGCCCCATAACTTATGCAGCACCAGAGCCCCACTATTTATGCCACAGACACAGGTGCCCCATAATTATGCCACAGACACACAGGTGCCCCATAATTATGCCACACAAAAGAGTCCCTTAATTACGCCACACAAAAGAGTCCCTTAATTATGCCACACATGGGGCCCAATAAATATGTCACACACAAGTGCCCCATAATTATGCACACATGGGACCGCCATTAATTATGCAACACACAGGAGCCCCACGAGGTGACAATATTACAATTATAGATACCAGGAATATTGTGCCATTCAGAGCCCAGTAGTATTGTCCCACTCAGAGCCCAGTAATATTGTGCCAGTCAGATACCAAAAATATTGTGCCATTCAGAGCCCAGTAATATTGTGCCAGTCAGATGCCAGTAATATTGTGCCAGTCAGAGCCCAGTAATATTGTGCCAGTAAGAGCCCAGGAATATTGTGCCAGTCAGATACCAGTAATATAGTGCCAGTCAGATACCAGGAATATTGTGCCAGTCAGATACCAGTAATATTGTGCCAGTCAGATGCCAGTAATAGTGTGGCAGTCAGAACCCAGTAATATTGTGCCAGTCAGAGCCCAGTAATATTGTGCCAGTAAGAGCCCAGGAATATTGTGCCAGTCAGATACCAGTAATATAGTGCCAGTCAGATACCAGGAATATTGTGCCACTCAGAGCCCAGTAATTTTGTGCCAGTCAGATACCAGGAATATAGTGCCAGTCAGAACCCAGTAATATTGTGCCAGTCAGAGCCCAGTAATATTGTGCCAGTAAGAGCCCAGGAATATTGTGCCAGTCAGATACCAGTAATATAGTGCCAGTCAAATACCAGGAATATTGTGCAAGTCAGATACCAGTAATATAGTGCAAGTCAGATACCAGTAATATTGTGCCAGTCAGAGCCCAGTAATATAGTGCCAGTCAGAGCCCAGTAATATAGTGCCAGTCAGAGCCCAGGAATATTGTGCCAGAGCCCAGGAATATTATGCCTGTCAGATACCAGGAAAATAGTGCCAGTCAGAGCCCAGTAATAGTGTGCCAGTCAGAGCCCAGGAATATTGTGCCAGTCAGAGCCCAGTAATATTGTGCCAGTCAGAACCCAGGAATATTGTGCCAGTCAGAACCCAGGAATATTGTGCCAGTCAGAACCAAGGAATATTTTGCCAGTCAGATACCAGGAATATTGTGCCAGTCAGATACCAGTAATATTGTGCCAGTCAGATGCCAGTAATATAGTGCCAGTCAGATACCAGTAATATTGTGCCAGTCAGAGCCCAGTAATAGTGTGCCAGTCAGAGCCCAGGAATATTGTGCCAGTCAGATACCAAAAATATTGTGCCATTCAGAGCCCAGTAATATTGTGCCAGTCAGAACCCAGGAATATTGTGCCAGTCAGAACCAAGGAATATTTTGCCAGTCAGATACCAGGAATATTGTGCCAGTCAGAGCCCAGGAATATTGTGCCAGTCAGATACCAGTAATATAGTGCCAGTCAGAGCCCAGGAATATTGTGCCCGTCAGAGCCCAGGAATATTGTGCCCGTCAGATACCAGTAATATAGCGCCAGTCAGAGCCCAGTAATATTATGCCAGTCAGATACCAGTAATATAGTGTCAGTCAGAGCCCAGTAAGTGTGCCAATCAGAGTCCAGGAATATTATGCCAGTCAGAGCCCAGGAATATTATGCCAGTCAGAGCCCAGGAATATTATGCCAGTCAGATACCAGGAATAATATGCCAGTCAGAGGCCAGGAATATTATGCCAGTCAGAGCCCAGGAATATTGTGCCAGTCAGATACCAGTAATAGTGTGCCAGTCAGATACCAGGAATATTATGCCAGTCAGAGCCCATGAATATTGTGCCAGTCAGAGCCCAGGAATATTATGCCTGTCAGATACCAGGAATATAGTGCCAGTCAGAGCCCAGTAATAGTGTGCCAGTCAGAACCCAGGAATATTGTGCCAGTCAGAGCCCAGTAATATTGTGCCAGTCAGAACCCAGGAATATTGTGCCAGTCAAATACCAGGAATATTGTGCCAGTCAGAGCCCAGGAATATTGTGCCAGTCAGATACCAGTAATATAGTGCCAGTCAGGGCCCAGGAATATTGTGCCAGTCAGATACCAGTAATATAGTGCCAGTCAGGGCCCAGGAATATTGTGCCAGTCAGATACCAGTAATATAGTGTCAGTCAGAGCCCAGTAAGTGTGCCAATCAGAGCCCAGGAATATTATGCCAGTCAGAGCCCAGTAATAGTGTGCCAGCCAGATGCCCAGTAATATAGTGCCAGCCAGAGCCCAGTAATATTGTCCCAGCCAGATGCCCAGTAATATAGTGCCAGCCAGAGCCCAGTAATATTATGCCAGTCAGATACCAGTAATATAGTGTCAGTCAGAGCCCAGTAAGTGTGCCAATCAGAGCCCAGGAATATTATGCCAGTCAGAGCCCAGTAATAGTGTGCCAGTCAGAGCCCAGGAATATTATGCCAGTCAGATACCAGGAATAATATGCCAGTCAGAGGCCAGGAATATTATGCCAGTCAGAGCCCAGGAATATTGTGCCAGTCAGATACCAGTAATAGTGTGCCAGCCAGATACCAGGAATATTATGCCAGTCAGAGCCCAGGAATATTGTGCCAGCCAGATGCCCAGTAATATAGTGCCAGCCAGAGCCCAGTAATATTGTGCCAGCCAGATGCCCAGTAATATAGTGCCAGCCAGAGCCCAGTAATATAGTGCCAGCCAGAGCCCAGTAATATTGTGCCAGCCAGATGCCCATTAATATAGTGCCAGCCAGAGCCCAGTAATATTGTGCCAGCCAGATGCCCAGTAATATAGTGCCAGCCAGAGCCCAGTAATAAAGTGCCAGCCAGAGCCCAGTAATATTGTGCCAGCCAGATGCCCAGTAATATAGTGCCAGCCAGAGCCCAGTAATATAGTGCCAGCCAGATGCCCAGTAATATAGTGCCAGCCAGATGCCCAGTAATATAGTGCCAGCCAGAGCCCAGTAATATTGTGCCAGCCTGATGCCCAGTAATATTGTGCCAGCCAGATGCCCAGTAATATAGTGCCACTCAGAGCCCAGTAATATAGTGCCAGCCAGAGCCCAGTAATATAGTGCAAGCCAGAGCTCAGTAATATTGTGCCAGCCAGATGCCCAGTAATCTAGTGCCACTCAGAGCCCAGTAATATAGTGCCACTCAGAGCCCAGTAATATAGTGCCAGCCAGATGCCCAGTAATAAACTGCTCGTTTCAAGCCACCCTCCTCCCCCCCCTTCCCCATCACTTACCGAAGCTGCTCTTTGCTCCCAGATGGACGCCTCCTCCGTGCAGTCTTCTCTTCCCTCCTGCACGGAGGAGGGAAACACAGTCACCGGATGTTGCTGTGATTTTTTTTTTTTTCCGGCGGCCGCGTCCAGCCAGAAAAAAAAGTTAAGCAGCGCGATGCGGGCGGGGGGTGCCGGCAGCAGGGGTGTCACCCCCGCTGGATGTGTCACCCGGTGCGGTCCGCCCCCCCCCGCCCCCCCCCCCTCGGGACGCCACTAAAATACGGTAATTAGCTAAAATCTAGGGTTAGGGTTAGAATAATGGTTAGGGTTACAATAAAATTAGTGTTAGTATAAGGGATAGGGTAACAATTAAATTTAAATTTTAATAAATTAAGGGTTAGCATAAGGTGTTAGGGTTAAATTTAGGGTTCGGGTTGGGGTCAAAAGGTCACTGTAGGAAAAAAAACACTATTTTAGTTTTTTCCCTAAAATTCACAACAAAATGCAGAAAAACATGTAAACAAGCATATTTCTGAACTCGGGACAAAATTTAGAAACTACTTAGAAAGATATTTTTTAATGATTGTATTTGTGTAAATATTTTTTTAGGTCAAAGTTAGAAAAAGTTTTTTTTTTTTTTTACATTTTCATCATATTTTATGATTTATTTGTAGTAAATTATAAGATATGATGAATGTAATGGTATGTAATAAAAGCCCTTCTTATGGAGATAAAAGCAACATATAATTTGTGTAGATACAGTATGTGAGAAAGAAGAAAATTACAGCTAAACACAAACACCCCATAATGTCAAAACAGCCCTTGTCACCAAGTGAAAGACAAGGTCAAAAAGTTATGGACAGATATGATCCTTTACTCCAGTTTGCTTCTCTCAGAAGTGTTCGTTCCGGAGCACTGCAAAGCACAGAGGGTTTTTTTTTTTAACAAGTGCATTCATATGTGTTAAAATAAAGTTTGAACAGTGTTGCAGTGTTGTGCCATAGAGACATTGTTACATTGTCCAATATTGATAATTAGCTGTTTTTAAGACTTTTCAATACCTTAATTTGCCGTTCACAATCCAGACATTCAAGACTATTAAATTAACTTATTCTATTTATTTACTCTATTGACCTTTTAATTTTGTACGGCATGCTTTGGATTCTGTGTATTTAGGTATTGCTCAGTAAAGGGCAATAGAAAATTATATTGTTACCACAACTGTTGACAATAGAATTGAAATGTTGCACAAACCACAGCACACCAAGTACAATATATTAACTAATGTCCTTTAAAGATGACATGGGCATGGGGGTTAATCTTATGCACAGTGAGGTGACAAGTGTTCTCTTACTTGCATAAAGATCTGCGCTCATGGGGAGGAGTGTACCATATTATTCACCATGCTGATCAGAGTCTCACTATTAAACACTACCAGCCCACTGTTTTACATATGGGGGTTGAAAGCGGGTAAACCGACCTCCCCACTATAAGAAATGGAGCTGGAAAATGGGCAATTGCTCCCAGTACCCTATAAAATACAATGGGGGGCCAACCAAATGGCTCCCAGCCCAGCCCGGATAAAATATATTACCCTCCTCAGGGTAAATTCCCCCACAACCTCATAAAAAATATTACAAATAAAAACATCTGCCCTGGGGTCTTGGGGATGCCAAAAGGCCCCAGGCACCATTCAAATAAAATGTGTATTCCCCTTGGGGTCTGGGTGCAGATAATATTCTCCTCCCAAAATGAGCTCCTATCATACCCATAGAAATCTATGCGGTTGTTGGTAAATATTTAAAAACGTGTGTTACAGAGATTTACAAATTGCTGAATTTATTAGACACATACTGTTCAAATTGAATCGAATTTTCTCTGCTCGGTCCTTTTTTGTAAATACTGCAAATATGTGAATATCTAATGTATATTTATATCCTTTTATATAAAATGTATGCTGTAATATTCTTCATTCCCCCAGACAAGAACGTCTACATAATAATGACCAAACTTTGGGACCAAACTAATTGGCCCATACAATCATATAAATTGAATATGTATCGCTCTGCTATTCTTTTACATTACACAAAATGTGCCACATTATTTTTTTTGTTGTTTTTTTTTTTAAATGTATGAACAATTAAACTCCTACAGGAATTGTGCAACACAAGGGTCTACTCAACAGAGATTTTCAGGGAATTGCAACAAGATTTTTTTTTAACAAAATACAAAGTCATACATAAATAGAAAAACGCCAAAACTTGACCGACTATAAAAGTATTAAAAAAACTCAAAACCTTGATCAAATAAGCTACATTGGAGATTTTTTCCAACTCATCTACTTTGTCCTAAAGTTTGAAATTCCCATCTCAATTCCCTGCAATTCTCTTTTTAATGAGTAGATATAGAGTAGTAGTGTCATTGTGAAATATGACAGGTTGAGGTTGAGCATGCACACTTTGGAACTGTGCACTGGAACTACTGATGTTTTTAACAGCACTCTCCACTTTTTTGTGGACTACAGTCAACATAATATTCAGCTTGCCTGATTGTGAATAGGGCTCCAATGACAACTTTATGACACAGATAAAGATAAGTGTGAACATGAGGGTGCACTTGTGATTGCTTAACTACTTGGTCAGAAACTTCATCACACTATTCACACTACTTTATCACAGTATCACAATATTCTAAAAACAACTGTCATTAAAAAGCAGGAGGGGGAAAGTGTGGGAAACCCACCAGGTGTGTCCCTACACAATGTAAAGCTAAATTGGTATGATGAAATGTTCATCTCACCTCAACTCACCTGCAACTCAAATGTTAGTAAATAGCCCCCAGAGAGTTTCAATATTTTTGTAGACTTAAATAGTGAATAAATGTAATATGAAGTGTTTTTCTTAACCATTATTGTCACTGTAAGCTGTCTCTCAACCCATTGTAAATTACAATTTAGTTAGTTTACCACTACAAAAAAATTAACTGGACGCTCGTAACCATATTAAAGGTAACACATAGATTGATATTCTGTTTTCCATATAAATGATCGCTAAGGTTTGTTATAATATACCGTATATGTGCAGACATCCTCCGATTCTGCCCAACACTTCCGTCTTCTATGACGGACCACTGGAAGGTCACACGACCTCCCCGGCTTCCATCATAGAAGTCCCGGCGGGAGGGCCGGGCAGCAGTGGAGGATGTCAGCTCGCACCGCAGATACATCCACTGTTTTTTTGCGAGTTGGATCCAGGTCCTCTGCAGCTCTGCCCGGGACCTGGATATAAGTCTTATAGTCAGACCTCTATTTCAGTTCTGATTATAAGACAAACCTCAAATGTATTTTTCTGAAAAAAGCCTTGTCTTATATTCAAGCAAATACTGTAATACACTTTGTAATGGTATTGGCTTTTTTAAAGCTCCAGGTAATTTGTCCTAAATATTCACATCCTTTTAAAATTTTCTACAGTACATAAACTAATAGCTACCAATGATTAACTGCTGGGTTCTAGTCTATGAATCTCAGTACAATAGGAAAAAAAAAATTAAGATGCCTCTGTAACTGCAGATCTAACATATGTTCCTGTGGAGAGTGGGGGAGGGCAGCAGCAGGACACAAACATAGGGTTAGAAGGGCAAAACTACAGCAGAAGGCAGGCAGTGAGCACACACACATGTGGATGTTAATATAAATTACCGTATTTGCTCGATTATAAGACAACCCTGATTAAAAGACGACCGCCCCAAACTTTGTATATTCCTTTAGGAAAAAAACTAAAAGCCTGAATATAAGACTACCCTATAGGAAAAAAACTTGTATATATGTAAATTGCTTTTTAATATTTAATAAAAAAAAATGATATTATACAAATGCATTTCTTGTTTTTATTTCCTTTTATGTGCCAATGCGGCCTCTCTCTCCCCCTCCCCTTGTCTGTCTATCTCCCCCCTCCCCCTGTCTGTCTATTTCCCCCCTCCCTCCCTCCCCTTGTCTGTCTATTTCCCCCTCCCTCCCTCCCCTTGTCTGTCTATTTCCCCCCTCCCTCCCCTTGTCTGTCTATTTCCCCCTCCCTCCCCTTGTCTTTCTATTTCCCCCCTCCCTCCCCTTGTCTGTCTATTTCCCCCCTCCCTCCCCTTGTCTGTCTATTTCCCCCCTCCCTCCCCCTCACCTTGATTCTTTCCCTGGTGGCTAGTGGGGGCAGCTGGGGGATGTCTGCACGATACGTGCAGACATCCTCCATGCTGCCCGACACGGCAGTCTATTATGACAGACAGCAGGTCAGCGTAATTACTACGTCATCTGCGTAAAGTGAAATCTTCAGAGCTACATTCCTACTAGGGAAACCTTCACAGTTGTTACAGTTGTTCCGGATTCTGACGGCAAAGGGCTCGATCGACAAAATATACAAAAGTGGGGATAACGGACATCCCTGTCTTGTACCGTTGGTCATAACATACCACTCTGAACAGACATTGGGACCCACCACTCGAGCCGTTGGTCGCGAATATAGAACCAGAATGGCCTGAAGAATCCACCCAGTAAAGCCAAAGGACCTAAGCACCGCCTCAAGGTATCCCCACCCGACCCTGTCAAAGGCCTTCTCGGCATCCAATGACAGGGCCAGGAGGGGGACCGAGGACTTGTTGGCCAGGTCCAGAATATAAATAAATCATCTGACATTGTTATACGATCACCTCCCCGGGACAAACCCCGTCTGGTCGGAATGGACCAGACCGTGAATGACAGATTTAATGCTTGCCGCTAAAATTGAGGCATAAATCTTCATATCAACATTGATTAATGAGATAGGTCTGTAATTTTTCATATCGACCGGATCTTTGCCTTGTTTTAAGATTGGGATAACATTGGCTCTAAGGAGTTCTCTGGGAGGGATCATGGATAAAAAGGAGGTCATTGCTTCGCCACCTGAAATCGATGGGGTCTGACTTAGCCTTTTTACAGGAGACTAATTTCTCCTCCACCAACCCCCCTTCTCTAAGGGACCATACTTTCCTACTTGGTACATGGCTAATGCCACTCACAAAACGTAGCGATCCTGCTGAAGAAAACCTGTCCTTACCGGAATCGCTATCACTTCAGTGATCCGGAGGGACGATTCCTCTTTCTCTCCGGGGAGATCCTCGTCCACATCTCCTGATGCACACCCATCTGATTCCCACCTGGCACAATTTGTTTCCACACATAGTCTCTTAGATATATGGAGATTACACATTTTTTTCCCATCCACACCTTAGTTACTCAAGGATAGACATGTTTTATATAACACAACGGTGTCTCCCCATCATAACGGACTCAAAGATACATTCAATTTCATGGTCTGATCACGCAGACATAACCATTAAGATCACACTCCCCATGATAAATAATAACTCCTCCTGGAGACTGAACGACTCTCTCCTGCACAATTCAAAGATAGAAACCACCCTAAAAGAACACATCAAAGATTACTTTACCTTAAACAACAATTTGGTTTCAGATCCAGCAATTCTATGGGCTGCCCATAAAACGGTTATCCGGGGTCACCATATAGCACTCAGCTCCCAAGCCAAAAAAGAAAAATGGGCCGCGATGCTGAGGCTCCAGAAACAACTCATCTATTTAGAAACACAAAATAAGGCAGTCCCCTCGGTAGACACAACAGAACAGATCAGTAGAACTCGAAAAGAAATACAAAGGCTTAACCTAGCTGACACAGTTAAATCCCTCAGGTACACCAAAAGGACATATTATGAGAAATCGAACAAGGCAGACAAAATACTGGTGTCAATGCTGAGGGCACAAACTGCCTCCAGATTGATACCGAGTATTCGAACTGGGAGAGGCTGTCAGTGACCACCTGCCCAAAAGACATACCAAGGGAATTTGGGGACTATTACTCTAATCTGTACCACCATGCACCTGACAAATCTTTGTTAAACCCCTCACACGTCCAGTAGGTCCGGGCGTATCTGGAATGCCTGGACATGCCCAAATTATCAGACAGAGATGACTTAGAAGCTCCTATTCAAGCTGCAGAAATCGCAGAAGCCATAAAGACACTCAAACCAAATAAGGCCCCTGTCCCGGACGGTTTCACTGCTCCATACTACAAAATTTTTAAAGAAGACCTTATCCCCCATCTGCTCCCACTATACAATGCTATCCTTGAAGGATGTTATTTCACCAAAGACATGCAGGAAGCATCAGTGATCCTAATCCACAAAACCGGAAAACCAGCGGACATAGTGACAAATTACAGACCCATCTCACTCCTAAATATCGACTTCAAGATATTTACAAAAATTCTTGCTAACAGACTTAACAAACTGCTGACAAAACTGATACACCCTGATCAAGTCGGATTCATCCCCAACCGGCAAGCCTTAGACAACACAAGATGATGTATAGATTTATTATGGACCGCAACACAGACCTGGACGCCTTCTCGGTTTCTATCTCTGGACGCGGAGAAGGCGTTTGACCGTCTGAACTGGTCATTCCTGAGACTTACTTTAGAACATATGCACTTCCCACAAAACTTTAAAAACTGCATGGCCGCCATGTACCAATCTCCCTCCTCTGTACTTAATATACCAAGAGCCCCACTAGTACATTTTCCCAATCACAACGGAACAAGACAGGGATGTCCCGTCGCCACTCTTGTTTGCTCTCTCCCTAGAGCCTTTACTACATCAATCCGCGCCAACCCAGACATCTCAGGCATAAAAGTGGCAAAAGAACAATACAAAATTGCAGCATATGCAGATGACATCCTTCTATCCCTAACCAAACCACTTATTTCCCTTCCAAACCTGTTCCATGAGCTTACAATTTTCCAAGATCTGGCAGGCCTAAAAATAAACTCAGACAAATCACAAGCCCTCCCCATTTGCCTGCCGGCCTCCATAGTTAAGCTATTACAGCTGAACTTTGATATCCCGATCTGAGGAAAACCCTTGACGTATTTGGGACTTAGACTGACCGCAGATTACTCTCAGCTATATGAGCTTAAATATGCCCCTCTCATACATACTTTGAAGTCTGACTTAAAGAGGTGGACACCCCTCTCTATTTCGTGGCTGGGGAGGTTAACCACAATTAAGATGAACCTACTACCTAGACTGCTGTCTCTATTCCAAGCCCTGCCCATTCGACTGCATGCCGCCACTGTTACAAAAAAACATTAACGCGTTTATCTGGAACTCAAAATGTCCCAGAATCAATAAGACCACATGCACCTGCACAAGTTGGCTGGAGGGTTGGGGCTTCCGGATCTTACCAAATATTACATTGCAGCCCAAACAGCCCAAATCGCAGCCTGGCATGTCTCAGTAGCACACATCAGATGGGTGGACCTGGAACATTATCTATTTCGCCCAGATGTCCTCTGTCAATACATATGGACACCCAGATCAGACCGCCCTCTACTTCGCACCCTATGTCCATCAATAATTAATTCAATTAACATATGGGACAGATATGCAATTAAACACGAACCTACGACAGATCATTCACCACTTACTCCTATCTACCGTAATCTTAGCTTGCCACCAGGTATGACCCCGACACTCTCCAGGACCTTTGACCAAGGCGATATATTAAGAGTGGGGGATTTGTACAAAGATGGCAATTCCAAAAAACACACAGATTTTGCTTTGACTCTCTCACTATGCACGCAACATTTCTTTCATTCCATCCAGTTACGAGACTTTGCAGTACAACCCCATGTGAAAAAAGCTGCCCTAACTAATCCATCTTGGTTCGAACGTGAATGTCTGGGATCCCCAAGGAAACCAGGACTAATCTAATACCTTAGCTTAACCTCTCCCCAGCCGGAAAGCAAGCTGACCTATATCCATGCTTGGGAAAGAGACTTGGGTCACTCTATAGATAGTGAGGACTGTAGGGGGATATGGGACACCACAGCACAAATCTCCACTTGTGTTCAACACAAGGAGCAAGCATATAAAACACTAATGAGATGGTACCTAACACCATCTAGACTGGCCAAAATGCAAGTGATCCCATCCCCCAAGTGTTGGAAGGGATGTGGAACAAAGGGTACATATTTCCATACGTGGTGGGAATGCCCATCGATACAGCAGTTCTGGTCCCAGGTTCAAAATGTACTGTCTAGAGTGCTTCAAAAACCGGTCCCATTAGACCCATGCTCTTTCCTTCTATCACAACCTCTAGACAACTTCAAGAAGCATGAAAACAGGCTCATTGCAAGAGTGTCACTTGCAGCCAGAAGAGCCCTGGCCCAGGTCTGGAATCGGCCCTCCATTCCCTCAATCACCAAGGTCGTGGCACTGGTGGAGGAGGTGGTGAATATGGACTGCCCTACTGCCATGCTTCACGACACGTCTAAAACTTTTCTAAAGAGCCCATGGAGGGAATAGTTCCCAGCAGGGGTTTCGGGGATGGGCACGGGTAGTCTCAGTCCACCCCTCCCATTGTGAGGGACACAAAGCCCTAACAGACTGAGATGTCTTCAACTTTTTAATCCAGAGAGGGTCCGAATTACCGGAAAATCCCCTACCCCAAATTTTTTATCTTTTTTTTTTCTTTCTTCTTTTATCCTCCCTGAAGTATTGAGTCCCAAAACCAACACTCCAATCCAGGTTACTGTCATTTAATGTTTTCCACACGCAAGCTCCTCATACAGATAGGTATAAGATTTAACAGACGCAATCATTTGTTTTGATGTGACCTCTTTGTATAGGTACTCATATCTCTTGATAACCGAAAATGCATGTTTTGTGGTGTTTACTTTTTCTTCATGCTGTATAAAATGGAAACCAAAAATTAAAAAAATAAAGAATTTAAAAAAAAAAAAAAACTTTTTTACTGTTCATTTGCTGTTTTGAATCCTGCAAGTTATTGGATTTTAACCATCTTATCTAGTGTGGGTGCTCCCACACTGGATGCCAGCCGGTCAGAATAAATACTGGAATACCTGACAGATTGGTCTGTTATTGTCTCTACTTTGCACCCTCAGATCACCTTTCCATCTATTGCAGCAGGGACAAGTATTAAGTATCTCTATTAAGCTTCATTCCACGCTCCTAGGATTTAGGAGCTGTGTTTGTGAGTTGAGTTGCACAACTATTTTACCATCAGTTATACCTCTTTTTGTTCCTTATCAGTATATATTGCACTAGGGGTGTTGGGTATTATTTAATACTTATCAGCCTGTTTTTGCTTGCTATATCACATTGAATTGTTTATTTCACTGGATTCCACAGTTTTATATCTTATATACAGATACGGTTTGTGATTTATCACATTAGAAAGCTCCACTGTAAGTACTGATATATATTTGTATAGATTTATATTTTCACTTTGCAAGTATCAATTTATATATTGCAATTACTGTGTGAACACCTGTATTTTATATTTGCATTCTTCATTATGGCATTATAATGTATTATTGGAAATGGTCAGGAAACAAGGGCGCAAATTGTTACACAGGGAACATATAAAAAATAAATATATATATAGTGCAACACTGTTTGAATATGCTGTGCTGAAAGACACGTGTGTTAGGTGCACTCACAAGTATCCAGGTTAAAAAGGCTTCAAAGCAGATAATGTCCCATACAAACTGTAACGGACCGTCTACCGGACGAAGTAGACCCCCTGTCCGTTGTGGGAAATCACCTCCTTAGCCCCCAATTAAAGCTCAGCATTCACCCACAAAGTCTTTCCTGGACCCTTGCTCTTTGTACCCAAATAGACATCTAGCAGTTAGGTACAGCAAGATTGAACAACTCCTTTACTTGTGTAACAACACAGACTTATATAAAAAGACATACACATGACATCACAGACATCAGTATACAATGGGGGGAAGGAACTAAACATAGTTCTCCAACTAACTGGGGCTAGGAAAATATTAGACATTCAGACTGCAAACCAACTAGGAATTAACATAGCGTGAGTAGACCTAATTACAATACACACAGTAAGAAACATAATGTACACAACATAATCAGTTTACCAGTTAATCCAGTTAATACAGAACAATGGATGTTGGAGTAAACTATCAATTCTAGTCACTGACACATTATAACCTTCAGAGTGGTCTACTCACAGAATTAAACATTACACATAAACCAATACACTAACAGAATATAACTAACTAACAATTTTAACGTATAGAGTTATGGTACATAAACCAGGGTCCATAATCTACAGGGAGGTGTTTGGCCCTAAGGCCCCTCCAAGAACCCCAGTCAGGCAGGCTGTCAGAATTCACTTTGTGACACAAACTTTTTGTTTAATCTAAGGTAGTGGGGTAAAAGTACAAAGAAACCTACATAGAGCAATAGAGTTTAACAATAAAAATGGCCTGCGTGTGAAGAAACACAGAGTCCATAAAATAAAAACGTCTATTGATAAGTCCACAGGAGCAGCTGGTTTTGAAGTCCCAGTCTGGTGCTGATACTTGCCCAATAAACTCAACGCGTTTCTCCGGGTTAATTGGCGGTGGTCCTGGCTTCCTCAGGAGTTGTAGTAGTAGTGGGACAGTGTAAAGTTTAAAGAAGCTACCATCTTCACCAAACTGGACCTCACAGGAGCCTATAATCTGGTATGTATTTGTGAAGGTGACTAATGGAAAACCGCATTTAATACAAGATACATACATTATGAATACCTTGTAATTCCATTCGGTTTATGTAATGCACCAGCTGTTTTTCAGAATTTTGTTAATGTTCTGTGACATGCTCCTCTCTCACGTCATGATATATCTAGATGATATGATGATATATTCCAAAACGTTACAGGAACACCATATCCACGTCAAACAGGTTCTCCAATGACTCTGAGACCATAAACTTTTTGCCAAGGCATAAAAATGTGAGTTTGAACGCAACAATCAAGTTTTTGGGGTATGTGATTTCTAACGGACCTCTGGAGATGGATCCGGATAAAGTGACTGTCATTAGTAATTGGGTGGTACTTTCTGACCTTAAGGGAATACAGCGCTACTTAGGTTTCGCTAATTATTACAGAAAATTTATATGCAATTTCTCTAAAGTGGTAGCACCCATCTCAGCGTTTACCAAAAAGGCGCTAATCCTAAGAAATGGCCCAACAGCGCCATCAAAGTGTTTCATGATCTAAATAACGCTCTGACCATAGCTCCTATACTCAAACCTCCTTACCTTTCATTTTGGAGGTCGATGCTTCGGAGTCAGGTGCAGGAGCCATATTGTCACAAAGGGATCAAGTCACTAACGGTATTCATCCATGCTCATTCTTCTCCAAGATGTTTACCTCTGCTGAATGCAACTATGATGTAGGCAATAGAGAACTCTTGGCCATAAATATGGCATTAGACGTGTGGAGACAACTTCTGGAGGGTACTCTTACACCCATAGCTATACTCCCTGATCACAAGAACCTCTTATACTTTGAAAAAGCTAAACGTCTAAATCCTCATCAAGCTCGTTGTTTTTTTTCCAATTTCATAATCTCCTACAGCCCAGGATCAAAGAACAAAAAAAGCTGATGCTCTTTCCAGACTACACAATCTTCCTGACCTCCCTCAAAAAGAAGAGACCATAATTCCTCCTGCTAGTATTATAGCTGCTATGTTTCCCAGTCTTATCTATCGAATATGTAAAACTCAGTATCCTAGACCGAAAGGAGGGATACCTCCTCCTGGACGATACTTCATACAACCAAGATAACGGAAGGCTGTATTATCTTGGTCCCATAACTCCCCGATTGCTGGACATAGAGGGATAAATAATACCAAATTCCTTAAGAGATTCTTCTGGTGGCCCTTTCTATCCAAAGATATTCATGACTATGTGATGGCCTGTGATTGCTGTGCACACAGTAAGGTTCCTCAGAAGAAACCCTCTGGCTTTCTATGCCCTTTACCTGTTCCTAAACATCCCTGGACTCACATTGTCATGGACTTTGTAACCGACCTCCAGTCATCTCGCAACAAAACTACCATATTTGTAGTTGATGTCCCTTCAGACATTCCTGCTGCCGATACGCAAGCTCTAGACCTAAAGAATCATTGGGCCAGTATAGCCACCCGGCTTACAGTGGCCAAACAAAAATAAAAACAATGGGCGGATGCTAAACGATCAAATTTCCGGCACTCAATCCTGGCGATAAAGTCTGGTTGTCCACAAAAAATCTTCCCCTCCCATTCTACCTCTCCTGCCCTTTGTCCCAAGTACATCGGAACCTACAGGATTCTCAACAGAATCAACGAAGTCTCAAATTCCTTGAACCTGCCCTCTTCAATGCGTATCCATAATACTTTTCATGTCTCACTATTAAAACCAGTGGTGTCTAATAGATACACCTCAGTCTTATGGATCCCTGACCCAGTTTTGGTTCAGGACCAGGAGGAATATTTAGCACAATCCATCCTTGACTCCAGAATCCTTCGTGGTCGTCTCCAGTATTTCATTCACTGGCAGGGTTTCGGTCCTGAGGAGAGGTCCTGGGTCAATTCCTTCATGCCCCTGCCAGGGTCCGCTCCTTCCATCTTTGTTTTCCTGCCAAGCCTGGGCCAGGGCGCTTGTACTGCGCCCATCGGGTGGCCGGTATTGTCAACGCTGTCGAGCTGCTGATCACACCCTCCCAACCAACCTCTGTAAGGAAGCCAAGCAGACGTACCGTGGTTCAGAAGCAGGGGATCCCCAATAGCAGAAGTTATGCGCCCTTGCCTGAAACCACAGATCCTGAGGGTCTTAGAAGTGGCAGGTACTACCTGTGGTATAGGGCACGAGCACCAGGTGTGGTCCAATGGATGTAAACAGGATACTGGTGGAATATACAGCACTGCCGAGGTAGTCCAAATCGAGGGAGCAAGCAAATAGGGTGATCGAGGAGGGAAGCCAATATCAGGGAGTCCAGAGAGCAGGAGAGTCCAGTAACGGGTAGCCAGGGTCAGGAGTACAGAGAGGCAGAATAAACGTGAGCAAGCCGGGTCAGGAATCAGGAGATCAAAAATCGGATCGATAGCCACAAACGGAGAAACTGGGGTCACACAACGAGAGTGAAGCTTGTCAAGTCATCAAGCAATTTTGAGTTTTGCGCGTTGGTGTTTTAAAGGGCTGTAGCCCCGCCTCCGTGACGTGTGTAATGCGCGCCACGCTTCCCGTTTCCATAGCGACGCCCGTGATACTAGTGACAGCATGTTGTGACTCGCACGCGCTACTTTCCATTGTCTGGTACGCGCTGCATGGAGCAGCCGACAGCGGGGGACCTTAACAGTGCCTTTAGCGAACGTTGGAGGTAAGCGGCGTGGGACCGGAGCACGGACCTGACAACCTCCTTACCTGCTCAGGACTCTTGGGAGTTCAGACCCACCGTCCTCCGGGTCTTCTGTGGGGATGTCCAGCCAGACACATGCCTCTGTCTCCCGGGGTACACTCAGTGGGTCTCTGACGCCAGATCTACACGTTGGTGTTCTGCGTATGGCTAGTTTTCATGCATGCACAGTTCTATTTTTAGCTTTCTGCCCTTACTCCACCTTAAAGGGCCAGGTTTAAAGTTTTCATATTCTCCTATGATCCCTCATTGGTTGATTGCTTGGTAGGACGGCTATTCAAACCTTCTCTGTGCACTTGTTCCTCACCTGAAATAATGCTCCATATCCTTTTCTAGCGTTTGCCTGGGTCCGTTGAGTATACCATCTAACTCTGCACAGTGGTTCCAGCTCCGTATCAACCCAACAAGTTTCCTTGGTATATTTTAGGTAGGATGATAGTTGTTATACATATTTTGTCCACAAACTCAAACATTTTAGCAGTTAAATTCTCGCTACCAGATAACATAGGGCATCCTGGTGGAGCTTCACTGCTTTTCTTAATCTTTGGAAGTGCACAGAATGTTGATATCTGTGAATACCTGGAGGACATCAAGTTACATTCAGAATGATAGAGATAATCATTCTCTTTAGCCAAAGGCAGGATCTATCTTAATTCATCACTAACATGTTTTGACTTATTACAAACACATCAGTTGCTGAAATCCCCAGTGAATGGGTTACATATATATATATATGCAAAAACAAAGCCCTTTTTTCATTAACAACCACAAAAGTAAAGCTTTCACATTTATCCATTGTCACTATTAGCTTTTTTCACTTATCACAGATTTTTTCATCCTTTTTTACTGTTCTTAGGCTATAATTAGTAATATTATAGGGACACCCCACCAGGAGTCCTCTGTATATGCCTTTCCCCAAGTTCATTTTTTGACTTACCATATTTGCTCGAATATAAGATGAGGTTTTTTCAGAGCAAATGCTCTGAGAAAAAGTCCCTTTGTCTTACATTTCGAGGTTCGTCTTATAATCAGACCTGAAATCGTGGTCTGACTATAAGACTGGGATCCAGGTCCCCCGCAGATCCTTCACGCAAGCAGCCAGTGGATGTGTGTTGTCACGTAACCTTCCGATGGTCCGTCATAGAAATCCTGGCAGAAGTGCAAGGCAGCAGCAGAGGATGTCTGTGAGATGCCGGAACTTTTATGATGGAGGTCCGTCATAGAAGACCCGGAAGTGTCAGGCATGTCTGTACAATGCGCGCACCAGGGAAGCATGGTTAAGGTGGGGGGGGGGGGGGGTAGCAGGGGGCATTGAGCAGCAGGGGCAAAGTCTGAGTGGGGAGAGCAGCAGGGACAAAGTCTGGGGGGGGGGGGGGGAGAGGCAGGGCAAAGTCCAAGGGAGAGCAGCAGGGGCAAAGTCTGGGGGAGCAGCAGGAGCAAAGTCTGGGGGGCAGAATTGGCCAAGCCTGGGGGGCAGATGGCTGTGTTGGGTATGCATTGGCTACGTCTGGAGGGCAGATGGCTGTGTGAGGGGATGCATGGACTAAATGTGAGGGATGCATTAGCTAAGTCTGGAGGATGCACTGATTAAGTCTGGGGGCAGATGGCTTAGTCTGGTGGTCAGATTGGCAAGTAATAGGAAATAAAGACAAGAAATGCATTTTTTACTCAGGCTTGTGTTATATTCTATCAAATACGGTATTCCATAATGTCAGTGAAACTTTCACACCCCTTGCTGGAACAGGGGCTTAGCCAATGCATCCCCCACAGCAATCTGCCCCCCAGACTTTGACACTGCATCACCCCAGATCCATCTTCCCCCCAGACTTTGACCATGCTCTCTCTGACCCCTCCCCTTATCCAATGCTACCCTCTCCCACCCTTAAGCAATGCTGCTCCTCCCACCCCTAAACCAATGCTGCTCCTCCCACCCCTCCACCTTAAACAATGCTTCTCCTCCAACCTGTCCCCTAACAAAATACTGACCCTCTCACCCCTCGACTTAACCAATGCTGGTCCTCCCACCCCTCCCCTTAACCAATGCTGCTCCTCCAACCCCTCCCCTTAATCAACACTGGCCCTCTCACCCCTCCCATTAACCAGTAACCTTGGTGGCTAGTGGAGGCAGCTGGTGGATGCCAGCGCGATGACGGAAGGTAACGTGACCTCATCGTTTGTGGATTACTTCCAAGGATATATATTTTATCTTTATTATCATTGTTGAAGAACAAACTGTAAAATCCTAGCTGGGGCAGATACTCCTTTCATCCACATCGCTGGAGGCAGTATCCCAAAGATTGGGGCCAAGTACACTATCATTGTCCATTGTGTGTCACCATAAGGGCATCTACATACGGATTATTCAAGTGTCCATGCACTGTGCGCCGGATTGATTACTTGTTTTTTCGCTTGCAAGCTGGATCCAGGTCCCCTGCAGCTCTGCATTGGGGCCTGGATCCCAGTCTTATAGTCAGACCATTATTTGAGGTCTGATTATAAGACAAAGCTTGAATGTAAGAAGAGGGACATTTTTCAGAGCATTCAAACAAATACCATATGTCGGTTGGAATTAAAACAATTTGTGCAATGTTTCTACAACAAACATTGCTTTGGGCACTTCACATCCATGATTAGATATACCACATTGGATGATCTGCATGTAAAGCAGCCATTGATTTTGTGGTGCAAATGTGAGCCTGTAACTGGTATTTCATCTCTGCTGTGGATGTGTGCACAAGTCTTACATCTCTTTTGTTGGCAGGGAGACGTACAGTTTACCATTTCCCTGTATATGGTGCTCCTCACCATCAGTTGTTTTAAGTTGGGAGGCTGCTTCAATGAAAGTAATACTTCGAATACTGTCCGAGTTCCATTGAAATCTTGCACAGGACTTCAATTTGTGGATTTTAGGTCAACCCTAAAAGTATCCAGTCTCCTTTTTGGCTGCTGGTATCTCAAGAGATTTTATGGGGGGGATCTTAGTGGCTCTCTTTATTTGAAAGTCTGTGATTTTTGTACTACAGCCATGGTTAATGAAGTCTTTCCTGAGGTTCTAAAGATTTTCATCTTGGTCTGTGGAATCCTAGCGCATTCGATTGTATCTGATGGCTTGGCTATAGATGATTGAATTTTTGGTATATCTAGGATGGAAACTGCTGTGCTTCAGGTAGGTTTCTGTTGCTTTATGGCATAATGAAGTCTGAATGGACTTGTTCTTGATATATATGGTAGTGTGAAGGAAGTAACAAAAAAATGGCACTCACGAGATGACGGGTAAAGCCAAAAGTGACGTGGTTTATTCAGTAAAAAATCCAAGATAATAAATAAATCACGCACAGCAGATTTTTTTGTTACTTCCTTCAAACTGTATTGCTACTGGTGTGGGTCTCAGCTAAAAAAGGCGAGACTGGCAATCAAGGATCAATCTTCACCACTATTCCACTCACCTGGGCAGCCTGGATTACTTCCTTTTTTTCTTCATGTATATGGTAGTGTCCCGGAAGTTATATACTAGAGGTTTGGTGAGGCAAGTTATTCAGATATAATCTTACTAATTAATAATCTTTTTACAAGCCCTGAATTGCTCCAGTGACAAATATTTGACACCTTCATATATCTGGCACGTGTCTAACCCTGAAGGAAGCAAGGGTAAAAAAAGTCTTCCAAGTAAACACAATGTGTTTGTCAATATAGTGGGTTTACTTCGACTGGGTCTCACAGATGAGACATAGCCTGCCTGGATGCTGGCAATCGCTAACAGGCAGTGGTGTATCTTGATTTTGTGCTGCCCTTGGCAGACAAAATCCGGGCACCCCCTACCCAAGCTGCACACCCACGTTACACACCTAAGACATGCCCCATCATTCAGACTCACATCAAGCTCACACTCCCATCACACTCAGTCACACACTCCTACTCCCATCACACTCAGTCACACACTCCTACTCCCATCACGCACACTCTGACTCCCATCACACTAAGTCACACACACTGTCTCCCATCACACACACTCCGACTCCCATCACTCTCAGTCACACACACTGTCTCCCATCACACACACTCTGACTCCCAACACACTCAGTCACACACACTGTCTCCTATCACACACACTCCGACTCCCATCACACTCAGTCTCACCATCACACACACTCTGACTCCCATCACACTCAGTCACACACAGTCTCCCATCACACACACTCTGACTCCCATCACACTCAGTCACACACAGTCTCCCATCACACACACTCTGACTCCCATCACACTCAGTCACACACAGTCTCCCATCACACACACTCTGACTCCCATCACACTCAGTCACACACAGTCTCCCATCACACACACTCTGATTCCCATCACACTCAGTCACACACACACACACACACACACACACACTGTCTCCCATCACACACACTCTGACTCCCATCACACACACTCTGACTCCCATCACACACACTCTGACTCCCATTACACACACACTCTGACTCCCATCACACTCAGTCACACACACTCTGACTCCCATCACACACTGTCTCCCATCACACACACTCTGATTACCATCACACTCAGTCACACACACTGTCTCCCATCACACACACTCCGACTCCCATCACACTCAGTCACACACACTGTCTCCCATCACACACACTCTGACTCCCATCACACTCAGTCACTCACACACACACACACAGTCTCCCATCAGCACTTACCTTTCCCTGGCAGGCAGGCAGCATGGTCCCTCCATGCTGCCTGTTCGGCTTCCCGGCGATGGTGCCGACAGGTCACGTGACCGGGCGCGCGTATGACGTCAGCGCGCCCGTCACTTGACTGTCCGCACTTCCGTGTCGGCACACTGCACGGGGAGCCGAACAGGCAGCACGGAGGTTTCTCTGTGCTGCCTGTTCGGCTCCCCGTGCATCCTGGCAGGCAGAGCGATGGTGAGGGGGGATCTTCCGATCCCCTCTCACCTCCGTCTCTGCCTGCAAGCGCGGTGGGGTTTTTTTTTTTTTTAAAGGGCCGGATTTTTTTCATTTTTTTTTTTCCAGTGCTGGGGGGCGCTGCCGCCCCCCAAAATTTGCCGCCATAGGCATCCGCCTAGGATGCCTCGCGGTAAATACAGCACTGCTAACAGGGCTGGTAGTGCAGGGTTTGCCCTCTGCTAGGCAAGTAAGGTCCCCTCTGCAGATCCCATGCAAAAACAAGGGTCACTCTCTGTGCTAGCAGACAGAGCCAGTCGCCAACAAGTCTGGGTTGTCTGCTTCCCATAGAAGCATGACAGCTGGTGGTCAGAGGATAAACTGGCATGTACTGTCAAGAAGTACATGGCAATTTGTCCTCAGACTAGGGACAGCTAAATGTTAACTTGTACTTCAATATTAGAAGCACAAGTGGAAAATTAAGTGTAGTTATAATTTAAGAGACCTCCTTTTTCATTTCTATTACCTATGTTACCTATTTGTGTACCTGATTAAAAGACCCATGAGTGCTCCTGCTCTTTGTGGATGTCTAGTACATTGGCCATTGGATGCACTGGGGCAATTGGATTAAGTGTGCAGTTCATCATATATATATAGATACATATATTAGTTTGAATCTAGCCCTACAGTGTGAACGGATACACAGTCCTTTTCAGTGTGATACAGACTAAGAAGAAGTACAAGAACACATATCCACATCACAGTCATCTCAGGTATACTCCATATTATTGTGCCATACATGGACATTATATTTTCTTTTAAAAGAACCACAATAAGCCATGCAATACAGAGAGAAGTCAAAACTGGACTTTGCATACAGCAGGGAACAGAACACTAGGTAAACCTTATCAATTAGACTTTCTTTTGGCAGGCATTCTACAGATAAAATATAATATTGTAGATAATATACAATGTAATGTATCCTAGAACACATGAGTACATGTACAATCCTTTTACATTTTCCAACATACCATTTTGTCATGAAGTGGAGGGGATGTCGAGTAGTTGTATGAACACATCCCTGCTGATAGAGGTCGTCTGTCTTCCAGGTAGTCGTACTAAGGAGACAATTGTATTGGTGAACAATTCATCACATTTTAAATGTTAACAGGCATATACTTTTATATTCAGCCCCCTTACTTTTTACAAGAGTAGTTTAATTTCTAATGGAACATCTTAAATATTAAACTTTATTTTAAAAGTATTGGTACAACATAAACTAATACTGATATTTTTCACCTCTTTGTAAGAAAAAACTTAAAACTACATTAACCCCTTCGTGATGCATGGTGCTTACGTCCCAGAAGAAGCAAGCACCAAAACGTCACTTTTTGTTTCTGGCCACTGATCACAAGGTGATCGGTAGCCAGGGACACAATGGCAGAGACACGATCAGGGAATTGGAATTTCAAACTTAAGGCCAAAGTAGCAGAGTTCGAATGGAGCAGAATGGGAGAATTTTTCCAACTCAGCTACTTTGGCCTTACGTTAGAAATTCCTGTCTCAATTCCCTGAGATTCTCTCTTTATTGAGTAGAACCTTTAGTGAAATTCGATCTCCCAACTCGAACACCTTGAGACAAACTTGAAGGCTAATGAACAGACCCCTATGTAATAATTTAGCAGAATCCTCATCTACATCTAAAACCAGGGGTCATAGATTTTAAGGACCTAAACAGACCAATTTTGGAGCTAGCCGAGTTATTTTTAGCAGCAAGGAAAATAGCACTAAAAATATAGCTAGCAGCATCGATGTCAAGCCCAGTCTAAACTTGTTGCAGAAGAGTGCAATGTTGTCTTTACAATTAAAGAAAATTTATAGTTGATTGATTATCGCTGATTTTTGGCTATTCTATATTCCTGTATGTGGGGTATATTGTTACTATATTTTGCTGTAAGATTGCACCTGACATGGATATATGTTATTATTATCTTCCCCATAACCTCCCCATTTCATTCTGTATCCTATACCCTCCCCCTTATCAGGGCCGTCTTTAACGCGGGGCAAACGGGGCAGCTGCCCTGGGCCCACTTACTCCTGGGGGCCCAAGGCACCTGCCTTGTGGTCCCACTGCCCCTCCGTATGCACCTGCACTATGCGATCAGCACTGATCGCATAGTACAGGTGCGGCCAGCGTTTTCTGCTCTCCCTGGCTCCCTCAGCGGGGAGACGCAGGCAGCATGGGCTCCGTGTGTGTTAAACACACTGAGCGCTCAATCCATGCTGCTCGCGCTCCCCGCGCGTAGTGTTGGTTCAGAGCATCGGAAATACGATGCTCTGCGTCATTACTACGCGCGGGGAGCGCGAGCAGCATGGATTGAGCGCTCAGTGTGTTTAACACACACTGAGAACATGCTGCCTGCGTCTCCCCGCTGAGGGAGGTGGGGAGAAGAGAGAACGCTAGGGTAAGGAGGGCAGTGGAGGGGGGGATGGAGAGAACGTTATGGGTGGGGAGGGGGATAGAGAGAACACAGAGGAGGGGGGTTAGAAAGAAGACTGGGGAGGGGGGGATAGAAAGAACACTGGGGAGGGGGGGATAGAAAGAACACTGGGGAGGGTGTGACTGTGTGTAAGGCTGGCTAAGAGTGAGTCTGTAAGTGTGGGCATGCATTTATGTGTGTAAGTGTGACTATGTGTAAGGGTGTATGTATATGTATAAGGGTGAGTGTGTGTTTAAGAGTGTGAATTTCTGTGTAAGGGTCAGGGCCGTCTTTAACATTGACTGGACCCTGGGCAAACATTTGTTTGGGGCCCCTGGACCCCACCCCTCATTCCCAGCATGCAATCACACCCTCCACCCTAATACCTCCCTACAAAAAAATAAACACACACTTGCTTTGTGTGTGTGTGTGTGTGTGTTTGTGTGTAATTATATATATATATATATATATATATTTCCAAAAAAGGTGCACTCAGCTCGAAAGTCCACTGTAGAGTGAATTGCCTGGGTGCTGTACAGCATGGTCTATATACACATCCAATAGAAGAAAATACGCACTCACAGGTCTTGAGGATCAAAAAAAGTTCATTATGTTAAGTCGATACTCCAATAAATCATGTGCAAGTAGTCGACGTTTCGGCCCACGTTCTGGACCTTTATCAAGACTGATATATATAAACTTACACAGAAAACCTTACACAGTCAGATAGACACACTTACATACACAGTCAGACACACTAACACACAGACAACCTTACACAGTCAGATAGACACTTACACACACAGACTTACACAGACAAACTTACACAGTCAGACAGACACACACAGACAACCTTACACAGTCAGATAGACACACTCACACAGACTTACACAATCAGGTAGACACACTTACACAAACAGACTTACACAGTCAGATAGACACACTTACACACACAGTCAAACTTACACACACTCGTTTGTCCCCCTCCTTGCTCACTTACCTTACATTTGCAGGGAAGGGGCTGTTTCTTCTCTGCGTGGCTCCATGTGTTCTGAGCACCAGTATGTCACGGACATCCGGTGCTCTAACATGCTCTATGAGGGGGCGGAGATTTTCCCCCTCACGTGACACACTTACACAGACACCCTTACACACACAGTCACCCTTACATACACACAGTTATACACACCCTTACACACAGTCACACTTACACAAAGATACACCAACACTCTTAGACATACACAGTCACACTTACAGATACACTTACACACACACACACACTCTTAGACAGCCTTACACACAGTCACACACTTACATTTTATTTATTTTTACCGGAAAAATATATATGCTTGTGTGACACTAACAGTCACACTTACAATTATACACACAGTCACACTTACACAGAAATACACACACTCTTAAACACACAATCACCCTTACACATACACAGACACCCTTACACACAGTCACACTTACATACACGCCCACACTTAGACACACACACTCACATTTTTTTTTACCGAAAGAAAATAAACATATGCTTTTTTGACACTAACAGTCACACTTACAAATACACCTTTACACACACAGTCACACTTACATCCACACACAGAAATACACACCCACAGTTATACAGTCACCCTTACACAGAAATTCACACTCTTAAACACACACTCACCCTTATACATATACATACACCCTTACACACATAAATGCATGCCCACACTTACAGACACACTCTTAGCCAGCCTTACACACAGTCACACCCTCCCCAGTGTTCTTTCTATCCCCCCCTCCCCAGTGTTCTTTCTATCCCCCCCTCCCCAGTGTTCTTTCTAACCCCCCTCCTCTGTGTTCTCTCTATCCCCCTCCCCACCCATAACGTTCTCTCTATCCCCCCCCTCCACTGCCCTCTTTACCCTAGCGTTCTCTCTTCTCCCCACCTCCCTCAGCGGGGAGACGCAGGCAGCATGTGCTCAGTGTGTGTTAAACACACTGAGCGCTCAATCCACGCGTAGTAATGACGCAGAGCATCGTATTTCCGATGCTCTGAACCAACACTACGCGCGGAGCGCGAACAGCATGGATTGAGCGCTCAGTGTGTTTAACACACACGGAGCCCATGCTGCCTGCGTCTCCCCGCTGAGGGAGCCGGGGAGAGCAGAAAACGCTGGCCACACCTGTACTATGCGATCAGTGCTGATCGCATAGTGCAGGTGCATACGGAGGGGCAGCGGGACCACAAGGCAGCTGCTTTGGGCCCCCCAGGAGTAAGTGGGCCCGGGGCAGCTGCCCCGTTTGCCCCGCGTTAAAGACGGCCCTGGTAAGGGTGACTGTATAACTGTGGGTGTGTATTTCTGTGTGTGGATGTAAGTGTGACTGTGTGTGTAAGGGTGTATTTGTAAGTGTGACTGTTAGTGTCAAAAAAGCATATGCTTATTTTCTTTCGGTAAAAAAAAAATGTAAGTGTGTGAGTGTGTGAGTGTGTGTGTCTAAGTGTGGGCGTGTATGTAAGTGTGACTGTGTGTAAGGGTGTCTGTGTATGTATATGTTTAAGGGTGATTGTGTGTTTAAGAGTGTGTGTATTTCTGTGTAAGTGTGACTGTGTGTAAGGGTGTGTATAACAGTGTGTGTATGTGTGTGTATGTAAGTGTGACTGTGTGTATAATTGTAAGTGTGACTGTTAGTGTCACACACGCATATATATTTTTCCGGTAAAAATAAATAAAATGTAAGTGTGTGACTGTGTGTAAGGCTGTCTAAGAGTGTGTGTATGTGTAAGTGTATCTGTAAGTGTGACTGTGTATGTCTAAGAGTGTTTGTGTATCTTTGTGTAAGTGTGACTGTGTGTAAGGGTGTGTATAACTGTGTGTATGTAAGGGTGACTGTGTGTGTAAGGGTGTCTGTGTAAGTGAATATATATGTGTAAGTGTGTCACGTGAGGGGGAAAATCTCCGCCCCATCATAGAGCATGTTAGAGCACCGGATGTCCGTGACATACTGGTGCTCAGAACACATGGAGCCACGCACAGAAGAAACAGCCCCTTCCCTGCAAATGTAAGGTAAGTGAGCAAGGAGGGGGACAAACGAGTGTGTGTAAGTTTGACTGTGTGTGTAAGTGTGTCTATCTGAGTGTGTAAGTCTGTTTGTGTAAGTGTGTATACCTGACTGTGTAAGTCTGTGTGTGTGTGTCTATATGACTGTGTAAGGTTGTCTGTGTGTGTAAGTGTGTCTATCTGACTGTGTAAGTCTGTGTGTGTAAGTGTGTCTACCTGATTGTGTAAGTCTGTGTGTGTAAGTGTGTCTATCTAACTGTGTAAGGTTGTCTGTGTGTGTCTGTCTGACTGTGTAAGTTTGTCTGTGTAAGTCTGTGTGTGTAAGTGTGTCTATCTGACTGTGTAAGGTTGTCTGTGTGTTAGTGTGTCTGACTGTGTATGTAAGTGTGTCTATCTGACTGTGTAAGGTTTTCTGTGTAAGTATATATATATATATATATATATATATATATATATATATTACACACAAACACACACACACACAAAGCAAGTGTGTGTGTTTATTTTTTTGTAGGGAGGTATTAGGGTGCAGGGTGTGATTGCATGCCGGGAATGAGGGGTGGGGTCCAGGGGCCCCAAACAAATGTTTGCCCAGGGTCCAGTCAATGTTAAAGACGGCCCTGCCCCTTATCCATTTATTTTATTTTCTATTCACCTGGAAAAGACAAATAACATTTTCAGGGGGAGGGGGGGGGGATTAAAGAAAATTAAATCAGAATCCAAACAGAACAAGTATACTGAATAATATATTTAAACCAGGGAAATTAAGTCCAATTATGCAGTTTACTGGCTTTTAAATCAAAACATGGAGTTGCAAGCATATGTGTTGTGGCAACTAGCAATAATCTCTCTTAAGTTATGTAGGCCTGTGGTTTTTTCCAAGTCATTAACACTATTTTGAAATTAGCGAACCTTATGGCACTTTTCTAAATAACTGATTGGATTTCCTTGAACTCCACAATCAAGAGACTTGGTGTGGCAAGGAATATATTATATGCAAGTTGAGAAAGACACATCAGTTTCTTTTTTGGACAGGCTATGTAAGGTTATGTCCATAAACCCTAGTGTCAAATTGTATACATCTATGTTTCAAAATAATTTTGTTTGTAAGAAAGGGACAATCAACTCTGGCAAGTGGCAATCAAAATTGTATTTTGACTAATGCCCAATTTCCATGCTAACATCTCCCTTGTCCAAAATGCTTCTGTGCTACTGACATAGCTAAGAACCCTTAAGGGTGTTGTGAATGCTGGTACAGAGAATGCATTGGTAGCACATTTCTGTATATCCCTGTTACACTGTGCACTGCCATCCTCTCTGCCTCCATTATGAAGTTGTTTACTTGATTGATGGTTAATGGCGAAGAAGGAAGATAAGCAATCTAGCATTGTTTCCATGTGAAATGCTGCACACATCACCAAAGCAGATAAAGGTAAATTAATCATTTATTGATAAACCCTTTATAAACTATGATGGTAAATAAGTGTAAGAATTTAGAAGTCAATATGATACAAATAAAGAATCATATATACACAGGTTAATCCTCACTTTTGGGGAGCTGAATGAACGTCTCATGGTATATGCTGCTGCTTCTGCAAAGTTCTCATCTCTTGTCACATTTTCAAACCGGTCATTGGGGGAGCGGACAGGAGAATAGACCCTTGGGCGAGTGCTGTATGTCCCCTGACTTGGGGAGCGAGGTACTGAACGGGACCTCGGTTGTAAGGATAAGCGACGTAGAGATCCACATGCAATATCAGTTTCCTGATAATATATGGCTGGACGAGGACTCCAAATCTCTGCTGGCCGTCCATATCCTACTGACTCCTTCCAATCCAAAGGGTGATATGGTACTCCATTGCACATAATATGCCGCTTGTCCTCACCCCACTGAGCAACACCTCTGTCAAAGGCTGGCATTGAGCAGATGCTGTCTGGTCGTGAGCTAACAGGGGTGTAGTAGTGATAGCTTTCAGGATACTGTGAGGAGTATTGGGTGTAATAATCAGGTATTCTGGTTATTCCTGGAAAGTACCGACTTGGGCTGCAAGGAAGGGAAATATAAATTACCACACAATGTACCGGAAACGGTTCACAGAATGTCTCATAACAGCAAAATAAACATCTCTGTGCTTCAACATGATTTACAATTAATAGAACATTATTAAACATATCCTAGAGAAGTCTGAAAATAATGCTCTACTTACTGCACTGAATACAGTGGAGAGATTTCCTGATATGTTTATTACACCATAGCTGATGTTATACCATCCCATGCAGTTTCCCAAAAACCAACCTAATGTTGACGAGTTCCATAAAATTACAATTGCTGTCTACAAGTAGGTTTTCTGGCACTGCACCTCTATCCTTTGCGGTGTTTAAAAGTCTAACTTGAACAGTGTGCATATGCTTTAAAATGTCCATGGATTACATGGATATTTAAGCAAAAAGGCAATCATGGTTGACCTTATTCACATATCATTAACCAGAATCCCTTGCGGTACTCTATGCAGGGGATTTCTGAGGTAAAACAAGAGGTCTAAAGGAATAAATTCTAGTGCTCGATCTAGGGATCGACCGATTATCGGATTAACCGATATTATCGGCCGATATTCACAGTTTCCTAAACTATCGGTATCGGCATCTAACTTTACCGATAATGCCGATAATATTTGAATGAAGCAGTTTTCGCGATCAACGATCGCGAAAACCGCTTTAACAGTGCTGGTCTATTGCCTCGACATCGAGGCAATAGCCAGCACCGATATTTCTATTTTGGGACCCCCACGATCGCCCCACGGAGCGATCGTGGGGAGCCATATTGACGGAGCATGCTGCTCCGTCAATATGGCCAAGTCCTCTGCCGGTCTGAGCTTCGGAAGTGAAAGTAACTTCACTTCCGTCGCTCTGAATATGCTACTTGACTACCCCTAGTGGTAGTTTAGTAGCATTGCAATGGAAAATAATTAAAATACATATTTAATTAAATAAAAATAGGTTATTTAGCTATATTAGCCTATAGGGTTAAAATTAAATATTTTTTAGCATAAGGGATAGGGTTAAAATTAAATTAAAGTTAAAAAATATTAAGGGATATAATAAGGATTAGAGTTGGGGTTAAATTTAGTGTTAGGGTTAAATTTTGGGTTCGGGTTGGGGTCAAAAAAAAAAAAAGATCAATATAGGAAAAAACCAAAAAACACTATTTTTGGTTTTTGCCCCATAACTCGCAAAAAAATACCGAAAAATATGGAAAAATATGGAAACATGCATATTTTTGAACTCGGGACAACATTTAGAAACTATTTAGCCGGGGTCTTTTTTAATGATTTTATTTGTGTAAATTATATTTTAGGTCAAAGTTAGAAAAGGTGGGTTTTTTAAATTTTTCATCATATTTTATGATTTTTTTTGTAGTAAATTATAAGATATGATGAACATAATGGTATCTAATGAAAGCCCTTCTTATGACGATAAAAACAACATATAATTTGTGTGGGTACTGTATGTGAGAAAGCAAAAAATTACAGCTAAACACAAACACCCTAGAAATGTCAAAACAGCCATTGTCACCAAGGGAAAGTCAAGGTGAAAATGTCTTGTCACTAAGCGGTTAATTAAGCTGTTTTGATGCCTTGCTTATATTTACTGTAGTGTCCCTTTGATATAATTGCCTATGTCATTGCTGCTCATTTTACTAAGATTTAATCTAAGTATGGACTATGTGCAATTGAACATTGTTGTTCTTGTTACCTTTTGACTGATATTTATTTAAAAAAAAAAAAAAAAGTGGTCCAATTTGTTGTATTTGACCATATCACCATTGTTTTGCTGCATTATTTATTTTTATTTAGCAATGAAAAAGATTTACAAAAAAAAGCTAAACGTTAACAATAAACATGTTCATTTAACAGCAGATTTGTGTAGAAATTGTTTTTTTTCCCAAAAAATTAAAATGCACGAAATATCGGTATAAGTTATCGGCTATCGGCCTGAAAGTTCACAGGTTATCGGTATCGGTATCGGCTCTAAAAAATCAATATCGGTCGATCCCTAGCTCGATCCCCACCAAGCAGCAGCAGCCTGTGTGATTCTCTGCATACACAGGTGGAAAAGGTATACAATGCAATATCCAAAACAAGTGACCACCACTGAAGGTAATAAGCAGAAAAAATATTAATTGCCTGATATATTGTAGATCAGTAGGACGATGTGTCTCTCAGTCCATTATGTATAAAAAAAGGAGACAAAATACATAGTACAGCGAAAATATAAAATGGGGTGCAGAAAGATATATGCAATTGCACTCACAAAACTTGGCAATTAGTAAGGCTCATCTGATAAGTGACTTAAGTGCTTTTTCCTCAGCCGGTTATCCAAGGGGTTAAAATGGGAGAAGTAATGCAGGAACAGAGTATAAATATAGCACATATTGCTAAATTTAATAAATAGACAATAGTACATGTGCGATATTTGTGCGCACCAACCATTTCCTTGTTTTGGATATTCATTGTAAAACAAGAGGTCTACTGACTTGTATGGGAGGTATTTAGTTATGCTCTACTAACTGTACTGCAATTTCAGAATTTTGAGAATTCTTACCTCTGCACTTCCTCTGTAGGAGCTGCTGCCCTACGTAGGTTGACCCACTGTTGTAGCTGTGACATAGAGTTCTGCCTTTGCGCTAGTTTCTCTGGATGAGTCCGGGGAAGATTTCCACGTCTATGCCCATTACCATCTGGAAAGGCTGTACTAGTCGGTCGTCCTGAAGAGGGAAGAAATCCCCACCCATTGGGATGTAGGGGCTGTTCACCCTCTGGTAGGTGTCTTGGGGGCTCCAGGTCAGGCAGTTTCTCAGCAGAAGCTCCAGTAACATTTACTTTAGCTAGTGACTCCTTCCTGCATTCTGACCGTCTTTCCGAATTCTCTGACCCTCTCCCATCACCCTCCCCACGGCTCCGAGTGTCTGGTTTATGGTCCTTCTCATTGTCTTGTCCTTCCAACCTGCATTGAAGGTACAGAAAATATAGTTGGACGGTTGTTAGGCTTTCTAACGACCTGTTCATTAACAGGACAGTACAAAGGACAAGAGGTCACCCGCTAAGACTTGAAGAACAGAGATTTAGTATACGACAGCAGAAAGGGTTCTGGCAAATACTTTAGAAAAGTGGCCTGGGTACTTTTTAATGATCTAGAGAACAGAGGGCTATGCATGTTAGTATAGGCATTAATAATTATTTAGTGCCTGTTAATCCAAGGATAAGTCTGATTGCTGTTTTAGTCAAGAAGGATTTGTTTTCCCCACTAAAAGTACAATTCGAAATTGCTGAAGGGGTTTTTATTTGCCTTCTTCTGGATCAACAGAGGTAAACATGGAATAGGAAATGGGTTTAACTTGATGGACTCAAGTCTTTTCTCAACCTAAACTACTATGTAACTATGTAACACAACAGCAAATATCATGTAGTACATTCAGATGACAAAAAAAGGAATGAAAAGATGATGTACTCATTCTTTACAGATCACAGCTTGCTCTGGTGTGTAGGCACTTCCTGATCCAATTGAAGCTCATCAGATTACCTGGTGACTAAGTATAAACTTGTATCAGGTTTATATTTTTAGTTAAATTTAATTTTTCCTTTTGTTAATCTCTTTGTTCAGCATATAACATGTACCATTTTTAGAACTAATATTTCTCCTTTTACTACCTAAAGAGAGTATCCGGTTTTCTTCAGTCCGGGGATTTCTAGGACACTTCTTTACGGCTGCTACACCAGTGACAGTTCAACGTGTCAGTTTGAACACTGTTAGCAGTGAAGATGAATGCTGCCGATTCGTCGCGGCTATGTAAGCGCTGATCTGTCAGCGCTTACAAATGTACACCCCCAATAAATGAAACCCCCTTAAAAGTGTTTTGGTCAAAGACCTTCCTAAAGTACTGTAGTTGAGACCAAAACACAGTCTGTAAATAATAAAGCAAAAAGATCAACATCTCATGCTGCTATCTCAAAAGCACTGCTAATTATATTATGATCTAATTACAGTTTCAAGCGGTATTAGGTTTGAAATCTTGGAACATTGTCAACCATGTTATATGGAAGAAGCAAATTGCCATAAAATGTTACTAACTACATTCAACTCAAATTGCAGCTTCACAGTTTAACTGAATTCTACAGAACAAGAAATGATATCTCGTGCAAAGGCATGACTTGGGCACATTATGCAACTTGGTCCCCAGTTGTTTCATGTTATACATAGTTATACTCTTATACTCATTTGTATTGTGCTTATACAACTATCTAACTCCAATGCACATAAGATGGTGGCAGGGGCATTGCTAGGTCTTCAAATTATCTGGTGCTAGAGCCCATATAAGTTCTGTCAGACACTCTCTCTAACACATACACACACACTCCATCTCTCTCTCTCTCACACATACACACACACAGCGTCTCTCTCTCACATTCCGTCTCTCTCACACACTGCATCTCTCACACACACACACTGCGTCTCTCACACACACAACACACACAGTATCTCTCTCACACAGAGCGTCTCTCTCTCACAAGCAGTCTCTCTCTCGCACACCGTCTCTCTCTCACACTGTCTCTTTCTCATACACCGTCTCTCTCTCTCACACAACGTCTCTCTCTCTCACACACCATCTCTCTCTCCCTCTCTGACACAGCGTCTCTCTCTCCCTCTCTCACACACGTCTCTCTCTCCCTCTCTCACACACGTCTCTCTCTCTTTCTCATACACCATCTTTCTCTCACACACTGTCTCTCTCTCTTTCTCACACACCGTCTCTCTCACACACACGTCTCTCTCTCTCACACACACCGTATCTCTCTAACCTTCTCTCACACACCGTCTCTCTCTCCCTCTCTCACACATGTCTCTCTCTCTCTTTCTCATACACCATCTCTCTCTCCCACACGTCTCTCTCTCCCTCTCTCACACACCGTCTTTCTCTCTCACACACCTTCTCTCTCTCTCACACACACACTGTCTTTCTCTCTCTCTCACACACCATCTCTCTCTCTCTCTCTCTCTCTCTCTCTCTCACACACCGTCTCTCTCTCTCTCTCTCTCTCTCTCACACACTGTCTCTCTCTTTCTCACACACCGTCTCTCTCTCTCTCATACACCATCTTTCTCTCTCACACATGTCTCTCTTTCGCACACACACGTCTCTCTCTCTCTCTTTCTCACACACTCTCTCTCTCTCTCTCACACACTCTCTCTCTCTCTCTCTCACACACTCTCTCTCTCTCTCTCTCACACACTCTCTCTCTCACACACTCTCTCTCTCACACACACACACTCTCTCTCACACACACTCTCTCTCTCACACACACTGTCTCTCTCTCTCTCACACACCGTCTCTCTCTCTCTCACACACCGTCTCTCTCTCTCTCACACACCATCTCTCTCTCCCTCTCACACACGTCTCTCTTTCTCATACACCGTCTCTTTTCCTCTCACACACGTCTCTCTCTCTCTCACACACACACGTCTCTCTCTCTCACACTCTCACACTCTCTCTCTCTCACACTCTCTCTCTCTCTCACACACACTGTCTCTCTCTCTCTCACACACCATCTCTCTCTCCCTCTCACACACGTCTCTCTCTTTCTCATACACCGTCTCTCTTCCTCTCACACACGTCTCTCTCTTTCTCTCTCACACACGTCTCTCTCTCTCTCTCTCTCTCATACACCGTCTCTCTCACACACATCTCTCTTTCTTTCTCACACACTGTCTCTCTCACACACACCGTCTCTCTCACACACACACTGTCTCTCTCACACACACCGTCTCTCTCACACACACACGTCTCTCTCTCACATACATCTCCCCCTCACTTTCTCACACACCGTCTCTCTCTCTTTCTCACACACCATCTCTCTCACACACACCGTCTCTCTCTCACACACACATTTCTCTCTTTCTCACACACGTCTCTCTCACACACGTCTCTCTCACACATCGTCTCTCTCTCTCTCACACACACCGTCTCTCTCTCACACACATGTCTCTCTCTCTCTCTTTCTTATACACCATCTCTCTCTCTCACACGCTGTCTCTCTCTCTTTTTCACACACCGTCTTTCTCATACACTGTCTCTCTCTCTCTCACACACCGTCTCTCTCTCTCTCTCACACACCATCTCTCTCTAACCTTCTCTCACACACGTCTCTCTCTCTCTTTCTCATACACTGTCTCTCTCTCTCTCTCTCTCTCACACACACACCGTATCTCCCTCTCCCTCTCACACACAAGTCTCTCTCTCTCTTTCTCATACACCATCTCTCTCTCTCTCTCTCTCTCTCTCTCACACACGTCTCTCTCTCACACACACACGTCTCTCTCTCTCTCTTTTTCACACACCTTCTCTCTCTTTCTCATACTCCGTCTCTCTCTCTTGCACACCGTCTCTCTCTCTCGCACACCGTCTCTTTCTCACACACCGTCTCTCTCTCCCTCTCTCACACACCGTCTCTCTCTCTTTCTCACACACCGTCTCTCTCACACACACCTTCGCTCACACACACCTCTCTCTTTCTCACACACTCTCTCTCTCTCTCACACACCGTCTCTCTCTCTCGCACACCGTCTCTTTCTCACACCGTCTCTCTCTCCCTCTCTCACACACCGTCTCTCTCTCTTTCTCACACACCGTCTCTCTCACACACACCGTCTCTCTTTCTCACACACCGTCTCTCTCTCTTTCTCACACACCGTCTCTCTCACACACACCGTCTCTCTTTCTCACACACTCTCTCTCTCTCTCACACACACCGTCTCTCTCTCTCTCACACACCGTCTCTCTCTCTCTCACACACCGTCTCTCTCTTTCTCACACACCGTCTCTCTTCCTCTCATACACGTCTCTCTCTCACACACGTCTCTCTCTCTCTCTCTCTCTCATACACCGTCTCTCTCACACACATCTCTCTCTCTTTCTCACACACTCCGTCTCTCTCACACACACCGTCTCTCTCACACACACACCGTCTCTCTCACACACACACCGTCTCTCTCACACACACACCGTCTCTCTCACACACACGTCTCTCTCTCTCTCTCTCTCATACACCGTCTCTCTCACACACATCTCTCTTTCTTTCTCACACACTGTCTCTCTCACACACACCGTCTCTCTCACACACACACTGTCTCTCTCACACACACGTCTCTCTCTCACATACATCTCCCCCTCACTTTCTCACACACCGTCTCTCTCTCTTTCTCACACACCATCTCTCTCACACACACCGTCTCTCTCTCACACACACATTTCTCTCTTTCTCACACACGTCTCTCTCACACATCGTCTCTCTCTCTCTCACACACACCGTCTCTCTCTCACACACGTCTCTCTCTCTCTCTTTCTTATACACCATCTCTCTCTCTCACACGCTGCCTCTCTCTCTTTTTCACACACCGTCTTTCTCATACACTGTCTCTCTCTCTCTCACACACCGTCTCTCTCTCTCTCTCACACACCATCTCTCTCTAACCTTCTCTCACACACGTCTCTCTCTTTCTCATACACTGTCTCTCTCTCTCTCTCTCTCTCTCACACACACACACCGTATCTCCCTCTCCCTCTCACACACAAGTCTCTCTCTCTCTCTTTCTCATACACCATCTCTCTCTCTCTCTCTCTCTCACACACGTCTCTCTCTCTCTTTCTCACACACCGTCTCTCTCTCACACACACACGTCTCTCTCTCTCTCTTTTTCACACACCTTCTCTCTCTTTCTCATACTCCGTCTCTCTCTCTCGCACACCGTCTCTTTCTCACACACCGTCTCTCTCTCCCTCTCTCACACACCGTCTCTCTCTCTTTCTCACACACCGTCTCTCTCACACACACCTTCGCTCACACACACCTCTCTCTTTCTCACACACTCTCTCTCTCTCACACACACCGTCTCTCTCTCCCTCTCTCACACACCGTCTCTCTCTCCCTCTCTCACACACCGTCTCTCTCTCTTTCTCACACACCGTCTCTCTCACACACACCTTCGCTCACACACACCTCTCTCTTTCTCACACACTCTCTCTCTCTCACACACACCGTCTCTCTCTCTCTCTCTCACACACCGTCTCTCTCTCACACACACACGTCTCTCTCTCTCTTTCTCACACACCTTCTCTCTCTTTCTCATACTCCGTCTCTCTCTCTCGCACACCGTCTCTCTCTCTCGCACACCGTCTCTCTCTCTCTCGCACACCGTCTCTCTCTCCCTCTCTCACACACCGTCTCTCTCTCTTTCTCACACACCGTCTCTCTCACACACACCTCTCTCTTTCTCACACACTCTCTCTCTCTCACACACCGTCTCTCTCTCTCTCACACACCGTCTCTCTCTCTCTCACACACCGTCTCTCTCTCTCTCACACACCGTCTCTCTCTCTCTCACACACCGTCTCTCTCTCTCACACACCGTCTCTCTCTCTCTCTCTCTCTCTCATACACCGTCTCTCTCACACACATCTCTCTCTCTTTCTCACACACTCCGTCTCTCTCACACACACCGTCTCTCTCACACACACACCGTCTCTCTCACACACACACACCGTCTCTCTCACACACACACCGTCTCTCTCACACACACACCGTCTCTCTCTCACACACACATCTCTCTCTCTCACACACGTTTCTCTCTCTCACACATGTCTCTCTCACACATCGTCTCTCTCTCTCTCACACACGTCTCTCTCTTTCTCATACACCGTCTCTCTTCCTCTCACACACGTCTCTCTCTCTCTCTCATACACCGTCTCGCTCACACACATCTCTCTCTCTTTCTCACACACGTCTCTCTCACACATTGTCTCTCTCTCTCTCTCACACACACGTCTCTCTCTTTCTACTACACCATCTCTCTTCCTCTCACACACAAGTCTCTCTCTCTCTTTCTCATACACCATCTCTCTCTCTCTCTCTCTCACACACACGTCTCTCTCTCACACACACATCTCTCTCTCTCACACGTTTCTCTCTCTCACACACACGTCTCTCTCACACATCGTCTCTCTCTCTCTCACACACGTCTCTCTCTTTCTCATACACCGTCTCTCTTCCTCTCACACACGTCTCTCTCTCTCTCTCTCTCTCACACACGTCTCTCTCTCTCTCTCAAACACCGTCTCTCTCACATCGTCTCTCTCACACGTCTCTCTCTCTCACACCATCTCTCTCTCTCATTCTCACACACTGTCTATCTTTCTCACCCACCATCTCTCTCTCTCTTTTTCACACACACTGTCTCTCACACATCGTCTCTCTCATTTTCACACACTTTCTCTTTCTTTCTCACACACCTACTCTCTCTTTCTCAAACACCGTCTCTCTCTGTCTTTTGTACACACCGTCTCTATTTTTCACAGTCTCTCTCTCTTTTTCCCACAGTCTCTCTCTCTTTTTCACAGTCACTCTCTCTCTTTTTCACACACATTCACTCTCTCTCTTTCTCACACACACCATCTCTCTTTTTCACACACATTCACTCTCTCTCTTTCTCACACACACCATCTCTCTTTTTCACACACACTGTCTCACACATCGTGTCTCTCATTTTCACACACTTTCTCTTTCTTTCTCACACACCTACTCTCTCTTTCTCAAACACCGTCTCTCTCTGTCTTTTGTACACACCATCTCTATTTTTCAGTCTCTCTCTCTTTTTCCCACAGTCTCTCTCTCTTTTTCAGTCACTCTCTCTCTCTTTTTCACACACATTCACTCTCTCTCTTTCTCACACACACCATGTCTCTTTTTTACACACAGTCTCTCTCTCTCTCTCTGTTACACACTGTCTCTCCCTCACACGCTGTCTCTCTCGCTATCTTTCTCACACACACTGTCTCTCTCTTTCTCACACACACATACACCCTTACACACACACACACACACACTTACGCAAACACTCTGACACACACACCTAGAGGGATAGGGAGATAGCTCCCTATAGCAGCCTCTCCTCCCAATTGGCCCTCACCCCATGTGAGTTTAATCCTTCTTTGACCATATCCCAGATGGTATACTTTAGCCCCAGAATGCTTCAATAATGCAATACCATTGGATTTCTTTATCAAAGATGTTTTGCTTGCCAGCTAGTATTTTATATATTTTATAGAGCGAAAGCAGATATAACATTGCAATAAGCACATTCAGACTATTGATTACTGACAACAGAGCTGCAAATAACAATCAAAAATAAATCAGTTGAAACATCTCCAACAATTCTTCCAAAAAAGGTGACTGGTCATTGCAATTCAGTTGTCAATTCACCTTTTTTGATGATTTAGGGAATGGACCCCATAAATGGTATTACAGATGCAACACCCAATATATATGTTGCTACACACCGAATAAAAGTGACCTGACATGTTATTTAGATCATTATTTAGACAATCAGACAACAACTGAGATTACCATAATAGAGAAAAAGTACGGTTGCAAACAACAAATAAGTGTCTACCTAACTTCCGTCCATATGTGCCGTGGCTGGAGCTGATGGACATGTATGGTAGAAACACCAGAAGCAATCTGTTAGGTAAGCTTAAAAAAATTCCAACTTTAAGTAATAGTTTTTCACCAAGTCTTTTTCATTCGGATAGTTTGAATTCTAAAACCAATACTTGGCTTCAGTGTCTAGGCACCTACAGGTGCGGACAGAATCAATCAATTTGCTGTTCAGTAATTAGCATTAGCAATACCTTTAAGTCTACAGTAAGTCAGAAAGTTTACAGTAATAGACAGTAAATCAATTGTAATACCAAAAATGTAATCTATCTATTAACCTGTAACACTTACTCTAAACAGTATGTGATAAAACATCAAGGAAGTTAAAGTGTAGAATAAGAGAGCATCTGGCATCAATTTATTGCGATAATCCCCTCAATACTCCTATAGGTACACACTTTTTTTCATATAATAGTTCTGATACTTAGCAATGCAGAGTCCAAGGTTTGGAGAAAGCTATTTTACCTGTAAGAGGGGGAGACATATCTAATATTATATCTCGATTGGAGGTGAAATGGATTTTCTATCTCCAGACAAGAAATTCAAAAGGTTTAAATGCAGAATTCGATGTCTCACATTTTTGTACAATAATTATAAAAAGTGTTATAGTTTGATATTTATTTTTATCATATATTTATTTTTAGTAGTAATTTAGGTTGAAAAAAGACACAAGTCCATCAAGTTCAACCCTTCTACCTATCATTACAGCTTTTGATCCAAAAGAAGGCAAAAAAACCCCTAAGGAAGCTATTTCGAATTTTGCCTCCTGGGGGAAAAAATTCCTTCTTAACTCCAAGAGGCAATCAGATTTCTCCTTGGATCAATAAGCTCTTTTATTAATGCTTATTCTATTATTAATAGCCCTGTAATATACATTTGTCTTTCTCTCTCTTCTGTGTTTTTTTTAATTTTGAGGGTTTCTTTTGAGTGTTTCAGATTAAAATGCATTTTGGAATATATAATGGGGTGTTTGTACATATGTATTTGCACTTAGTCTAGTTTATTGCTGGATTGAAGATATAATATTTAGACTATTCATAATTGATGGTTATGGAATTGCATGCTTTGTAAATATCCACATATATGGATAAATATCCACATATATGGTCTTTTAAAAATCTTAGGGTGTATGTACATATGTAAATGCATTCACTTTTCCTCACTACATTGAATGGTTTAGTGTATAAGTATTGTTCTTAACACCTTAATGCATGTGGACGTATATATACGTCCTGAAAAGCATGGTCCTTTAGGACCATGAGGACGTATATATATACGTCCTCCGTTTTCATGTAGCGTTGCGCTCCTTAGCCTGTAGTCTGTAGCTATTCCCAGAGGCTGCTTCGGATCCGAAGCAGCCTCTGAGAGTGCCATCAGCCCCCCTTGCCCCACCCCTGCGCGCCTACGATCACTGCGTTACACACATAGGCAGTGAAAGCTGATCACTGCCTATGTGTGTTAAAGCGTTGCAATGATCAGAGGAGAGCGACGGAAGAAAGAAAACAAAATTCTACATGCAGTTAAGTATATTACAGTTAAAAATAGAAAATTAATTAAATAAATAAATGAAATAAATAAATAAATGGAAAAAGCTAACCCTAGATCTACTGAACCTAGATCTAGGGGGGTTCGGATGATTACAAGGGTTAGATTAAGGGGTGGGGTTTGATTTACGGTTAGGGTAAATTTAGAGTTGGGGTTAAAAAGTCACTGTAGAAGAAAATGGTAATATTGTTTATTGCCCTATTACTTGAAATAAAACAGACAAAAAAGGAAACATTGGTATTACTAAACTCAGGACAAATATTAGAAATATATAGACGGGGTCTTTTTTACCATTTGTAATTGTGTGAAAAAAAAAATCAGGTCAAAGTTAGAAAAAGTGTTTTTTATGGCATATTTTCATCATATTTTATATTTTTTTTAATAGTAAATGATACCATATGATGAAAATAATAGTATCAAATGAAAGCCCTATCAGTCCTTTAAAAAATGATATATAATTTGTGTGGGCGGACTGAACATGACAAAAAGAATGGAATTCTGGTCTTCAAGGCACATCAAATGCAGCATAGCACTCGGTCACTAAGGGGTTAAATATATACTAGTGAACGGAATCTTTATAACTGTTTTAAATGCTATTAACACGTTCTTCTAGTTTATCACTGACGGTTTTAAGGTTTTGTTTATAAAGGTTTTTTGTTCGTTTTTCTTTAATAAGACTCAACCTATAAAGCCGTCATCTCAGCTGTCTACTTTAGCTTATGACTATGTGCTTTAGAGCACGAAACGCGTCAAGCTAGTCAGCTTTTTACCTTTTGTATTTTCTGGTGTGTTTTTTTTACGATGTGCTGCTTTTTAAATAAAGCCTAAGTTTTACTGGTACCTTATAAGAGTCGTTGCAGTTCTCCTTTTGAAAATCCCTAAGCTTTGTTAGTGAGTTCAATCTTCCTGAAAAGCCTTCTGAACTAGCAATTCTATATTTTGTTAGCCTACCAACAGAATGTTGATTGTTACCGCTACAATTCCTTATTACACACCAGATGCAAACCAGACACCTGCATCTTTACTAAAGTCAGTGCGAAAGCTGGAAGGTGACGGAAAATAAAATAAATGTTTTCTCTGATGAGCAAAGAATAATTATAACTCCAGCCTACATGCATATTATAGTCTGAGTTTGATCCTGCTACCAGACAGTTATAAACATTGAAAACAGCCTCCTGTTTGACTCCTCAGAAAAGCTTATCTGGCATAACATTACATTACCATTTATTTATATAGCGCCAACAATTTACATAGTGCATGATACAGAGCATAGAAGGGAACGATATAAAAAATTAGACAAACTAGAACAAACTGGTACATGAAGCAGAGAGCCATGCTCGCAAGCTTACAATCTATAGGGAATGAAACACAGAAGGGAGTGACGAGGACAGGAATTTAGTTGTGGTAACAGTAATGTGGATGGTTGGCACTAGGTGCGTTTGGCCAAAGATGAATTGTGTGCGTTCTAGCTGGATCAGTTATAATCTACGTGATACGAACAATGATTGAGGACAGCGAAAAGTAGGTGGGATTAGATAGAGGTAAATCAACCAGTATGTTAGTTGGATGGGTAGTAAGCTTCTTTAAAGATATGAGTTTTGAGGGCCTTTTTAAAGTTTGAAAAGGAAGGAGAGAGCTGGACGCTCTGCGGAAAGATTAAGTTTCAAGTAGCAATCAGACATCCAAGTATTAACCTCTACCACTTCTACTGGAAGACTATTCCATGCATCCACTACCCTCTCAGTAATGTAATACTTTCATTAGTCCCAGGCATTATCTTATATCTAGGATAGCCTTCTACCTATCCCATGCATGCTTAAACTCCTTCACTGTATTAACCTCTACCCCTTCTACTGGAAGGCTATTCCACTACCAGGAGCCCCATTAGCTGTGCCACACACAGGAACCCCATTAGCTATGCCACACTGAGAAGAGATCTAAAATTATGCCACACACAGAGCCATTCAATATTCCACAGACCAGAGCTCTTTAATTATGCCACACATGGGAGCCCAATAAATATGTCATACACGGGAGCCACATGAGGTGACTGCAGGCCACATTCATCTATAGTACAATTATAAAACAACGAAAATATATATTGACACACATATCACAAGCCTATCTATACACACAGACATCTCTCTCTATATATATATGATATCGATTAGTACAATTAGTTGCATTTATACTTATTTGAATATGATGTTTTTCATATTCAACTATTTTCATTGTAATAAAAAGGTTATAGAAAAATTGCATTTCTTGGTTTTATTCTATTCCTCTGCACCCACATTGAACCTAAAGGACTTAACAGGGCTTGACAAACTTACAGAGTTTAAGGAAACAGCAAAAAAGTCTAGACTACACTAAATCACAGGTAGTCACACTCACTCAGGTATTCAGTCACATACATGCATTCATACATACATACATACATACATACATACATACACACTCTAACAGAAACAAAAATGGCACTTTTTTCTTCCTTACAGCACCGGATGCACTGTCATTTAGCCATTCAGTATGCCAAAATTTTGCCACTTAATATGCCACGATTTAGCCATTTAATATGCCAAGATTTTGCCCCTCAATATGCCCGGATTTTGCCCCTCAATATGCCAGGATTTAGCCACTCACTATGCCAGGATTTTTCCCCACAATATGCCAGGATTTTGCCCCACAATATGCCAGGATTTTGCCTCTCTATATGCCAGGATTTAACCCCTCAATGTGCCAGGATTTTGCCACTTAATATGCCAGGATTTTGCCACTCAATATGCCAGGATTTTGCCCCTCAATATGTGAGGATTTAGCCACTCAGTATGCCAGGATTTAGCCATTTATTATGCCAGGATTTTAGTCAGTCAATATGCCAGGATTTTAGTCAGTCAATATGCCAGGATTTTGCCCCTCACTATGCCAGGATTTAGCCACTCACTATGCCAGGATTTAGCCACTTAATATGCCAGGATTTTGCCACTTAATATGCCAGGATTTTGCCAGTTAATATGCCAGGAGTTAGCCACATAATATGCCAGGAGTTAGCCACATAATATGCCAGGAGTTAGCCACTTAATATGCCAAGAGTTAGCCACTTAATATGCTAAGAGTTAGCCACATAATATGCCAGGAGTTAGCCACTTAATATGCCAAGAGTTAGCCACCTAATATGCCAGGAGTTAGCCACTTAATATGCCAGGAGTTAGCCACTTAATATGCCAGGAGTTAGCCACTTAATATGCCAAGAGTTGGCCACTTAATATGCCAAGAGTTGGCCACATAATATGTCAGGAGTTAGCCACATAATATTTCAGGAGTTAGCCATTTAATATGCCAAGATTTTTCCCCTCAATATGCCAGGATTTTGCCCCTCAATATTCCAGGATTTAGCCACTCACTATGCCAGGATTTTTCCCCACAATATGCCAGGACTTTGCCCCACAATATGCCAGGATTTTGCCTCTCTATATGCCAGGATTTAACCCCTCAATGTGCCAGGACATGGCTTGACAAACCCCGGGCGCCAGGTCGCTATGGCGACCTGGAAATTGAGCCTGGAGCCCGGGTGCCGTTACCTTAATGTTCTCCTTGCCGCTGCTATCCGTTTTTTGTAGCACGAGGGGGGAAGTCTGTGCGGAGTCTTGCACAGACAGCAAGCTCCGCCCCCTCGTGCAACGCGCGTGTGAGTGTTCAGCCGAAAGAGCCATGAGGATCGGCTGCGGCACGAATGTTCCCCCTCCCCAGCAATGAGTTAAGGCAGCAGGGAGGGGGAACATTCGTGCTGCAGCCGATCTTCATTGCTCTTTCGGCTAAGTGCTGGGTTGTCACGTGACAACACCCAGCACTCACAAGTTTAGAAAGGGGGGAAAAAACTTGTGTATGTGTGAAGAGGGGGGGAGGGATATATATGTGAAGTGTGGGGGGGAGATGTATATGTGAAGGGGGGAGGGATGTATATGTGAAGTGTGGGGGGGAGGTGTATATGTGAAGGGGGGTATATCTGTGTATATGTGAAGTGTGGGGGGGAGGTGTATATGTGAAGGGGGGGTATATATGTGAAGTGTGGCAGGGAGGTGTATATATGTGTGAAGTGTGGAGGGGAGGTGTATATGTGAAGGGGGGTATATATTTGTGAAGTGTGGGGGGAGGTGTATATGTGAAGGGGGGGTATATATGTGAAGTGTGGGGGAGAGGTGTATATGTGAAGAGGGGGTATATATGTGTGAAGTGTGGGGGGGAGGTGTATATGTGAAGGGGGGTATATATGTGTATATGTGAAGTGTGTGTGTGTGTGTGTATATGTGAAGGGGGGTATATATGTGTGAAGTGTGGGGGGGAGGTGTATATGTGAAGGTTGGTATATATGTGAAGTGTGGGGGGGAGGTGTATATGTGAAGGGGGTATATATGTGTGAAGTGTGGGGGGGAGGTGTATATGTGAAGGGGGGTATATATGTGTATATGTGAAGTGTGTGTGTGTGTGTATATGTGAAGTAGGTTGGTGTGTGGGGTGTATATGTGAAGTGGGTTGGTGTGTGGGGGTTGTATGTGACGTGGGTTGTTGTGTGTGCGTTGTATGAGACGTGGGTTGGTGCGTGTGGGGTGTATATGTGACGTGGGTTGGTGTGTGTGGGGTGTATATGTGACGTGGGTTGGTGTGTGTGTTTATTGCATGTATGTTTGCATGATTGTCTGGCTCCTAAAAATTTTTGCTGGCTCCTAGAATCAAATTCAATTTGTCAAGCCCTGTGCCAGGATTTTGCCACTTAATATGCCAGGATTTTGCCACTCAATATGACAGGATTTTGCCCCTCAATATGTGAGGATATAGCCACTCAGTATGCCAGGATTTAGCCATTTATTATGCCAGGATTTTAGTCAGTCACTATGCCAGGATTTAGCCACTTAATATGCCAGGATTTAGCCACTTAATATGCCAGGACTTAGCCATTTATTATGCCAGGATTTTGCCAGTTAATATGTCAAGAGTTAGCCACGTAATATGCCAGGAGTTAGCCACTTAATATGCCAAGAGTTAGCCACATGTCGGGAGTTAGCCACTCTATGCCAGGAGTTAGCCACTTAATATGCCAAGAGTTAGCCACATAATATGTCAGGAATTAACCACTCTATGCCAGGAGTTAGCCACTTAATATGCCAAGAGTTAGCCACATAATATGGCAGGAGTTAGCCACTCTATGCCAGGAGTTATCCACATAATATGTCAGGAGTTAGCCACTCTATGCCAGGAGTTAGCCACTTAATATGCCAAGAGTTAGCCACTTAATATGCCAAGAGTTAGCCACATAATAAGCCAGGAGTTAGCCACTGAGTATGGGCAGATTTGCTCGTTTCCCCCCCCCCCCTCCTCCCCCCTTCCCTAGCACTTACCTCCATGCTGCTCTCCGTTGTGTTCTCTCCGTTGCTTTTTTTTCTTCTTAACTTTATTGAAGTCGCGCAACGTCAATAAAGTTAAGAAGGGGAAAAAAAGCGACCGGAGCTTCCTTCATCTGTGCAGGAGGTTAGACTGCACGGAGGAAGCAACGGAGAGAACACAACGGAGAGCAGCATGGAGGTAAGTATTAAATTCGCCTCATAAGACGCACAGACATTTCCCCTCACATTTTTTTTTTCCTTACAAATTCGGACGGCAATCGCCAGTCTGCCCATGCGGTAAGACGGCACTGCACTTGGGCAATAGTGACCTTAACATGGTATCGTTTGAGATTAACGCAAAAAAGCAAATTGGTAACTACGCCACCAAAACACTTAATTTTAGAAGGGCCAACTTTGATGGACTAAGGGCATCAATTCATAGTTGCCAACTGTCCCGTTTTTGCCAGGACAATCCCGTCAATTGGGAGCATGTCCCAGTGATTTCACCATGCCGGGATTGTCCCGGCAAATGAGCAGGAGTGGCACGTGAAGGGAAAAAAAAAAAAGTTCTCCCGGACCTTTAAGAAAAAAAACGCTTCCTCGCACGACCTCTGCAGCAGTAAGAGAACCAGAGTCTCCGGAGACATGTGGGAGAGAGAGGCAGCACGAGGGAGGACTCGCACCGGTAAGCACAGACAGATAGAAAGGAATCCCCCGCCCCTCTCTGTGCTGGACCCTTTCACTGCTGTGCAGCAGCAGTGTTGTGGAAAAAAATGTAACCCCTTAGTGACAAGACATTTTCACCTTGACTTTCCCTTGGTGACAATGGCTGTTTTGACATTTCTAGGGTGTTTGTGTTTAGCTGTAATTTTTTTCTTTCTCACATACAGTACCCACACAAATTATATGTTGTTTTTATCGTCATAAGAAGGGCTTTCATTAGATACCATTATGTTCATCATATCTTATAATTTATTACAAAAAAAATCATAAAATCTGATGAAAAATTTAAAAAAAAACACTTTTTCTAACTTTGACCTAAAATATAATTTACACAAATAAAATCATTAAAAAAGACCCCATCTAAATAGTTTCTAAATGTTCTCCCGAGTTCAAAAATATGCATGTTTCCATATTTTTCTGTATTTTTTTGCGAGTTATGGGGCAAAAACCAAAAATAGTGTTTTTTGTTTTTTTCCTATATTGATCTTTTGACCCCAACCCGAACCCAAAATGTAACCCTAACACTAAATTTAACCCCCACTCTAATCCTTATTATATCCATTAATATTTTTTAACTTTAATTTAATTTTAACCCTATCCCTTATGCTAAAAAATATTTAATTTTAACCCTATAGGCTAATATAGCTAAATAACCAGTTTTTAATTAATTAAATATGTATTTTAAATATTTTCCATTGCAATGCTACTAAACTACCACTAGGGGCAGTCAAGTAGCATATTCAGAGCGACGGAAATGAAGTTACTTTCACTTCCGAAGCTCAGACCGGCAGAGGGCTTAGCCATATTGACAGAGCAGCATGCTCCGTCAATATGGCTCGCCACGATCGCTCCGTGGGGCGATCGTGGGGTCCCAAAATATAAATTTCGGTGCTGGCTTTTGCCTCGATGTCGAGGCAATAGACCAGCACTGTTAAAGCGGTTTTCGCGATCGTTGATCGCGAAAACCGCTTCATTCACTGCAGGACGTGCCAGGCACGTCCTTTGTCGTTAAGGGAGTTTCTCCCAGGACGTGCCTGGCACGTCCTTTGTCGTCAAGGGGTTAAGCAACAATAAATTGACAAACATTGGTGACTCTGTTAGAGAGAGCTGGGGGAAACATGGACTGCCTTTCCCCCTTGTATTTCCTTAGGTACATAAGTTTTATATATATAAATATATTAAAACTGTATTATTAAAACTTATGTTTCTAAGGGAATACAAGGGGAAATGCAGTCCATGTTTCCACTTTATAAGCACTTATACACTGAGTTTTCTTTGTTTTCCTTCTGTATGTGTATATATAGTGTGTATGTATATATACAAAGAAATAATTCAGAGCTACCCAGTTGGTGTACGCTGAATAAAGGTATTCGATCCTGTAGTCCTCACCTGGTCTCCGGTGCCTCCCGCCAGCGCTCGACTCCCACTAAGCAATAAACGATAAAGAGTATGCAGGAAAAACGGCACTCCTGGAGCCAATTTAATGGGTGAAAAAGGTATTTTTTATTCCATAAGGTAATTATAAATCCACAACGGTAGTGCAGGTACAAAGATGAAAAAAAGCTTGAAAATATGTCCAAGTGATAGTTATATATGTAACACAGTTGATGATTGCTCTGATGATAATTCCACTTTGGTGTCTCTGCAAATAAGAAAATTGTTACAGGTCACATTTAACTTGTTCATTCCATAGTTGCACTCAACAGATATTTAGTATTAAATTAGACCCCTATTATTATAGTCACAGAATGGGACATTATATTCTTCGTTTTTGTGTGTAATGGATTTGTGTATGGAGACATGTTATATTGTCTCTTGTCCCCTCTGATGTTAATCAAAGATATAGTTCTATATTTTTGAATTTATTTTTTGTTTTTTGTTTCAAAAAAGTGGGGATTATCACATTATTTGAAAAAACAAGATATATCATACTGTTTGTTTAAACCTCTAGGGGTTCGAGTTCCCAATGCAAAAATCCAAAAAGCTTCCCTGCAGTGTAATTTTTTCGCAATATCTCCACCTCTGGGACCCGATTTTACATTTTCCACTACAAGAACCTTCAGAGATGAGGTATTACCTGCAGTGCATGTACGAAAGTGATCGCTCACTCTCGTGCCCGCATCTGATACAATATCGTTTAAATGTTCTCTAATCCTAGCTTTTAGTTGACGTGATGTTTGTCCTACATACATTATGTTGAAAACTCTGCACTTAATAATATAAATCACATGTGTGGTGCAACAATTAGCATATTGTTTTAAAGAATAGTCTTTCCCATCAAAGAGAGATGTAATGTCATTCGAACTATCTATATGAGGGCAAACTTTACAAATTGTGCGACCACATTTGTAGGTACCGTTGACATCTAACCACGTTCTTTGTAAGAGGGAAATATTCTCTTTGAAATGGCTAGGAGAGAGAACATATTTTAACGAGCGGGCTCTACGAGAGGAAAAACGTATTCCTTTCGATAAGATCTCATCAAGGTAAGGATCCCTTTTTAGAAGGGGGATACATTTCTTTATAGTATTTACTATTCTTGAATAGTTTTTATTAAAAGTAGTACAGAATGTTACTACAGAGTCTTGTTCTGTGGTTTTTATTTTAGGAGCCAATAGTTGTTGTCTGTCTATGTCTTTTACCTTGTTTCTAGCTTTCTGTATGGTTGTGGGTTTGTATCCATGTTTAAGAAGTCTGGAGGAGAGCCCAGTCGCGTCTGCATCAAAGTCCAAAACTTCTGAGCAGTTACGTTTTAAGCGAATGAACTCTCCCATAGGAATATTTTCTTTCACATGTGGGGGATGACAACTAGTAGCATGCAATATTGTGTTTGCTGCCGTTGGCTTTCTATATGCTTTGGATGTAATTAAACCTCGTTCTGATTCACCCATCAGTTCCATGTCCAGATAGACTATCTTACAGTTGTCGTATTGCATTGTTAGGGAGATATTCATGGGGTTATTATTGAGATATTTATGGAAGAGAATTAACTCCTCCATTGTCCCCTGCCAGATAAATATGAGATTGTCAATATATCTTCCATAAAATGAAATGTGCTGACTATAGGGGTTATTATCTGAAAATATGTTCAACTCCTCCCATGCTCCCATAAAAAGGTTTGCATATGAGGGCGCAAAACGCGCCCCCATTGCAGTCCCCCTTATTTGTAGATAGTATGTGTTATTAAAAAGAAAATAGTTATGATTCAGTAGAAAGTCTATAGCAGATATTAAAAAATCAATGGTACTAGTGTCATAATTACTATGTTTGATTAACATGTTTTTAATAGATTGTAAGCCAATATCGTTGGGTATGTTAGAATATAATGAGGCTACATCCATTGTAACCCAGTAGTTTGATGGTAGCCATTGTTGTGTAGCTAATTGATTTAGTATTTCTTTGGTATCTCTAATATAGCTTTTTAGTTTCAAAACCACCGGTTGTAGATATATATCTACTAATTCCGATAACCCCTCACCTAGGGAACCTATACTTGAAACTATTGGTCTTCCGGGTGGATCTATAAGACTTTTATGAATTTTAGGTAAATGGTAGAAAGTTGGAACCATTGGATTATGTCTATAGATATATTCATATTCCTCAAAATTGATTATACCACCCTGAAGACCAATTTGTAACAAGTTATCTAGTTCAGACAGATAAACAGTTGTAGGGTTAGACAATAATTTCTTATATGTGTATGTATCTGAGAGATGTCTATCTGCTTCCCTCAGATAGTTAGCTGTATCCTGTATGACTACTGCCCCTCCTTTGATGGCATTTTTTATAATAATATCTGAATTATTGCAAAGGCTTTTTAGAGCCCTAGACCCACCTATATTTAAGGGGGAATTCTTTTGTAGTTTAATTCATCATTTAGTTTTTTCAATTTATCTGTCTGAACTAGATAACTTGTTACAAATTGGTCTTCAGGGTGGTATAATCATTTTAGAGGAATATGAATATATCTATAGACATAATCCAATGGTTCCAACTTTCTACCATTTACCTAAAATTCATAAAAGTCTTATAGATCCACCCGGAAGACCAATAGTTTCAAGTATAGGTTCCCTAGGTAAGGGTTATCGGAATTAGTAGATATATATCTACAACCGGTGGTTTTGAAACTAAAAAGCTATATTAGAGATACCAAAGATATACTAAATCAATTAGCTACACAACAATGGCTACCATCAAACTACTGGGTTACAATGGATGTAGCCTCATTATATTCTAACATACCCAACGATATTGGCTTACGATCTATTAAAAACATGTTAATCAAACATAGTAATTATGACACTAGTACCATTGATTTTTTAATATCTGCTATAGACTTTCTACTCAATCATAACTATTTTCTTTTTAATAACACATATTATCTACAAATAAGGGGGACTGCAATGGGGGCGCGTTTTGCGCCCTCATATGCAAACCTTTTTATGGGAGCATGGGAGGAGTTGAACATATTTTCAGATAATAACCCCTATAGTCAGCACATTTCATTTTATGGAAGATATATTGACGATCTCATATTTATCTGGCAGGGGACAATGGAGGAGTTAATTCTCTTCCATAAATATCTCAATAATAACCCCATGAATATCTCCCTAACAATGCAATATGACAACTGTAAGATAGTCTATCTGGACGTGGAACTGATGGGTGAATCAGAACGAGGTTTAATTACATCCAAAGAAAGCCAACGGCAGCAAACACAATATTGCATGCTACTAGTTGTCATCCCCCACATGTGAAAGAAAATATTCCTATGGGAGAGTTCATTCGCTTAAAACGTAACTGCTCAGAAGTTTTGGACTTTGATGCAGACGCGACTGGGCTCTCCTCCAGACTTCTTAAACATGGATACAAACCCACAACCATACAGAAAGCTAGAAACAAGGTAAAAGACATAGACAGACAACAACTATTGGCTCCTAAAATAAAAACCACAGAACAAGACTCTGTAGTAACATTCCATACTACTTATAATAAAAACTATTCAAGAATAGTAAATACTATAAAGAAATGTATCCCCCTTCTAAAAAGGGATCCTTACCTTGATGAGATCTTATCGAAAGGAATACGTTTTTCCTCTCGTAGAGCCCGCTCGTTAAAAAATGTTCTCTCTCCTATCCATTTCAAAGGGAATATTTCCCCCTTACAAAGAACGTGGTTAGATGTCAACGGTACCTACAAATGTGGTCGCACAATTTGTAAAGTTTGCCCTCATATAGATAGTTCGAATGACATTACATCTCTCTTAGATGGGAAACACTATTCTTTAAAACAATATGCTAATTGTTGCACCACACATGTGATTTATATTATTAAGTGCAGCGTTTGCAACATAATGTATGTAGGACAAACATCACGTCAACTAAAAGCTAGGATTAGAGAACATTTAAACGATATTGTATCAGATGCGGGCACGAGAGTGAGTTATCACTTTCGTACATGCACTGCAGGTAATACCTCATCTCTGAAGGTTCTTGTAGTGGAAAATGTAAAATCGGGTCCCAGAGGTGGAGATATTACGAAAAAATTACACTGCAGGGAAGCTTTTTGGATTTTTGCATTGGGAACTCGAACCCCAAGAGGTTTAAACAAACAGTATGATATATCTTGTTTTTTCAAATAATGTGATAATCCCCCCTTTTTTTGAAACAAAAAACAAAAAATAAATTCAAAAATATAGAACTATATCTTTGATTAACATCAGAGGGAACAAGAGACAATATAACATGTCTCCATACACGAATCCATTACACAAAAAAACGAAGAATATAATGTCCCATTCTGTGACTATAATAATAGGGGTCTAATTTAATACTAAATATCTGTTGAGTGCAACTATGGAATGAACAAGTTAAATGTGACCTGTAACAATTTTCTTATTTGCAGAGACACCAAAGTGGAATTATCATCAGAGCAATCATCAACTGTGTTACATATATAACTATCACTTGGACATATTTTCAATTTGAGTATTTTCAATTGTATCATTTAAGATTGAAACAATACAATATGGACTTTGTAACAATTGACAATACCAACATTTTGTGTAAAATATCCTATTGTTAAAGTGGGCATTCATTGTAATTAATATTATAATAATAATTTGGAAATTACTATAATTCTGGTAAATATATTTAATGCACTTTTTTTATCTACCGTATTTTCCGGCGTATAAGACGACTGGGCGTATAAGACGACCCCCCAACTAAGTCATCTTATAAGCCGGAAAAATCGCATCTATATTTTAACCTTTTAGGTTAAAATATAGAGTTTTCCACCCTCCTCCCCCTTTCCCCAATCCCCAGTACTTACCTATTTTCTGCTCTGTCTCCCGCTGTTAAGCCGGTCCGTGGCTGTGAGGGAAGCGTTGTGAGCTCCCCTCCAGCCGCGCGGTCAGAGGCGTTGCTAGGTTTCCAAAATATCTGGGGCTCTAGCCCATAATACTTTTTTTATTTTTTTAAATGGAACCATACGGGCACTTACTGAGTGAGTGTGTGTGCATGACAGTGAGAGCGAGTGTGTGCATGTCAGTGAGAGTGTGTGCATGTCAGTGAGAGTGTGTGCATGTCAGTGAGAGTGTGTGCATGTCAGTGTGAGTGTGTGCATGTCAGTGTGAGTGTGAGTGTGTGCATGTCAGTGTGAGTGTGTGCATGTCAGTGTGAGTGTGTGCATTTCAGTGTGAGTGTGTGCATGTCAGTGTGAGCGAGAGTGTGAGCATGTCAGTGTGAGCGAGAGTGTGAGCATGTCAGTGTGAGCGAGAGTGTGAGCGTGTCAGTGTGAGCGAGAGTGTGAGCATGTCAGTGTGAGCGAGAGTGTGAGCATGTCAGTGTGAGCGAGAGTTTGAGCATGTCAGTGTGAGTTAGAGTGTGAGCATGTCAGTGTGAGCGAGATTGTGAGCATGTCAGTATGAGCGAGAGTGTGTGTTTGTGTCAGTGTCTGAGTGCCGAGATATAACGTGAAGATGAAAGATGGAAGATGAATAAAGATCTGGCTGCAGCATAAATGCCCCCTCCCCTACTGAGGTAAAGCAGAAGGGAAGGGGGACACATTAAAATATTTATTGTCTCTTAAAAATAAAAAAAACTGCTGACTAGCATGTAACTGGCTATGTATGTGTTGTGTGTGTGTATGTATGTAACTGGCTGTGTATGTGTTGTATGTGTGTAAATATGTAACTGGCTGTGTATGTGTTATGTGTGTATATATGTAACTGGCTGTATGTGTGTGTGTGTGTGTGTGTGTGTGTATGTATGTATGTAACTGTCTGTGTATGTGTTGTGAGTGTGTGTATGTATGTATTTAACTGGCTGTGTATGTATTGTGTGTATATTATGCTTGTGTGTATATATGTAACTGGCTGTGTATATGTTGTGTGTGTGTATATATGTAACTGGCTGTGTATGAGTGTATATATGTAACTGGCTGTGTATGTGTTGTGTGTGTATGTATGTAACTGGCTGTGTATGTGTTGTGTGTATGTATGTAACTGGCTGTGTATGTGTGTGTGTGTGTATGTATGTAACTGTGTGTGTGTGTGTGTATGTATGTATGTAACTGGCTGTGTATCTGGTGTGTGTGTGTGTATGTATGTATGTAACTGTCTGTGTATGTGTTGTGTGTGTGTGTGTAACTGGCTGTGTATGTATTGTGTGTGTATGTATTTAACTGGCTGTGTATGTATTGTGTGTGTATGTATTTAACTGGCTGTGTATGTATTGTGTGTGTATGTATTTAACTGGCTGTGTATGTATTGTGTGTGTATGTATTTAACTGGCTGTGTATGTATTGTGTGTGTATGTATTTAACTGGCTGTGTATGTGTTGTGTGTGTATGTATTTAACTGGCTGTGTATGTGTTGTGTGTATGTATGTAACTGGCTGTGTATGTGTTGTGTGTGTATGTATGTATGTAACTGGCTGTGTATGTGTTGTGTGTTTATATATGGAACTTGCTGTGTATGTGACGTGTGGGACACATTCATTTTTTCTTTAAAAAAAAAAAAAAACAACAACCAACTTGCTGACTGGTGTGTGTAACTGGCTGTGTATGTGACTGACTGGATGTCTGTGAGGTGTGTGTATGTGACTTTCTGTGTATGTATGTGATGTGTGTGTATGTGAATGTCTCTGTGTATATATGCTTTTGTGATGTGCCATTGTCTGGTTCCTAATTTTTTTTGCTGGCTCCTAAAACTAAATTAAATTTGTCAAACCCTGATATAAACATAAATCCTTCCAATGATGTTTAGCAGTCCTGTAATTAAAAATGTCACACACACACATATGTGTGACATTATTTATTACAGGACTGCTAAACAGGATAGAAATGATTTATGATATATATCAGGACTTGACAAATTTTATTACGTTTTAGGAGCCAGCAAAAAAATGTAGGAGCCAGACAATGGCACATCACAAAAGCATACATACACAGAGACATTCACATACACACACCTCACATACAGAATCACATACACACAGAAAGTCACATACACACACCTCACATACAGAATCACATACATACACAGAAAGTCATATACACACACTTCACAGACATCCAGTCAGTCATTATGCTATATATGCATAATGATTTTATATATATATATATATATATATATATAGCATAAATTATGCATAAATAGCATAAATCACTTATTTACATCCACCTTTGTGTATTTAAGCTATATATTGTTGGTTTGAGGTTCCTTATTACAGGACTGCCAAACAGCATAGGAGTGATTTATGTTACACACACACACACACATACATATATATATATATACACACCTATGTAACATAAATCATTCCTATGCTGTTTAGCAGTGCTGTAGTAAGGAACCTCATATAGCTAAAATACACAAAGGAGGATGTAAAAAAGTGACCCCAACCCTCCCTTCTCTCAAACTGCACCAAACCCAGAGCTTACCTGAGTGGAAATAGACCTGCTCTGCATTTTCCACAAGGTGACAGTCAGTAAGGATATCTTCAGAGCTGCTTCACTGTCCCACGTGGAGCTTCACTCACATCCCTGCAGTCACACACAGTGATGATGCTGTGTAAAAGCACTGCACTGATTGGCTGACACATCACTCAGCATCCTATCAGTGCAGGGCTTTCACACACTGTCTGTGTGATGTCAGGGGGCGGAGCTACACGGAGCTGCAGACTAGGGGCTTTGCTGAGCACATTCGGGGCTTCAGCCCCCTTAGCCCACCCCTAGCGACGCCTCTGCGCGCGGTCAATAAAGTTTTGTTTAAAAAAAAGTTTAAACAGACTTTATTGAAGCCGCGTAGCCTGAGGGGAGCTCACAAAGCTTCCCTCACAGCCACGGACCGGCTTAACAGCGCGAGCGGAGACAGAGCAGAAAATAGGTGAGTAAATCCCAGTACCCGGCGTATAAGACGACCCCCCAACTTTTGAGAAGATTTTCAGGGGTTAAAAAGTCGTCTTATACGCCGGAAAATACGGTATTCATTATAATTACTAGCCCACACTTACCATCTCTCTACCATTATCTGATTGTTTTTAACTATATATAATTGATCATTTAAAATTTAAAATTATATTAATTGTTTAAAGTAAGGATTTACACTTTCCCCCCTGCCTTTTTTTGTCATAAACACTATTTATCTATTTATCTTCGTGCAACATTCACAGATTTTTTATATTAACTAATCACCTACCTGCATTTGCAAAAGGGTGGAGCACGAATTTGATTGGTCTATGTTACCACACAATTTATTATTTAAATGGCACTGTTTTTTCACAAATTCAGCTTATGATTAAGCGCCTAGAGCACGAAACGCGTCAAGCTTTTTTTCATCTTTGTACCTGCAATATATATATATATATATATATATATATATATATATATATATATATATATATATATATATATATACACATACATATACACACACAAAAGGGAAACAAAGACAAACCAGTGTATAAGTGCTTATAAAGTACAATAAATAATTAGCAAAATAACACTGGCATTTTTATGGGAAAATTGGCTGCAACATATTAATAGGCAGACAAAGACATATTAATGGGCAACATAACACTGGAATATTAATATTCAAATTGGTTGTGGCATATTATTTGGCAAGCTGGCTGTGGCATATTTATGGGCAAACTAACAGTGGCATATTGATGGCCCATTTAATGGACAAACTGACATATTTTAATAAGGCAAACTGGCTGTTGCATAAGTTAATGGCAACGTGACTGTGGCATGTTAATTGGTAGCGGACAGTGGCTTATTTTAATTGTCAAAGTGATGCTGTGGCATGTTCTGTAGGTCAAAATAACGTGCTATGGGGGAAATTTACACTGTAAATGTGGGTGCAATATGAGTGCATGGCTGTGGGTACTATATGGGGCTGTGTTAAGTACTTTAGGTGCAATGTTTGTGCAGAGGAAGGGCAATACTTGTGTGTGCAATCTTGGTGCACTGGCTAGACTTTTAGGTGCAAGCTTACTGTGGCAGGCCACATGGGTGCAAGGTGGTGCTGTGGCAAGCCACATGGGTGCAAGGTGGTTCTGTGGCAAGCCACATGGGTGCAAGGTGGGGCTGTGGCAAGTCACATGTGTGGAAATTTGTGGATATTTTTTTCGAATGTTGGCAACTATGTCAATTGAACATTTAGACTGGGAACAATTGTTTTCTGGACTAAACACAGAAGACAAGTGGAATGCCTTTAAGCACACATTACAAAAGTACACATCCCAATATATACCTTTGGGAAACAAATACAAAAGACACAAATCAAAACCAATGTGGCTTACCGGTAACGTGAAACAGGAAATGCAAAACAAGAAAATGGCATTCAAACATTATAAAAGCAAGGGATCAGCATCATCATTTATAAAATACAAAGATGCCAACAAAGCAAAAAGGCAATTAAAATGGCTAAATTGGAAAACGAGAAAAGGATTGCTAAGGAGAGTAAAACTAACCCCAAAATGTTTTATAAGTATATAAATGGAAAAAAGCTAAAGAGGGAAAATGTTGGGCCCTTGTTATCCCAATTGGGAAATGTGGTAAGTGAGGACAGAGAGAAAGCAGACATTTTAAATACTTTTTTTTTCTTCTGTTTATACTAAGGAAGAACCGATGGATGAGCTCCTGCTACCAGAAGTTACGGAACAGTCACCACAAACATGGAATTGGCTGATACAGGAAAACGTGCTTAAGCAATTAAACTCTGTTAAGATAGACAAGGCCCCAGGGCCTTAGAGAGTTAAACATAATTATAGCCAGAACATTATTTTTGAGCTTTAGGGATTCTTTCAGTTCAGGTAAAGTGCCAACAGACTGGCAAAAGGTGGATTTCATTCCAATATTTAAAAAGGGATCAAAATCTCTGCCAGGTAATTATAGGCCAGTGAGCTTCACATCTGTAGTGGGGAAATTATTTGAAGGATTGCTAAAGGTATACACTCAAGAATACATCTGGAATCAGAATTTAATTAGTAAAAGTCAACATGGTTTTGTGAAAGACAGGTCTTGGGTTGCCACCCAGCTGGTATTTTACTGGCAGGCAGGTAAAAAAAAATGGGTTGCTGCCAATATAAAGTCGATGGGGGGAATAGCCAGGCCGAAAAAAATTTGTGGAAAAGGTGGCATCCCTAGTCTTGTCAAACAAACATAATAACATTCTATGAAGAAGTCTATAAAAATATAGATCTAGTTGTGGCAGTTGATGTGATCTATTTAGACTTTGCTGAAGCATTTGATCCAGTTCCACACAAAAGGTTACACTACAAATTGAGAGAAACAGGTTTCAGGGCAAATGTATGTATTTGAATTGAAAATTGTCTAAAAGATAGAATGCAGAGGGTTGTTGTAAATGGAAAATCCTCAAATTGGACCAGGGTATTAAGCGGAGTAACTTAGGGGTCTGTTTTAGGCCCTCTTCTTTTTAATTTGTTTATTAATGATCTCTCAAGTCCATGTCTCAGTGTTTGCTGATGACACACAATTAGGTAAGGTAATACAGACTAACCTTAATGTTTGTTATTTACAGGAAGATTTGGACAGAGTGGGGGACTGGGCAATTAAGTGGCAAATGAGGTTCAATACAGACAAATGTAAAGTTATGCATTATGGGATAAACAATAAGAAAGCAATATATACTTTAAATGGAATTTCCCTGGCAAAAACTACTAATGAAAAGGACATAAAGGATAATAATAATAATAATAATAATAAAGGAGGGCTACAAAATTAATAAGGGGATTGGAGGATCTTAGCTTTGAAGAGAGACTTAAAAAATTGCATTTATATACATAAGGAAAAAAGGCTTCACAGAGGGGAACATTATTTAAATGTGCAGGGCCAATATAAAGTGCTCCAAGGTGACCTGTTCATTACTAGAAATGTACAAAGAGCAAATTTTAACTACAATAGATGCATTTAAAAATGGTCTGGATGTTTTTTTTTTAGAAAATCAGAACATACAGGGCTATTAATAATAGAGCTTCTTGATCCAAGGAGATATCTGCCCTTTGGAGTCAAGAAGGAGTTTTTAGGTAGAAGGGTTGAACTTGATGGGCTTGTGTCTTTTTTCAACCTAAATTACTATGTTACGTTGATCGCTTTATGTGTGTAACTTTAGTTTCAGCTGCATCACTTAATATTTATGATTATGTATACTGGTTTAGGGTGTTTCCCATACTATTTATTGCTATAAATAGGGACTGTAGGCTGCTTAAATTAAAGTGTGGTACACATATTTTCATGCTTATATTATTAGAAGAAATTCAAGAAACATAAAGCAGGATTTACACTGAGGTGAAAGGAATAAAAGTGTACTATTATTATTTACTGCTAAGTTGCCTGGAAGGATTATTAAATATGGGTAAACGTAACCGCAATGGACCTTTGCTAAAACCCCAAAAGTTGCAGAGGAGGTAAGCTCAGTCCCCTTTCTTTTGTACCTCAAATCTGCAAAGCCAAGAAGAACACCCTTGAATGGTGACAGACAATATGACATCTCAAACTAACAGCCCTACCAGTCCAGTTACCACTGTTTCAGTGGAAACTCAATATACTGACATTTTAAATATTATGGCACTTGCTGCGTGACAAACTCTGTTAAAACATTTGATTACAAAAAAAGCAATAGAATAAATTATAGCAAATACCAATCCGCCAATACATGATGAACTTTCAGAGATTAAACAAGAACTAAGAGATTTGGTTGCCTGTTTAGAGACAGATGAGTTGAAAAATGCAGAGGTGGCAGACTCCATCAATACAAAAATATATGAACAAGAAAAAACAAGGAAGAAGATCTAATTTAAGTATCCATGGCATACCTATACCAATACATTGTTAATAAAATATTGTAGAGCCCTGCAGAACAGGACATGAGATTGAGTCGGACCTCTAACTTTCCATCAACCAAACCAAGTGAAATACTTTTTTCTTTTTAAAATCACTGGACTTGCCAGAGTTAGCAGTTCTGGGAAACCACCATCGCCTCTCATTGATTCTGGCAGAACTTTTTCTTCTCTTACAACCTGAGGATTAGATTGAGGATGTGGTTGTATAAGCCCACCACAAAGGAGCTCTATCATATGAACAATGTCTGCTGGACTTGCGTGAAGATTCTTCATCTTAAGAGGTCTATATTAAAACCTTTTCTGTCTGTAACAAAAAAGCCTACTTTGACCAAGAGGACGAGACGGCTGCCAGTTTTGAGGTTCTTAAAGCAGAGATTCTTGCAAGGACTGGCATGACTCCAGTGATCTGTGTCCAACAGCTTGACAATTGGAAAGACCATTAACAAAAGGCACAAGTGTTTGATTTGATTAATCTGGAAAGGTGATGGTTAAAACCAGAGAGTTCATCACCTGCGCAAATAATTGACATTAGTCTTGGATTGTTTTTTGAGGGGTTTACTCCAAGGCCTATTACAGGGAGGAGAGCAGGGAAACCCTACTATTTATGATTCAATGGTAGAGCAGACCGATCGCCATCTACAATACAACAGAACCAATGACTGCCCCATGCTCAAGTGCCTAGAACTATGGTAAATTCCCTCAAAAAAATGTGATCCAAACTGGAGGCCCTTAAATTTCCCAGGATGGAAGATGGGACTATAAATCCTCAAAAGGATTACAGACCATGAGACCTCCAGTCACCTGCTTTGAGCGTGGGGAGCTAGGACACATAAAAGTATTTTCTATGGACTTTTGTGACCCAAACCCTGGCTTTCTCATCATACTGCTAGTATTGGATTTGGATTATTGGTTTCCCCCTGGGACTGATCTTCTTACAGCTTCATCACAGCCCTACTGCCTTGTCTGGGACTTATACACTTGCTACCTTATCTCAGGTAACAATTTGGCAGCTCTCCACTGTCTGACCTACGATGTCTCCCCCTGATAGAGCTATACTAGCAGAGAGCTCAATGAGGTCTTTTTTTCAGGTTGGGGTAACAAATAATGGTAATGGCTTCAATATCACCAATCCAGCGGAGTTTCAACTATCTCCCTCAACTGTGAATCACTCCTACGTTATAGGAGTTTGTTTTCTGAGTTGGAATTTTACATTTCGTTAATTCCCTCACTTTTGTATCATTTAATATACTACACTAGATCACGTGTTTACAGATACCAATTGATATCATATCTGGTATTAATTTAGATATTTGGGAATTTAGCGATGGTAGGATTATTGCATTAATTATTACATATAGTAATTAATAACTGAAATTATATATTATTACATATTATTTATAATTTTCTGAGACAGACATTAGTTCAAATCAATTTGGAACGGAACAAGTCAGTGATTTAACATTGGAAAATGCCTGTAAACTAATTGTAGAAGTCAATGGGACTATGGTCGAAGGTAAATACAGAGAGAAGTATCATCATTTAATTCGTAATGCTCTACTTTATAAGGAGGGGCAAGAGATTGAACAGCTCTTGGTAAGTATTTCAGAAAAAAGTTGTAAGATCTCATTTAGGCGGACACTTATGGGTTGAAAAAAAACTCAGGAAAAGATTTTTCTAGCTCACTTAAGGGCACCTCTAATCCTATTACCCATTATTGAATCCAATTTTGAGAAAATTGATATGGATTTGGTGTGGCCATTAAAAAACTCTGCTAGGGTAATAAATACATCCTGGTTATACTGTGTTATGCCACACGATATCCAGAAGCTATTATACTTCATAATACTCCTTCTAAACTATAGCAAAATAATTGCTTTAGGTATTTTGTTGGGTAAGATTACCAAAATAATTTTTTACCGACCAAGGTAACCCTTGTATGTCCCGACTAATGAATATTTTTGTCAATTATTACAAATAAAAGCATTGAGGACATCTGTGTACCACTCTTAAACTGATCGGTTAGTAGAAAGATTCAATAGAACACTAAAATATATGTTGCACAAGGTTGTTGGTGGGGACGGGAAAAATTGGGACTGAGTACTTATGGTTTGCTATTCAGGAGGTTCTCCAGTCTTCTGCAGGGTTTTCCCCTTTTGAGCTCCATTATGGTAGGCATCCAAGGGGTTTATTAGATATAGCTAAAGAAGACTGGGAAGAGCAAACGGTACCAGCAAAGAATGTGATTCACTTTGTGGATCAACTCAAAGAGCACATTACACAAATGTCTCCCATAGTCAGACAATACCTAGAAGAGGCTCAAAGAAACCAACAGGTTATCTACAACCATCAGGCAGCAGTACTGTCCTTCAAAACTAAGGACTGAGTGATGGTCCTTGTTCCCACAGGTAAGAGCAAACTCTTGTCTCATTGACAAGACCCGTACAAGGTTAATGAACAAGTAGGGCTAGTAAACTAAAAAAGTTAGACAGCCTGACCGTAGGGAAGTCTATAAACTATATAAACCTGTTAAAGCCCTTGAAGGATAGGAAAAGCTGTTTGTGGATCCCCAATCCCAGATGTTAGAATATTTGCTAATCTCAACCCTGAACAGCAGAAGGAAGACAACGAAATTATATCAAGAAATAAAGATGTCTTTTCTTACTTTCCTGACAAAACTACTAAAATCTACCATGATATTGTTACAGAACTAGGACTTAAAACAATAAAATAAAAACATTATAGAATTCCTGAGGCAAAAAGAGGAGCAATACTAATGAAAGCAGCTAAAAATGCAGGGGTCAATTCCTGGGGAAAAAGTGTGGGAACTCACCCAAGATCCACTGCCACCAGCAGCCCCCCCCCCCCCCCCCAAAAAAAAATATATTTCACAGAAAATTCAGTGCAACATTTATTGTAACGTGCCAGTTTACACAAACAACTGTAAAATTCACATGCAATAAACAAATATATATAGAACAGTTGAAACTAATTAAATTAGCTATGCAATAAACAAATGAATAAGTCACGACACTCCCGCGTAGCCGCGTACGCAAAGGGCAGGGGAGGTCGGAGGAGGAGCAACCTGGAAGTCCTCCACTCCTGAGTAGGGTTGCCACTTTTTCCTAAAAAATATACTGGCCATGTGTGGGCAGAGCTAAAGAGGGAGGGGCCATGAAGGGTGGAGCCACAAAGGGGGCAGATTATCACTGAAATTATATATATTATTTGTATATAATGCCAGTGAGAAGCATGTGTGTGTATATATATATATATATATATATATATATATATATAAAATATATATATATATTTGTATATCATACACACACACAAGCTGTCTCTCACACTCGCAAATAAGCTTTCTCGCACACACTGTCTCACACACACATGCTGTCTATCACACACACAGACAAGCTGTCTATCACAATATGCCAGTTTATTGCCCCTCAATATGCCAGGATATTGCCATTTAATATGTCACTTTATTGCCCCTAATATGCCAGGATATTGCCATTAAATATGCCAGGGTATTGCCCCTCAATATGCCAGGATATTGCCATTTAATATGCCAGGATATTGCCCCTCAATATACCAGGATATTGCCATTTAATATGCCAGGATATTGCCCCTCAATATACCAGGATATTGCCACTTAATATGCCAGGATTTTTCCATTTAATATGCCAGGATATTGCCGCTCAATATGCCAGGTTATTGCCGCTCCATATGCCAGGATATTGCCCCTCAATATGCCAGGATATTTTCATTTAATATGCCAGGATATTGCCATTTAATATGCCAGTTTATTACCCCTAATATGCCAGGATATTGCCATTTAATATGCCAGTGTATTGCTCCTCAATATGCCAGGTTGTTGCCATTTAATATGTCAGTGTATTGCTCCTCAATATGCCAGGTTATTGCCATTTAATATGCCAGTGTATTGCTCCTCAATATACCAGGTTTTTGCCATTTAATATGCCAGAGTATTGCTCCTCAATATGCCAGGTTATTGCCATTTCATATGCCAGTGTATTGCTCCTCAATATGCCAGGTTATTGCCATTTAATATGCCAGGAATTTGCCACTTGATATTGCCCCTCAGTATGCTCGTTATGCCACCCTCCTCCCCCCTTCCCCAGATCCTCCAGCCGCACGGATCAATAAAGTTTGCTAAAACTTTTTTTTAAAACTTTATTGATCCGCGCGGCTGGAGGGGAGCGCACAACGCTTCCCTCACAGCCACGGACCTGCACCAGGAGACGGCAGCAAGGAGGTAAGTACTAGGGGGGGAACCCAACTCCTGAGTCTCGCATAGTAAAGGATCGGCTCAGGAGGAGCACCAGCTGGGCTCCTCTGGTCCTGCAGGAGCAAAGGGAACGGCGTTCCTGCCATGAAAAAAGAACAGGAATGCCATTCCCACGCGTTCCTGCAGGACTCAAGCCCTGCTGAAATGATAGAGCTAGGAGTTATTGAGGAGTCACATAGCCAACCAATGGTTTAGACCCATAGTCTTAGTACCTAAGCCAGATGGGTCTGTATGTTTTTGCAATAATTTTAGAAAACTTAATAATCACTTAGTATGAAGCATATCCTATGCCCTGGGTTGATAAACTCATTGAGAAACCGGCACAGGCCAGGTTTCTAAGTGTTCTAGTAAGTGTTCTTACAAAGAGTTATTGGCAGATCCAGCTGACAAAATCTTCTAAAGAAAGGAGTACATTTGTAACCCCTGAAGATATGTACCAGTATACCAGTCTGGGTCTTAGCTTTTGAGCTTCATTTTAGACCTCTTGCGGAAATGTTCATCAATGCCCTGAGAGACTGCTTGCTGAATAAATGACAAAATGTCGGTCTGAGGAACTGCAGGAGTCGAAGTTGAAGGACCAGCCGTCAGAAACAAACAGCCCTGACATAGAAGCCTGCCTAGCATGGCTCTGTGGTCGCAGCTATCACAGATGGCAGGCTTGGTGGACTGTTTTCCTGAGCAAGGGCGGGAGGTCCGATCTGGGAACTAAGCACATATCAGAAATGTACTGTTAGCCCAAAGTAGTGCACTCTTTTTATGAAACTTAAATGTTAACTAACTATCTATGGCTTACCTAAAAATTGTGTTGCGAACATACGTAAAAAATGCAGCTGGAGAAATGGACCTAGACATGCTGGGTAACTGCAAGCATGAATCCAAAATGAAACAAGTTAAGAAATCCATTTGGATTCTTGCAAGAAGGGTGTTTGTAACTGACTTGAACACACCAGAATCCCAGCACACATAGCCATTTGGATAATTGCAAGAAGGGTGTTTGTAACTGACTTGAACACACTAGGTATATGCAATCTAGAGGAAACTGCTAGCAACGCTCTTGAACGTGATCTTATTAATTGATATCGTGTGATATATAGTATGTCTTCTATCTACATGTGTTGGTAACCATTTTAATACTATGTCACGCTCTGTATCACAGGCATATTAGTCTGTGATGTCTTCAAATATTGCAGCATCTATTTTCTCTGCTCTCAGGGCCACACAGGACAATTTGCCTCATGCCCCCCAACACACCCAAGATGAGGCAGCTACCTGACTAGTTAAGGCTACTTTGTAACTTATATGTTTAATATAGGGCCACATCAATGAACTCTCATTACATGTTACTCATAATTTAAAATAAACTCAACTGCAGCTTTAAATTTTGCATCTTAAAAGGAGATACTATTTTAACCTTCCAATCTATGCTTCTTCTCTTGTCTAACCAGCCTTACTGCCAGAATAATCAGCCAAGTAAAAGGAATGATTATGTTTTCATTATGCCTTGCATTACTAAGCCATTTTCCCACTCACCCCAATACACAGACACCTGCCTTGCAAAATAATATAGTGATCCACCATGGACTGCCTTGTAAATGTGCACTTCCTAGTGAGTGCTGGTGGATTGTGTTAAAATACACTCCACCCTCTCCATCTATTCAACATAGGTTGTCAGTGAAAGCTCAGGGAAAGCAGCTCTGCAAATCTGTGTTCATTCTTCTTGCCCTGATAATTTGCATTGAAACCAACCCTGGGCCCTGTCCTAGTACAAATGTCAACTTCACTTTCAATAAGAGCCTCTCTTGTGTCCATTGCAACATAAGCAGCCTTCTACTCAAAATGGATGAACTAAGAGCCATGTCAGGAGTACAAACCTAAAACTCTTGTCATCACTGAATCCTGGTTAAGCCAGGATTCAAATACAAATACAGGGACATATCTGCTCCAGAAAGACAGAAATAAGAGAGGAGGAGGTATCGTTTTATATATCCATGAGTCACTGAATTTCATAGACCTTACGTTATCAAGTATCAAAAACATGTATGACCCCCTGTCCCGTTAAGAACCAACCTCAATTAACACACATAATGAAGTAACTAAACTCTCCAGTGGCAATAGCAAATGAATTCAATACCTACTTTGTAGGATGCGCCACAGCTCTTATAGCAAAACACCACAATGAAGATCATGGCACTTTTTCTATTGCAGACAGTCAACACTAATATCACCCCTGGCCAAACACCTTGCTGAATTTGAGATTTTCTCCTATATCAGATAGTGAAATAGCAGTGCATCTCCTCAATCAAAAAAATAATTTACAATGTGGACCGACCTACTTCAGTCAATGCTACCGAGGCTGAGTGCGCCTGTTACTGTGCGACCCATTTCCTACTTAATCAATGTGTCCTTGTCCTCTGGTTATGTCCCCAAAGCCTGGAAAAAAGCCAGAGTTATCCCCATCCACAAAAATGGTGATGTAAACCTAGTGTCAAACTACAGGCCTATCTCACTGCTACCCATCCTTTCTAAAATTCTGGAAAAATGTGCCCATGATCAACTGTGCCAGTATTATCACTGGTCCAACTATCGTCCAACTAAACCTCGCTTGAATCTGGGTTTCGGTCAAATCACTCCACAATTACTGCCCTCTTAAAGGTGAGCAATGACATTCAGAGTGGTATGGAGAGTGGAGAACTCACAGGCGCAGTTTTCCTAGACTTTGCAAAGGCCTTTGATACGGTTGATCACTATCTTCTGCTAAACAAGCTAAATTGTTCCGGTATAAATGAGAGGTGGCTCTGCTGGTTTTGTTCATTCTTGTCTGATAGAACTCAATATGTGTCCATTGCTGATACTGCCTCCCTCCCGTTGCCAATCAAGTGTGGAGTGCCTCAAGGATCCATCCTTGGGCCACTGCTTTTCTCACCATTTATAAATGATCTACCCTCGGTGTGTGACCTGGCTCATATGCATTTGTATGCTGACGATACGGCCATTTATACGTGCGGTACTAAACTATCACAAGTGGAATCCATCCTACAGGGTCAGTTTTCTAAAGATGAAAATTGGATAGCTAGCTACAAATTATTCCTCAACACTGAAAAAACTGTGTCCAGGTTATGTGGGACACATGCTAAACTACTTAATTTAAACAATCCTCAAATAAACATCAAGACCAAATCCAGTTATAACCTGACCCAGGTCAATTCATATAAGTATCTTTGTATGTGGCTAGACCCAAACTTATCTTTTGGTCTCCATATTGATACACTTGTGTCAGAGCTATATCCTAGGATTGGCTTTCTATATAGAAACAAATCAAACCCAGATTCCACAGTAAGGAAACGTATTGTGCAGCAAATGTTAATGGCGATCTCAGACTATGGAGATGTTGTGTATGATTCTGCCCCGCAGACCCATCTCGGTATACTTGACACTTTGTACAATGTATTGTGTCATTTTGCACTACAGTGTAATTATAACACTCATCACTGTAAAATGTTAAAAGAGTTTAATTGGCTGACGCTTGCCTCCAGGCGCGCTCTTCACCTAGCCTGCTTAGCGAATAACCACTTCTCTGGAAAGCTCCCCCCCTACCTGAACGGCGTGCTCACTCTTACTGTGCACATCTTACTATCTCAGATCCTGCACCAACCCTTCACTAGAGATCCCTCACTTTAAAAAGGAAGCAGATCGAGGTGCATTCTCTTTCAGAGCACCTCATCTGTGGAATAGCCTTCCTGTTTCTGCCAAATCATCCTCTAGTCTAAAAACCCTGAAAATGAGTGTCTCCCAAATCTTCAAAAGAGATTGTACCTGTTATTAGTTTACTAACTCCTTCATATACTGTACATGTTGTTGTTTTTTGTATCAATAATGATTTACCCTGCATGTTCTCCTTCCAACTTGTTTAAAAATATGTATGTAATGTATTTTTAATCTACTTTAAAATGTGTAACTCCATTCTGGACTGGGTCCCCAGGACAGTGCATGGCGGCTATAACAAAATGTAATATACACTCAATCAGCCTATAGGGCTGTACCCTAAAAAAACCAAACAGGAGCTGTGACTTACAAGAAAGCTGAAATCCAAGGCAGAGCAGAAGTCTGAAAACTGAGTTTAATGGACAACTAAAAAAAATGTTAAAACTTGAAAAAATTTTTTTAGTTGTCCTTTAAGGCCCATATAAAACAATAAGTTAAGCTCTAGCCAATGTGGAGTGAACATCACGATTATGTCATAAGCATGCAACTGAAGATAGGATAAGGAAAGAAAGTGAATAAAAACTTGATCGGACCAAGCTGCACAGGCACATAACCAGTTATAATGATTAGTTATATTGAGGAGATTTGTAGATAATGTGAGTTTGTTTCCTGTCCTATCAGCTGAGGGGGAGAAGCTATCCATATGTAATGCTGCCATGTAGAGCTGGCCCTTTATATGTACATGTCAGTGTGAGTGTATGGATAAAGGGGTTAACTCCTCTGACACTGCCTCTTTCTGTCTAGCCCCTCACTTCCTGAGCAGTTTCCTTTTAGTTTGAATTATCGTGACTGTGGGCTTTTTTTGGGTGGGAGGGGGAGTGGCTAGCATTTTGTTTTTCGCCCCAGGCAGCACAATGTCTGTTTACAAGGTTATAAGTAGTATATGGGAAAAAACTCTAACAAGCTTTGTTTTATGTTATATAAGACGATAAATAAAAGTTTATGATAGTGTATACACCAAATCTATATCCCCTTGACTTTCTGCCACTGCCACTAGGGTAAGTGGAGTGATCGCTTAATTAACATTTAACTAATTAGTGTACTAGTAATTACTGACAACATGTAATAGATGTTTGGTGGGGGAAGATCCATAGCAATTTGTGTTTATAAAAGTGAAACTTTTTCTTCAGTATTTATGGCACTAGACGCTTCAGTAGAGTTAATTGGAATTTCTATCAGACTCATGATGCCTTTGGTCTTAACAGCGTCTATAAAAATAACTTGCTTGCTCTTTATGTAACACCAAGAGCTCAGGTCTCTGGTTAATTTAGATCCAGAATTCTTTGATATAAATAAACAAGACCAGACAGGGATGCTCTCTGGCCCTGTTGTTTTACCCACTTAGCATTGAGCCACTGCAGCTCTTCTCTAAAGTCACCTCAAATTAAGGGGATAGCCCTCTGTGCAGGGGATGTCCTCCTGACTTTGACGGAAATCTCTGTTTCAGAGGTTTTATTCATGATTAAGCTATTTGGTACTTTCTCTAATTACAAATTAAACCTATGAAAAACTCAGGAACTGACATTTCATCTCTCATCATTACAACACAAGGATATACTAACGTTTAGCGATACAAACTAGCTAATAAAACACATAATTATCTGGGTATTAAGATCCGTGCAGATTCAAGACAAACAGTAGCCTTTAATTTTGAAAGGTTGATACAAGATTTGAAGGATTTATTTACAAGTTGGAGAGGTTTGGAGTTCTTATGGATAGGATAGAATATTTTTAAGTTGTATGTTTTGCCTAAGATATTATGGGGGTCATGTATAAAACCTCTTCACACTACAAAGTGTTGGGAGAGGTTTAAAAAGGAAATTGTGCCTTTTTATAACTCCCAACACTTGTCAATACAGGGGAAAAGGAAAACCACTCAACATTTTCAGAACCTGATTTTTTTTTTTTTAGATACATTGGCTGCCCCAATTTCAGTTCTCTCAATCTATAGAGAGAATTTAAATCTTAAATCTTTGCTTAATGCTTTTATATTAAAGGTTGTAGATATTTGTCATGAGTCCCAAATAAGCTTCTTTGAAGGACTGCAGAGAACAAGTTATCCAGCTGGGAATATTTTAGCTACTTCAGTATTATAAGCTTTATTGCAGCAAATCAGATTGTTGATCACTCTGATTTGGATAGTTATATGAAATCATCCAACAAAGTTAACAATATCACTAAATGACAACTATTATTAGAGAAGTTAAGAAACAGATTTAGATACGGTATTCCAGATTGAAACATGGCATCAGGGCCGATCCTAGGGTCACGGGCTCCTGGGTGCAGGTTTTCCTTTGGCGCCCAAGGGTGGGCGTGGCTATATTATGAACTCCTCCCCTTTAGACATTTCTGTTCCAGACATGCCCATTTCAATATTGGGGAGAGGGGGAGGGAGAAAACTTTATTTTAATGTAAAGGACCAACGTTTATTTTAAATAAAGATATATATTTTGCCATAATACTGTGTAGTGGTTTTATTTATTTCTATGATGCTCAGCCAGCAACATGGGAGACTTTTTGCTGGCTAGCAGAATGAGTTTTTACTACCGTTTTACTACCATACTACCCATGATTCCTAACCAGCCAAAGTCTCTCATTAGTCTGGCTGAGCATCATTGGAAAAGAAGTACACAATGAGTGATAAATAATATTCCACCAAGTCAGTCACTCACGTGTCTCTCTCTCTCCCCGTACCCTCATGTCTGTCTGTCTCTCCCCGTACCCTCATGTCTGTCTCTCTCTCCCCATTCCCTCATGTCTGTCTCTCTCTCCACTCATGCTCCATGTCTCTCTCTCTCTCCATTCATGCTCCATGTCTGTCTCTCTCCACTCATACTCCATGTCTGTCTGTCTCTCACTCTGCAATCATTCCCCATGTCTGTCTCTCACTCTGCACTCATTCCCCATGTCTGTCTCTCACTCTCCACTCATTGCCCATGTCTGTCTCTCTCTCCACTCATGCCCCATGTTTGTCTATCTCCACTCATACCCCATGTCTGTCTGTCACACCCCATATCTTTCTCCTATACCTCCTACCTACCATGTATTTGTCTCTTCCCATGTCCCTTTTTCATGCCCCCTACTGACCTCATCTCAGAACTCAATTAGCGCTGCCTTGATCTCCCCGCACATAGTGATGACTCCGACGGTTATGTTCCGACGCTCTAAGTCATCACTGTGCATGGAAAGAGCAGAAAGCGCTGACTGAGGTCTAAGGGGAAACATGGCGCCGATCTGCAGAGCTGGCTCTGAGAGGCAGCAAAGCAGCACATGGGCAGCCCATTTGCAGAAGTGTTCTTAGTGTACACTTTGCCATTAACATAAGCAACAGCCAGTTTGCCTATTAAAAATTCTACAGTTTGCCCAATAAAAATGCCAGTTCGTCCATTAAAATACACCAGTTTCCCAAGTAATATGCCAATTATTTTGCCCATTAATATGCCACAGCCAGTTTGTCCATTAATATACAACAGCCAATTTGCCCACTGATATGTCACAGACAGTTTTCCCATTTATATACCTATGCTAGTTTGCCAATTACTAGGCTACAGCCAATATGCCACAGTTAGTTTACCCAATAAAAGCATAATCTCCTCTCCTGCCTTCCCCAGTACTCACCTTGCTGTTGCTCTCGCGTCCCCGGCCGTCTCCTCCGCATAGTCTTCCCTCTACGCACGCTGAGTGCAGGAGTCGGGAAATAGACGCAAGCTGGTTGGGGGCTGGTGCCCTCCATGTGATAAATTGATGAGCGCAGTGAGGACCCCGGGCAAGAACACACTTGCACACAGCCACACATAAATACACACAGTCATACATAAATACACACAGTCACACATAAATACACACAGTCACACATAAATACACACAGTCACACATAAATACACACAGTCACACATAAATACACAGTCACACATAAATAAACAGTCACATATAAATACACACAGTCATACATAAATACACACAGTCACACAAACACAGTTACACACTTAGTCACCCTCACAGACATACATTTACACAGACACCCTTATACACACTGTCACACATACATAAATACACACACAGCCACCTTTACACACTTAGACACAGGATACACTTGCACAGACACTCATGTACACACACTTACACAGACAGTTACACAGACATAGTTATACACATTGACACACACATACACATTCACACACACTTACACAGACAGTAACACACACATAGTTATACACATTGACACACACATACACACTTATACACATACACACACACTTACACAGACAGTAACACACATAGTTATACACATTGACACACACATACACACTTATACACATACACACACACACTTACACAGACAGTAACACACATAGTTATACACATTGACACACACATACACACTTATACACATACACACTTACACAGACAGTAACACACACATAGTTATACACATTGACACACACATACACACTTATACACATACACACTCACTTAGACAGTAACACACAGTTATACACATTGACACACACATACACACTTATACACATACACACACACTTACACAGACAGTAACACACACATAGTTATACACATTGACACACACATACACACTTGTACACATACACTTACCCAGACAGTAATACACACATAGTTATACACATTGACACACACATACACACTTATACACATACACACTCACTTAGACAGTAACACACACATGGTTATACACATTGACACACACATACAGACTTATACACATTCACACACACTTACACAGACATTAACACACACATAGTTAAACACATTGACACACACATACACATACACTTCCTTTTTTTATTTTATATTTTAACAATACCCTCCCCAAACTGCTATCACCTCCTCCTCCTAGCTAATCCAAGCACAGAGCAACGGGGGAAAGCTCCGCCCCCATCGCGTTCTGTGATTGGCTGCAGGGAGGAGGAGGTTCTCTATGGTGTCTTGGCAGATGAGAACCTCCTCCTCCCGGCAGCAGCCAATCACAGAATGCGACGGGGGCGGAGCTTGCACCCGTCGCGCTGTGCTTGCTTTAACAAGGAGGAGGACGGCAGGGATTGAGCTCCCTGCTACAGCGCCTCTCCTCCCGTGCGCCTGGGCGCGGTGCACCCCGTGCACCCGCCCAGGATCGGCCCTGCATGGCATAATACTTGCCACGCAACCAGGAAGTCAGTTCATGGGATCAACTTACTAGAATTCTGCTATAAAGATATTTTATTGTTTGTACTTAGTTGCCTTCAGGCTAAACATAGTGTACCCCAATGTTTCTAATCTAAGCCGGCATTGCGGGAGAGTGAGGGGGATCATTTCATATATGGTGGAAATGTGACCACCTGAAACCAACTAAAAATTTAATTTATCAGGTTTTTGGCTCTATTTTCAGCAGACAGACAGGGAGTATGAGTGACAGTGTGAGAATGTGTGGCTGCATCTGACATTGCATGTGTTACTGTCTGTGTATGTGTGGCTGCATCCGACATTATATGTGTATGCACATGTGCTTGCATATGTATGTGAAAGTGAACGTGTTACTTTGTGTGTAAATGCCTGAGGGTAGGATCAGCAAGGGGCGGCAAAATATATGTTCGCCTAGGGCAGCAAAAAGTCTTGCATCGAGAGAGTGTCCTGTACATCTGTGCAGTAGTCAGGTGACATGTGTGAAGTAAGCTACATTATCATTAATAAATCTTGTGTAACATGGCATAGAGGGGCAACTCCAGATTGGAAGAACAATAGTACCCCATTTCCCTGGCTCCTGCAGGTTTAAATCTGCAGCTTAAGGCAAGCAGTTCCTTTGCATTGCTCTGGTTACAGCCTGTATAGTGCATCTGTGCCTGTACTAGCTCTTGATTCTTTTGTTTGATATCCTGTTGCTGAATCCTTGCCTGTCCTGCAGTTGCGTCACTAGGGGAGGGGGTACTACTGGGGCTGAAGCCCCGGATCTCTGCTCCTTATCCCCGAATGGAGATGATGACCACGCCCTTCGTGTGTGGTTCCATCCCTTGTGCTCGGCCCCACCCCTCAAAACTCTGCATGCTGACACCAGGCTCTGCCCCCTCGCACTGTGAGTGTGGCAGAGTGTGAGTGTTTAGCAGAGTGTAAGTGTGTGTGAGTGAGTGTGAGCATGTGTATGTATGTGAGTGTGAGCATGTGTATGTATGTGAGTGGCAGAGTATAAGTGGGTGTGAGTGGCAGAGTGTAAGTAAGTGGGAGTGAGTGTGGAAGTGTGAGTGTTTGTAAGAGTGTAAGTGTGTGTAAGTAAGTGTAAGAGTGAGTGGCAGAGTTATGAATGTGTGTATGTGTGTGTGAGTGGCAGAGTGTAAGTGTGTGTAACAGAGTTATGAGTATGTGTGTGAGTGAGTGTAAGTGTGAGTGGAAGAGTTATGAGTGTCCGTGTGTATGTGTGTGAGTGACCGTGTGTGAGAATGTAAGCATGAGCAGCAGAGTTATGAGTGTGTGTGAGTGGCAGAGTGTAAGTGTGTGAGAGTGAAAGCGTGAGTGGCAGAGTTATGAATGTGTGTGAGGGGCAGAGTGTGAGTGTGAATCCCAGTGAGATTACTAGGAGAAAATGTGATTAATTACTATTATTCATATTGAATGTGATAATCAAGTGTGAAACAATGCTATCATCTCATATTATTTTTATTTTCACACTTGATTATCACATTCAATATGAACAATAGTGATTCATCTTTATTTATAGTTTTTATATTCATGGCAATAAAAGTCCATACACATGGCATTAAAAATCACATGTACCTATTTATAGTATTGAAACCATACATTATGAATAAATGTGCTGCTTTTCATTATATTATGGGCTTTAGCCATGAAAGAGAGAATTGCAGGGAAGTGAGATGGAAATTTCAAAATGAAGGCTAAAGTAGCAGAGTTGTAAAAATTCTCCCATTCAGTTTAATTCCCATTTTAATACCCTGCACTTCTCTCTTTTGTGAAGCTGGGAGAAGGAGCATTCCTCAGCCTATTATCCACAGGTTTTTGACGCCTTTTTATTAAAAAATAAATATTTATGTATATATATTTAGTGTGTGTGTGTGAGTCAGGTTTAGACATGTGTCTGAGTGACTAGCATGATGTGCATGTGAGAGTTGCAGATTTACACACGTGTCTGAGTGGCAGAATGTCTGTGTGGGAAAGGCTATCTGTGTGTATAAGGGTGTGTGTGTAAGGTTGTCTGGGTGTGTGTATAAGAGAGTGTGTGAGTGAAAGGTCTTCTATGTAAGGGTATCTATGTGGTGGGGGTGGGGGGGGGGGTGTAAGGGGATATGTCTGTGTGTGTAAAGTGTGTGTGTGATATCCACTATATTATGGCATATTATGAGACTGTTGGTCAACTTTTTTCTCAAAGTCTGGTAAATGGTGTATGCAACATATACACAAAATTTGGTATGCTCAATTATTTTGAAATCATGGGAATTTGCTCACATACAAGTGTGTGTGTGTGTAAGTGGGATTGTGTGTAAGAGTGTGTGTATGTATGTGTAACTGTGCAAGTGTGAATGTGTGTGTATGTATGGCTGCGTGTGTATGTGTGTGTGTATTTGTGCCTGTGTATTTATTTATAAGTGTAACGTCGAGTAATGTGAGTTTTTTTGTGCTGTGAGTCTTATTGTGTATTGTGGTACAGTAATATGCAGCATGAGTGTGTGATACACTCACACACTGCACATTACTGTAAGTTGTATTGCTGTTCAGACTGTGATACACTCACACACTGCACATTACTGTGAGTTTTATTGCTGTGGAGTCAGTCATAGACAGACAGACAGACACACACACACATACAGTCAGTCACAGCAGTGGCGTCACCCGGTGAGGTAACTCATTGTGTCACCCCCTGGATTTCCTCCAACACCATGCCAAACAGATTCCTTAGAAATGCCAGTCAGATGGCCCATTAAATATGCCACATACAGGAGAGCCCACAAATTATGTCACACACAGAAGCCCATTAACTATGCCACACACAGGAGCTCCATAACTATGACACACACAAGAGCCCCATAAAGTATGCCTTACCTTGGAGCCCCATTATTTATGCCTCACCTTGGAGCCCAATTAATTATGCCACACACACAGGCGCCCCTTAATTATGCCACACATTACATTAACATTACATTAACATTTATTTGTACAGCGCCACCAATTCTCGTAGCGCTTGGTACAAAGCATAGAAGGGAACTACATACTAAGTTAGACAAACTAGTACAGACTGGTACATGAGGTAGAGAACCCTGCTCGTAAGCTTACAGTCTAGAGGGAATGGGGTCCATGAGACAATTAAGGGATTGGAGAGGTCAGAGGGATTGAAGTTGTAGTAACAGTAGCGTGGATGGGAGGCACTAGGAGGGATAAATCAAAGAGGGAGCGTGTGTTCCAGCTAGGTGGGATTGGCTAGAGGCAAAGTGACTGGTAACTAGTGGGTTGGGTAGCAAGCCTCTCTAAAGAGATGAGTTTTGAGGGACTTTTTAAAGTTTGAAAAGGAGGGAGAGAGCTGGATGCTCCGGGGAAGGGAGTTCCAGAGACTGGGGGCAGCTCGGGCGAAATCTTGGAGACGCGAGTGAGAAGTGGTGATGAGATTAGAAGAGAGTGTTAACCCCTTTGAGGAACGCAAAGGTCTTGCAGGTAACGGTTAACAAGGGAGGAAATGTACATAGGAGCAGAGGAGTGGTGGGCTTTGTACGTTAAAGACAGAATTTTTAATTTTATCCTTGAGCAGACGGGAAGCCAGTGGAGGGCGTTGCAGAGAGGAGCCGCCGAATCAGACCGACATGCAAGAAAGATTATGGCAGCCGCATTTTGGATAGACTGTAGGGGAGCCAGACGAGCCAGAGGTAGTCCAGTCAGAAGACCGTTACAGTAGTCCAGGCGAGAGATCACTAGGATTTTGGCGGTCTCTTCGCTGAGGAACAGGCGAATGCGTGCAATGTTCCTTAGGTGCAGCCAACAGGATTTGGCCAAGGACTGAATTTGAGGAACGAAGGAGAGAGCAGAGTCAAAAGTGACCCCAAGACATCGAACACGGTCAGCCGGTACGATTGTAGCATTATCAACGGTGACTGTGAACCCAGGTGTAGGGACAGCGGTGGAGGGAGGGAAGATAATCAGTTCTGTTTTGGAGAGGTTAAGTTTCAGGTAGCGATCAGACATCCAAGCGGAGATGGCTGACAGACACTCAGCTACACGTGACACTAGAGAGGGAGTGAGGTCAGGGGAAGAGAGGTAGAGCTAAGTATCATCCGCGTACAAGTGGTAGTGAAAGCCAAAAGAGCGGATGAGTTCACCCAGAGAGGTAGTGTAGAGGGAAAACAACAGCGGGCCAAGGACCGATCCTTGCGGAACACCAACAGAGAGCGAAACAGGTGACGATGTCGCTCCAGCAAACGACACTGAATAGGAGCACTCAGATATGTACGACTCGATCCAAGAGAGCGCCACACCACCTAAGCCAAGCAAGGATCATCTATTAAGAAGGAGGCGGTGGTCAGCGGTGTCAAAGGCAGCAGAGAGATCTAAGAGGATCATCACTGAGAAGTGGCCTTTAGATTTGGCAGCAAGGAGGTCATTTAATACTCTAGTAAGGGCTGTTTCAGTAGAGTGTAAGGGTCTAAAGCAGGGCTTGACAAATTTATTTTGATTTTAGGAGCCAGACATTTTTTTTAGGAGCCAGACAATCACGCAAACATAAACACAATTCATAAACACACACGCCTACTTCACATATATACAAATACACATACTTTACATATACACATATATACAAACACCTCACACACACATATATACACAAACACCTCACACACACATATATACACAAACACCTCACACACACATATATACACAGACACCTCACACACACATATATTCACAAACACCTCACACACACATATATACAAACAACTCACACACATATATACAAACACCTCACACACACATATATACAAACACACATACTTTACATATACACATATATACAAACACCTCACACACACATATATACAAACACACATACTTTACATATACACATATATACAAACACCTCACACACACACATATATACAAACACACATACTTTACATATACACATATATACAAACACCTCACACACACATATATACAAACACCTCACACACACATATATACAAACACACATACTTTACATATACACATATATACAAACACATACTTTACATATACACATATATACAAACACCTCACACACATATATACAAACACCTCACACACATATATACAAACAACTCACACACACATATATACAAACACCTCACACACATATATACAAACAACTCACACACACATATATACAAACACCTCACACACATATATACAAACACCTCACACACATATATACAAACAACTCACACACACATATATACAAACACCTCACACACCCATATATATATATAAACACCTCACACACCCATATATATAAACACCTCACACACCCATATATACAAACCCCTCACACACACCTACTTTACAATACATACAAACACACACCCACCTCACACAGTCTTTTCTTGGGGGTTTCTTCTTGATGTGTCCCCCTCCCTGCTGCTTTACCTCACTGCAGGGGAGGGGGACATTCACGCTGCAGCTTAACTCCGTTGGTCGGCGTGCTGAGTGCCAGGATGTCACGTGACGACACCCGGCACTCAGACATGCGTTGCGCGAGGGGGCGGAGCTTGCAGTCTGTGCCATCGGCCATCGGCACAGACTTTACCCCCTCGCGCTGCGGAAAAATCGGATGGCAGCGGCAAGAGGACCAGGAGGCTGACAGCACCCAGGCGCCAGGTCTAATTTCCTGGTCGCCATGGCGACCTGGCGCCTGGGGTTTGTCGAGCCCTGGTCTAAAGCCAGATTGAAAAGGGTCAAGTAGGTCATTGTCATTCAGAAAGTCTGTCAGTCGCGAGTGCACTGTTTTCTCCAGCAACTTGGGGCCCAATAAATATGCCACACATGGGACAGCCAGTAATTATGCGAAACACAGGAGCCCCACAAGGTGACAATTGTACAATTCTAAAACAATACATGGCAGGTGATGGCAGGTGTATGCTGACTCCTGTTTAACATGATTTAGAATGTGATTGCTTAATTCTGAACACAGCTACATCACCAGTTATAAGAGGGTGTGCACACTTATGCAACCACATTATTTTATTTTTACATTTTTTTTCCCTCTACCTAAAACATTTCAGTTTGTTTTTCAATTGAGTTGTACAGTTTATAGGTCACATTAAAGGTGGAAAAAGTTCTGAAATGATTTATCTTTGTCTCATTTTTTTACAGCACAGAAACATGACATTTTAACAGGGGTGTGTAGACTTTTTATATCCACTGTATCTATACACACAGACTCCTTATTCCCTTCCTCTGTACCCACATTGAACCTAAGGGACTTAAAACAGCACCGTACAGTAGCCACAGAACTTGCCATGCACCTATATTGCACCCACAGCACTTGACTTGCACTCATATTGCACCTACACAGTTTGGCATGCCACAGTGTCACTTTGCCCCACAGTACTAGACAATTCGACTTTCCTCATAGTACATGTTATTTTGCCCCACAGACCATGCCACAGCATCACTTTGCTAATTAAAATAAACCAGTTTTCCCATTAAGATGCCATTGTTTGCCCATAAATATGGCACAGCCAATTTGCCCAATAATATGCCAGCATTATTTTGTCGTTAATAAGCCAGACAATTTGCCTAATAATATGCCAGTATTATTTTGCCGTTAATAAGCCAGACAATTTGCCTAATAATATGCCAGTATTATTTTGCCGTTAATAAGCCAGACAATTTGCCCAATAATATGCCACTATTATTTTGCTGATAATAAGCCAGACAATTTGCCCAATAATATGCCAGTATTATTCTGTCATTTAATATATGCCAGTATTTTGCCATTCAATATGCAAGCATTTTGTCATTAAATATATGCCAATATTTTGCCATTTAATATATGCCAGTATTTTGCCATTTAATATATTACAGTATTATTTTGCCACTCAATATGCCAGCATTATTTTGCCATTCAAAATGCCAATATTTTGCCATTCAGTATGCCATTATTTAGCCACTCAATATGCCAGTATTTAGCCACTCAATATGCCATTATTTTATAACGTCATATCCGGTCGCATTAATTAATTTATTTTTTAATTTCCCGGCAGACGAATCTAGCGGATGTGGCTGCCAGAAAGAAAAAAAAAAAAAAGTTCAGCAGCGGAATGCACTGCGAGGGGATGCCAGCGGCACGGGTTTCACCCCCTCAGGACACACACACACATACATACATTCAGTCACAGTCAGACATATAGTCGGTCACAGTCAGACATATAGTCGGTCACAGGCAGACATAGAGTAAGTCACACACACACAGTCACATAAACACACCGTCAGTCAAACACACATATGTAGTCAGTCATGCACACACACTGTTAGTCACATACACTTACACACAAGTCAGCAATTTTGTTGTTGTTTACTATATGTCCCTCTCTTTGCTGCTATACCATTCTAGCCTGGCCTGTGTCCTGCTGTTGTTTCTAGCCCTGCTGAGCACACTCAGCGTTCGGACACTATAATGCAGTGCGTGTGGGGCTTAGCAGGAAGACTGTGCAGCCGGTGCACACACTGCTGCCTTGCGCTCCGCTGGATAAATAAATAAATAAAATTATCCCAGTGGTGAGGGCACCATGCAAGGACAACAATAACCGGGTGCCAGGTATAATTTCCCAAGATATATACCCATATATACCTATTGTTCATTGTAATCAAATATATCAGTCTGTATGCCGCCTAAGCATGTGAGCTTATTTACTCCACTTCTATGAAATCTGTCACGGGCTCCAGCCCCAGATCTTTTGGAGACCTAGCAACGCCCCTTCTGTCCTGACCAAGCCTGTTTCCTGCTTGTCATGCAGTAAAAAGAACAGAACAGGGACGAGCAAAAGTAGTGTGTTTCAGATGTAATACTATACACAATGAAACTCGGTGTCCACTATCTCCAGCAGCCTGACTACACAAAACAGACAGCTTCCAAAAAACTGCATGAAAGTACAAAAAAGAAGAGAGGAGAATCGGGCGCTAGTGTTTGGACACTTCAATGTAAAAGGATAAATAAAATAAACTCTATAGTGATGTGTGATATAGCGCATAAAACGTGCACACAAAATCGACAAGGTCTTGTGCAATTATGAGTGTATAAACAGAAAATGATATGCTAACATAAAGTTGTGATTATAAAATGACAAGTGGTATGCAACACTGCAAAAATAACACCAAAGTGCTAAACACGTGTATTCAAAAATCAATAAAAAATTATACTTATGATTTTGATAGGAAATGCATCTGTGAATAAAAATACAAAAAAATAGTGCAATATGTACTGTACACATATACGTCAAATGCTGGTCGTAAGAAAAGGACTCACAATGTATAGCTCCTTAGAAAACCCAGGAGCATGGAATCAGGTTAGTATATGACAGTGGAATACTTGCCCCCTTCCCAGGGATCACCTCCTCCAATAGGACATGGAATAAGGGAGAACCTCTTAATCCAGATCCAGGGTATTCAATAACAATTTATTCCACAGAAAAAACAGAAACTGTGATGTAGTGGAAGCGATCCACAATAAACACACAGATAAAAAGCAGGAAAAAAACTCAGTCACTTGCTCCAGTTATCCGTGCGCCTCGGGGCTGGATGCAAAGTCCAAGTAATAAATAGTCCACACAGGACAAAGTTTTTGTAGTCTCCAAATTGAGAAGCAGAGCTCACCCAACGCGTTTCGTCCTTTGGACTTCCTCAGGGGATATGACAAAAACCGGGATTTATTCACCCTTATATACACTTCCGTATTGAAAACGTCATTACAGTTTAAATAATGAGCAAATGTCCGTACAAGTAAAAAACACACATTAAAACACATTAAAAGTAGCAATATATAGTTCCATTCATAAAAAACGTTCGTATAATCATAAACCGAACTGAAAAAACTTTCGCGTTAGCTTAATACGAAAGCTATGTGTATTGTATTCATTGAATTCGTATTGCGCATGCGTATTGTGTTCGGATTCGGATAAAAAGACTCTAAGCCGAAAGATTGCAAAATCCGAGTGCGTTAAACCGAACAGGGGTAATGTATCCATTCATAAAATGTGAAGTCTATTCGTATGTGTTATGGGCGAAAAGTGACATAGTTCGTATTAGCTCAATTCGAATTGCGCATGCGTATTAGTTAAAACGAATTCTTATAGTATACAGATGTTCCATGTGTTAGAATGAATGGAAATACCTTTACTACACCTGGAAGCATAACATAAATGTTGTATTTGAGACCACACCAATCTACATAACGTTAAGAATTCCTATAAAAGGATTTTTGACATAAATATAATATAAAAAAAAGGATAAAACAAAATATCTTGAGCAGAAAAAAAAATTTTTAAAACATTTTTAAAAAACAATTTTTATTTATTTAAGAATAAAACTATTATTTGTAAAACATTTTTTTATTGGTAAATGAATACCCTAAAAGACAATTTTAATTGTATTTAAGAATAAAACTATTTGTTATAAAAATGAAGAAAAATGGAATAATAAAAGAATAAAAGAATACCCCATTTTAGAAAATATATATATACACACATATATATATACATATATACACATATATACAAACTCTTATAAGAAAGCCCTAAGCTCGAAATCCAGATTTATTCCTTTAGGATTTAGGGTTTGCAAGTTATATATCCAGAAAGCCTCTCTCTGGAGAAGCTTCCTGGATCTATTGCCTCTTTTCCAGGTCTGAGGAATTGTCTCAATACCCATGAATTTAATATTCTCTGGGCTACCTTTTGGGCACCCATGACAGTGGTTTGGCAGACTGTATTTAAATCTATCACATTCTTTATTCATCATTCCTAAATGTTCTAAAATACGGACCTTAAGGGGTCTTTTTGTCTGTCCTATATATTGTGCACCACAACCACATTCTACCAGGTATATAACAAAAGTGGTGTTGCAATTTATGAAACTTTTTACCTTATATTCTTTACCTGTAGTTTTAGATTGGAAAGTAGTTATTTTTCTTATTTGGTGTGTACACGCCTTGCAATTACCACACTTATAAAAACCACTGGTTTTATTACTCGTGAGCCAGCTTGACCCATTGATCTTGGGTTCTGTTCTAATGACACTTGGAGCAAGGGCTGTTTTTAAATTAGGTGCCTTTTTAAAAATAACCACTGGTTTATCTGGTACTATAGGGGCCAAAATTTCGTCTCCCTTTATCACATTCCAATGTTTAATTAGGATTTGTCTGATCTGAGGGGCTGCTATATTATATTTTGAAATGAATGACATCCCATAATCACTTGTTAGTTGTCCATTTTTCCCAGTGTTAGGAGTTAGTATAGTATCTCTATCTGTTTGTTCTATTTCTTGTTGTGCTTTTTCAAGTATCTCTTCCTTATAGTTTTTTTGGATAAATCTCTCCTTTAAGATTTTGGTTTGTTCCCTGTATACTTCTACATCACTACAGTTTCTTCGTATTCTTCTAAATTGGCCTTTAGGTATGTTGTTAAGCCAATTTGGATGATGACAGCTTTTTTTATCTATATAATTGTTGCTGTCAACATTTTATGAATGGATACATTACCCCTGTTCGGTTTAACGCACTCGGATTTTGCAATCTTTCGGCTTAGAGTCTTTTTATCCGAATCCGAACACAATACGCATGCGCAATACGAATTCAATGAATACAATACACATAGCTTTCGTATTAAGCTAACGCGAAAGTTTTTTCAGTTCGGTTTATGATTATACGAACGTTTTTTATGAATGGAACTATATATTGCTACTTTTAATGTGTTTTAATGTGTGTTTTTTACTTGTACGGACATTTGCTCATTATTTAAACTGTAATGACGTTTTCAATACGGAAGTGTATATAAGGGTGAATAAATCCCGGTTTTTGTCATATCCCCTGAGGAAGTCCAAAGGACGAAACGCGTTGGGTGAGCTCTGCTTCTCAATTTGGAGACTACAAAAACGTTGTCCTGTGTGGACTATTTATTACTTGGACTTTGCATCCAGCCCCGAGGCGCACGGATAACTGGAGCAAGTGACTGAGTTTTTTTCCTGCTTTTTATCTGTGTGTTTATTGTGGATCGCTTCCACTACATCACAGTTTCTGTTTTTTCTGTGGAATAAATTGTTATTGAATACCCTGGATCTGGATTAAGAGGTTCTCCATTATTCCATGTCCTATTGGAGGAGGTGATCCCTGGGAAGGGGGCAAGTATTCCACTGTCATATACTAACCTGATTCCATGCTCCTGGGTTTTCTAAGGAGCTATACATTGTGAGTCCTTTTCTTACGACCAGCATTTGACGTATATGTGTACAGTACATATTGCACTATTTTTTTGTATTTTTATTCACAGATGCATTTCCTATCAAAATCATAAGTATAATTTTTTATTGATTTTTGAATACACGTGTTTAGCACTTTGGTGTTATTTTTGCAGTGTTGCATACCACTTGTCATTTTATAATCACAACTTTATGTTAGCATATCATTTTCTGTTTATACACTCATAATTGCACAAGACCTTGTCGATTTTGTGTGCACGTTTTATGCGCTATATCACACATCACTATAGAGTTTATTTTATTTATCCTTTTACATTGAAGTGTCCAAACACTAGCGCCCGATTCTCCTCTCTTCTTTTTTCCTGCTTGTCATGACCTGTTTGCCTGCCTTGTGACTTTGTCTAGCAAGATTCCTCCGTTGTACCTCGTCCTGATCTGTCTGCTGACTATTCTATTTGTGTGTATGTGTCCTGCTTCAGTGTGCGGTCCTGGGTGGTCATTTGCCTGAGGTGCAACCATAGGGTATACCATTCAGGTGAAATTGCACTGTACTGTTTCTTATCCTGTTGCAGCAGCTTCCAGTCCTGTCCTGAGTTGCCAGACTCAGCTTCAAGTCCTGTCTGAGATTCCATCCTGTCAACAGTATGCATTGTGGGGTGAAAACAGACCCCACATTGTTCCCTGCTCTTTTGTTATAGACTTGGTTCACTGGATTATAACCAATGATTGTATAAAAAGTGGGATCTCTCCTACTGCATCTACCTGTTGCCATCAGGTATTATATATTTTGCTGGCTATATGTTATAGTCCTGGCTATGTATATTCTTAGTGGCTATGTCAGTCCTTTCTGAGGTGAAAATTCATTTCCACTTTAATTGTATATATAAAATATTTTTTACCGTGAACCTGCTACAACAATTATACCAGTCTTTTACAATAGGCGTGAACCTTACAACACAAACCTACTGGCAAGATATTGCTCATATTATTAAATGCCATATTAAACATCCAAATATGTGATTTATCTTTTGGCTCACTGCACAAGGTTTTATAATAGTGGGAGGACAACAGACCCTCCTAACACGACTCTCTTTATTATTATCATTTATATTTATAATTGTACTGGATTACTGTCCTTGCACCCCTCAGTATTTGTATTCCTATTATCAAACCTTATTTTGTTTTGTTTTTGAGGACATTTGTGTAGTTGTTATGACTGTTAAATCTACTATTCTAATGTGTTTTTATGTTATATATGCTATGCATTTGTTATCTATATTATATTTATTTGTCATATATATTTATATAAATAAAGAAATGTAAAAAAAAAGCACCACTAGTAAGTGTGAAATTTTTTATATTAACTTACCAGAATCACATGATATGACCCTGTGTGGAGGCATACCCTGAGGGCAAAGTGGCTTCTGGGGCAATTCATGTTTGTAAAGAAGGTTTGGGGGCAATTCCCGAGTGCAAAGTAACTTCTGGGGCAATTAATGAGTGCAAAGCTTATTCAATATGAGGCAAAAAGGTTTGAAATGGAAATGAACATTTTGATTTCACAGAAATGGCAAAATGGTGCTTCAATTTCATGAGGAGAGAATGGTTGGCCATGAGAACACAAACCAAGATAGCCCAGACAATGCAGTCAGCTTATGAGTATAAAATACAACAGTTTTACTCCAATGTCATAAAACTTCGAAAAAATATGCTTTTGTACCAAGTCAGATTGCAAATATGGATGAGGTGCCTCTCAATTGTGATGTGCCTTCCAACACAACTGTGGTCATTAAAAGACACACTGCTGTCCTTTAATGCTGTGCGGATGGTACCAAACTGCCTCCTATGCTCATTTTTAAGTGGAAACGTATCCTTAAGCGACCATGCCACCTGGCATTCTTGTGCAAGTGCATGAGATCGTGGCTATTTGGTTTGCAAAGATTTGGTCCAGAAGACCTGGAGGGCTCTTGAAGAAGCCAGCTCTGCTCATGTTTGATCAGTTCTGAGCACATTTAACAGAAAAGACAAAAAGGGTTGCAGCGGATTTGCAAACACAGCTATCTGTTATTCATTGTGGTTTTACACGTCAGCTACAACCACTAGATGTTTTTATCAACAAGCCCTTAAACGTCCTGATGAAAGAAGAATGGAATAAATGGATGCAAAAAGTGGGTAATAACGTGACACCGACAGGAAGAGTGAAAAAAACAACATTTACTGAGGTATGCAAATGTGGAATCTTATGTTACCCAAACTTAGCCAATGCATCTCCCTTCTTCAAATAATTTGTCAGATTACTTACAGCTATGGTTGCCACCCGGCTGGTATTTTACCGGCACAGCCGGTATTCCACCTCTTGGAGCCGGAAAAACAAAAATACCGGCGCTTCTAAGGCCGGTATTATTTGCAGGGGAGCGGAGAGAAGGCAGACTATGTGTTTGCATAGTCTGCATGATACAAATGTTGCTGTGCCTGTAGTGCGCTGTGTGGATCTATGTCGTGTGTACCTGGGGGAGTGAAGATGCAGCACGAGGGTGAAAGTCTGTGCTTCCTGCACAGACTGCTGGCTCCGCCCCCTCGCGCATAGCGTGATAACATCAGAGCTGGGTTTCACATGACAACCTGGCCCTCAGGAAGAAGATGAGATGGGCTGTGCTGTGCAGGGCAGACCAGTCTGTGGTAGAAATGCCCCCCTCTCATATAATAAGGTAAGGCAGGGGGACACATAGAGTTATGCATGGGTTTTTCCCCCCCATAAAATATGAATATGTCTATCTATGTTACTGTCTGTTCATATGTTTATGTGACTGTCTCTGTATGTGGGTAGGTTTATGTTACTGTCTCTGCATGTGGGTATGTCTATGTGTCTGTTTCTGCGTGTGGGTATGTCTATGTGACTGTCTCTGTGTGTGGGTATGTCTATGTGACTGTCTCTGTGTGTGGATATGTCTATGTGACTTTCTCTGCTTGTGGGTATGTCTATGTGACTGTCTCTGCGTGTGGGAATGTCTATGTGACTGTCTCTGCGTGTGGGTATGTCTATGTGACTGTCTCTGCGTGTGGGTATGTCTATGTGACTGTCTCGGCGTGTCGTTATGTCTATGTGACTGTCTCTGTGTGTGGGTATGTCTATTTGACTGTCTCGGCGTGTCGTTATGTATATGTGACTGTCTCTGTGTGTGGGTATGTCTATGTGACTGTGGGTGTGTGAGAGAGAGAGTTTGCATGTGTGTGTGACATGTGTGTATGTGTCTGCTTATTGACATAAGATACAAATAGGATGTATATACTTCTCACTAGCAGTATATATACACACACAGATATATGTATTTATAACACATACGCATTTATATATTTCACACTGGCTAGGGACATTACTCTAGGGACATTGAGTGGATCTGCCCCTCAGTGGCTCCACCCTTTGTGACTCCACCCACATTTATGGCCGGTATTTTTTTTAGGAAAAGGTGGCAACCCTACTTACAGCAGACAATAGTGAACAAGAAAAATAATATAATAAATACGTCTTTAATTTCCTTAAAGCTCCTGTGGGAGAAACAAAATATATCCTCTGTTTTTAATTGCCCGCTGTGTGTTATCCTGCAACAAATTGTCTGATAACAAAGAGGCTTGTGGTAAAAAATGTAAAAAGTCCAATTATATTGCTTTGTATTTTACAATGACATTTTACTGCTCTGATTTGAAATACAACCAAGGCCCTTAAATTGAGATGAAGTGCAGCTATTGTGCACATGTTGGTTCACTGACCTAGAAGTGGAGAGGTTCTGCACTTCTGATGCCTCTCCCATCACACGCACCCAAGACTCCTGCTCTTCTCTACTCTCTGCACTGAAGTAATAGGTTCGGATACCAGCGTGCTCTGCCTGCCAAGAAATGGGTGCTGCATTATGAAGAGAGATGTCCCCCACCCAGCAAACTGTTACCTAAGGGGACAAGAGAGAGGGTGAGAGTAAAAGACGCATAATCCATGCATAGACAGATAATCATACACACTGTCTTATATGCTAGACACTGACAGATCAGACCCTTTTTTGGGTACTATGACAAAATGAGACAACATTTTACCATGTTATAAAATCATAAGAAAGGCACATGTGATATATATTGAACAGTAACCCGTTAAATGTCCAACTCACTGCAAACCGCTAGAGAAGCAAAATGCAATGGTCTATTTTACTCCTTCACACCTGTGAGACATTTATCAAACACGTATTAATTTACCAGATATATAAATCTGACTGTGCATGCAGTTCCCCATGCAAGTTTTGCCAAATTCAGTTTCTAAGCGTGCATTCTATAAGTGGCAGCATGCATGTTCTTGTTCATGCAGCACGCATTTTTCTCTTGTGCCAGGAAATGGGTAGGTAACAGTGACATACAGCAGGACTTACTACCTAGCATAGTGGCTCTGCAGGGAATCTGGTTCATGGCAGGAAACGGTCCATGAGATCCTCTCTCCAACATGGGAGGGAAGACAGAATAGATGAGAGGGAGTGTACACCAGCTGCTGGAGTGGCTTGAATCGATAACTCAAAGCAGAAGCTCCTGTTTGCAGCTCAAATGGACTGCAGGTTTCATATGATTCAACAGCACCGCATTCAAAATGATGGGAAAGAATGGACTAATGACAGTGCTAATTAGAGAGGTCTAGATTAATTGGATTAATTAACATATACAACCATTTATTTAATAGTTGAGGTTTTTCAAGTCCAGTGACTTGCCTATTAGCTTTTTGTGAAGAATAAAAAGCAAATAAAAGTCTACCATAGCCTGATAATGGTAAGAAATCAAGCTCTACATCTTTACTTAAAAGGGTAACAAAATTGAGACTAACAAATCATCCATGCCCCAAAACATATAACTGTCATTAGTGCACTTAATCCAATAAAAAAAAAAATGAATTGAATAAAAAGTATTCCTCCAGCACATATCTACAAGTATTGGATAAATATCCTCAAGACCCCACTATTACAACTAAACATACGCAAATAAGTCTTGTTTTTGTTTCTGCACTCAATAAAAGTGATTTGCAGGTGAAATTAACATTTTATCACACCGACTTAACATATGCATTGTACAGGGACAAATCTGGTTACATCTGCTAGAAGAATTTAGTTGGCCCTGCAACTAAATTTTTAGTGAAAAGCTCGCAAAGATTTCACAATGGGCTTGTGAGTATAGTTCAGTATTGCAGAAATAACATTAGAGACAAAATTCCATTAAGGTCCAATACTAAATAATTCTTAATTTCTAGTACATTATGAGAGATATTACATACCTTGACAATGCTATCCTATAATTGTTTTTTCTGTCAAACATATACACAGAAATAAAATTTGCCATCAGACCCTGACTTTTATATCATTTTTTGACATGGAATCATGAGTAACTCAAGTATATTTGAAAGTTTGTGACCTAAAATTAAATAATAAATGTCTGTAACGTACAACTACTATTAGTCAGCACATTTTGTTAGATTAAATGTTTTCTGATTACATTTAATTGTAATTTTTATGAGTACGTTTGCAAAACCGGTGTTTTTTTGGAATAGTTTTGGTTACTGACCTTAAAGGTGTGCTTACGGCTGATGTTATCCGATGGTTGCACTGGGGAGATGCGGAAGCTGAGCAGAGGGATACTTCCCAAAATCCCCTCCTCCTTATCATCTGGATATAAAGATCATAGAGTGTAAGGTCACATTTTTCTAAAAGGAAATGTAGGACAAGAAGGCAGCACTAAAGACAAGTGGGAGGAATAATTGTCTAAGAGATAAGAAAAATTGTAGGATGCGATAATATGAATACAAGGAAGCCAAAAAAATAAAAAATCTGCTGCTGAAGTATTTTTTTATGAAATAGTAGGAGGTTTGCGGAAAGCCAGAGAGATAGGACGGTGTTACACACCTGTCATAACACTTTCAACTGCCAGATTATTGCGCTGTAATCTATAATAATAATATGTTCTTTCCAATACTTGCAAGTCAATATTCCCCTCCACAGAGTTAACCCAAGCACCTGCCTACAAAAATGTTGTGTTTTGTGTGACTTATGTACATGCAGTAAACTCAGAACAATATAAGACTAATACATTATTTAATCGTCACCTGTTCTAGGCCTGAACGCAGGTGATGAGTAGAGAAGGTGGGAGGCAGAATCTGGAATCACAGGTCCCCAGGCTGTCAGGGCAGTAAATGTTTTTGTATCTCACACATGATTATTAGACAATATACCAAAAGTTAGGGCTTGACAGTACTGGTATTTTGGGTAGCTATGGCTCTTATAAGTTTTATTGCGCATCCCTAAATCTTTTTAGTCTTTGTTAATATAGTATGTACCAGATATATAAATGGATGTGTGTATTTTTTGCCTCCTGAAAAAAACTATCAGTTATTTTGTTTTAGCTAATGGTGGGAGATTTTCCACCCATGTACCTTTATAATAGAACAGGCAGCGGTCCACTAAGACAAACCAACGTTTGTTCCACTGCTTTACTCCAGAGCTGGCCTGCAAGGAAGACAGATACGAATGGTAAAAGAAGCAGGGAAGAACAGAAGAGAGGGAACCATGTAATAAAACAAAGACAAAGGAAAACATGCAAAAACACAGGGATAAAATGAAAAGACAAAACTGTCAAACTGCCAGTGGAGTAGGCATGTTAAAGTTTTATGTGACTGGTCCACAAACCGCTAAATCTGTGACAAAGTGCACATGAAGGCTGAGTATTTGTAGAAAAATTCTCAAGGTTAATACCTAAGGTGACCACATGTCCTGGATTGGCCGTGACAGTCCCTTAATGGGACCGGAATCCATCCCTTGGGCCCAATTGTTCCTGTTACCAGTATAGTTATGTATCTTCAAATGTATTATCTGTAATGTATTCTTTTGATGTACTCATGTATATATATATTACTATTACTTGGTATTGGATCAGCTGTGCTCAAAATATATAAAGACATACTTATAAAAATATATAAAGACATACTTATATAAATGGAATAAACTTGTTCAAATACACTTAAAACTTTAATTATTTTGAGAAAAATATAAAGTTTGTATTTTTAGAAAGTTTACTGCATTTGTGGTTTTTAACTATATAAATGTATCTGTTTGATATCACTTAATATATGAGGATTTAAATATACATTTTCACAATTTTTCTTTTTTCTATTTGTTTTATAAAAATTATAACAAATAAAAAATAAATAAAGAATTTTTTTTTAGACATAAGATGGTCTGGTTACATGACAGGATGTCACTTAAATGTTTATTCACTTTATAAAGATAGACGTGTAGATATAAGGTTTGCACTATACACTTATATTGCAATTTAGTGATAGAAACTATATAGTTTTCATAGTTTGAAACAGGGGCGTTGCTAGGTTTTCGGATGATCTGGGGCTAGAGCCCAGACGAGCTCGGTCACACACAGGACCCTGAGTGTTGCACACATCCCCCCCCCCCCCCCCCCCTCCCATAATAAAAATGTAAGAAAACACCCACAATGTTTTCAGTGTTTAAAAATTGTACAATTATAGATACCAGGAATATTGTGCCACTCAGAACCCAGTAATATTGTGCCAGTCAGATACCAGTAATATTGTTCCTTTCAGACACCAGTAATATTGTGCCACTCAGAGCCCAGTAATATTGTGTCAGTCAGATACCAGGAAGAGTGTGCCATTCAGAGCCCAGTAATATTGTGCCAGTAAGATACCAGTAATATTGTGCCAGTCAGGTCCCAGTAATATTGTGCCACTCAGAGCCCAGTAATATTGTGCCAGTCAGATACCAGGAATATTGTGTCATTCAGAGCCCAGTAAGTGTGCCAGTCAGAGCCCAGCAATAGTGTGCCACTCAGAGCCCAGTAATATTATGCCAGTCAGATACCAGGAATATTGTGCCAGTCAGAGCCCAGTGATAGTGTGCCAGTCAGAGCCCAGTAATATTGTGCCAGTCAGAGCCCAGGAATATTGTGCCATTCAGATATCAGGAATATTGTGCCAATCAGAGCCCAGTAATGGTATGCCAGTCAGAACCCAGTAATAGTGTGCCACTCAGATACCAGTAATATTGTGCCAGTCAGAGCCCAGGAATATTGTGCCAGTCAGAGCCCAGTAATAGTGTGCCAGTCAGAACCCAGTAATAGTGTGCCACTCAGATACCAGTAATATTGTGCCAGTCAGAACCCAGGAATATTGTGCCAGTCAGAGCCCAGTAATAGTGTGCCACTCAGAGCCCAGGAATAGTGTGCTACTCAGAGCCCAGGAATAGTGTGCTACTCAGAGCCTAGTAATAGTGTGCCAGTCAGAGCCCAGGAATATTGTGCCAGTCAGAACCCAGTAATAGTGTGCCACTCAGAGCCCAGGAATAGTGTGCCAGTCAGAACCCAGTAATAGTGTGCCACTCAGAGCCCAGTAATAGTGTTCCAGTCAGAGCCCAGTAATATTGTGCCAGTCAGAGCCCAGTAATAGTGTGCCAGTCAGAGCCCAGTAATAGTGTGCCAGTCAGAGCCCAGTAATATTGTGCCAGTCAGAGCCCAGTAATAGTGTGCCAGTCAGAGCCCAGTAATATTGTGCCAGTCAGAGCCCAGTAATATTGTGCCAGTCAGCATCCAGTAATAGTGTACCAGTCAGAGCCCAGTAATAGTGTGCCAGTCAGAGCCCAGTAATATTGTGCCAGTCAGAGCAAAGTAATATTGTGCCAGTCAGAGCCCAGTAATAGTGTGCCAGTCAGAACCCAGTAATAGTGTGCCACTCAGATACCAGGAATATTGTGCCATTCAGAGCCCAGTAATATTATGCCAGTCAGAGCCCAGTAATATTGTGCCAGTCAGAGCCCAGTAATATTGTGCCAGTCAGATACCAGTAGTATTGTGCCAGTCAGAGCCCAGTAATATTGTGCCAGTCAGAGCCCAGGAATCTTGTGCCAGTCAGAGACCAGGAATCGTGTGCCACTCAGAGCCCAGTAATATTGTGCCAGTCAGAGCCCAGTAATAGTGTGACACTCAGAGCTCAGGAATATTGTGCCACTCAGAGCTCAGGAATATTGTGCCACTCAGAGCCCAGGAATAGTGTGCTACTCAGAGCCTAGTAATAGTGTGCCAGTCAGAGCCCAGGAATATTGTGACAGTCAGAGCACAGGAATAGTGTGCCAGTCAGAACCCAGTAATAGTGTGCCACTCAGAGCCCAGTAACAGTGTGCCAGTCAGAGCCCAGTAATATTGTGCAAGTCAGAGCCCAGTAATAGTGTGCCACTCAGAGCCCAGTAATATTGTGCCAGTCAGAGCAAAGTAATATTGTGCTAGTCAGAGCCCAGTAATAGTGTGCCACTCAGAGCCCAGGAATAGTGTGCCAGTCAGAACCCAGTAATAGTGTGCCAGTCATAGCCCAGGAATATTGTGCCAGTCAGAGCCCAGGAATATTGTGCCAGTCAGAGCCCAGGAATATTGTGCCAGTCAGAGCCCAGGAATATTGTGCCAGTCAGAACCCATTAATAGTGTGCCACTCAGAGCCCAGTAATAGTGTGCCAGTCAGAGCAAAGTAATATTGTGCTAGTCAGAGCCCAGTAATAGTGTGCCACTCAGAGCCCAGGAATATTGTGCCAGTCAGAGCCCAGGAATATTGTGCCAGTCAGAGCCCAAGAATAGTGTGCCACTCAGAGCCCAGGAATAGTGTGCCAGTCAGAGCCCAGGAATATTGTGCCAGTCAGAACCCATTAATAGTGTGCCACTCAGAGCCCAGTAATAGTGTGCCAGTCAGTGCCCAGTAATAGTGTGCCAGTCAGTGCCCAGTAATAGTGTGCTTTCGGTTTATAGACTTTCGGTTTATGGAATACATGTAATGCTATTGCTATTCTATAAACCGAAATAGAGTGCCCATTCATAAGAATAGGTCTATTTCGGTTTATAGAATAGCAATAGCATTACATGTATTACATCTGAGAGTCAAATAGAACCGTCAAATACTGTGCTTACAGCGCACTTTGTAAAATTCTATTAGTTTTTGGTGGTTAATAGAACATTTGCGTCTTGCAGCGCACTTCATATCTGAGAGTCAAATAGAACCGTCAAATTCTGTGCTTACAGCGCACTTTGAAAAATTCTAATAGTTTTCGGTGGTAAATAGTACATTTGCGTCTTGCGGTGCACTTCATATCTGAGAGTTAAATAGAACCGTCAAATACTGTGCTTACAGCGCACTTTGAAAAATTCTAATAGTTTTGGGTGCTAAATAGTACAGTATTTTTAATTTGTATGTATTTTATGTTTTTTGACGTTATATCCCTATCCATATTTGTTTGCAGGGAACTTGTCCTACTCTTACCCACATTTTAATTCCTTTTGCAGCCCTCTAGCCCTTTCCAGGACTTTTTTAGAGGCATTTTAGTGGCTAAAAGTCCGTGTCCCCATTAACTTCAATGGGGTTCGCGTTCGGGGTCAAGTTCGAGCACGGACCCGGACTTTTTTCCGAACTTCGGTCGAACCTCTCGAACCCGAACATCCAGGTGTCCGCTCAACTCTACTTATCATGTATCAAGTTTTATGTGCAGAAAGAACTTTTGCTGGAGTAGGTAACTATTGTATTTTTTCTAATAAAACACTGTCAAAAATTTGAACCAAGTTCCTTTGCTTCATCATACTCTATAAATGAGTGTTCTATAATACTTTATGTCTAGTTAACCTTTATACAGATACACAACTCAGAATCATATGAAACACAGTGATGCACACTATTTCAGTATTGCCCGTTCTCAGTGAGATGTGTTTCCTAGCCTCTTTTTTGTCTGCATGTTAGGGAATGTCCCCTGAACGTAGACAGACATAACGTGTACCACACTGAAGAGGCCATTGATAGGTCGAAACATGCATCTTTGGTTTGCTGTGTTCCTCATGCAGAGGAGAAATGCTATGCATTTCGGGTTAAAACTGCCCTTTTGGGGTCGGATTAGTCTGATATGGTAATGAAGGGGTCTCATTTGTAAAGGTGCAGGTGAGCAAAACAAATGGTGATGTACCTCCCGAGAAGGTACCATCTTATAGCATAGGCTACTGAAGTGCTGTCTATTCTCAAGGAAATGTGGCTCCCACCCCCTATGTTGGGCAACATAAATTGAGGGAAATTTGGAATAGAAAATGGATTATTGAACAAAATAAATTTAAAAAATTGGTTTTGAAAACTAGGCAATGAGGAAGCGGAGATTGAAGGCATCTGACTGGCTGACACAGTTATCCTATCAGTTGCCGTATTTTCTTAAAAATAAGTCACTGCTCCAATTTTTGGTGGCCCCCTTCCCTGGGCCAGAAGATGAGGATCGAGGACATTGTAGATTGCTGCTGGAACCTGGAACAGGTAATCATTTCACAGGGCACACCTGGTACCTTTGAGGAAACAAGGGTTAAAAAACATATTTTGGTTGTCCTTTAAAGGTCTGGGAACAGTTTTATTATAAGCCTTGCCCCCTTAATTTTTTAAGGGTCTTCTTTATTTTTTTATTTTTTTATTAGTTTTGTGTTTTTATTTTTATTATTTCAGTTTTTTTATACATTACTAACTTCAATTCATTATGACTTCCTTTACCTGTTTGTAAAGCCAGCCGGTCTTTGTGACCTCTGCATTTGGATTCCTCTTCATGGAGTTAGACCGTTTTCCAAATGCAATTCCCTTCTTGGATGGTCTGGAGGGCTTCAGGAGAAAAAATATACATTGTGTCACATATTCGTAAAAAACTAAAGAATAAAGTAACTACATTGTGACCCAATGTCCTAATATTTCACAAAATGAGAAGCAGCAAAGTGACTACAATAATAGGGAGTATATCATGCAAGACCTATAGATTTATTCACCATATACACATTATTGCTTGTAAAATAGGTAGTGATATTGGGTGCAAATAATAAGTGTCTGTGTGTTCAGTAATTAATTCATTGGGGTAGATTCAACTCCCACCGTTAATTGAAGCATCCAAGCATCTTGTACAATGGGGGCTTCAAAAATACAATGCATTAAAGCAATTGTATTTCAGTATGGGAAATATGGTGTTTTGCATTGTGCCAGCCCTGTCATTGAAGCACTGTTTGTACAGTAATTACCAGACAAAACAGAGTTTCAATGCAGTTTTTTTAACCGTGTGTGATAAAGGCAGTAGTGTATCTTCCAAACCATGCACTTACCTAGGGTGGCACTTTGCCAGAGGCATACTTATAGTGCTTCAAACCCTTCTGGTGCTTCAAACATTTTTGCTCCCTCCCCTGCCATTTAGCAAGCTCCCTCCCCCCCCCCCCCTCTTCCCTCCCTTCCCCTTCAAACTCCCACCGCTCTTTTCCTTCCTCTCCTCACCAGGTGCCGTTTCTCACGTTCTGGCTCCCTCACTTCCCCTCCCCTCTTGCTTATACAGCTTTGTCCCCCCTCGGAAGTGCAAAGGTAAAGTCTCTGCCTCCTTGCCTTCCAGAGAACAGCAGCAGGAAGGGTGATTAAAATGTCAACAACAAAAAAGAGTGCGTGAGACTGAGTGTGATGGGAGTCAGTGTGTGTGAGACTTAGTATGATGGGAGTCTGTGTTTATAACTGAGTGCAATGTGAGTCTTTGTTTGAGACTGCCCCTCCTCTGCTGATTTTGAACATTTCCCACTGACAAAGAAATGATAAGTATATAATTTTAATGGTAGGTGTATTTTAACAGTGAGAGACAGAATAACAAAAAAGAAATCCAGAAAAACACATGTGAAAAAAAGTTATAAATTGATTTGCAAGTCAATGAGTGAAATAAGTATTTGACCCCTTCAGCTTAGTACTTGGTGGCAAAACCCTTGTTGGCAATCACAGAGGTCAGATGTTTCTTGTAGTTGGCCACCAGGTTTGCACACATCTCAGTAGGGATTTTGTCCCACTCCTCTTTGCATATCCTCTCCAAGTCATTAAGGTTTTGAGATTGATGTTTGGCAACTCGAACTTTCAGCTCCCTCCACAGATTTTCTATGGTATTAAGGTCTGGAGACTGGCTAGGCCACTCCAGGACCTTAATGTGCTTGTTCTTGAGCCACTCCTTTGTTGCCCTGGCTGTGGGTTTTGGGTCATTGTCATGCTGGAATACCCATCCACGACCCATTTTCAATACCCTGGCTGAGGGAAGAAGGTTCTCACCCAAGATTTGGGTGCAAATGCCGGTGGGCAAATGTTCAAAATCAGCAGGGGATCAAATACTTTTTCCCCCTCACTATAATCTGTGTCTTCGAAAGATTAGATAGAGACCCATAGAAGTCAAGAGCTTTAAGGACAGCAGGAATTCTCAGTATCTGGTGAGGGCAGTGTTAAAAGTAAATCATCAGCATAAAGTGTTATAATATGTGCTTGTTGTCCAACCATAATACCCCTTATATTCTGAGACTTCCGCAATACTTTGTCAATGATTCATTTGTCAAGGCGTATAAGAGTGGGGCCAGCGGACACCCCTGCCAGGTGCTATTCTATGTGGGGAAAAGTTATGAAGCCAGAAAAGGACCCATGATCCTTGCCCGGGGTTTCACATATAAAGCCATAGTAAGATCATAGAACAAGCCTGTTATACAAACGTTCGCAAGGTCTCCGCCATTAACCTCTAATCTATAGCAAAATCTTTCTCTGCATCCAAAGAACCTATGACAGAAGAGGTTTTTCTTTGATGTATAATATACATAATACCATAATGCACACATTATCAGTCCCAGATCTCTCCAGCATGAAGCCCGCCTGTTCCGGATGGATCAGGTCTGAAGTCAACCCTTTCAATCTCCGAGCTTTCAATCTTGGTATATAAGAGAAATTGGTCTCACCAAAAAAATTGTTCCTCACCAAAATGGCTTCGGAATAGGTGAAATAGAAAGACAGTCTCTCTCTCTCTCTCTCTCTCTCTCTCTCTCTCTCTCACAGACTGTCTCTCTCTCTCACAGACTGTCACTCTCTCTCACAGACTGTCACTCTCTCTCACAGACTGTCACTTTCTCTCTCTCACACAGACTCTCTCTCTCACACAGACTCTCTCACACACACACAGACTCTCTCTCTCTCACACAGACTTACTCTCTCTTACAGACTCTCTCTCTCACAGACTGTCTCTCTCACAGACTGTCTCTCTCACAGACTGTCTCTCTCACAGACTGTCTCTCTCACAGACTGTCTCTCTCACAGACTGTCTCTCTCACAGACTGTCTCTCTCTGTCTCTCCCACAGTCTGTGAGAGAGTGACAGTCTGTGAGAGACTCTCTCTCATAGACTGTCTCTCTCTCTCACAGACTCTCTCTCTCATAGACGCTCTCTCTCTCAGGCTGTCTCTCTCTCTCTCAGACTCTCTCTCTCTTGCTCTCTCTCACAGACTCTCTCTGTCAGACTCTCTCTCTCTCTCTCACACAGGCTCTCTCTCTCTTACAGACTGTCTCTCTTTCTCTCAAATTCTCTCTCTCACACACACACACACACAGGCTCTCTCCGTCTTACAGACTGTCTCTCTCTCAGACTGTCACTCTCTCTCACAGACTGTCACTCTCTCTCACAGGCTGTCTGCATGTCAAAATTTCAAGTTGGAAAACCAAAAACTGCACCTCCCAAATGTGGCCTTTTAGCCCCCAAACAACCCAACAAACCTATGCATGGGTGGTATGCCTGTACTCAGGAGACATGGTAGAATCTATTTAGCAGGGTTTTTTTGTTCACTTTTGTCAATGAGGAGAAGATGTTTCAAATAAAAGTCAGGAAAATATGTTTATTTTTTATTTTTTTTACCATATTTTATTTATTTTTTATATAATATTATAGGATATGATCAAAATGATGGCATCCAAATAAAACCCTTCTTGTCCCGATAAAAACAATGTATAATTTGTGTGGGTACAGAAAATGACAAAGGAGAAAATTGCAGCTAAACACAAACCGCACAGAAATGTTAAAATTGCCATTGTCCAGAATGGACAAAAATGTTTCAAAGGCTCTGTCCTTAAGGGGTTAAAATGAGAAGCTTATCGCTAACATTTAAGTCATAGTGACCATAACATTGCATCCTTTGAGATGAATTTAAAAAAAAAAAATCAAATTAATATGGGTCCATCAAAAACAACTGGTGTCTATAATAAAGAATTGCAGGGAACTGCACAGAATTTCAAACTGAAGGCCAAAGTAGCCAAGTCGGAAAAAATCTATTTTTTATTGAGTAGACCCTTGAATTTTAAAAAGGACATCTTTAGCAGGTTTAATTGCTAAATTGGGATATATTATTTTCGTGGGAACACACAAGCAAGTGTTTAAACTAACACGACAAAAATATACATCTCAAATTATACCCTTTGTAAAACAAATACAAAAGAAGCAAAGTTAAACCAATTTGGCTAACCAGTAAAGTAAACCAGGAAATAGATCAAGAGAAAGTAGCATATATTATAAAAATCAGACCTCAGATCCACAAATGAAGAAGTGTGATTATGTGAGACGCATCCACGCATCTGGTGGTGGAGGAGCTGCGGTTTGAGGGGCAGAGACAGCCTGGATGACGCTGGCCATAGGCTAAGGGCAAGATGCAGCCAATCCAAGGCCCAGTGGAATTAAGGCCCTCAAACAATACCGTCCTCCACATAAGAAAGGCTTCAGGCGTCACGAGCAGTGGCATGAGTGAAGAAAACCACATAGTGGGGTTCTAGATTCAATTGGTCATAAGGGCTAGGGAAAGTGGGAGAGCTAAACGTTACGGCTAAAATCCTGCAGTGAAAAAGCCTGTCAGTATTTCAAGCAGGAGCTGAATGAGAGGATAAGAACTTTGTATATGTTATATTTAAACCAGTTTGCCATTTTTGATGAAACTGTACCCAATTGGGAAAGTGAGCAAATAAGAGCTGCACAAACTATTCAACACATCTACTGAACACAGCTGATTGAACATTGTAATTATCATATGTGCATATCCAGAAGTGTGGCGGTGGGGAGAAATTAAAAGTGCTACAATTTTTTTTTAAATGATAGACAGGGGGGCGGAGCCAACGTTTGAGACGAACGGTTGTGTGCTGGTGGAGCTCCGACCGACTTCTATTTAAACTCGATTTATTCGATGGCAGAACCGGCTAAAAAGTTGGGAAAGTTTACTCCCTGACATAATGCTGACATAATGGGGCGCAAATCCAAGAAGTCTGGACAGTCCACCCGCTCAACAACGGCAGATATTGGCTCTTTGTTGACCAGGCCACAGGGGCCTACGCAGGCCACACCTGGGACTACTGATTCGGTACATGATTCTGATGAATCTTCCGAAGACTCTACTATTGCACGAATTATACCAACATTTAAATGTCTGCCGGACCTATCTGATACATCTCCCTCAACGAAAGGTGATATTCACAAGCTTTTCCTCGATCTGCAGGGGTTTTTGAAGGCTGAAATGGCAGCCATGAAAGCTTAAGTAACCTCACTCCATACGAAAGTCTCTAAGTTGGAATCTTCTTCCACACTAGCTGCCAAAGAGCGGGTGGATACTAAAAGCCAGGTAGGTCAACTGACACCGTCGACTTATCGTTTGCAGAATTACTTACTGGCTATGGATATTAAAACCAGACAATCGAATATATGGATGAGGGGGATACCGGAGGCGGTTGGGCCCACCGTGTTCCGTGCTTTCCTGCTTGGTCTGTTGAAAGAGCTCTGCCCAGACCTGGAAGTGGGTGAACCTGTGATTGTGGACTGTTATAGAGTGCGGAAGGCTAAAAAAGCTCCTCAACAAGCACCCCGTGATGTGTTACTTAAATTACGAAATCTTACAGACAAAATTACTTTTTTACAAGCCTCGAGAACTCAGCCACAGGTTCTTTATGCTGGAAGCAGTATATAATTATTTGAAGATTTAACGTTGCAGGTGGTACTGTGAAGGCGATCCATGTCCAAGTTGACGGCTCATCTAAGAAACCTTGACATCAGGTATGGATGGAGTTTTCCTACTTCTCTGACAGTATCCAGGGTCAATAAACAACTCACAATTGCTAACCCATTGGAGATCGACGATTTTCTACCTGGGGGTACAGACTCTCAGGCTATTTTAACCGAAGATCCTCGAATTGATCCGCCCGAATTATGGATCAGTTATATGGAGAGTATTTGTATAACCGAATTGACATTTTGATACGGTTGAACTTCGCAAGCAACTCTGTTCATATTTTCTGATGATCCCCCCCAAGGGCGCTTCCGCCCACCGGATTGGAAGTGGTGGTAATTTTTGGGCCACATTTGTGACCCGTAGCCCACCTTTTTTTGGGCTACTCTAACTTGCGTAAGCCACAGGCACACTCTGGAACTGTTTATATTCTTTCTTTTTCTTATGTTTTGTTATGTTTTTCTGTCTATATCTTTACTTCTGTTTTTTCTATTCTCATTTCTTATGTTTCTTTCTTTTCTGTTTTTTACATTATTTTTTTCTGCAAAGGGTTACTTATGGTGCGTTTTGATATTTTTATTTTTTATTTGTGTGCTATATATTTTCATCTCTTGGCGTAATTATACGAATTGGTATTATTTTTGAGTAATGTTTTAGAGGTATACCATTTCCTCTATTCAATTCAGTTTTTGTTTTTTTATTATTTTATCTGGGAGAAAAGGGGAAAAGGGGTAAGGTTTCGTCTTTTCCTTTTTCTCCTATATGTGAGATATTTGATTGTAGGGACGCAGGTTCCTCCAGATTCAAACCAAGAGATGACATCAGTACAGTCTTTAAGTATTGTTTTACTGCTATGACTGACCCCTTAACAGAGGCGTCGCTAGGGGTGGGCTACTGGGGCTATAGCCCCGAGTCCCCCCTTCATAGCCCCGAATGGAGACTCTGGGGCTAAAGTATTCTTTAGCCCCGAGACTCCAGGGCTATAAATATAAAAAAAAAAAAAAAAATCCCCCGGTGAGCTTTCCTCCGTCTGGGACATAGTCCCAGAATCGGAGGATTAACCTCACGCGGGGGTGAGGGCCGATCGGGAGGAGAGGCTGCTATAGGGAGCTCGCTCCCTAGCCTCTCCTCCTGGCCATAGAGATCACAGCGCGACGGGTGCAAGCTCCGCCCCCGTCGCGCTGTGTCAGCTGCTTGCCGGATGTGAGGTGGACGGACATCCGGCAGAAGGTCCTGGATGATGGACCAAGTGTAAGGTAAGTAAAAAAAAAAAAAGTGTGACTGTGTATGGGTGTTGTCAGGATCGTCACCGTGACATCCAGACTGCCAGACGCGGTCGCCCCAGATGCACCCAGCAGGGGATTTGAACTGTGGTTCTTCTGGACCGTATTCTGCTATTTTGCCTCTGAGCCATTTCAGAACTTTGGAATACTCATGTTTATGTTTGTTTTGCCTGCAGCACTAGGGGGCTGGACTTCACCAAAGGCTCAGACCTGTCAGTAACTCTCCAGCTGAAGCACATACCTAATTAACAAGGTATAAGACACTGCCTCTCCCTAAGAGCAGTGTCAGTTCATTGACTCTGGATTCCTTGTTTGGTTCCTGTGATTTTTGACTTCCAGTATTCCTAATCATTTTTGGCTTTTGACCTTGGATTTGTTACCCGTTTATTCTGAATTCTAGCATCCTCTGACCTCCTGGCTTTCCCACGAAGATTCTTTTGCTCTTGTCCTTGTCTGTAACTTTACCTGGATATCCTGACCAGCCCCCGTGCACAAACTCACAGGCCACGTGGCTTCTTACCTGGTCACCCTGGTCTGTGTTTGTTTGCAAGGGTGAGCATACATCTCTGCCTAAAAGACTCCCAACAAAGGTAAGCCCTGAAAAGACATCTCTCCCTAAAGGACTCCCCACAAAGGTTTCCCTGACAGGTGTCTAGGTGTGTGTGTGTCAGGGTGTCTAGGTGTGTGTGGGTATTCTTGGGCTATGATTGGCACAATATTCTTGGGCTATGATTGGCACAATATTACTGGGTTCTGAGTGGCACAATATTCTTGGGCTATGATTGGCACAATATTACTGGGTTCTGAGTGGCACAATATTACTGGGCTATGATTGGCACAATATTCTTGGGTTCTGAGTGGCACAATATTCTTGGGCTATGATTGGCACAATATTCTTGGGCTATGATTGGCACAATATTCTTGGGCTATGATTGGCACAATATTACTAGGTTCTGATTGGCACAATATTACTGGGCTATGATTGGCACAATATTACTGGGCTATGATTGGCACAATATTACTGGGTTCTGAGTGGCACAATATTCCTGGGCTATGATTGGCACAATATTACTGGGTTCTGAGTGACACAATATTACTGGGCTATGATTGGCACAATATTACTGGGTTCTGAGCGGCACAATATTACTGGGCTATGATTGGCACAATATTACTGGGTTCTGAGTGGCACAATATTCTTGGGCTATGATTGGCACAATATTCTTGGGCTATGATTGGCACAATATTCTTGGGCTATGATTGGCACAATATTCTTGGGCTATGATTGGCACAATATTCTTGGGCTATGATTGGCACATTACTAGGTTCTGATTGGCACAATATTACTGGGCTATGATTGGCACAATATTAATGGGTTCTGAGTGGCACAATATTCTTGGGCTATGATTGGCACAATATTCTTGGGCTATGATTGGCACAATATTCTTGGGCTATGATTGGCACAATATTCTTGGGCTATGATTGGCACAATATTCTTGGGTTCTGAGTGGCACAATATTCTTGGGCTATGATTGGCACAATATTACTGGGTTCTGAGTGGCACAATATTACTGGGCTATGATTGGCACAATATTCTTGGGCTATGATTGGCACAATATTCTTGGGCTATGATTGGCACAATATTCTTGGGCTCTGAGTGACACAATATTACTGGGCTATGATTGGCACAATATTCCTGGGCTATGATTGGCACAATATTCCTGGGCTATGATTGGCACAATATTACTGGGCTATGATTGGCACAATATTACTGGGCTATGATTGGCACAATATTACTGGGCTATGATTGGCACAATATTACTGGGCTATGATTGGCACAATATTACTGGGTTCTGAGTGGCACAATATTACTGGGCTATGATTGGCACAATATTACTGGGTTCTGAGTGGCACAATATTCTTGGGCTATGATTGGCACAATATTACTGGGTTCTGAGTGGCACAATATTACTGGGCTATGATTGGCACAATATTACTGGGCTATGATTGGCACAATATTACTGGGCTATGATTGGCACAATATTCTTGGGCTATGATTGGCACAATATTCTTGGGCTCTGAGTGACACAATATTCCTGGGCTATGATTGGCACAATATTCCTGGGCTATGATTGGCACAATATTCCTGGGCTATGATTGGCACAATATTACTGGGCTATGATTGGCACAATATTACTGGGCTATGATTGGCACAATATTACTGGGCTATGATTGGCACAATATTACTGGGTTCTGAGTGGCACAATATTACTGGGTTCTGAGTGGCACAATATTACTGGGCTATGATTGGCACAATATTACTGGGCTATGATTGGCACAATATTACTGGGTTCTGAGTGGCACAATATTCCTGGGCTCTGAGTGGCACAATATTCCTGGGCTCTGAGTGGCACAATATTCCTGGGCTCTGAGTGGCACAATATTCCTGGGCTCTGAGTGGCACAATATTACTGGGTTCTGAGTGGCACAATATTACTGGGTTCTGAGTGGCACAATATTACTGGGTTCTGAGTGGCACAATATTACTGGGTTCTGAGTGGCACAATATTACTGGGTTCTGAGTGGCACAATATTACTGGGTTCTGAGTGGCACAATATTACTGGGTTCTGAGTGGCACAATATTACTGGGTTCTGAGTGGCACAATATTACTGGGCTCTGAGTGGCACAATATTACTGGGCTCTGAGTGGCACAATATTACTGGGCTCTGAGTGGCACAATATTACTGGGCTCTGAGTGGCACAATATTACTGGGCTCTGAGTGGCACAATATTACTGGGCTCTGAGTGGCACAATATTACTGGTATCTTACTGGCACAATATTACTGGGCTCTGACTGGCACACTATTACTGGGCTCTGAATGACACACTATTCCTGGTATCTGACTGGCACAATATTACTGGGCTCTGACTGGCACAATATTACTGGGCTCTGACTGGCACAATATTACTGGGCTCTGACTGGCACAATATTACTGGGCTCTGAGTGGCACAATATTACTGGGCTCTGAGTGGCACAATATTACTGGTATCTGACTGGCACACTATTACTGGGCTCTGACTGGCAAAATATTACAGGCATCTGACTGGCACACTATTACTGGGCTCTGAATGGCACACTATTCCTGGTATCTGACTGGCACAATATTACTGGTATCTGAAAGGCACAATATTACTGGTATCTGACTGGCACAATATTACTGGGTTCTGAGTGGCACAATATTCCTGGTATATCTATAATCGTACAATTTTCAAACACTGAAAAATTTGTGGGTGTTTTCTTATTTTTTATTATGGGTTGGGGGGGGGGGGTGCAACACTCAGGGTCCGCCCCGTGTGCCAAATGCTCTAGGTACGCCCCTGTGTGTGACTGAGCTCATCTGGGCTCTAGCCCCAGATCATCCGAAGACCTAGCAACGCCCCTGCCCCTTAATATAGCTAGTAATTAATGTTTGTGTTATTTTTTCGGTACAATTTAATGCCAGTGTGTTTGGCAATAGGTTAACACTATAACTAGGTAAATTTTATATACGTTTGGGTATTTTATATGTGTATTTTATTCTCAAATTATTTTTTAGGATGAACCATTTGATGTGATATTAACGGAAGTGATTATTGTGATTATGTTTTTAAACAAGATTATACCTATATACTGATTATAGGAATTCTGATCGTGGGAATCACCCGGCATTTTTATAGTTAATATTTTTTTTTTTTATTTTCCCTGTCTAAATGATTTTAATGTTTGGTATTACTGTCTCTACAAATATTTGATTTAGCAAGCATTGATACCCCTTGCACAAAATACTATTTAATTTGCTGTCAGGTGATTATAGCATTATGTTTTCATGTGTGATTTTATATGATGTTTATTTTTGTGCTATATAACAATGTTATTTACAATGGTAACTTTGAAAAAAAAATAATGAAAACTTGGATTAAAAAAAAAAAAAAAAAATAGACCGAGACACCATTGGTTTGACTGCCTGAGACTTTCGACACTTATGCACAGTATGACAGCAAGGGAGAGATACAAAAAATTATAAACGGTAGCTTACTGCTCTCTAAAGTCAGCTAACTTAATTCAAATTCAATAGATCTCTTCCAAGGTTTCGGTTGAATATTGCAAGCTCACAATTAAGCATGGGGATTTAAAGCTCTTAAGATGTTTCAGTGCCCAGAACAGGTCTAAATACCAGGAGAGAGATATTTGGCACTACACAAAGTTACAGTAAATTTGAAAAAGATAACAGAACCAGTAGAACCCTTAGAAAAGCAGAAAAAAATGTTGAAGGAGTTCCATCTCTTTTTTTAAGGCAGTAGTATTCTGTGGGGGGAGGAGAACATAGTAATTTAGGTTGAAAAAAAACCAAGACAAGGTAGTTGGGTGGTTTAATTGATAAATACTGGTAGTGGTTAACATTATAGGTGACGGTCTGACATTTTGGAATCAGGTATATCAGAATATATTGTAAAATAGAGGTGGCGCACATATCGGATATTAATGGGAAATAGTATGGTTAAATTGGACTTCTAAAAGACTATACAATATTTCGTAAGGGTGTAAATAGAGGAAAGAAAAGATTTTTCTTGCATTCGAAATTTGTTTAAAAAAAAGTTAAAAACTAAAAATTCTGTGTACACTTAAGCTATTAGATATGGTTTTTCTTTTTTTTTTTTTTTTTTGCCTACCATCTACACTAGTTATTTAAGTAGAGACACAGGCTGGACCCTTTCTCGCTAGACTATAGGTTCTTAGTAGAACTTAGATTGTGCTAGGTTAATAACACAACAGGTTGACTCTGGGGGAAGGTTTCTGTCCAGATTCACCTACTTGTTGAGTAAATGTAGTAATCCATTCAGTTGGATGTTTTTATTATGTATGTTATTTGTATGTTTTACAACCATTGGGTGTCTGACCAAGAGACTGGCTGAGTAAAATACCGTATTTGCTCGAATATAAGACGACCCTGATTATAAGACGACCCCCCAAACTTTGTATATTCCTTTAGGAAAAAATCTAAAAGCCTGAATATAAGACTACCCTATAGGGGAAAAAAAGTTTAACTTGTATATATGTAAATTGCTTTTTAATATTTAATTAAAAAATGATATTAAACAAATACATTTCTTGTTTTTATTTCCTTTTATGTGCCAAAGCGGCCTCTCTCCCCCAAACTTCTCTCTCTCTCCACCTCCCTCCCCCTTGTCTCTTCCTCCCTCCCCTTGTCTCTCTGCCCCCCCCCCTCCCCTTGTCTGTGTCTCCTCCCCCCTCCCCCTCACCTTGATTCTTTGCCTGGTGGCTAGTGGGGGCAGCTAGGGGTGATATCTGCACGATATGTGCAGACATCCTCCATGCTGCCTGACACCTCAGTCTATTATGACGGATAGCTGGTCCGTCATAATAGACGGAAGTGTCAGGCAGCATGGAGGATGTCTGCACGTATCGTGCAGACATCCCCCAGCTGCCCATATCTCCCTGGTGGCTAGCATCCTCCGCTGCTGCCCGGCACTTCCGCCGGGACTTTTATGATGAAGCCGGAAGGACCCGGCTTCATCATAGAAGTCCTGGCAGTCGTGCCGGGTGGCAGCAGGGGAAGTCTGCGCTCATTGAGCAGACATCCCCCGGCTGTTAGAGAGGGGGATCCAGGTCCCCTGCACCTCTGCGGGGGACCTGGATCCCAGTCTTATAATCTGACCTCAATTTGAGGTCAGATTATAAGACGACCTCGAATGTAAGCATTTGCTCTGAAAAAAACCTTGTCTTATATTCGAGCAAATATAGAGGTGTGGTGTGGCAATATTATTTTCTAAAACTATCCAAGTAGAAATTAACTCCTTCACTACATTGGCGCGCTCGTTGCCCTAGAGCAGCATGAGCCTCCAATATGGCGCTGTCCTCTTGTGGGTAAGAGCAATGGAAGTGAATATTTGTTCTCACTTACATAGCTCTGTTGCTATTGTTAGACTTTCGGTTTATGGAATGCATGTAATGCTATTGGCTTTCTATAAACCAAAATTGAGTTCCCATTAATACGAATAGGTCAATTGACCTATTCGTATGAATGGGGACTCTTTCGGTTTATAGAAAGCCAATAGCATTGCATGTATTCTATAAGCCGAAAGTCTTTAAAACGAACGACGTTCGGTTTATAGAATACATGTAATGCTATTGCTGTTCTATAAGCCGAAAGTCTATAAACCGAACATTGTTCGGTTTATAGACTTTCGGCTTATAGAACAGCAATAGCATTACATGTATTCTATAAACCGAACGTCGTTCGTTTTAAAGACTTTTGGCTTATAGAATACTATTGGCATTCTATAAACCTAACTAGAGTCCCTCCTCATTCATAAGAATTTCTTATGAATGGGGACTCGACTCTAGTTCAGTTTATAGAAAGCCAATAGTATTCTATAAGCCGAAAGTCTATAAACCGAACTACGTTCGGATTATAGAATACATGTAATGCTATTGCTGTTCTATAAGCCGAAAGTCTATAAACACTTTCGGTTTATGGAATGTATAATGTAATGCTATTTGCAATGGCATTACTATAAACCGAAATAGAGTCGGTTTATAGAATGCCATTGCCAATTCCATAAACCGAAATTCGTTCATTATGTCGGTTTATGTAATGGCTATTTTGCTATTGGTATTTCATAAACCGACTCTATTTCGGTTTATAGAATTGCCAATAGCATGAAATGATTTGAATTTAGTATTAAAAAATAAATTGAAAAAAGTGGAGAGTTTTAACCCCTTTGTGACGCATGGTGCTTGCGTCCCAAATGACGTAAGCACCAAAACGTCACGATTTGTTCCTGGCCACTGATCACAAGGTGATCGTTAGCCAGGAACACTATGGCAGAGACCCAATCAGGGTCTTAATAGACCCTGTGGGTCCCTGCCCAAAAATTGCAAGCCCTTCGGACGTCACGCACGATTTAGAGAAATGTAGCTGGTGCTCGTTTTGAGCACCAGCTAAATGTCCCCTGTCAGACTGAGGCCATTTAAAATGGCCTCATCTGACAGGTGGGATCCCGCTGCAAGTGCCTGCAGCATGATCCGAGCCGCGATATGAGCTGTTTAACACAGGACGTACTATGCCGTCCTAACGACTTTAAGGGACTTAAAATCAGGACGGCATAGAACGTCCCAACGTCACGAATGGGTTAACGTTTGCTCTGGTCATAATCACAGCACAGGCTTGTAGGAGATAACTGTAATTACATTAATACATGAAAAGAATATAAGTAATATAGTAAAAATGTACAAAATAAAATTTATTTTGAAAAAACTAAATGAGGTCCATGAACTTGGAAGGAAACGGATCACAGTAAAAAGAAACTGTGATCAGCAAGGGAAGTGTTAATACCCCTTTTATAATCGTGGTCGTCTTATAATCTGACCTCAAATTGAGGTCAGACTATAAGACTGGGATCCAGGTCCCCAGCAGAGCTGCAGGGGACCTGGATCCCCCTCTCTAACAGCAGGGGATGTCTGCGCGATGAGCGCAGATCTCCACTGCTGCCGCCCGGCATGACCGCCGGGACTTCTATGATGAAGCTGGGTACTTCCGGCTTCCTCATAAAAGTCCTGGCGGTCGTTCCGGGCGGCAGCAGGGGAGGTCTCGCTCATCGCGCAGACATCCTCCGCTGCCTCGCTAGCCACCAGGGAGAATCGGGCAGCTGGGGGATGTCTGCACGAATCGTGCAGACAACCTCCTTGCTGCCCGACACTTCCGTCTATTATGTATACTGCATACATCCCCCGGCTGCCCCCACTAGCCACCAGGGAGCAAGAAACAGGTGAGGGGGGGGGGCAGAGTAACGAGGGGGGGGGCAGAGTAACGAGGGGGGGGGGGGGGGAGAGAAACAAGGGGAGGGAGGGGGGAAGAGACAGAAACAAGGGGAGGGAGGGGGGAAGAGACAGAAACAAGGGGAGGGAGGGGGGAAGAGACAGAAACAAGGGGAGGGGGGCAGAGAGAAACAAGGGGAGGGAAGGGGGGAAGAGACAGACACAAGGGGAGCGAGGGGGGAGCCAAAGGGAGGGTGAGAGAGAGACAACACTAAGGGGGGAAGAGCGACAAATCTGGGGGCAAGGGAAAGAGAGAGGCAGCATTGTCACATAAAAGGAAATAAAAACAAGAATTTTTTTAATCATAATTTTTTATTAAAAAAGCAATGTACATGTGAATATATACTAGACATGTGCATTCGTTTTCGGACGAATGCATTTTTGTCCGAAAATAGCATTTTCGTCCATTCGCCCGAAAAACGAAGAACGAAAATGCTAAGCTAACGAAAGCCGAATGAACGAATGGTTAATAAACGAAAATCATTCATTCATTCGTAGTACTATTGCATTCTATAAGCCGAAATAGAGTCGGTTTATAGAATACAATAGCATTTAACTATACGGAGACAGTCTCCATTCATAAAATTATGAATGGAGACTTTGTCTCCGTATAGTTAAAACGTTTGGTTTATAGAATAGCAATAGGAATACATGTATTCCATAAGCCGACGGCCTATAAACCGAACATATAGGCTGTGGGCATTTTACTACACCAGAGGCGTACAACGTGCGGCCCTTTGTCTCTGTGTAGTACAGGGGTGTCCAAGTTTATTCGGCAAAGTCTCCATTCATAATTTTATGAATGGAGACTTTGTCTCTGTATAGTTAAAAGCCGACAGCCTATAAACCGAACTGTCGGCTTATGGAATAAATGTATTCCTATTGCTATTCTATAAACCGAACGTTCGGTTTATAGAATAGCCATAGGATTACATGTATTACATAAGCCGGAAGTCTATAAACCGATTGTTTGGTTTATAGGCTTTCGGCATTTTACTACACGGAGACAAAGTCTCCATTCATAATTTTATGAATGGAGACTCTGTCTCTGTATAGTTAAATGCCGACAGCCTATAAACCGAACGACTTTCGGTTTATAGACTTTTGTCTTATGTAATACATGTAATCTTATGGCTATTCTATAAACCGAAAGTCGTTCGGTTTATAGAATAGCAATAGGATTACATGTATTCCATAAGCCGAAAGTCTATAAACCGAAAGTCGTTCGGTTTATAGACTTTCAGCTTATAGAAAACATGTAGTACTATTGCCTTTCTATGAACCGAACGAGAGCCCCATTCATAAGAATTTCTTATGAATGGGGCTCTCGTTCGGTTTATAGAAAGCCAATAGTATTACATTGTATTCTATAAAACGAACGAATAAAAATGAACGAAACGAAAATAATGAACGAATTTCGTCTGAAACGAATGCATTAATGAACGAAATTCGTTTTAGACGAAATAAATAAAATTTTCGTCCGAATGGACGAAAACGAAACGAAAATTTTAGTTTTGCACATGTCTACACTAAAGCTCATTCCTTAAGCTCAAAGTAATTTAAGAGAAAGTCTTCCAGTTAAGATGCCTTGACATCCTCAGAAAACTTCAGTGTGAAATGATGCACTATAACTGTAAGAAAAACAAATAAAAAGCATATTGTGCAGTATATAATAGCTCTCAATGGGATGGTGAATGACAGCTACTTACAAGTCATGCCCCAATATTATGTGGAGCAGCATATATGTGTATATATGAAGTAGATAAGGCCAATTCAATAGATGGTGTAGAAAGTATCAAGTTTAATAAGAGTAAAACGGATTAAAACATGAGTAAAAACGAATCTCTCTAGGTTGGCATTAATGCAAGTGGCATTTCTGCTTGGATCCTTTGTGCATTATTAAAAGGTATTTGTGCCATTGATCCTCTTGGAGTCTCTCACCCTCCTTGGGTTCGCCAGCAGTTCTCATCACCCTCAGGGACTGGATTCATTGGGAGCTGGTAACAGATATATTGCCAAACTCTTGCTTTTTCCACTGTGTATACTGTGACACTTACAGCCATGGACATACAACTGTTCAGAGAGGAGTCTCACAAAACCTTCACACCTCACAGATACTTGTGCGCAACGCCACGTATCACATCATGCTCCTCCCACCAAACAAAGGACAGGGCAACCAACTGGGCCCACATTTTTTTTTCTTCATACATACATATTTTTTACAATAGCCCCTTATTACTGCCTTTAAATGGATGCCAAATCATAGCATCATCAATATAATTTGTAATATTTTACTCAAAGAAACATATTGACTTTGTCCCCAATTCTCTATCTTCTTTATTCAATAATATTGATTCTTCCATTCGCCAAGTTATATTTGAATAATGTTTCTTGCCTTCTTTTAAATCCAGAATAACTAAATCATGGTCTGACCATATGAAGGGTGTAATCTCCACTTTTTTAACTTCTTCTCATAGGGCAAGTCATCCCAGAAACCAAACCATTTTCTCCTACAGTGACCTTTTGTCCCCCTTAATGCCATAACCTTAAATCATATGCCAACTCTAATGTTACTCTAACCCTAACCCTAGATGTAAAGTGTCAAAACCAAGAGATGTTATGGTCTGCTTCAGTTCAGATAGATCTAAAACATGTTTACTTGCTTTGTGTAGAGAAAATGAGACCTGGAAGATAAATTTTAAAACATAAATATGTATGCAGATCTATACTTTCAAACTAGACAAACGAGAAGGAAGCTCCATGAAGTGGAGGCAGGGTTAAGATATAGACATGCTTTGAGGTTTCCAACAGGTTTATATGTACAGGGCCGATTCTAGGGTCACGGGTGCCTGGGTGCAGGTTTTCTTTTGGCGCCCAAAGGTGGGCGTGGTTATATTATGAACTCCTCCCCTTTAGACATGTATGTTCCAGACGCCCATTTCATAATTGGGGAGAGGGGAGGAGAGCACAAACTTTATTTTGATGTAAAGGACCAACACAAACTTTTATTTTAAATAAAGATATATATTTTGCCATAATACTGTGAAGTGGTTTTATTCATTTCTATGATGCTCAGCCAGCAACATGGGAGAGTTTTTGCTGGCTAGCAGAATGAGTTTTTACTACCGTTCCCATGATGCCCAACCAGCCAAATTCTGGCTGAGCATCACTGGAAAAGAAGTACACAAGGAGAGAGAAATAATATTCCACGATGCCAGTCACTCACGTGTCTCTTTCTCCCCATGCCCTCATGTCTTTCTCTCTCTTTCCCCATACCCTCATGTCTGTCTCTAACTTCCCATACCCACATGTCTTTCTCTCTCTTTCCCCCTACCCTCATGTCTGTCTGTCTCTCTCTCTCCCCATACCCACATGTCTCTCTCTCTCCCCACTCATACCCAATGTCTGTCTCTCTCTCTCTCTCTCCCCACTCATACCCAATGTCTGTCTCTCTCTCTCTCTCCCCACTCATACCCAATGTCTGTCTGTCTCTCTCTCTCTCTCTCTCTCCACTCATACCCAATGTCTCTCTCTCTCTCTCTCTCTCTCTCTCTCTAATCATACCCAATGTGTGTCTCTCTCTCCACTCATACCCAATGTGTGTGTGTCTCTCTCTCCACTCATACCCAATGTGTGTGTGTCTCTCTCTACACTCATACCCAATGTCTGTCTGTCTCTCTCTCTCTATCCACTCATACCTAATGTCTATCTTTCTCTCTCACCTATTGCCCCCATGTCTGTCTCTCTCTCTGTCTCCACTCCTGCCCCATATCAGGCACTTTTCAGTGCTTTATGTTTTACACATAGGCTTTGCCGGCACAACGAGCGCAAACCAACTTAAATCTACGCATTCAGCGTAGATAACTCCCGTGAGTCTGTTTTATACATTGGCGCACACGCCGATTGCACCAGCGTGCGCCGTGTTTATACATGCCCCCCAATGTGTATATGTGATTATGTATGCATGCAAATACATAATTAAATACAGTCACATAATCACAGTCATATGCAAGTATGCAGTTACAGTCACACACATATAGTCCCACATGCAGTCAGTCACATACACACAAACACACATATACAATCACATACACATACATAAATATACAGTCACACATGCAGTCAGTCACATACACATACATACAGCCAGAAACACACATAAACAGTCAGTCACATTCACACACATACACCAGCAGTCTTTTTATCTTTAGGGAGGGGGGGTGTTTTCTTTAGTTCCTACTGTGGATGACATACACAGAATGACACTCATACAGATATAAACAGTGACACACATACAGGTACATAGTGGCACACAGTGACACACATGCAGACAAACAGATACACATGCAGATACATGGGTATCTGTTTGTATGTATCTGAATGTTTGTCATTAACATGTGTATCTCTTTGTCTGCATAAATATCTGTTTGTATGTGCATCTGAATGTGTATCATTAAGACACATGACAAACATGCAGATACACATCCAAAAAAATATCCATGCAGACCAAGAGATACACATGTGAATGACAAACACACTTGTCCCCCTCCTACCTATTAGGTGCAGGAGGGTGACTTCCCTGGGGACTAGTGGGTCCCCGGCGGTCTCCTCCCGCACAGCGCCCTATTAGCTGGGAGGAAGTGATGGCTTCCTCCCAGCTCTGATATCATCACTGGGGCCAGGTCGTGCTCTTAAAGCGCAACAGTGCTGACTGGGCCCCAGGAAATCTATTGAGTAGTGCCGGCACTGGACAGAGAACCCCCTCTCCCCCCCCTCAACGTTTTTTTTTTTTGTAAGCTAATCTCTGCAGCAGCGCTTCGTTTTTTAAATACGGCGGGCCCCCCCTCTGTCCCAGGCCCTCAAGCAGTGCCGGAATGGTCAGTCCCCCCCTGGAAAGAGCACACTTACAGACAGTCACACATAAATACACAGTCACCCTTACACACATACGTTTACAGACACCCTTATACAGTCACACAACACAGCCACCTTTACACACACACACACTGTCAGACAGCCACCCTTACACACAGTCACACTCATATAAATACACACACAGCCACCTTTACACACTTACACAGACAGTAACACACACATACACATTGACACACACACACACACACACACACTTATATGGACACACCCTGTACACACTGACACACAGTTCCACACATTTCTTTTTTTTTTCTTTTTTTTTACCCCCCCCCCCCCAAAAAAAGAAACTTATGCTGAAGAAACTTATGCTGTCGCCCTCCCTGCTTTATTACCTTTATGTGCAGGGAGGAGGACATTCTCGATGGCAGGGCCATCACCAGGAATTATATCTCCCACTCGCCCCACCTACCCTCACAAGCATTTTATACCGGTCTACTCTAATATGGAGGGTGGTTGGGAGCAGTTGGTCAATATGCCAGTGATATTTTGCCACTCAATATGCTAGTATTATTTTGCCACTCAATAAGTCAGTATTTTGCCCTCAATATGCCATTCTTTTGCTATTTAATATGCCAGTATTTTGCCCCTCAATATGCCATTTAATATGCCAGGATTTTGCCCCTCAGTGTGCCATTCTTTTCCCATTTAATATGCCAGTATGTTTTCCCCTCAATATGTCATTTAATATGCCAGGATTTTGCCCCTCAATATGCCATTTAATATGCCTGTATTTTGCCCCTCAATATGCCATTTAATATGCCAGTATTTTGCCCCTCAGTATGCCATTCTTTTGCCAATTAATATGCCAGTATTTTGCCCCTCAATATGCCAGGAATTTGCCATTTAATATGCCAAGATTTAGCCCCTCAATATGCCAGGATTTTGCCAATTAATATGCCAGAATTATGCCAATTAATATGCCAGGTTTTTTGCCAATTAATATGCCAGGATTATGCCAATTAATATGCCAGGATTATGGCAATTAATATGTCCGGATTATGCCAACTAATATGCCAGAATTATGCCAATTAATATGTCAGAATTATGCCAATTAATATGTCAGAATTATGCCAATTAATATGTCAGGGTTATGCCAATTAATATGTCAGGATTTTGTCACTCAATATGTCAGGATTATGCCAATCAATATGCCAGGATTTTGTCACTCAGTATGTCAGGATTTTGCCAATTAATATGTCAGGATTGTCCCAATTAAAATGCCATTTTTATGCCAATTAATATGCCATTTTTATGCCAATTAATATGCCAGGATTTTGCCAATTAATATGCCAGGGTTATGCTAATTAATATGCCAGGAGTTTGGCAATTAATATGTCAGGGCTATGCTAATTAATATGCCAGGATTTTGTCACTCAATATGTCAGGATTATGCCAATTAATATGTCAGGATTTTGACCCTCAGTATGCTAGTTTGCCACCCTCCTCCCCCCTACGCCAGTACTTACCTCCTTGCTGCTCTGTCTCCCGCCGGCCGGGACGCCTGCTTGATGGTGTCTGCAGAGGCTGACACTGGCATCTAGTTTCTTCTGTCGGATGTCAGCTGACATCCGGCAGAAGTAACTAGATGCCGGTGTCTGCCTCTGCAGACACCATCCTCCTTCCTGCAGCCAATCAGAGCGCGATGGGGGCGGAGCTTGCACCCATCGCACTGTGCTTGGTGTGATAGGGAGGTGCGGTAACCACAGGCGCTCACCTGCGGCTCGCACCTCCATGTCACACTAATCACAGCGCGACGGGTGCAAGCTCCACTCCCGTCGCGCTCTGTGATTCAGGCGCCTCTCCTCCCGTGCTCCTGCCCAGGATCGGCCCTGTATATGTATTAATGGATGGTAATCAAGTAACTTTAGATTCTCCAATGAAAGTTACAGAGTTGCTCAAAAAGAGATAATGGGGGTTATGTATAAAAACTTCCGCACTGTAAAAAAAAAGTACAAATCGTGTTTATGTATAATGGCAATTGCGCTTTTTTTTTATAACTCCCGACATTTTGCAGCGATGGAGAGAAGGACCTCCATCAAACTCCATTTGACGAAGGTTCTCCGACACAAATCAGGCGCTTTTCAGTGCCAGACTTTGTTATACATAGGTTGCACAGACGCAACAAGCACGGACACAACCTAAATCTACCCATTCGCATACACAATGCAGACTCCATGTGAAAGCGAGGGAAAATATATATATTTTAAAACAATTATTTCTCCCTCTTTCTTTGCCTATAAAGATATAACAAAAATAAAAAAGTAAGTAATAAGAATAGTATGGTTGGAATTGTTGCCGCTTCCTTCTGATAAATTACATCATTTAATAGGTGATAGGATAGAAATTATGAAAGATTAAATTTACGATGATAGTAGGTGTGTCAAAGGTAACATTTTTTAATAAATAATTGAATACATTTGAAAATGTTATATACTAGATTGGAGAAAAAATAAGGATTTAGGTATTGGGATTGGAACATTGCAATAAAATATATTGAGTGTAGTGTTCGAAATGTGTTAAGTATTTAGTGGTTTTGGTATACTGGAATACTGTACCACAAAGGGTTAAGTGCTTTCAGTTTCAAATATGTGATATTTGTTTGGCATTGTCTTAATATGTGTTTTATATGCACAGTTTAGTGGACTCCTTTTTTAGACGAATTAAGAAACTTATGGAAAAATTGACAGAAAAAGGGAAGTGTCAAGCGAGTGGGGACAAAATTATTAATTGGACTGACTGTAAGGGGGTTAAACTCTCAGTATAAAAGATCAATTCTGTGGGATTACTTGAATCCTCTTTAAAAGAGCAAAAAAAGAGAGGTGTTGCGATACGAGTTAAATTTAGAGTAAATATTATTACCAAGATCCAGATGCCCAATTCATGATCATGATTTGCACAATTGAAGGCCAAGTATATCCAGTAACAGTTATCTATGCTCCAACTAAAAATACAGTGTACTTCCTCGGGAGAGTTATATCAAAACTGGAAAAAGTTAAGATTGGAATATCAATCCAGAAGATTTTAATGCGGTGGTGGAAACATCATTAGATAAGAGAGGAGTAAGGTGCCCCAGGGAAATGGTGAACCAGTCAAGGATGATAAAAAATATTATTAAAATTAATAAAATCAATCCCCCCCCATTTGCTGCCTACACACTCTGCTCTACAAAACATCATTCTTATTCTCATTTTCAGTGATTCTTTTATTTCAGGCATGGTGCCCATCGGTTGGCATAAACCTGGCATGGTGCCCATATTTAAAAAAGGGATCAAAATCCCAGTCAGTTGGAGATTGTCGGGAGGATGTGACGTAGGACGCTAAGGCGGAGTCTACGGAGTAGAGTGTGATCTTCCCGACATCAGCGGTATTTCATGCGGTTGTGCTCCCTCCAGCCCCCACGTGGATCAGCCATGCCGACACCGTAGTCTACAGACCAAACAATCTGCCTGCAGAACTCGGCCGTAGAAGGAGCTACCACCGGAAAGTAATCCAGCTCTATTCAGTCCTACTGCGCGACTAGGAATCAAGGGAACCCCCCGGCAAGCAACATTAGAGAGCGCACCTCGGAGCTCAGCATCCACAGCCCAAAACAAGGACTCAGCGGAGGGACTCAGATAAGTGCATTAAATAATCAAGATCTCATGCAATATATGTATTCACAGATTACATCACCCCCCTGCTGTTAATGTGCCAGCTAAAAAATGCAGAGGATAAGAAAAAGTAATGCAGACTTAACCTCTTCCTGACTGTTTGCATAGTAATGTACTGCCCGGAAGTCCTCTTGCATTATCTTCTAAATTAAGAAATGCAGCAAGTACTTCGACACAATTTGTGTGTAAGTGACATATTCAAAAGTGTAGCCAAAAGTATGTGGATGCTGTAATACTGCTGTTCCATTGCCTCTGATTAAAAGAGCTGGATGCTGATAATCGTGCTGTACTATTTCCTCTGATCTAAAAGAGCTGGAGGCTGATAAAGTGCTGCACTATTCCCTCTGATTAAAAGAGCTGGATGCTGATAAAGTGATGTACTTTTTTCTCTCATTAAAAGAGATAGATGCTGATAAAGTGCTATACTATTTCCCCTGATTTAAAGAGCTGGATGCTGATAAACTGCTGTACTATCTCCTCTGATTAAAAGAGGTGGATGCTGATAAAGGGCTGTACTGTCTCCTCCGATTAAAAGAGCTAGATGTTGAAAAAATATTGTTTTAATCTATCCGACTAAAAAATCTGGAAACTGATAAAGTGCTGCATTACTCCCGCTGATCAAAAACGGTGCACGTTGATAAAGTGCTGCATTACTCCCGCTGATCAAAAACGGTGCACGTTGATAAAGTGCTGCTCCACTCCCTATGAATAAAAGAGGCGGATACTGATAAAGTGCTGATTTATTCCTGCTGGGTAAAAGAATTGGATGTCGATAAGGGACTGCTTTACCCCCTCTGACTAAAGAGGTGGATGCTGAATGATTAAAAGAGATAACGACGTTAGAGTGTTGCTTAATTTCTGCTGATTAAAAGAGGCGGATGTAGATAAAATGCTGATATACTTACGCTGATTAAAAGAGCTGTATGCTGATAAAGTGCTGCTCATGCTGATAAAGTGCTCTGCCATTCCCGCTGTCTAAAAGAGGTGGATGCTGATAAAGTGCTGCTTTACTCGTTGTGATTAAAAGAGAGGGATGCTGATAAAATGCTGCTATACTCCTGCTGATCAAAAGAGTTTGATGCTGATGAAGTGTTGCTTATACTGATAAGTGCTGTTATATTCCTGCTGTTTAAAAGAGGTGGATGCTGATAAAGTGCTACTCTACTCTTTCTGATTAAAAGAGGTGGACGCTGATACAGGCTGCTACACTACTGCTGATTAAAAGAGGTGAAAGCAGATAAATCGATGCTTTACTGCCGTTAACTAAAAGAGGCGGATACTGATAAAACCGCTGTTCTAGGTTCTATGATTACCAGAGGTGGAGGCAGATAAAGCGCTGCTATATTCCCGCCGACTAAAAGATTTGATGCTGATAAAGTGCTGCTATAACCCTGCGGATGAAAAGAGGTTGACGCTGATAGAGTGCTGCTTTATTCTTGCGGAATTAAAAGAGTTGGCTGTGGATGCTGAGAAAGCGCTGCTCTATTTCTGTTGACTAAAAGAAGTGGACGCTGATAAACATTGACTATTTTGACCATCTCACCGACTTTGCCGATAAAATAACATAAAATAATACTACTCTTTAAATTACTCTTAAATGGCCACGATGAAAAAGGGAGATGCAAAAAATCAACAGAAAAAGAAGGAGCAAAAGATCCAGGAACCAAGAAGAGATAAAACTAAAAAAATGGCCTCGATTTTTGTGACAACTCCTCAGAGAGAGGCGTTAGACTCTTCACAGGACATCATGGACGTTCTCCCACAGCAAGAACATCTGGAGACCACAAGACCACCCCTAGATACATCATAAGACTCAGATTCCCAGGTACTGACCGTAGATGTACTAAAGAAATGCCTAGATTCCCAATTTTCTCTCTTTAAACAAGAAATAAAGATCTCTATTAAATAACTTACAGCAGAACTGGTAAACTTGGACAATAGAGTTACGCAGAATGAAAGCAGCCTAACAGCAGTTAAAGATCGATTGACTTTATCCGAAGAGATGTCGAGCACGTTGCAGGTATGTTCCCCAGGTAGTCCCTCTGTATGCATTTTCCTCCCAATGTACGAAACAGGGCTAGTTATCTGGATTCACTGACCCTTTAGGAATATTCCTATTCCACTTTGTGGTGGGACGGGGGGGCGGGTCTATGGGAGGGGGAGGGGGAGGAGGTATGGATTGGGAGAGGAGAGATGGACAAAGAATTTGTTTTGATCTTTGTGCACAGCATTAAATTATGCGAATGGGGGGGGAGGGGGTTAAGCATGGGTTAAAACAAGATTTACGAGACGACACGACTGGCTCTTCCTCCTCTTCTTCTTTTTTTTTTTCTCTCTTTCCTACACTCTTTGTTAGTCTAGTTCACACGATATTGTGGTTGTAGAATCACTTAAGATGTCACAAATGTCACAATAGTATACTTTCACACGAACACAATCTCACATATGGATTAAAAGCACAATAAATATAGCCTAATTCACAAGTAAAATGGGTATTCACAGTTGGTTGAACTGGAAATTCGATCAATTCTATCACAATCTAGTAACACAACACACTACTATAGAGAGATAAAAGTTAGGACAATCCACTACACCAATTGAATATATTAAATTTGTATATATAGGTATAAATGCACCTCCCCCATTTTTTTTCTCTCTCTCTTCTCTTTTCTACACTCTTTGCTCTTCTAGTTTACACAATATTTTGCCCGAAGAATCACTTACAAGAGGCCACAGTAGTATACTCTCACAGGAACACGATCTCACATATGGATTAAAAGCACAATAAATATAGCCAAACTCACAATTAAAATGCATATTCACAGATGGTTGAACTAGAAAATCGATCAATTCCATCACAATCTAGTAAGACATTACATTACTATAGAGAGATAAAACGAAGGATAATCCGGTACACAAACTGAATATATTAAAACTGTATATAGAAGTTTTTTTTTTTTTTCTTATCTCTCCATTTGCTTTCTCTCTCTATTTGTCCTTTTCCCCATTTTATTTTTTAATTATATTTACTTATTTATTTTTTTATTTATTTTCCCTCCTTTTTTCCTCCTTGTTCGTCGGGCAGGTAGTCAAAATACTGGAGGAGGGAGATGAAAATATAAAATAGTGGCGATCACACTACCCCAATCGGGCTCTCATTCTAGAGAGCCAAACAAGTGATCAAGATATTTAGCGGGAGGATCACGTACTGGGTGGGAATGGCCGACCTCAAGTGGGTGGGTGTAGGTCCATATTATAAGCCCGTAGGGGCTTTCTTTTACTGTTTCATGTTTCTCATTGTTAAATGTTGGAGTGGGGGGGGGGGGGGGGGGGGGGGGGCACTGTCGAGCGACCTAGGTGGCCAGGGGGAACTGATGACAGTCTACCTCCCTGATGGTTAAAATTATGACACTAAATGTTCAGGGACTCAACACGCCTCAAAAAAGGCATCTTCTAACAAAACACATCTTTAAGAACCACATAGATATAACATTTCTACAGGAGACACATTGGAAGGAAAAAACTTCACTAATCAGAGATAAGTACTTCCCTGTGGTTATTCATTCATATTATAAGACAAAAAAACGGGGAGTTGCAATACTGTTCTCAAAAAATTTGGAATATGAGGAGATCTACAGGGAAGTAGATAAGGAGAGTCGCTATATATTCCTGGTATGTAAGATCGATGAGAGAATATATACTCTAGTTAATATATATGCCCCCAATAAAATACCCACTTTATTCCTGAATAAAATCATTAATAAACTAGATCGCCTAGCCCAGGCAAATATACTTATAGGGGGAGATTTTAACTGCGTGGGTGATATAGTAATGGACAAAAAAATGAGGCAGGGAAAAAAAATAGATAGATCCGCAAAAAATAACGCTGCTCAATTCCAGATAATAATGGCAGGAAATGGGCGGTATGATCTTTGGCGCACAATGCATCCGGAGGATTTAGACTATACCTTCTTTTCGAGAGTTCACATGTCATATTCGCGCATTGATTATTTTTTGGGGGACCAACATCTCTTACAGATGTCTGAAAAGTGCTACTTGGAAGAGATCTATTGGTCAGACCACTCGGCTGTCATCATGATGTTCAATATAGACCAAACCCGACAGAACAGAACATCATGGAGATTAAATGACAAAATCCTAGGGGTTGAGGGGAATATTGAATATCTGACGAATATGATTGAGTTCTTTCTTGAGGAAAATACTAAAGATGGTCTGCTCAAGTCAACAGTGTGGACTGCCCTGAAAGCAGTTATGAGGGGGCATCTTATCAAACTGGGTTTTGAATTAAAAAGGAAACGGCACCGGCCCCTCAATCAATTATACTTGGAACTGATCACCCAACAACGAATTAATAAAACAAGTCCCTCCCCGTACATCACGCCAAAAATTACACAAATAACTAAGAATATAAATACGCAGTTACTTGCCCAAGCTAATTTCGCGCTGCTTAAACTAGAACAACTCTGGTACCAGAAAGGTAATAAAGCAGAGAAAATGCTGACAAACAAGTTAAAAAATATAAAAGCAAAGAATAGAATTAAGAAAATAGAGGTGGGGAACCAGATAAAAATCCATCCACAAGAAATTGGTGAAGCTTTTAATAACTTCTATTCTAACTTGTATAACCTTCCAAATAATGGAACCACGCAGGAACAAATTGATAATTACCTGAACGCTGTTAAGTTACCGACACTTTCGCAACTTCAGTTGGATAGTCTGAACCGTCCGATAAAGAAAGAAGATTCTGGAGGTAAAAAGTAAATAAAAAAAAAAAAAAGCCCCAGGCCCAGATGGCTTCAACAATACATTCTACTCAACGTTTGGCCATGAATTGGCAGACTATCTAACTGAAGTATTTAACGAATTCATAGAAGAAGGGAAAATCCCAGTTGAGATGTTACAGGCGGCAAAATCCCCTATCTTAAAACAAGACAAAGATAGCACTGATACAGCTAGCTATAGACCCATCTACTTAATAAATAACGATCTGAAAATGTATTCTTCAGTCCTAGCAAATCGGATCCAAAAAGTAATCTCTTCATTAATACATAAAGATCAGATAGGATTCATCCAGGGGCGTCAATCTAGCAATAACATTAGAAGGCTCTTGAGCCTAACAGAGGAGGCCAATAGGACGGGGCAGCCCCAGTTGACCCTCTCGCTAGATGCCGAAAAGGCGTTTGACAGGGTCGGCTGGGGCTTCATGTCCCGGGTACTTGATAGGTTCGGATTCACGGGACCCATCCATGCAGCAATAATGGCTCTATACTCCGCCCCTACAGCTAGGACTGTGGGACGGGGCATAGAGTCAGGGTGGTTCAGGGTGGGGAACAGTACACGTCAGGGATGCCCTTTGGCCCCGGAGCCATTTGCTGCCAGGTTAAAACAGAATGACAAAATCACAGGAATAAAATTTAAAAACTCAGAATACAAGTTGTGTCTATACGCAGATGACGTAGTCATTACAATGACTAATCCAGTCACATCGATGAAATCCTTTATACAAGAAGTGGATATTTATTCATAAGTATCAAACTACAAACTAAACCTTTCTAAAATAAGAGCAATTATGCTGAACGTAGAAAAAGACACAAAAAAGATAATAAAGGACACATACCCTCTGGAATGGTTCGCAAAGGGCTTAATACATCTGGGGATACAAATTTGTACATGTTGTAGGGACACGATGGAAAAAAATGACGTTGCGCTGTTTAGTGATACAACTTAAACTAACGGAAACCTGGCGTTTCAACGAAATCTCATGGCTAGGTAGAATAAACGTCATCAGATCTTACGTGCATTAAAAATCCCCAAACACAAGCTTCAGTTGGTTCAGAGACTATTCATGTCCTATATCTGGAATGGTAAGAAGCCAAGGGTTAGCAAAATCAACTCAATGAAACATTCAAGGGCAGGGGGTCTGGGTATCCCAGACCTGGTGAAACACTATGATTCGAGTAGATTATACCATATACACAGATGGCAGGATAGCTCAGAATCATCTGAACCGTGGTTCCAAATCGAAGCAAACTTAGTAGGAGTTAAAGATCTATCATTAATACTCTGGCTAAATTGGGGGGCTCACAAAAACCCCATTAAGCAAGAAACCCCAGGTTTTGTTCAAGACCTATTGGGTTTATGGAAGTGCTTCAGGAAAAAACATAAGATCTCGCATAAAATCCCCGGCACAATTACAATCCAAGCCCTAGAATATAATATAGACGAACTGTCCCTAAAAAATTGGAACAAACATAGTCCCTGCAATTGATATCTGTGTTCTTCGGGGGGGGGGGGGGGGGGTGGAAATGGAGGGGGACAATAAGAGAAGGGGCAAATAAGAGAGAATTAATAAACTACGGTCCATACAACTCTGTCTCTACTCTACTCTTCAAACTATTTATTAAAGCGGCTGAACCTGTGGCCACTCAGGTACTCGGCGGTGTTATATCTCACTCCTGTGTATATGTATGTAATTGTGATATTGTGTAATTAATGTCAACTGTCTTCTCCCATCTGAATTTATATAATTCTTTCTTTCTTTTTTTTTCTTTCTCTCTCTTTCTTCCTCTTTTTTATTTTCTTTTCTATCCTAGTTGAATAATATACTATAAATCCCTTACCTGCTACAATATACGGATTAAATGCAATATTAAAATCAAGTTGGGGATAAGCATTTAAAAGAAAATGAGAATTTATATTTTTTTTTCTCTTTTTCGTCTCTCTTTCCTCTTTTTCTCCCTTCTTCTCCTTTCTTCTCTCTCTTGAATTATATACTGTATATGTAAATGTAAATGTTTGTTTTGTTCATTTTATAATGATGAAATGCAAAGAAATAAAAGAATTTATAAAAAAACAAAATCCCAGTCAGGCAATTACAGACCTGTAAGCTTGACATCTGTGGTGAGGAAACTGTTTGAAAGGTTGCCAAAGGAATATATTCAAGATTTCATCTTGAACAGGTATTTCATTAACAGGAGCCAAAATGGCTTTGTGAAAGATATATCTAGTCAAACTAACTTAATTACAGTGTATGTAGAAGCGAGTAAAAATATATATATATATTGGTGCTGTGGTTGATGTGATATATTTACACTTTGCTAAGGAATTTGATACAGTTCCACACAAAACGTTACTGTACAAATTGATTGAAATAGGCTTAGGGCCAAACGTTTGTGTGTGACATTGGCAATTGGCTGAAAGATAGAATGCAAATGGTGGTAGTAAATGGGAAGTTTTCAAATTGGATAGAAGTGCAGTGCATCAGGGATTTTAAATGGGGTTTCCTTGGGGAAATCTACTAATGAAAAAAGTTTGGAGTGTTTGTAGACAATAGACTTACCAGTAATGCACAGTGCCAGCTACAAATGCTAATAAGATATTGGTATGTATTAGAAGGGATACATGTCCAGGTTAAGAACCCACCTTGAATATGCCGTTCAATTCTGGGTGCCATTTAAGAAAAAAAAAAAAGACATTATGGAACTAGAGAAAGTGCAGAGAAGGGCTACAAAACTAATAAGGGGAATGGAAAGTGTTAGTTATGAAGAAAATTAAAGGCTCCACAGTACACCCTGGAGAAACTGTGGCTTACATAAATATGTACAGGTCCCATACTAAGGTCTTTCTAAAGACCTGCTCATTAACAGAACAGTACAAAGGTTAAGAGGTCACAGCTAAGACTTTAAAAAAGTAATGGTTGTATGAAATACAGAAAGCCTTAGATAAATATTCATAGTTAAAAAAAAAAAAAAGAGAGACCAAGAATATTCAGAAAAATAAATAAAGGACGAATGGGAGCAAAAGATAAAATTAAATATCATGATACAAATATGATGTCTCATTTAAACAGATGGCAGACATTAGAAAATAGAACTGAATTGTTTAGAAAAGGAGGTGACCAGTAGAATTGAGCTATAACTGTTACTGTGGTTAAACCCAGAACGATATAATAAGGTGATTAGAGGAGACATTCAAAGTGCTATAATAAAAGCGCTGATTGGTTTTTGGAGTAATCTAAAAAGAAAATGAGAAATATTTACATTGATCCCTTGCAATTACCCAATTGAAATCTTGGATATATTAGTGGATAATTTGGATCTCAGAGAAAGGAAGGAGAAAGGAATACAAATATTTAATAATACTAGATTAAATTAAGAGGTTTCAAGATCGTTTAGAAGAATTTCAAATTTCTCCTAGAGATAGGTTTAAATATGTTAGAGTTAGCAGTGCGCTAAATACTTTTTTATTCTGAATTACATTTAGAAATATTATACAAAAGGGAAATTAGGATCAGTTAAATATTGGAGTGGATTGGTAATGGTTGAGAAAGAACAATCTTTTGATAAGACTCTTGAGTAATGGCAAGATCTCAAAAATAATATAGATTATTAAATCTGTATTGAAATAACTAAAATTAAATGCCACTTTCATTGTTTGAATTTCCAGACTTTATTGCAAAGATCTATCATGATACCTCAGATAGGTGTGGAACATCTATAGTGACTTTCCTGCATAAATGTTGGGAATCCAGTAAAGCCCAGATATGCTGAGATATGGCATTCCAAATTACAGAAGTTTTGAAAATTGTTAGCCATCAAACATCAGTTCAGGTTGGTCTTTTACATATAGGCATGCCCGCACTAAAAATGTTTTAATGTGGTATACTTATTTGTAAGTGGATGTATTGTTATTTATTGCTGTTAATAATTAATAATAATAAGGAGGACCCACTGCTATCTCAGCTGTATGTCAAATTCTATAAGCTGTCTAGGGAGTGCAAGTTAAAGTCCACCTACGATAAATAGGATAATATGGCGGAAATTCATGAGGAAATGAAAACAATGAAATATGAAAATATTAGAGAGATTTAATACAAATATGCACACACTTAAAATGAAGTACTACTTTAGACTGAATAGAGCGGACAAATTATTGCCAAATAAATTGAAAAAAAGTTGATCAGACAATCAAGTAGAAAATGCAGTGATATAAGATCTGCAGGTCATCCAGGAAGATAACCAGTTTTATCAGCAATTATATAAATTGCCTTCTAACACTTATAAGTCTGAAATAGCAGAGTAAACTAGAAACGAACTGATGAGAGTTATTGATAAACAGGTAAACAACAAAACCCAGGCCCAGACAAATTTGACAATGACTTCTATAAACTGATGAAATCAAGTATTTTAGAGCATTTGATGAACACTTTCAATCAAATAATTTCCACCGCTAGTTTTCCACCACAGTTGTTGAGGGCAAACATTTTGCCTACTCTTAAGCCAGGTGTTAAGAGCTATAGGTCCATCTCATTATTAAACTATGATGTAGAGCTTCTATTTTATTGGTAATAATAACACTCACCATTACATTTCCTCTTTTGTTCGTTAAACCTTTTAACATTTTTCATTTAACCACTTGCTGACATGTGATGGATTAGGTCTGTCCTGTCTGGCAAAGCATTGCCGACACTGGATGGACCTAATCCGTCCTGTGGTAAAACAAGTGGTGTTTGTGATCTAAGACCGCAAACACCACTAAAATGGTGATGCTGAGGTTGAAAAAAACAACACTGGAATCAGGTGCCCAGGGAACCTGTGATTGCTCCACGGAGTGATTCACGGCCCCATATTGGAGAGCAACATGCTCCTCCGGTATTGCTCTGCATTCTTGTGAAAATTAAATTCTGTCGCTCTGATGCTGTTGGGTCCTGGTGCCTTCCCCTGCCTTTACATGAAAGACTTTAGTGATCCTGAGGGTACATTTACCTAGGGGTGTTTACTGGATTTGAAGCAGATGGGTTTATAGGTGTCACGGAAGTCTCCGTGCCCTGGGTTCCAGGGGCCAGCCCATAGACTATGGACCATGGTCCTGGAGGGAGCAGATTGTAAACCTACGCTGGAAGGGATTATAGCATCTCCAAAGGACAAATCACTTGCTCCTTGTTGTTAACGGTCTCCTGGTTTATGTTCTTGAATTGCCATTTGGAAGTCTAAATGCATCTACCATAGCTAATTATGTTATGTCTGGACCAGGCTAATTAGTGCACCTGCTCTGGAACAGAGTTTAGTTCATGGTCCATTGTTTGTGATAATGTAATTTACTGTGTATGTACCTGAATCTGGCTACCCACGGTGTTTCCCCCATGTTCTGTCCTGCCAACTCTATTTTGTTTTTTCCCACTGTATGTACTAATGTCCTAATGTTACCAAGGTGTTCATTGTATGTTAATTATTGTTTGATATGATTTTGTGTGTATAAAAGTCTGTGCTGTTTCCCAATTAAATGTTGTTCCTGTTTCACTCTATACACTGGTCTTGCCTGGTGACTTAGACAGTAGTGTATCTACCGCGAGGCAAACAAGGCGCTCGCCTAGGGCGGCGCCTTGTTTAGGGCGGCACTTTCCCAGAGGTTGTTAAAGCACACTGGTGCTTTAAACACTTCTGGTGCGGCGAAGATTTTTAGATTCTTCTCCGTTTTGTTAAAAGTTGTTCCCTCCCTCTCTCTTACTTTCCTACTCCCTCCCCTCCCTCTCTCTTCCCACCCCTCCCCTCCCCTCCCTCTCTCTTCCCACCCCCTCCCCTCCCCTCCCCTCCCTCTCTCTTACCTTCCTACCCCCTCCCCTTCCCACCCCCACCGCTCCTTTCAGTCTTCCCCTCACCCGGTGCTGCTTGTCATGCTCGGGGCTCCCTCACTTCCCCTCCCTTAGTTCCCCGTCACACGTGCCAGTGTAAAGTCTCCGCCCCCTGCCTGTCACAGTACAGCAGAAGGTAAGCTGGTTCAAATGGAAAACGGTGGTTGTGAGTATGTGTGTGATGTGAGTCTGTGTGTGACTGAGTGTGATGGGAGTCTGTGTGTGATGTGAGTCTGTGTGTGACTGAGTGTGATGGGAGTCTGTGTGTGATGTGAGGCCGTGTGTGACAGTGTGGTGGGAGTTAGTGTTTGACTGAGTGTGATGGGTGTCAGAGTGTGTGTGATGGGAGACAGTGTGTGTGACTGAGTGTGATGGAAGAGTGTGTGTGATGTGAGGCTGTGTATGACTGAGTGTGATAAAATGTACCAGAGACTGATTGCAGTTTTCTACATATAGCAGCCAGCCATCACATAGGTTCTAATAATACCAGTCATTATAAAAACTGCAGTGTCATAATTCAGAAATATAAACGCTATAGTTCTAGTAAATACAATACATATGTTGGGAATCTCAAATAAGATTAAATTATTGTAGAACAGTGATGGCTAACCATTCTACTCCTGATGTTTATGACTGTATTTCCCATGATGCACGGCCAGTGGAATGAGATATGCAGTAGTGTTTCTACCGCGAGGCAGTGTGTGACTGAGTGTGATGGGAGTCTGTGTGTGATGGGAGGCTGTGTGTGATGGGAGTCAGAGTGTGTGTGATGGGAGTGTGTGTGTGATGGGAGTATGAGCTTGATGTGAGTCTGAATGTTATGTGTGATGTGGGGTCATGTAATGGAGGTGATGGGGCATGTCTTAGGTGTGTAACGTGGGTGTGCAGCTTGGGTAGGGGGGTGCCCGGATTTTGTCTGCCTAGGGCAGCACAAAATCAAGATACACCACTGGACTTAGAGCATCATCTACCTATAACACTGGTTCAGTCTGGTGGGTTATAAAACAGTGGAGAGCTCTTTTAAGGACTGTCTGAAGTAAGGAAGCAGAGCTTTTGACAGGAGTACCCATCCGAGGCACATATCTCCCCTCCTCCCCCATCTCTGCTCTCTCTCACCCTCCTCCCCCATATCTGTTCTCTCTCTCCCCCTCCTCCCCCATATCTGTTCTCTCTTTCCCCCTCACATTGTTACTTACGGGGAGGGGACGGAGCTAACCGGATGTGAGGTGTAGCTCCGTCCCCACCCTGTGAAGCAGAGCCGAGTCTGCTTCACTGGGAGTTGCGAGCAGCATAAGTAAGTGCTGCTCGCACTCCCCATGCTTGATGATAATGCAGGGTATGGGAAATCCTATACCCTGCATTATCACTGTGTGTGGGGAGCGTGAGCCACACTTACTAATGCTGCTCGCAGCTCCCAGTGAAGCAGACTACTTCACAGGGTGGGGGCGGAGCTACGCCTCACACCCGGTGAGGCAAACTAATTTTTTTTTTTTTTTTTTAAGCGTCGCCCGTCCCCCCCTGATGTATCACAACTCTACAGGAGATTGACAGACTTGCACAAGTGGCTGGTCATAGGTTAAATATAACTACTGATGCCACTACTGATGAAATTTAACCAAGAACAGATACAGATTAGAGCTGTACTACAGAACAATGGCACTGGATTATGTTCCTGCTGCTAAAAATTCTGTATGTGCATTAGTGGGGGACAAGTGTAAATGAACGATAATTCAGCTGAAATAGGAAATGATTTGAAAAGACCAAGGAGGTACAGTTTAAACTAAGAGATTCTAATAATTTCAATTTCTCTGGTTTAGGCATTAGTTTTAATAGGTTGGAGCAAAAATTGTGCAAGGTTTGATAGTTGTGTGTCTTCTCCTCTACATATTACGCTCTTGTGCGAAGTTGCTGATTGGAAAATACCTTGTAGCAGCACAGTCTTTAACACACAGAAATCCAAGAAGAGCACAGTTCACTGAATTACATAGGCATGGAAATGCTGTTTGGAAGTGAAGGAATGTCAGTTGCTAACAGCCTCAACGAATGAATTAAAAGTTAAGGATGGCCTATGTTTTCCAAAGACTCCTTAACGTATCGGTCTAAAGGATTATACCTGAGAATTAAAGTTTCAAGTATAAAAAGGGGGAATGTTGAATAATTTTATTTTGGAAATATTTCTGGGAATATAATAGCAAGACAGAATCCATGTTGTTTCAGACTCCATTTGTCTCAGCTGTTCAGATTTGCTGTACTCCGTTTCAGATTCTCTCTGCAATTTCACTTCTCTGCAACTGTGTGAATGTTTATGTTAAGAAGCAATGTCTGTTTTGCTAAGAATGGACAGGTTTACTGATAAGACTACCTATTGCGAGAAATCGGACCTTAAGACAGGAACATTTTAAACAAGACAATTGTTATGGGAACACAATATATTAGATTAGAAGCTGGCACATACACAGATTTATTATGTGTATGAAATTATATTAGGCATGCTTTAATTATAATATTTTAGAATAAAAGGTGTACTTGATATGATAATGTGTAATTATATAATTGAAAATGTATAAAATGCTCTGTCCTTGACCACACCATCAGTAAGCTTTTCAGAATCTAAGTTACTAGCTCTGGTTGTGTGCACACAAATAAACTCTCTTATACCTTGCAGGTTATTTCACTCTGGGAGTAGATCAAAGAATTCTGCTGTCTCACTGCATATAGGACCAGTAGTGTGAGGAGCGGATGCCTGCGCTGACTCAGGCAGAAGACAGTCACAAGTACAAATTTGCACGATTATGTGACTACCACTGACCGGTGAGCCTGTTCCTCAGAATGCCATTGCTTTATCTGTAATTAAGTACACAGGTGCCCCAAGTGGGAGGAGCATGACATAACCAGTAGTGTATGTACCGCGAGGCAAACAAGGCGCTCGCCTAGGGCGGCGCCTTGTTTAGGGCGGCACTTTCCCAGAGGTTGTTAAAGCACACTGGTGCTTTAAACACTTCTGGTGCGGCGAAGATTTTTACTTTCTTCTCCGTTTTGTTAAAAGTTGTTCCCTCCCCTCCCTCTCTCTTCCCACCCCCTCCCCTCCCTCTCTCTTACCTTCCTACCCCCTTCCCTTCCCACCCCCACCGCTCCTTTCAGTCCTCCCCTCACCCGGTGCTGCTTGTCATGCTCGGGGCTCCCTCACTTCCCCTCCCTTCGTTCCCCGTCACACGTGCCAGTGTAAAGTCTCCGCCCCCTGCCTGTCAGAGTACAGCAGAAGGTAAGCTGATTCAAATGGAAAAATGAAAACGGTGGTTGTGAGTATGAGTGTGATGGGAGTCTGTGTGTGATGTGAGGCTGTGTGTGACTGAGTGTGATAGGAGTCAGTGTGTGACAGTGTGGTGGGAGTTAGTGTTTGGCTGAGTGTGATGGGTGTCAGAGTGTGTGTGATGGGAGTCAGTGTGTGATGTGAGGCTGTGTGTGACTGAGTGTGATGGGAGTCTGTGTGTGATGTGAGGCTGTGTGTGACTGAGTGTGATGTGAGGCTGTGTGTGATGGGATTCTGTGTGTGATGTGAGGCTGTGTGTGATGTGAGGCTGAGTGTGATGGGAGTCTGTGTGTGATGTGAGGCTGTGTGTGACTGAGTGTGATGGGAGTCTGTGTGTGATGTGAGGCTGTGTGTGACTGTGTGTGATGGGATTCTGTGTGTGATGTGAGGCTGAGTGTGATGGGAGTCTGTGTGTGATGTGAGGCTGTGTGTGACTGAGTGTGATGGGAGTCAGAGTGTGTGTGATGGGAGTCAGTGTGTGTGACTGAGTGTGATGGGAGTAGGAGTGTGTGACTGAGTGTGATGGGAGTGTGTGTGTGATGGGAGTATGAGCTTGATCTGAGTCTGAATGTTATGTGTGATGTGGGGTCATGTAATGAAGGTGATGGTTCATGTCATAGGTGTGTAATGTGGGTGTGCAGCTTGGGTAGGGGGGTGCCCGGATTTTGTCTGCCTAGGGCAGCACAAAATCAAGATACACCACTGGACATAACCACACATGCTCTGGTAACAGGGTTGGCGCGACAGAGAAAGAAGCAGCAAGGAAGAGAGACCGTGAAACAGTGAGAGATCCAGGATCCGAGAGAACCACCAGGCAGATGAAGCGCCAAACAGATCTGTAGATGCCTAGCACCACCAGACAACACTAATGTCTGCATAATCAGAGTCATAAAATGAGAAAACGGGAAATGCGTCAAGAAACAAAACAAGAGGTTTTTTTTCTCTTCGCCCAGCCTCCACCTCGATTTAATCTGAGGAAATCCCCTTCTTTTGTGCGATTATTTACTGTGATTTTTTTAGGTTTGCAATGGATATTTTGGAACACAACTGCAGGTGGCTAAATTTAGTATTAGTCTTTAACCCCTTGCCGACACAGGACGTGCTAGATCCGTCCTGTCTGGCAAGACGTTAGTGACACAGGACAGACCTAGTCTATCCTGTGTTAAAGGGAGCACTGAAAGTGGATTTTTTCCGCTTTCAGTGCTCAAACGGTATTGAAACGATGGTTCCGTATGGAAGCATCGTTCAATACTGAAAAAAATGCCCGTCGGCATTTCGATCGCTCCGGAGAGCGATAGAAATGCCGGTTTTAAAGGCACAGTGCCTTTAAAACGACGGGCATTAAAAAAAGCATAAGAAGCTTCCTATGCTCTGTAAGTGTTGCTGATTGCCTCGCAAGTTGAGGCAATCAGTAACACAAAAAAAAAATGCACGATCTTGGTCACTGTTTGACCAAGATGGCGCTGCTCTTCTAAGGGCAAGAGCACAGGAGGCAGGAAGTAGCTGCTTCCTGTGCTCTTCAAGCAGTCACACGATTGCCTCATCACAGAGGCAATCTGTGACTGCAGGCAGACTGATGAGCACCTCCACTGCATGGTCAGATCAATATTAACCCTATATTTATCTGATCACTTAGGATCTGCCTCCCTCTCCTCACATTTTTTTTAGTGAGGAAGAGAGACAGATCGAAGTAATAAAAGTAAGTTTAAGTACAGTAAAATAATAAATACACAATACACTAAAAATAAAACAATAATTTTTTTTTTAGAAAAGCAATTCCCTGCGTTTAACCCCTTCCCTGCCATTGATCTTGCGTAAGCAGTGATCTTGCACATCAGCGCATTTATTTTTGCTCTTTGTGCATTTTTTAGGGGTTAATTTGTTTTGTACTGTAATTTATTAATTAATTTATTACAGTACTACAAAAGCTCTTCTAAGAGTTATTTTTTTTTCTTTTTCTTTCATTTCTCAATCTTTTTTTTTTATAGTAACATCATAACAAAAGGACAACACAATAAACTCATACATGATATACAATAAAAATTTTAAAAAAAAAAGACATTAAATACATAGTCGTATACTTATTCTTGATATCCATCTTATCTTATATTAATACAGTAAAAACAACAATGGATGTTTTAATAGCATCAGAAAGTGACTATGCAAACTGTATCCTGTAATATACGTAGTATATCCCCACTCAGACATACAAAGCCATTCACTCTTCCACACGCGGTCTTGATCTTGGAGAACCGGGCGTCACACTAGATAGGAAGGAAGCCAGCTTATCTGCTTCCCCCAGTGAATCCCCTATACCCCCCTCTACCACTGGTTGACTTCCCCCCCTCCCTCCCCCCCACTCCCTCTGACATAAAACTCAGAGTGTACAGTCCAGTGCAAATAAGAGTGTAAGAAAAGTGAGTGCTAAAAAAAAAAAGAAATATATACTCGTGGTAAAAGTACCCTAATGTGATATGTAATTGCATGTGATGGGGTGCTCTTTCACATAAGTGTTTGTACTAAACATCAATGGATATTACTATGCATGGGGCGTGATATTAAGTGTCTCAAGTGCCTAGTTAAACTAACAATTAAGGTGAATCGTAAATAAAAGTTGAAAGAATAAAATTGTGATTGCGGAGCGGCCTCCTCTTGTATGTGTATGCTTGGACCCCAGCCTCTTCAAAACAGTCATTCTTGTTGCAGACATATCTCTGGAGGATTCTATGGGTCCATAGTACAGGCGAGGGGCAGGGTACACATAATTCCTATTTGTCTATGTGAATGCTAAGTGCTCAAACTACCATTCTCTTCCTTCCATTTATTTATCCACTTTCTATACTGGGCTGATATTTTTCCTGACATATCCCTCGACCAGCCCAAATCGGTTTCCATTTTCAATTGATGTAGTAACTGTTCTTCCATCTGTGTTACTACCAAAGGTAAGCTGGATTTCCAATTCCTAGTAATAATTATTTTGGTGGCCATAAAACAGTGTATTACCAGGGTTCTGTCTTTTTTGGTTAGTTCTTCCAAATTGAGGTGCAAAAGGGTTGTCTTAGGGTCAAACTTGGGGTTTACGCCTAATATTTTCAAAATTCTAAACGTATTTTTCCACAATGTTTCCACCCGTAGACATTTCCACCATATATGTACAAAAGAACCCTCAACATCGCCACATCTCCAACAATTTGGAGAGTAGCTCGAATACATTTTAGACAGTTTTTTCGGAGTTAAATACCATCTATGCATCAATTTAAAATGGCTTTCAACCAGATTCAAACAGTGAACGTATTTTGATACTTGGGAGAGTGAATTGTTCCATTCTTTCGCTGATATATTAAATTGTAGTTCTCTTTCCCATGCATCTTTAGCTGCCGGGGGAGAGAAATTCTGACTATTTTCCAGAAGATGTCTACATTTTGAGGCTACTCTATGAACTTTTTTATGTGAGAAAACACCTTCCACAAGGTCAGCTCTCTCTCCCACCTTTATTAAGTGGGTCTGTAGAAAGTGCCTGACTCGTATATAGTCATATTTATCTCTCTCTCTTAAGCCCAACTAGCTGCCAACTGTTCGAATGGAACTGTTTCATTATTAGCTGTTATATCTAAAATACAGATTTTTCCTTTCTGCTGCCATTTACTTAGCGATATATTCTCCATATTTACTTGGATACTATCTATAGAGGAAGTTTTTAAAATGTTGTTCTTTAGACCCAATATGTTCTTTTTTGCTTGCCATTCTTGTATTAGTTGAGACACAGTAATTGAGCTAACCTGTATAATATTTTATTACTGTCATAGTTATTTATCCATAAAAGAGTCTCCAATTCAGTTTTATTACAGACTTCTGTCTCGATTTTATACCAAGGCTCTATCCTAGAATCTGCTTCTTGCAGTCTGTATATATGTGTTAGGATATTCGCCTGGTATCTAGTGTTTACATTTGGGAATCCCATCCCTCCCGCCTTAGTTTTCAGGTCAAAATGTGTTTGGCAATTCTAGATTTTTTTACCCCGCCATACATATACATTAATTGCAGATTGCAACAGGTCTAACCAGGCCTGCGGAACTCTGAGGGGGATCATACCGAACAAGTAGGCCCACCTGGGAATAAGATAATAGTTAATTGTATTAACTCTCCCCCACCATGAAATTTCCAGATGGGCTCACTCCCTCAGCTGTCTATTCGTCTCTTTCAACATTGTCATAAAATTTCTTTCCATTAGGTCTTGCACTTCCACGGTTATCATTATACCCAGATAGGTAAATTATTTCTGGGTCCAGTGAAAGCCAAACTCCTTTGCCATTTCATTCACCATAGTTGGTTCTACATTTTTGGAAATAGCTGTTGTTTTTGTTATGTTAAGTTTATAATTCGAGACATAGCTGTATTTAGTTATCTCTGTCACCAGCGGGTGGAGGGAGTGCCCCGGGTCCCCAATCCTGAGCACGACGTCGTCGGCATATAGTGAGATCTTATATTCTTCATTTCCATTATTTATGGAAAAGCCCTTAATCTCTGTGTTTCTTCTTATATTAATAGCCAGTGGTTCAACTGAGATAATATACAGTACTGGTGAAAGGGGGCATCCCTGCCTCGTACCGTTTCCTAGACTGAACCACTTGGCGGTTATATTTGGGCCTACTGTCCTCGCCACTGGTCTTGAATACAGCGCCATAATAGCCCTATGTATCCATCCATTGAGACCAAATGCCACCAAAACCCTGCTAAGATAGCCCCACCCAACCCTGTCGAAAGCCTTCTCCGCGTCCAACGACAAGGTCAGGAGGGGCAACCCTGTTCTATCAACCTGATCCCAGATATCTATCAGTCGTTTCACGTTGTAAGCGGGAACTCTTCCAGGGATAAAACCTATTTGGTCAGGGTGGATTACTGATTCGATGATATTTTTCAGTCTTTGCGCTAAAATCGTTGAATACAGTAGTTTGGTGTCTACATTTATCAGCGAGATAGGCATGTAATTTTTGATATCTGTAGTTTCTTTGTCTGGCTTAAGGATCGACAGAATATTGGCACTGAGTATTTCCTCGGGAGCTTCCCCTCTCATTGCAATATCATTAAAAGCATCTAGTAGACCCGGAGAAATAGCCTCCTCAAATATTTTATAAAAGGAATTACTAAAGCCGTCCGGGCCCGGGGTTTTATAATTATCTAACTTACTGATAGCCTCTTGTAATTCTATAATGGAGAACGGCTTATTCAGTTCAACTCTAACCTCTTCAGATATTTTTGGAATAGGGGTATCTGCTAGATTTGTCTATCTGTTTAGTATCATTTGTTGTTGGCAAGTTATATAGATTTTCATAATATTTATTGAAAGTGTTCCCTATATCCTCCGGAGTCATACAGGCTACATCATTATCTATTAATTTAGAAACTTTATTGCCAGCTTTTTGTTTCCTTAATCTATTCGTTAGCATTTTATTTGCTCGGTTGCCTTTATAGTAAGTTTGTACTTGTAATCTATTCAAAGCAAAAATTATTTTAATCTTTTTATATGTGCATTATTCTCTGGTTGCGGGTTTAGCTTATTTTGATTAGTTACTTTGTACATCTCTATATAGAGATCTTCCAGTTGTAGACCTGCTTCTTTCCTTCTAACTTTTTCCAATTTAATCATATATCTCCTCATAGTGGCTTTAAAGGCACACCATATTGTTGTCGGGCTTACTTCCGGTGTATTGTTTTCCTGAAAGAAGGATTTAGCCATTCATTTTAGGTATTCTCTATTAGTCTTTTTGAAAAGAATAAAGTCCTTTAACTTCCATGTGAATTGCTGTGGTCTGACCATGTGTTTTCCACCAGAGAAGCCGAGTTACACTGATGTACATCCGAGACACAGGTCTATTCTCAAATACAATCCGTGACGACTGGACATATGCGAGAATGGCTCTTCTAAGAGTTATTAACCCCTTCCTTGCCGTAGATCATGGCTTACGCAATGACAACGCCAAACCAATTATCGGCCTTTAAAAAAAAAAATAATTACTGTCTGAGCGCATAGCAATCAGTAACAGCAAATTAGTGGCAAAGGAGGTTTGGTGATTGCTCTGATGAGCATCACCGAAATTCGCCTGGTCAGACCAATATTTGTGAATATTGATCCGACCAATTTTGATCTGCCTCCTTCTCCTCACAGTATGTTTTGCTGTCTGCACTTTATGGATTAATTCCTCTGTACTGTAATGTATTACAGTACTAGATAGGCTCTTCTGAGAGCTATTAAGCCCTTCTTTGCTGTAGATCACTGCTTAGGCACTGATTCTGAGGTCGCTGACTCAGGGTTCAATTTTGAACCTGGTCAGCTTTCTGATACATCATCTAGTGATGTATCGGTGGCTGCTGAGCTCTTGCCACAAGGAGTCATGGGTGTCTACTTTAAAAAAATATATGGTTTGGTGGGGGTAAATTACATTGGCTGACTTCAAAGATATATCCCATTTAGGATATGGACACAGGTTGACTACATGTCAAAATTCCAAGTTGGAATTTTGAGATGCGCACCTCACAAATGTTGCCTTTTACCACCTAAGCATCAAACAAACCTATACATGGATGGCATCGCTGTACTCGGGAGATGTTGCTGAACACATATTAAAATACTACCATTTAAAATACCCTAGGGTGTCTAGTTTTCAAAAATATATGGTTTCGTGGGGTAAAATACACATTCTGGCTTCAAAAATGTCACAGATGGGACATGGGCGCAGGTATTCTGCATGTCAAAATTCCAAGCTGGAAAACCAAAAAGCGCACCTCTCAAATGTGGCCATTTTACCCCCAAATAACCTAACCAACCTATACATGGGTGTACTCAGGAGATGTTGCTGAACACATATTGAGGTGTTGTTTGAAAATACCCTTCACATTTTCAGGTAATGTTTACCTAAATTAGAAGGGTATTTGAAAAATTTTCAAATATATATTTTGCTGCAAAGGTTGGTGGTAAAATGGCTACATGAAATGTGTCAAAATACCCCAAGTTAAATGCCCTGAGTTGTCTAGTTTTTAAATATATGTACATGTGGGGGTTCATTCATCGATTTAGTACAGATATCAGTGTTACAATATCCCTATCGCTAATTTTGAAAAAAAAAGGATTTTGAAATAGCTTTGCACTACTTATAGTTCTGGCCCTGTAACATGAATTAAAAAGCACTAAAACATGGGCTATTTCTGAACTCAGGACAAATATTAGAAACTATTTAGCAATGTTTTTTTTGTTGTCTCTTGTAGATGAGTATACGATTTTTCAGATAAAAGTCAGAAAAAACTTTTTTTTGCCATATTTATTTTTTTTTTTTTTACATCAAATTACATGCTATTATCAAAATAATGGTATCAAAAGAAAGCCCTTCTTATTACGATAAAAACGATATATAGTTTGTGTGGGTACACTAAATGAGACAGAAATAAATTACAGCAAAACATAAACACCTCAGAAATGTTAAAACGGCCAAAAAGTAATGTCACTAAGGGGTTAAGGATTTTCTTACAAATGTAAATTTGGTGTTAGACATAGTGAGATGAGATTTGCAAGAATAATATGGATAATGATGCATGCATTAATTTCAGCATAGTCAGGTGATAACAGAAGTTGCCATTCCCTTTTGCATATGCAGTAAAGTATTTGGATAGGATTCCAGGCAAATATAACAGTGTTGAGCAAGCAGGTTTTGCAAGAGATTAGCATCCAGGTTTTGCAGGTAATTAGCAAGCAGGTGATGCAGTAGTGGATTAGTCAGACTGAATACTTTGTGCAACAAATGGGTAAATGGAAATGATTACTGTAACATGCACAGGATGATTCTGTTGGTTGATATTTATATATAAAGACAATTGCTTTAGAGGTTGAGAAAAGTCCATAAGCAATCCAGGTCAAAATGGGTTGGAGATGTAAGGAAAACTGTTTGAGGCAATTCCTGGTCCAAAGGGAAAGGTCTGTAAGAATGGTGAAACAAATCTGGATCCAAGTGCAATATAAGTCAGTAGTAACGGTTATCAGGCAGAAGTCAGTACAAGAAAGATCTTTACAAGTAATTATCTGGAGCTAAGCAGGCACTTGTACTGTTTAGGACAAAATAACTTGGCAAATAACTTGTGGAGTGACTCCCCTATAAGGCTAGGGAAGATTGTGTCACAGAAAGAGGGCGGAGCCGTTGATGAGTGAAACCTGAAAGCAACTCTGAGGGAGCAAGGATAGGTAAGTCCTGACAGATATCAAGTTGGAGCTTGTGGTTTTCAACAACCTAAATATAAAGTGCCAAAATTTAACCCCTTAACGACAGGTGACGTGCCAGGCACGTCACGGCAAATCGAGGACTTGCCGACAGGTGACGTGCCTGGCACGTCATGCACTAAATGGAGTAAAGAAAGCGACCAGCGGGTAGGTAGAGGCATTGTGCAACACCTCCCAAATGTGCAGGGGCGCGCTACGATCACTCCACGGAGTGATCGTAGCAGCCATTTAAAAATGGCTGCGCCCACTGCACACATGTGCTTAGAAAGCGAACGATCATTCGCTTTCTAAGCATCTCCGGTGTTGTTAAAGTGCCTCGCCAGCGAGGCACTTAACAACACCGTTCTGCTCCCCAGAGCCGATGGTGGCCGCTCTCCTGAGCGACCCCATCGGCTCAGTAGAAGGGAACGCTGCCTGTACAGGCAGCGTTTCCCTTCTAATGGCAAGAGCATCGGAAGTGAAAGTATTTCACTTCCGATGCTCTAGGGGGAGCCAATCGATGCCGGCACAGCAGATCTATGTGATCTGTGTGCAGGCATGTATGGTAAGTGCTCTGATGAGCACTTACCATACTGTCAAAGGCAATATTACTAAATATTGCCTTTGACAAGTATTGATCTGCCTCCCTCACCTTACTACTTTTAGTAAGGGAGAGAGACAGATCAGATCAAGTAAAAAAATAAAATAAAATAATAAAAAAAATATTTAATAAAATTTTAAACACCAAGGGCTTTTATAAAAGCCATTTAACCCCTTCCCTGCCATTGATCGCTGTGTACGCAGTGATCATACACAGCAGCACATTTTTTGCTGTCTGTGCATTTTTTAGGGGTTATTTTTTTTTACTGTAATTCATTACAGGATAAAAAAAGGCTCTTTTAAGAGAGATTAACCCCTTTCTTGCCGTAGATCACTGCCTAATCAGCGATCTGACGCAAATGCAGCAATCTTGCTGCAGAAGCATTTTTAATTTTTTTAAAACTTTTTTATTACACCCGTCACGTGTTAATTATACCCGCTAGGGGACTACGTTTAACGTAAAAAAAAATTTTTTAGCTGTCTGAGCGCATGTATAGCGATCAGTAACAGCTGATAAGTGACAATGGCGGGTTGGCGTTTGCTCAGATGAGCATCACCATTCGTCTGGTTAGATCAATATGTGTAAATATTTGATCTGACCCGTGTAGATCTGCCTCCCTCTCACTTGAGTTTTAGTGAGGGAGACAGAGCTGTATAATGTAAGTTTTTAATTATAATATATTTAATAGAATTGAGACCCAAAGGCTTTTATAAAAGCCGTTTCCAGTATTTAACCCCTTCCCTGCAATTGATCGCTGTGTACGCAGTGATCTTACACAGCAGCACATTATTTGCTGTCTGTGCATTTTTTTAGGGGTTATTTTTTTTTACTTTGATTTATTACAGTATATCAAAGGCTCTTTTAAGAGCTATTAACCCCTTCCTTGCCTTATATCACTTCCTAAGCAGCACATATGGTCACTGCCTAAGCAGCGCATATGGAGCAATCTAGTCGCCGAAGGATTATTTTTTGCTATCAGCATTTTTTTTTGTCAAACTCACTAGGGGATTACGTGTATTCCTTTTGAAGCTGTCTGAACGCGTGTATAGCGATCAGTAACAGCCGATCAGTGGCAAAGGTGGTTTGGTGATTTCTCAGATGAGCATCACCATTCGTCTGGTTCGTAAATATTGTTCTGACCCAAATGGATCTGCCTCCCTCTCCTCACTTGAGTTTTAGTGAGGGAAAGAGACAGATCTGTATAACATAATTTTTAAATTGTAATAAATTAAATAAAATGTTAATAAATTGTGAGTCCCAAGGGCTTTTATAAAAGCCATACCTTTTGTATAGTGTAGTGTATTAACTCCTTCCCTGCCACTGATCACTGCACAGCAGAATTTTTTTTCTTGTCTGTGCATTTTTAGGGGTTAATTTTTTTGTACAGTACTACAAAGGCTCTTATAAGAGCTATTAACCCCTTCCTTGCTCTACATGTTCAAATTCCAAGTTTGAAAATCAAAAAGCGCACCTCTCAAATGTAGCCTTTCAACCCATAACAAAGCTGACAAAGCTATGCATGGGTGGTATCCCTGTGCTCGGGAGATGTTGCTGAACATATATTGTGGTATTGTTTGTCAGTGACACATACCGAAATATGTGAATTTGTGTCTAAAGTGCAATGTATGTGGGAAAAAATACACAATAAAATGACTACCACAAACTTTGACAAAGGCTGGTGGTAGAATTGGTGCATGGAAAGTGTTAAAATAACACCATTTAAAATAGCCTAGGGTGTCTACTTTTACAAAATATATACTTTTTGGGGTAAAATACACTGTCCTACTTAAAAAAAAGTCCCAAATGAAAGATGGGCTCAGGCTGACTACACGTCAATATTCCAAGTTGAAAATGCGCACCTTCACAATGTGGCCCTTTAGCCCCCAAACAACCCAACAAACCTATGCATGGGTGGTATCCCTGTACTCAGGATATGTTGTTGAACACATATAAGGTTATTGTTTGGCAGTGACACATACCAAAATCTGTGAATTTATGTCTAAAATACAATATTTGTGAAAAAAAACCACACAAAAATTACTACCACAAACTTTGACAAAGGCTGGTGGTAGAATTAGTGCATGGAAAGTGTTAAAATACCACCATTTGAAATTGCGTAGGGTGTCTACTTTTAAAAAATATATGGGTTGATGGGGTAAAATACACTGGCTGGTTTCAAATATGTCCCAAATGGGACATGGGTGCAGGCGGTCTGCATGTCAAAATTTTAATTTGGAAAACCAAAAACTGCACCTACCAAATTTGGCCTTTTACTCCCCAAACAACCCAACAAACCTATGCATGGGTGGTATCCCTGTACTCAAGAGATGTTGCTGAACACTTATTGGGGTGTTATTTGGCAGTGACACATACCAAAATCTGTGAATTCATGTCTGAAGTACAAGGTTTGTGAAAAAAAACCACAAAAAAATTACTACCACAAAGTTTGACAAAGGCTAGTGGTAGAATTAGTGCATGGAAAGTGTAAAAATACCACCATTTGAGATAGCCTAAGGTGTCTTCTTTTAAAAAATATATGGGTTGATGGGGTAAAATACACTGGCTGGTTTCAAATATGTCCCAAATGGGACATGAGTGCAGGCGGTCTGCATGTCAAAATTTTAATTTGGAAAACCAAAAACTGCACCTACCAAATGTGGCCTTTTACCCCCCAAACAACCCAACAAACCTATGCATGGGTGGTATCCCTGTACTCAAGAGATGTTGCTGAACACTTATTAGGGTGTTATTTGGCAGTGACACATACCAAAATCTGTGAATTCATGTCTGAAGTACAAGGTTTGTGAAAAAAAACCACAAAAAAATTACTACCACAAAGTTTGACAAAGGCTGGTGGTAGAATTAGTGCATGGAAAGTGTAAAAATACCACCATTTGAGATAGCCTAAGGTGTCTTCTTTTAAAAAATATATGGGTTGATGGGGTAAAATACACTAGCTGGCTTCAAATATGTCCCAAATGGGACATGGGTGCAGGCTGTCTGCATGTAAAAATTTCAAGTTGGAAAACAAAAAACTGCACTTCACAAATTTGGCATTTTAGCCCCCAAACAACCCAACAAACCTATGCATGGGTGGTATCCCTGTACTCAGGAGAAATAGTAGAATCTATTTAGCATGTTTTTTCGTTCGCTATTGTCGATGAGGAGAAGTTGTTTCAAATAAAAACAAAGAAATTTGTGTATTTTTTTTTTTTTTACCATATTTTATTATTTTTTTTAATAATATGATAAGATATGATCAAAAAGATGGCATCCATAGAAAGCCCTTCTTGTCCCGATAAAACCAATATATAATATGTGTGGGTACAGCAAATGACAAAGAAGAAAATTACTGCTAAACACAAACAGCACAGAAATGTTAAAATAGGCATTGTCCAGAAAGGACAAAAATGTTTCAAAGGCTCTGTCCTTAAGGGGTTAAACTGAAACCATGTCCTGGGAAATACATGTCCCTACTCTCTGAGGTGGAAGCGAAATTTGTATTAACTGTGGCCAATTTAATCTGTGTCATAGAGGCAAGCCTTAGAGAGATCAGACGTGGGAATATTTAACAGGCTGAATGCTCCCACCTCCTATTTATTTTTTTATTTATTTATTTAGAAAGTATTTTACCAGGAAGAATACATTGAGATTTCTCTCGTTTTCAAGTATGTCCTGGGGACCCAGTCCAGAATGGAGTTACACAGAGTTACACATTTAACAGTAGATTCAAAAATAAATACATACATATATTAAACAAGTTGGAAGGAGAACATACAGGGTAAATCATTATTGATACAAAAAGGAACAACATGTACAGTATACAAAAGAGTTTGTAAACGAATAACATTTACAATCTGTTTTGAGGATTTGGGAGATACTTATTTTCAGGGATCTCAGAGTAGATGATGATTTAGCAGAAACGGGAAGGCTATTCCACATATGAGGAGCTCTGAAAGATAACGCACCTCGACCCGCTTCCTTTTTGAAGTGGGGAATCGCTAGTGAAGGGTTGGTGCAGGATCTGAGATTGTGGGATGTGCAAGGAGTAAGAGCGAGCATGCCGCTCAGGTAGGGGGGGAGCGTTCCAGAGAAGTGGTTATGCACTAAGCAAGCTACGTGGAGAGTACGCCTGGAGGCTAGCATCAGCCAATTTAACTCTTAACATTTTACAGTGATGCGTGTTATAATCACACTGTAGTGCAAAACGACACAATGTGTTGTACATTGTGTCGAGTTTACCGAGATGGGTCTGCGGGGCAGAATCATACACGCAGAATCTAAGATCGGCATCAACATTTGCTGCACAATACGTTTCCTTACCGTGGAATCTAGGTTAGATTATAGCTGGATATTAGGATATAGCTTTGACACAAGCTTATCAATATGGAGACCAAAAGATAGGTTTGGATCTAGCCACATGCCAAGATTCTTATATGAGTTTACCTGGGTCAGGTTATAACTGGTTTTGGTCTTGATGGTTAATTGAGGATTGTTTAATTTAAGTAGTTTGTTATTTGTCCCAAACAACATGGACACTTTTTTTTCAGCATTGAGGAATAATTAGTTGTTAGCTATCCAATTTTCAACTTTAGAAAACTGATCCTGTAGCACGGACTCCACTTGCGATAGTTGAGTACCGCAAGTATAAATGACCGTATCATCAGCATACATATGCACACGAGCCAGGTCACACACAGAGGGTAGATCATTTATGAATAGCGAGAATAGCAGAGGCCCAAGAACGGATCCTTGAGGCACTCCAAACTTGATTGGCAACGGGAGGGAGGCAGTATCAGCCATGGACACATATTGAGTTCTATCAGACAAGTATGAGCGAAACCAGCAGAGCGAGCTCTCATTTACAACAACTCTAAGTTAGAAAAACTTAGCTTGATTAGCAGCAGCTCATGATCAACCATGTCAAAGGCCTTTGCAAAGTCTAGGAAAACTGCACCTGTGAGTTCACCTCTCTCCATACCACTCTGAATGTCATTGCTCACCTTTAAGAGGGCAGTTATTGTGGAGTGATTTGACCTAAACCCAGATTGAAGCGGGGTTAGATAGTTGGAGCGTTGATAATACTCGCACAGTTGATCATGGGCACATTTTTCCAGGATTTTAGAAAGTATGGGTAGCAGTGAAATAGGCCTGTAGTTTGACACTAAGTTTACATCCCCATTTTTGTGAATGGGGATAACTGGCTTTTTTCCAGGCTTTGGGGACATAACCGGAGGACAGGGACGCATTGATTAAGCAGGCAATGGGTCGCGCAGTAAAAGGCGCACTCAGCCACAGCAGCATTGACGGAAGTAGATCTGGCCCACACTGTAATTTCATTTTTTGATTGAGGAGATGCGCTGCTATTTCACTATCTGATATAGAAGTAAATTCAAATTCAGCAATGTGTTTGGCCAGGGGTGATATCGGTAGTGAATCGTCTGCCATAGAAAAAGTGGCATGATCTTCACTGTGGCGCATCCTACAAATAGTTATTGAATTCATTTGCTATTGCCACTGGAGATTTTAGAACTTCATTATGTGTCTTAATTGTGGTAGGTTCTGAGTGGCACGGAGGGTCATACATGTTTTTTATGACGCTCCAAAATTTGGTCGGGTTGGCTAGATTTCTATTCAGCTGTTCAGAGAAATAAGTTGTCTTGGCAAGTTTGGTTTGAGTCTTGCATCTATTGTGGACGTGCCGATAAGCGTTGTGATCTTGGTCAGAGCCAGTTTGCTTAAATTTTGACCATAAAGCATCCCTGAAATGGAATAAGTCCAAGAGGTCAGCTGAGACCCAGGGAAGATGGGCACCCCTTACTCTCACTCTACGCAGGGGGGCATGTTTATCACAGACCTGCATGAACTCAGATTGAAAATATTCAATTGCAGAATCCAGATCGGATATCAAGCTTAGCCTGCTCCACAGACAATTGCTCAAGTCATTGAGAAAAGACTGGAGATTAAACTTCTTAAACATCTTGCAACAATTACTCTAGGGGTCGATTTGATGGGTCTTACTTTCCGTACACAATACACTAAGCAATGATCACTGAACACATTGGGTAGGATGCCAGACTGCTGGATTCTTTGGGGACAAGATGAAAGGACCCAATCCAGCAGCGTATGGTTAGAGCGGTTGGGATTAATTCGAGTAGGAGAAGAAATAAGCCGTGTTAGGTTCATGAATTTGAACAGTGAGCATGTTTTAACATTTCTGTGGTCTAACCAGTCTACATTGAAATCTCTAAGTACGAGCAGCTCACTTTTCTTATTTTGGGCACTAATATCACCCAGTAGTTTCTTGATGTCAGTAAGTGACTGAGCAGGGGAATTTGGTGGGCGATAGATCCCTACAAGTACTAATGGTTTTGAGAATTGGTGTAATATTCTTCCGGCTATAACTTTAAAAGTAGAGGGGGTACTTGATAAAGGAAGGTTTATGAAATTCAGTGACTCCTGAATATATAAAACAATACCTCCTTCTCTCTTATTTCTGTCTTTTCTGGAACAGATATAACCCTGTATTTGTATTGCAGAGTCCGGGGTTCTAGGGCTTAACCTGGATTCAGTGATGACAATTGTTTTAGGTTTGTACACCTGACAGCATGCTCTTAGTTCATCAATTTTGGGTAGAAGGCTGCGGATATTGCAATGGACACAGGAGAGGCCCTTATTGAAAGAGAAGTTGACATTTGTACTAGGACAGGGGCCAGGGTTGGTTTCAATGTCATTTGCCAGGGCAAGAAGAAGAATGAACACAAATTTGCAGAGCTGCTTCCCCTGAGCTTTCACTGACAACCTGTGTTGAAAAAATGGAGAGGGTGGAGTGTTTTTTAACACTCTCCACCAGCACTCATTAGGAAGTGCACATTTACAAAGCAGTCCATGGTGGATCACTACATTATTTTGCAAGGCAGGGGTCTGCCTTGCAAAACTAGTATCTCCTCTAGGATGCAAAATTTAAAGCTGCAGTTGAGTGTATTTTAATTTATGAGTACCATGTTTGAATTGTAACACTTGAGAGTTCATTGTATGATTTGGCTGTTAAAAGGTAGTCTAGATGGAGGTAAATAATCTGCACACAGGTGAGAAGATTGAGGGGTAAGGTAAGGTCTATAAAAGAAAATTGAGCTGTGGGTGGGTTTTGGGGTAGGGTGGGTGGGTTGTGGGGTAGGGTGGGAGGGATTAAACACCCTTCTTGCAAGAATCCAAATGGCTATGTGTGCTGGGATTCTGTTGAGAGAAGGCTATTCTTATTGGAGACTTTATACATACAGGGGTGAAGGAAGGGGGGTGGAAAGAGATAATTTGGGCATTTTAAAACAACTTAGATAAGAGGACCTAGCAGAGCATAAAGGCAATAAAATGTGACAAAAATGTGGCTATATGTTAGAGGTTGTGATCGTGGGGAGAAAAGAAAAATAAAGAAGAAATGGTTACAACAACACATGCAGATAAAAGGCATAGTATATCACAAGTAGAGATAGTAGTATATCAATTAATAAGGTCACATTCAAGATAGTTGCTAGCAGATTCCTCTAGCTTGGATATACCTGGTGTGTACAAATCAGTTACTGACACCCTTCTTGCAAGAATCCAAATGGCTATGTGTCCTGGCATTCTGGTGTGTTCAGTTCAGTTACTGACACCCTTCTTGCAAGAATCCAAATGGCTATGTGTGCTGGGATTCTGGTGTGTTCAAATCAGTTACTGACACCCTTCTTGCAAGAATCCAAATGGCTATGTGTGCTGGGATTCTGGTATGTTCAAATCAGTTACTGACACCCTTATTGCAAGAATCCAAATGGCTATGTGTGCTGAGATTCTGGTGTGTTCAAATCAGTTACTGACACCCTTCTTGCAAGAATCCAAATGGCTATGTGTGCTGATCTCTATTAGACCAAGACAGGAAACTCGAGAAGACAGACATATACTGGCTCAGATAAAGGATTCGGTGGATATTCAGGGAAACAGGGGAAACCCTTAATGTATAGGGCCAGACTCCAATTTAATCTGTACTCTATGCCCCGGGTCAATTTGGTTGGAGCTGTTGTTGGTAAATTGCTGAATTAAAGGGGCAATCTGCAGTGAATGTGTAGATCCCAATCAACGAACACAAGAAAATCCCCCTCCGTTCTTTTTTGTGGTGAATTCAATCTCTGCCACATTGAAACTTGATTTGGGGATACTTGCCATCAATATACGTAATAATACAGACATCGGAGGTTTAAAAATCAGAAATGAAGAAATTAAACTCTGCTTATATGCAGATGATATTATGATGTTGATTACCAACCTTCTAAAATCATTAACCAATTTTGTACAAGAAATAGAGCGTTATACCAGAATATCCAGCTATAAATTAAATGTAAATAAAACGGTAGGAATGGGGTTGTGTATGACACAGGATATAAAAGAGTTAATATATAGTAGATTCCATTTTGATTTTTCCAAGAAAGAAGTTGTCTACATCGGTATAACTATTAAATCAGATTTTAAAGATATAATGGAAAATAACAGTGGGAAGTTAATTAAATATACAAATAGATCTTTGAGAGAATGGCGTAATAAAGAAATATCATGGTGGGGCAGAATTTAATTCTCTAAAATACTATATATTACCAAAATGGCTATACCTCTTTAGGATGTTACCCCTAAAAATGCCGGCTAGCTGGCTAGATATGGTTCATGCAAGCTTTAACAACTTAGTTTGGCGAGGAAAAACCAAGAATAAGGCTCAATATAATAAGTAAAAAAAATGATCAAGGGGGAGCTGGATATCCATTGATCCATTGATACTATGAGGCTTTTAGATTGTGCCATATATATAAAATACAACTGGAACACTCAAAACAAGAAAGTTGGTATATGATGGAATGGGAATTATCCAAGAGAAAAGATCTATCAGACCTTGTCTCTGTCTCTTAACCCCTTCCCTCCCCTTGTCTCTGTCTCTTAACCCCCTCACTCACCTTGTCTCTGTCTCTTAACCCCTTCCCTCCCCTTGTCTCTGTCTCTTAACCCCCTCCCTCCCCTTGACTCTGTCTCTGCCCCCCTCCCTCCCCCCTGTCTCTCTGTCCCCCCTGTCTCTCTGTCCCCCTCACTCCCTCCCCCTGTCTCTCTTCCCCCCCTCCCTCCCTCCCCCTGTCTCTCTGCCCCCCTCCCTCTCTCCCCCTGTCTCTCTGCCCCCTCCCTCCCTTCCCATTACCTTGTTCCCTGGTGGCTAGTGGGGGCAGCCGGGGGATGTCTGCACGATACTTGCAGACATCCTCCATGCTGCCCGACACGGCAGTCTATTATGACAGACAGCTGTCCGTCATAATAGTCTGCCGTGTCGGGCAGCATGGAGGATATCTGCACGTATAGTGCAGCTGCCCAGCTGCCCGATTGTCCCTGGTGCCTAGTGGGGCAGCAGAGGAAGTCTGCGTGACGAGTGCAGACTTCCCCTGCTGCCGCCCGGCACGCTCGCCGGGACTTCTGTGACGAAAGCGGAAGTTCCCGGCTTCTTCACAGAAGCCCCGGCGGTCGTGCCGGGCGGAAGCAGGGGAGTCTGCGCTCGTTGCGCAGACATCCCCTGCTGCTAGAGAGGGGGATCCAGGTCCCCTGCAGCTCTGCTGGGGACCTGGATCCATGTCTTATAATCTGACCTCAATTTGAGGTCAGATTATAAGAGACCTCGATTATAAGACGAGGGGTAGTTTTCAGATTTTTTTTTTTCTGAAAAAAACCTCGTCTTATAATCGAGCAAATACGGTATATCTAATGCAAATACCCCAGGCTAAAGAGGAAAGGTGGTACCCTATGCCAGACTATGGATTGCAATGATTTATCCTCGGTAATATGGAACACTCACAAAATAGATTTAAGCCTTAGGAATGGGTATATATTGTATAACATACTGATTGTCTCTAAATCAATAAAGAAAAAAATGGGTTTGAAAAATAAAGTCATCAAGGCCCTGGGTTTGGAAAAGCTAGAATACAATGTCATAGATTTAAACCTAAGTGGTTAGGGGAAAAAAGGTATAACAAAAATCAGCGACATCATAACAGAAACAGGTTTAAAAACCTATGTACAACTGTCAGAAGAATATGGGTTACAGGGCAAAGACATTTTTAATTTTCTAAGAGTTAAGATTTTCTTAGACAAGACATTATGCCTAGATCATAGGCCCAAGATAACTATCTTGAACACTATATTTGCCAGAGAAAGTATTCCCCAGATTATAGCTAGGGCACACAAAGCTCTTAGATCAACCTAAAATGAAAAAGTGAGCTGGGTAAAGGGGAAATGGGAAAATCTGACCAAGACCACAATATCAAAATTAGACTGGAAGGCAGCAACCAACAGTATAACTATACATTTTTTAAATATCAGGGAAAACCAGTTCAAACTTCTCCACTTCTGGTATTTGGTACCTTTTTATTAAATAAAATATCTTCCCAACAAAAAACGGTGTCCTGGAGATGTAAAGCAGGTGTTGCAGATTATATGCATATATAGTGGGAGTATGATAGTCAAACAACTCTGGGAATAGTGTCTGGAAAACTTGAACATACAGCAAACCTAAAATGTGATACGAAACCAGAGAAAGCACTCCTACAAATCAGATGGCCTAAAATGTCTAAAAAACATGCATTATTGGCCACACATTTTGTTGCAGCGGCAAAGCTGCTTATAGTTAGGAAGTGGAAAGTATAAATAAGTTTTAACTGGATCCAGCTGAAAACCCAGATTCGGATACAATGCAAAATAGAATGCGGCATGGGTTGTATAAATGATAGATTAGACAGTAACAGAAACGGAGAAATGGAAAATCTGCCATGGAGTCAAGGTAAATGGCCAGAATAGTCATCTCCACATATGTCTGTGTCATGTAAGTCCTCAGTGTAATTCAAAACAATAAGTAAATTTGAACCATTGACCGTGAAGCAAGTATTGTCATATGCTATTTAAAAATTCAATGTATAAATGCTTAAACACTGAATATATGTCATGTTATGTATACTAAAAAATTAATAAAGAAGAATGAAATAAAACAGTACACAGGTACTTCACAGTCAACATGGGGTAACAGTATGGATATGTCACAATAATGAAGAATGTGCTCTTCCACCTTTGAAATATACAAAGTCCAGCCGGCCTAATAATGTAATAACAATAATACCGTATTTGCTCGAATATAAGACGAGGTTTTTTTTCAGAGCAAATGCTCTGAAAAATACCCCTTGTCTTACATTTGAGGTCGTCTTATAATCTGACCTCAAATCGAGGTCAGATTATAAGACATGGATCCAGGTCCCCAGCAGAGCTGCAGGGGACCTGGTTCCCCCTCTCTAACAGCCTGGGGATGTCTGCGCGATGAGCGCAGACTCCACCTGCTGCCACCCGGCACGACCGCCGGGACTTCTATGATGAAGCCGGGTCCTTCCGGCTTCATCATAAAAGTCCTGGCGGTCGTGCCGGGCGGCAGCAGGGGAGGTCTGCGCTCATCGCGTAGACATCCTCCGCTGCCCCGCTAGCCACCAGGAGAATCGGGCAGCTGGGGGATGTCTGCACGATACGTGCAGACATCCTCCATGCTGCCCAACACCTCCGTCTATTATGACGGACCAGCTGTCCGTCATAATAGACGGAGGTGTCGGGCAGCATGGAGGATGTCTGCACGTATCGTGCAGACATCTCCCGGCTGCCCCCACTAGCCACCAGGGAAAGAATCAAGGTGAGGGGGAGGGAAGGGGGGATAGACAAGGGGAGGGAGGGGTGATATAGACAAGGGGGGGAGGGAGGGTTGATATAGACAAGGGGGGAGGGGGGAGATATTGACAAGGGGAGGGGGAGATATAGACAAGGGGAGGGAGGGAGATATAGATAAGGGGAGGGAGGGAGATATAGACAAGGGGAGGGGGGACAGAGAGAAAAGGGGAGGGGGGATAGAGAGAGACAAGGGGGGGATAGAGAGAGACGGGGGGATAGAGAGAGACAGGGGGAGAGAGAGACAAGGGGAGGGGGGGATAGAGAGAGACAAGGGGAGGGGGGAAGAGAGAGAGATTAGTTTGGGGGGGGGAGGGAGAAAGAGACAACGCTGGGGGGGGGGGGGGGAGGCCCCATTGGCACATAAAACAAAAGAAATGCATTTGTATAATATCAATTTTTTATTAAATATTAAAAAGCAATTTACATATATACAAGTTAAACTTTTTTTCCCTATAGGGTAGTCTTATATTCAGGCTTTTAGTTTTTTTCCTAAAGGAATATACAAAGTTTGGGGGGTCGTCTTATAATCAGGGTCGTCTTATAATCGAGCAAATACGGTAATATATACATACTGACCATCATATTTAGGGAGCTACAAATCTATTATTTATAATATGTTTTACCTAATGCATGGCCCTACTAACAATTTGTATATGACTAAACATCTCATTTTCAGGAAGCATGCCAACCAGAACAATAATTCAGGTACAAAAACAGGGGTCATCCCTCCACAAATTCTCACCCTTATGCTGGGCGTTTCTGAACATCCCTCGGAAACCATGGGGTATGAGGGGTTCTCGTTGAATAAGCTTGTAAGACGCTTTCCTCCACCCTCAAAGCTCATGTCAAACCTGAAGATGAGAAGGGTTTTATGTGACAACAGAAGTTTTGAAGTTGAGTATCCACCACTTGGAGAGTGGAATTCTCATACTCACCGCAGATTTTCACTTTTCCTCGGGACCTGTCCACTCACTGGGTGTAAAGGAGTACTAAAATGGACATTGTGGCTGTAAAAAAGAACAAAACGTATAGGTCAACTTTGCAACATGATGAGGTTGTGCTATATTTATTCCCATTTATAATATAATCTTGGTCCTTGTGTTAAATAGGTTGGTTCAAACGTATGTCAGTGTTCTAATTGGTATACATAGTTGCATGGTATTAAATAGTAAATTAAATAAATTGCTTCCACAATCCCATATTTGTTTACTCAGAAGCAAAAATAGATCAATCACTTTATTTATATATAGTGTATAAAGAAGGTAAACCTTGTTTAGTAGGGTCCAGCATAAGTGGCTGAGATATAAAACAATAGCATAATTATTTGTAATATTAACCCCTTAACGACAGATGACGTGCCAGGCACGTCACGGCAAATCGAGGACTTGCCGACAGCTGACGTGCCTGGCACGTCATGCACTAAACTGAGTAAAGAAAGCGACCAGCGGTCGCTTTCTTTACTCTAACGGTGTTGCTACAATGCCTCTAGGTAGAGGCATTGTGCAACACCCCCCAAAAGTGCAGGGGCGCGCTACGATCACTCCACGGAGTGATCGTAGCAGCCATTTAAAAATGGCTGCGCCGGCTGCACACATGTGCTTAGAAAGCGAACGATCGTTCGCTTTCTAAGCATCTCCGGTGTTGTTAAAGTGCCTCGCCAGCGAGGCACTTAACAACACCGTTCTGCTCCCCAGAGCCGATGGTGGTCGCTCTCCTGAGCGACCCCATCGGCTCAGTAGAAGGGAACGCTGCCTATACAGGCAGCGCTTCCCTTCTAATGGCAAGAGCATCGGAAGTGAAAGTATTTCACTTCCGATGCTCTAGGGGGAGCCAATCGATGCCGGCACAACAGATCTATGTGATCTGTGTGCAGGCATGTATGGTAAGTGCTCTGATGAGCACTTATCATACTGTCAAAGGCAATATTAGCAAATATTGCCTTTGACAAGTATTGATCTGCCTCCCTCACCTTACTAGTTATAGTAAGGGAGAGAGACAGATCAGATAAAGTAAAAAAATAAAATAAAATAATAAAACAAATATTTAATAAAATTTTAAACACCAAGGGCTTTTATAAAAGCCATTTAACCCCTTCCCTGCCATTGATCGCTGTGTACGCAGTGATCATACACAGCAGCACATTTTTTGCTGTCTGTGCATTTTTTAGGGGTTAATTTTTTTTACTGTAATTCATTACAGTATAAAAAAAAGCTCTTTTAAGAGAGATTAACCCCTTTCTTGCTGTAGATCACTGCCTAAGCAGAGATCTGACGCAAATGCAGCAATCTTGCTGCAGAAGCATTTTTAATTTTTTTAAAACTTTTTTATTACACCCGTCACGTGTTAATTATACCCGCTAGGGGACTACGTTTAACGTAATTTTTTTTTTAAATAAGAGCTATTAACCCCTTCCTTGCCGTATATCACTTCCTAAGCAGCACATATGGTCACTGCCTAAGCAGTGCATATGGTCACTGCCTAAGCAGCGCATATGGAGCAATCTAGTCGCAGAAGGATTTTTTTTTTGCTATCAGCATTTTTTTTGTCAGACTCGCTAGGGGTTAATTATACCCACTAGGGGATTACGTGTATTCCTTTTGAAGCTGTCTGAACACGTGTATAGCGATCAGTAACAGCCGATCAGTGGCAAAGGTGGTTTGGTGATTTCTCAGATGAGCATCACCATTCGTCTGGTTCGATCAATATTGGTAAATATTGTTCTGACCCATATGGATCTGCCTCCCTCTCCTCACTTGAGTTTTAGTGAGGGAAAGAGACAGATCTGTATAACATAATTTTTTAATTGTAATAAATTAAATAAAATGTTAAAAAAATTGTGAGTCCCAAGGGCTTTTATAAAAGCCATACCCTTTGTATAGTGTAGTGTATTAACCCCTTCCCTGCCACTGATCACTGCACAGCAGAAATTTTTTTCTTGTCTGTGCATTTTTAGGGGTTAATTTTTTTGTACAGTACTACAAAGGCTCTTATAAGAGCTATTAACCCCTTCCTTGCTCTACATGTTCAAATTCCAAGTTTGAAAATCAAAAAGCGCACCTCTCAAATGTAGCCTTTCAACACCCAACAAAGCTGACAAAGCTATGCATGGGTGGTATCCCTGTGCTCGGGAGATGTTGCTGAACATATATTGTGGTATTGTTTGTCAGTGACACATACCGAAATATGTGAATTTGTGTCTAAAGTACAATGTATGTGGGAAAAAATACACAATAAAATGACTACCACAAACTTTGACAAAGGCTGGTGGTAGAATTGGTGCATGGAAAGTGTTAAAATAACACCATTTAAAATAGCCTAGGGTGTCTACTTTTACAAAATATATACTTTTTGGGGTAAAATACACTGTCCTACTTTAAAAAAAAGTCCCAAATGAAAGATGGGCTCAGGCTGGCTACACGTCAATATTCCAAGTTGAAAATGCGCACCTTCACAATGTGGCCCTTTTAGCCCCCAAACAACCCAACAAACCTATGCATGGGTGGTATCCCTGTACTCAAGAGATGTTGCTGAACACTTATTGGGGTGTTATTTGGCAGTGACACATACCAAAATCTGTAAATTCATGTCTGAAGTACAAGGTTTGTGAAAAAAAAACACAAAAAAATGACTACCACAAACTTTGACAAAGGCTGGTGGTAGAATTAGTGCATGGAAAGTGTAAAAATACCACCATTTGAGATAGCCTAGGGTGTCTACTTTTAAAAAATATATGGGTTGATGGGGTAAAATACACTGGCTGGTTTCAAATATGTCCCAAATGGGACATGGGTGCAAGCTGTCTGCATGTAAAAATTTCAAGTTGGAAAACAAAAAACTGCACCTCACAAATTTGGCATTTTAGCCCCCAAACAACCCAACAAACCTATGCATGGGTGGTATTCCTGTACTCAGGAGAAATAGTAGAATCTATTTAGCATGTTTTTTCGTTCGCTATTGTCGATGAGGAGAAGTTGTTTCAAATAAAAACAAAGAAATTTGTGTATTTTTTTTTTTTTTACCATATTTTATTATTTTTTTTTAATAATATGATAAGATATGATCAAAAATATGGCATCCATAGAAAGCCCTTTTTGTCCCGATAAAAACAATATATAATATGTGTGGGTACAGCAAATGACGAAGAAGAAAATTACTGCTAAACACAAACAGCACAGAAATGTTAAAATAGCCATTGTCCAGAAAGGACAAAAATGTTTCAAAGGCTCTGTCCTTAAGGGGTTAAGAAAACTAAAGTGTCCACCTGCAACCCTTAAGAGCAGAGGGTGTTCTCTTGGATACCGGGCTGCTTGATGCCACAGATAAAAATAGACAGACAATACCAAGATAAAAAGCAAAACGGCACTCCTCACATGGTGGGAATGAATACTCCAGGCAGCGGAAAGTTAAATCTTAATATTTATTCACCATTCGGTGTCACCAATACCTCTGTGCAAACAAAATACGCTGTTTGCATTTCGCACAGTAGACTAGTGATTACGCATAGGCACCTTTGTGCCTTTGTTTAAAAAAAACTGGTAAATAAGAATATTAAAAAATGAAGCTCAAACTTTTAAATAAGAAGAGTTGGAGTAATTAAAAAAAAATATATATATATTTTTATTTTCCTTTTCAAAAAAAGAATTTCACATTTTACAAAGTATTATAACATAAAACAAACAACATAAAACATTCGGTTCCAAAAATAGCTATCTTTTGCATATTGTCGCTTTCTCTGCGGGAGGAGCAGCTTATTGACTATTTACAACCAATAGTATACAGACAAAGAGGGACAAACAATACATTACACAATACAGTACATTACAGACAAACGATATATAACAATTTGTGTCATGGGGTTGATCGTTTATATTCAGTGGTGTATCTTGATTTTGTGCTGCCCTAGGCAGACAAAATCCGGGCACCCCCCTACCCAAGCTGCACACCCACGTTACACACCTAAGATATGCACCATCACCTCCATTTCATGACCCCACATCACACATAACATTCAGACTCACATCAAGCTCATACTCCTATCACACACACACACTCCTAAACCCATCACACTCAGTCACACACTCCTACTCCCATCACACTCAGTCACACACTCCTACTCCCATCACACTCAGTCACACACTCCTACTCCCATCACACTCAGTCACACACACTGTCTCCCATCACACACACTCTGACTCTTCATCAGCACTTACCTTTACTTGGTGGCTAGTGGCAGGCAGCTTGGTCCCTCCATGCTGCCTGTTCGGCTTCCCGGCCATTGTGCCGACAGGTCACGTGACTGTCGGCACGGGGAGCCGAACAGGCAGCACGGAGGTTTCTCAGTGCTGCCTGTTCGGCTCCCCGTGCAGCCTGGCAGGCAGAGCGATGGTGAGGGGGGGATCTTCCGGTCCCCTCTCACCTCTGTCTCTGTCTGCAAGCGCGGTCTTTTTTTTTTTTTTTTTTTTTTAAAGGGCCGGGTTTTTTTTTTTTTTTTATATTCGCATGCTTTAATTTTCATTTATGATGTCGGCATAGGGAGGGGAGAAAGCAGGGGCTTACAGGTTCTAACTTACAATTCAATTTTTATCTTCACTCATCGGGGTTGGTCATGGGAGGATTGTCATCTATTATAACCCCGGATTTGAACATTTATTTTTAAGAAGACTCCATTTCCCACAAGGAGATTGCCTCTTCTGGTAAGTCAGCCCTTTTACAGAGGATTAAACCTTTCTCCATCTGCAGTTGATATTCTATATGACTTCTACATGTTTCCCAGTCTGGGACACAGGTAGATTTCCAATTACGTGCAATAAGGATCTTTGCTGCAGATAGAATATGTTCCATTAGGAACTTCTTGGAGGGAGTCATGTCGGGCCAGTGGAGGTGGAGCATATATGCTTCATACTTTTTATTCACTTAAATTCCCAGGGATAAGATTTGGTCGGATATCATCCCCCAGTATTTTTCCAGACTTGGGCAAGTCCACCATATATGTTTGAAGGTGCCAGTCTCACTGAAGCATCTCCAACATATATTAGATGTTTCTGAATACATTTTCCCAATTCTCTCGGGGGTCAAGTACCATCGGTACATCACTTTATAGTGTAATTCGAGGAGGTTCAAGCAGTGGATGGACTTCCTCAGATCTGTCGTTGTTTTTAACCAATCTGTGAAGTTTATCTCAGTTTCTATCTTATTCTCCCATTTTACCAGAGCTTTGGGTTTCTCTTGCAAATGTTCAGAGAAGATTTTGCTCCGTACTAATTTTTTAATATTTATTTCTCCTTTTAAAGCATCTTGAAGACATTCTTTTTGAAACTTTTGTCTTTCTTGTTCTTTTAGGATAAACCCCCTGACTCAGGTAGGTAAATATTTCACCCGCTGGAAGCGCATATTCTTCTACCAGAGAGGAGTACGGTTTAATTTTTCCTAATTCCTCTAATTGAGAGAGATTTGTTAAGCCTGCTTCTACCCAAGAGCAGGTGCTTAGACTAGTTATATTCTTATCTAATAGTCTGAGAGAGGAGTTTGAGAAAAGAATACATTCGATATTTAGTTGTTTCTTAAGTTTACTCCAAGAGGTTAAGAGGCCAGCCAAGATTTGATTATCTTTATATAATTGAACCAGGGTAGTTTCTGCATTTTTGTGGAGAGATAGTAAATAACTTCAATAAGTTAGCTTCATATTTATACCACTCTTCATCTACCTATATGTACTCCTTAACTTAATTTTTAAACAATTGAAATCAGCAAATATTTCATATATTTGTAATATTTGTCATTTTGACTCCTATTATAATGCAATTCTACAATTAGTAGAATTGGACAACATTAGAGCAAACCGTTCTACAAGTCCATATAAAAAATTATTGCACGGTTACACTCTGATTTAAGACACTATACATCAATTACACATCCTACAATCTCAGAAACACTACACAAATGAAAAGACATTGGCATAAATAAAAATCTAACTGGACATCCAAGACTAGGTTCCTTATGCTGGTCCCATGCTCATGCTCAGAAGATCTCCCCTTGCCAGCTCCCTGTTGGAAAGCAGGCAGCATGGAGTCTGGGCTCGCACAGTCAAGTCTCCATGCTGCCTGTCTCACGCTCCCCGTCCCTCTCAAAGCGAGAGATCACATGACCTTCCACGATGAGAGTAGCGGAGAGCGCAGAAGACTGCTGACAGCAGGGCCGATCCTAGGGTCATGGGCGCCTGGGTGCAGGTTTTCTTTTGGCGCCCCTCTGTGGGCGTGGCTATATTATTAACTCCTCCCCTTTAGACATGTCTGTTCCAGACATGCCCATTTCATTATTGGGGAGAGGGGAGGGAGAGCACAAAATTTATATTGATGTAAAGGACTAACACAAACTCTTATTTTAAATAAAGATATTTATTTGGCCATAAGACTGTGTCGTGGTTTTATTCATTCCTATGATGCACAGACCGCAACATGGGAGACTTTTTGCTGGCTAGTTGAATGTGTTTTAACTACCATTCCCATGATGCCCAACCAGCCAAAGTCTCCCATTAGTCTGGCCGAGCATCATTGGAAAATAAGTACACAATGAGCGATAAATATTATTCCACCATGAAAAGAGCGGACTGAGGTCTAAGGGGAAACAGGGCACCGGCTCTGAGGGGCAACAAAGCAGCACATGGGCAGCCCATTTGCAGAGGTGTACCTAGGGTCTCTAGCACATGCCACAGTACCACTTTGCCCCATTGTACATGTTATTTTGCCCCACAGCATCACTTTGACAATTAAAATGAGCCACAGTCAGTTTCCAAAAGTTTATGGGAAAAGGATACGACGCAAGAAAAGTTGATCAAGTCATATCAGAGGTAGCTGAAGGCAATAGAGATCAACTTCTAACTTACAAGGAAAAAGATAAAACAACGACAAACAACTTCAAGAATAAAATCCCTATCATTTTCAACTACAATAATAAATCCTGACAAATAAAAAAGATTGTAAAAAAACATTGGAGAAGTATTTACAAAGTGATGAAATACTGAGAAACATTATACCAGACGGCCCTTCAGTAGTATTTAGAGGAGCACCCAACTTGAAACAAAAACTAACTACGAATTACACCAGTCAAGTAAAAACTCGTAATATAGCACCTAGCCACTTTCTCACTAGAAAACATGGTTTTTATGGTTGTTTAAATTATTTAGGCTGTAAATCAATTACTCATCCGAAATATCCCATCACTAACTTTTGCTCTTTTAAGAATGGCCAACAATTTGAGATAAAGAATTTTATTACGTGCTCTACAGTTAATGTTATTTATCTGATAGAATGTTTATGTGGTCTACAATATGTAGGACGGACTACAAGAAAATGAATAAAAGAATTGAGGAGCACATAAGAAACATTAAAAACGCTTTAACAACCCATAGTCTTTCAAAACACTTCCTCGGCTTCCATCAGAAAAATCCCAAAGGATTAAAATTCTGCGCAATAGAAAAAGTAGACAAACATTGGCGAGGAGGTGATAATATACTCAATATTGGCAGAAAAGAAATGAAATGGGTCTTTAACCTGGCCACTTTAAAACCACAGGGACTAAACACAGATTTCAACCTATACAATTTTATGTATTATTGGTCACAGTATGGGTACATTTTAGACTTGTTGTTATGTGTTTACAATGTCCCGTATATTGCTGTAAGCCAAATGTGTGTATTTTAAAAACAAGATAAAACTATTTATTTTTTTTAATTCTTTATTTCTCAGATTTTCAGATTTATCATTAAACATGAATTTGAAAACATGAGTTGACAATTCTTTGAACATATGACGTAATCTTCATCTTGTTGCAGAAGTGTTGTAATACAAATAAACCATGAATAACATATTGTGTCATAATAAACGCATATTATAACCTTACAGTAAAACGAAATTTCCTGCTGGAACTTTTCAGTCCAAAATTTCAGCAGTTAAACTATCAGCTAAGAGTCTAGATACTAGACTTATGGATACCTGGAACTATGACTATATTTCAGAGGTTAAAAACAATTGAATATAAAGACAAGGCAAGACAAAACAAAGTCAGAAGGTAGAAAGATTGGAAAAGAAAAAAGGGTTAAGGGGTGGATGGGAATGTATGGGTTTGTGTTCTGAGTGTCTAGGGTCTATCGGTAAGAATGGGGTAGATGTTTTTAGAAAATCTATGATTAGGGTTTCTGTTGGTGTATTTTCATTTGTGGAAATGGGTTTTCCAGGACAACCATAATTTTTCATATTTGGAAGGTGTGTCATGTACGAATGCAGTTAACTGGTCCATGTCCCTTGCTTCCTCTATGAGAGCTATGACCTTAGAAAGATTAGGGGTAATTGGTTGTTTCCAGAGTTGGGCTAGAGCCCTTCTGGCCCCTAAGGCAATTCTGGCTAGTAGTTGTTTTTCTTTTTTGGTGAAAGTTTCTCGTGGTAAGGAGAGAAGAAATATACAGGGATCTAATGGTACTGGTTTGGAAAGAATTTGTGATGCCAGACTTTGAATCTGTTTCCAGAATTTTTGGAGGTAGGGACACGTCCACCAGGTGTGGAAGTATGTTCCATGTTTGCCGCAGTTTTTCCAGCATAGGGGGTTTTGGTTTGTCTGTATTTTGGCCAATTTAGAAGGGGTGACATACCATCTCATGAGGGTTTTGTATGCTTGTTCTTTATGTACTGTGCAAATGGAGATCTTTGAAGTCGCTTCCCAAATATCTACCCAGTCTTCCCTGTCTAGGACCGTGCCTAGATCTTTTTCCCAGGCTGCCGTGTAGGACAATGTGGGACCTCTGGAGGACATGATGAGTTCGGAGTAAAGTAAGGAGATCAAACTTTTCTGTCTAGGAGCGTCCATACATAGTTTCTCGAACCAGGTAGGTTTAGTCGTAGCGGCCGAGATGACCGCTGGTTTAGAGGCAAAGTCCCTTAATTGCAGGTATCTGAAAAAATCAAAAGAAGAGAGGGGTATTGTTTGGGCTAGGAACTGGAACGATTTCATCTCCCCATTCCGGTAAAGGTCGTACACCCTGGATATCGCCTTGGTCAAATTTTTTGAAAAGCTGAGGGGTCATTCCTGGTGGGAAACTTCTATTCCTGTAAATGGGCGTGAGCGGTGAGTGATCCGTGGTTAGGGTAAATTTTATAGCATGTCGGTTCCATATCGACAATGAATTGAGGATAGTGGGACATAGAGTTCGCGTAAGGGGTCTGTCCCCTGTTGGAGTCCATTTAAATTGGGGTAGGACATCTGGACGAAAAATATCGTTCTCTAGATCTACCCAACGGATTTGTGAGATTGGGGCATGCCAAGCAGCGATTTGGGCCATTTGTCCGGCGATGTAATATTTTGTCAGGTTCGGCAGGCCCAGACCTCCTGCTTCTTTAGGCATATACATTGTATGTCTGTTCACTCTTGCCTTTTTCCCTTGCCATATGAAAGTGTCAATTGATCTTTGTATTGCCTTAAGATCTGTTTGTTGGAGTTGAATCGGTAGTGCTTGGAAAAGATACAGTAATCTTGGTAATATGTTCATTTTAATAGTTGCTAGGCGACCTAGCCAGGAAACTTGTAGTGATTGCCAACTTTGGAGGTCTTTCTTTACGTGTTGAAATATTGGTAAGTAATTTAGTGCATATAGTTGTTTGTATGATGCTGATAGGCGGAGCCCAAGGTATGTAAGAGGCTTATCCTGAATAAGGATCTCAAAATTAAGTTGGAGAAGTTTGATATTCTGGTGAGACATGTTGACTGGTAAGGCTTCGGATTTACTTGTGTTAATCTTGAATCCTGCCAGTATTTGTAGCTCTTTAAAAAGATATGGTAGGGAGGATAGTGGTTTAGACAGTGATAGCATTATGTCATCCGCATACGCTGCTACTTTATATTGATTGTTGGCCATGGTAAGTCCCTTTATGTTCGGGTGGTCTCTAATTGTTTGCAGGAGTGGTTCGAGAGAAATTGCGAACAGTAGTGGAGAAAGTGGACATCCTTGTCTTGTTCCATAAATAGAATTTGAGGGGTTTGGCACCTGGAATGCAAATTTTGGATGAGGGTTTGTGATAAATTGCCGAGAGACAATTCTGAAAGGTTTGTGAGAAGCCCATGTTTTCCAAAGTTAGGCGTAAAAAAGACCAGTTCATGCGGTCAAAAGCCTTCTCGGCATCCAGAGATAAGAACAATGTAGGATTTTTGTTGCGGGCCGCGAGCCAAAGTAGGTCTATACATCTCCTGGTATTGTCCAGGGCCTGTCTGTTTGGGATGAAACCCACTTGATCTGGGTGGATCAATCGTGGGAGAAACTGGTTCAGTCTGTTAGCCAATATTTTCGTGAATATTTTGTAGTCTACGTTGAGGAGGGATATAGGTCTATAGTTGGTTGTTAGATCTTTGGGCTTGTTGGATTTATGTATGAGAGTGATATTAGCTTCTTGCATGTCTTCTGTGAAATAACAACCTTCCAGTATGTTGTTGAACAATGGGAGGAGGTGTGGGATCAACGCTTCTGCAAATAGTTTATAATAAAGGGCAGAAAACCCGTCTGGGCCAGGTGTTTTGTTGGCTTTAAGTGTTTGTATGGCGGTTTTATATTCTTATTCAGAGATTGGATCATCTAGAATGGCATTCTCAGCATCGGTCACTTTCGGTAGGTTTTTTTCTTTTAAATATTCAAGTATTTCTGTGATATGGTCTAAATTCAGGAGAGTTTTGTCGGGAGAATGGTTGTAGAGGGTCGAGTAGTATTGCAGGAACTCTTGAGCGATGTCTTGAGGATTGGTAGTGATGGTGCCCTTGGCAGTTCGGATACTTGGGATCAACCTATCGGCTGCTTGCGATCTCAACATTGATGCTAATAATCGGTCTGCTTTATTGGCTTTCTCGTACTAGGTCCGTTTTGTGTATTTTAAGGATTTAGCGGTGTCTGCCAGGATTAGGCGTCTCAGCTCTGTGCGTATCTTGACCAGTTGTTCTGTCATGTCGGCTGTAGGGTTTATTTTATTTTGGGTTTCTAGTGTAAGGAGTTTTGTTTGCAGTTTTAAGGTTTCTTCAGCTTTTGCCTTCTTTAGTCTGGAGCTTGTGCTAATCAAAAGTCCCCGTAGGACTGTTTTGTGGGCCGCCCATAAAATCGCTTGGTCTGTTACTGAGCCTTTATTGAGAGAGAAATAGTCCATTATCTGGGTTTTCACAGAGGAAACCACTGCAGGGTTGTGTAATATGGATTCGTTCAATTTCCATGTCCATGGCTTTGTGTATTCGTGGATGGTGATGGTAAGTGTAATATCTGCATGATCCGACCATGAGATGGTATTGATTTCCGAAGAGGAAGCAAGGGAGAGGCAAGATTTGGATATTAAAAACATGTCTATCCTAGAGTAACTGAGGTGGGGGTGTGAGAAGAAAGTGTAATCCCTGGTGGAGGGGTGTTGTAATCTCCAGATGTCCAGCAGGGCATGGTTTGTGAGGAATGTTAACAAATGTTTGTCTGATTGGTGTATGTTGACGTGTGTATGTGGGGATGATCTATCTAGGGTGGGAATGCAAGTGGCGTTGAAATCTCCGCCTAAAATAAGTTTATCAGTTGGGTGAGAGGTGAGAAAATCGGATAGACCTGTCCAGAAAGTGGCATCAGGAATGGCTGGAGCGTATACATTTAGGATCGCTACAGACAGGGAGCCCAGTTGGCCCGTTATAAAAAGAAATCTGCTCGTGGGATCAGAAAAGGAGTATGTGATTGTTAGCGGACAGGATTTGCGAATCAGGATTGCCACTCCTAATTTCTTGTGTACATTACTGGATGTGTAGCAAGTAGGATATGTCTGATCTCGGAGAAATGGGGTTTTAGTTTTTGAGAAATGGGTTTCTTGTATTAGTGCCACGTCTGCACCTTTACTTTTTAGTGAGCGGGGAAGGGATCTGAGTTTTTTGGGAGAATTGAGGCCGTGGGCATTGAGGAAGAGAAACTTAACATCCGATGGCATTATGTAGAGTTGTTGTTGTATAGTCCTGTTGAGAGGTCCCGCGACTGGAGGATAGGAAGAGGGTAGAGAAAAAGATTTAGAAGGAAGAATAGGAATGGAAAGCAAGAGATAAGGTGAGAACAGGAATAGGGTCTTCAGGTAAAGCTATGTTGTGTTCTAATGAGTTTGGGTTCTGTCAATACTTCACCAGACTGGGCTTACTTCAGTGGCCAGTCCCTTAGATAAAGGGGTATTCACTGTGGTATTAGCCGGGATAGTCGTACCGGCGGGCTAATTTAACTAACTAGTTTACAGAAAGTGTTGGGGGTCGGAGGGTCTTTGCAGCGAAGCGCACTACGAGCCATTATAGATTACTACCCAAGGGGTCTGTTTAGTAATGTAGGTAGCTGAATCAGCGTCTTTGGAGGGGGTGGTGGTGTAATCCCGGTGTAGGTGTGATTAGGGTTCTGGGTCGACTCCGTCAAACCTGTTACATATGGTGAGGATTTTATCTGAATTCACAGTGTTCAATTATACGGTATCATTCTGATAACAGTTGAGTGTCATGGCTGAGACTTGTAGGACTTTCTCCCGATGCCACAGTGTTACTTGGTAAATCCTCACAAGAGGTATTGTGAGATTCAGGGGTAAGGAGCGTAGCGCTGGGTGGCGGGTGGAGAGATGAGGTGACTCCAAAAGTGACACAAAAAAGGGTAAGGCGGTAGAATAGTCAGTCCAATCCAAAAGGTCAATGCCGGTAGTCAGGATAAACAAAACAGGTATAGCAGTGCAGGTAGGGATACAGCAATAAGGATAGTCCAGGGAAAAAGCCAATCAAAGTAGCAGGTAAATGGGGAATAAATGGTACTGAGAACAGACACCACAGCTCAACAAGCAAGCAATGATTGAGGTGAGTGTGGGGTTTTTATAGAGCTGTTGATTAAGGACCTCTCCCCTTTACACCTGGGGACCGCCCCTGCACCATGTTGTGAATAGGGAGAAGAGGTACAGCCTCCTCTTCCCATTCTCCCTGCCCTTTTGCCAACAACCAATCGCGCAACGTTTCTCGCGAGTAAGCTCCGCCCCCTAAACCTCTTGGAAGTAGTTGCATTCACTGTTAGCGGGTGAATAGCAACTCGAGGCCGGGGATGCGGCCTACCTCGCCGTCGCGCTAAAGCGCGATGGCGGCAAACAGGGACAGAGGATGACTTTGGCTGTGAGGGTCCCCTGGGCAAGGTAGGTGAAGGTCCTGGGACCTGACAGGTATAGTGCTCTGCTGGTCTTAAGGGGTGTGGATATAAGCGGTGGGCATATCATCCCCGTTTAAATTGGGTTTATTTTCCTAGTCTCAGCCAATCGCTCTGTTCATTTATAATTAACCAAACACAGAGATAAGTCAAAAAATATTTACAACACTTGATAAACCTGAAATCCACTAATCTTCCTCTCCCTGGGCACCCTCAGAGTGTTTCTGTGGATTTCATTAAATTTATTTAAATGGTGGGAGTGGGGGGGAACCTGGCCAGATCTGATGCGATCTGTTATTATAAACTATCAATTTGTACTATTAGGTTTTTGCTTATGAGAACATCTATGATGTCGCATGAGTGATACTAGGGCATAGGCATAATTATCCCTCCCTCCCACCACCCTCGATTTCCAATAGAGAGAGGGCCAGGGGAATGTACCAGCCCCGTATATGTCCTATACTTGCATTACAGCCAAGGGTATTGGACTAATTTAACCTTATTAGAACTACTTTTACAGTGCAAATTCAGTTTAATAACAATAACACTTAGCGGTGGTAGCTTGTCTCTGGGGATCGGGTACTCTGTATCTGTTGCCATCGGGAGTCGGAGTGACTGAGTTGGCCCATCAGAGTGCAGAATGATGAGAATAAATGGGTGTTTTATCGAGAGCCCTAGGGGTTCCAGGTGAGCCCAGGTTGTAGTGTGCTGTGCAGCTGGAAAATTTCAGGAAGGGACTGATGATCCGTATCAATATCAGAGTCCTGGGTGTATATGGAGGAATGAAGTCATGTTCAGATCTTCCCGGGTTTCTGTGGTCTGGGTGTTTGCTGTGGTATCGGGTCCCTAGGTGGAGATCTCCGGTTGTTTCCATTGGTTGAGCTGGCAGGTGAGTCCAAGGAACTCTCTCGGCGTTGGGATCTGATTCTCCCGAGGGTGTCATCCACCAGCATGGCATCCGTGAAGGCTTGTAAATCCTCGTATGTTGAAAAGGTTTTTATTGATCCGTTTACTGTGAGAATTAGTTTGAACGGGAAGCCCCATGCGTATTTGAGTCCCGCATTACGTAGAGTGTCTGTAAGAGGCTTCCATTGTTTCCTCTTGTATAGGGTCACTGGCTCTAAATCCTGAAAGACTTGTATCGGGTTCCCTTCATAGCTTAGCGGTGTACGTCGGGTCACTCTCTTTAGTCTGGTGCTAGTGAAAGCGGAGAATGACATCTCGTGGTTTGGAGCCCGGGGGGCCTGGGGCCCTTAGTGCTCTGTGCACTCTATCCAGGAGCAGTTTTTCTGCTGGTACCTCTGGGAGCAGCTCAATCAGCATTTTATATAACACGGCAGGCAGTGCTTCAGTATTTACCATTTCTGTAAGACCTCGTATGTGTATGTTGTGACGCCTGGAGCAATTACCTAGGTCTTCTGTGATCAGTTCCAGGGTAGTTACTCTGTGATGCAGGTCAACTTTGCGATCTGCTCATAGTCGGTTGATAACGTGGCAATCTGCTCAGCGTGCGTGTCGACCGTTGTTTGCAGGTCTTGCAGGTCTCTTTTAACTGCAGTAATGGCAGTGCTTATTTCTTTATGTATGAAGGCCTGCATTCTTGAGAAGACATCTTCAAGATCCTGTTTGGTTGTGAGCGTCTACGACACAGATTTTCCCGCCATTTCGTCCGGCGAGGCTTGCTCTGCGGTTGGGGAGAGTTTTTTGAAGATTGGAGCTACTTCTGGCGGATCTTTTTTGGTATTACTGCGGGTGTTCGATGGTGGACCCATTTAACCACTCCAGGGAACCGTAATGGGTAAGTTTTAACCTCTTTGGGAAGCTATTGTAGGCTTTGAAGGCTCTGGCGCTGCGGAGCTCCGAGTTCAGGCGTCCATGCGGGTACGAAGCCACGCCCCTTTCCCAAGATTAACACCTTTTCAAGATAAAACTTTTTTAATCATATCTTATAACAAAGTATGTTGCCATATAGAACTATATCTTATTAGATTTTAATTAGAGCCATACACTTGCTCTAATTCTATTTTTCAGGCTATTGCCACATTCAAAGTTTAATACTTGCCTCTATGCAATTAAATATCCTTATATATATATATTTGTTATATGATTGCCAATTTTTAATAAATATACCATAATTTTTGCATTTTAAAATGCACATATTAGGAATAATATCAACACTTTATCGTTTGTAAGGTAAAGCACTATGTTTCCTATTCTTTCCCATATTTTTTTCGCATGTAAATATGAGCTGTAAAGCTCACGAAGTGATTAGAAGTTTAAACAGTGAAGAAGGACTTTTTTCAAACTAAGTCAAAATCTCACGAGATCGCGAAAACGAAAGTAAACAGAAGAAACTCCTAAGTTGTAATCACGCGAGACACGGGAAGATGACGAACGCGGAAGAAACGCCCGAACCCGGAAGTGGAGACTAACGATAAAAGTGCCATCCTGAAGCAGGGAGTCCAGACGCCTGGTCGAAGCTCATGAGGAGCGAAACGCGTAGCGATCTGGACTCAACCTGCCCTCTTACTGTATTTGTACTTTTATTTTTATTTTATATTTAAAGTGTATTTAAAGTACTGTTTTATCATCTGCCTGCTGGAAGGATCATCGTCAAAACTGTCGTGTGGCGCCCACCCTATGTGACATAAAGATCCCCCATGTAAGCAGCTACTATTTGTATTAAATTTGTACTATTTCGTCTACTAACTGGATGTCTGAGACCTACAACTTTGAAGTCTGACATCATCAGGATACATTTGAAGTGCCTTCTTATCTCAGAGAGTCTGTAAGTGTATCCTCTTGAGGGGGACCAAAAGAATCTCCCTGAATTTTGGATAAGAAATCCACAAACACCTTAATCTGTGATAGAGATTCACCTGTATATATATAATTCACAAAAGGTGCATTACTTCCACAGTTTGCTCCTAAGCACACTTTATGTTTTTTGTATTTGTCACCAATTAACATGCCACAGTCAGATTGCCATTAACATATGCAACAGCCAGTTTGCCCATTAAAATGCCAGTTTGTCCATTAAACATGCCACAGTTTGCCAACTAGAATAACAGTTTGTACAGTAAAAATGCCAGTTTGCCCATTAAAAAAATTCCACCTTTTGCCCATAGAAAAAATGCCACTGTTTGTCCATTAATATACCACTCATAGTTTGTCCATTTATATGCCACAGCCATTTTTTCCCATTTATATACCAATGTTAATTTGCCCATTAATAGGCCAGAGTCAATGTGCCCATCAATATGCCACTTTTAGTTTGCCCAATAAAAGCATTATCTCCTCTCTCACCTTCCCAAGTACTCACCTTGCTGCTGCTCTCTCGTGTCCCTGGCCGTCTCATCCGCACAGTCTACCCTCTAAGCACGCTGAGTACAGGAAGTGGGGAAATAGACTCCGGCTGGATGACGACTGCTGCCCTCCATGTGACACAGGCAGCGGGACCATGTTGCGGCCAGCGGGGGCCCCGGTTTACCAGCGGCCCTGGGCAAGTGCACACTTACACAGTTACACATAAATATACACAGTCACACTTAGTGACGTTACACACATACATACATTTACACAGACACCCTTATGCACACTGCCACACACACAGCCACACTTACACACAGGATACACTTACACAGACACACATGCTTATACACACTGACACACACCTATACACACTGGCACACATACATACTTATACATATTGACACACACGTACTTATACAAATTGGCACACACACACCTATACACATTGACACACACCTATACACATTGACACATACTTATACACATTGACACACACTTATATACATTGGCACACATATCCTTAAACACACTGACACACACACACACCTATACACATTGACACACACACGTATACACATTGACACACACATACACATTGACACATACACATTGACACACACATACACATTTACACACACTTATAAACACTGACACACACACACACCTATACACATAGACACACACACACATAGACACACACACACATACACATTGACACACATACACATTGATACACACTTATACACATTGACACACACACATATATACACATTGACACACACACACACACCTATACACATTGACATACACTTATACACATTGGCACACATATACTTAAATACACTGACACACACACACTTATACATTGACACACACACTCTTATACACATTGACACACACACTCTTATACACATTGACACACACTCTTATACACATTGACACACACACACATTTCTTTTCAAACCCCCCCCCCCTAAAAAAAAAATGTTATGATGATTTGTCCCCCTCCCTGCTTAATTACCTGTATTTGTTTATTTATTTTCAACAGTTTCTGCGGAGGCAGAACACTGTCACGTGGGTTCCCCTGCCGGATGTCATCTGACATCCAGAGCGCCGCCCACCTCACAGCGTGACTGGGCAGAGCTTACACCCGTCGTGCTGTGGTTAGTGTGAGCACGAGGTGCGGTAACAGCAGGTGCTTACCTGCGGACCGCACCTCGAGAAGGAGGTGCTGGGGAGGGAGCTCCCTTTAGCAGCGCCTCTCCTCCCGTGCGCCTGGGCGCGGTGCACCCCGCGCACCCACCCGGCCCTGGCTGACAGAGCAGCAGTAAGGGGAGTACTAGGGAGGGGGAAACAGTATTTTTTTTTTGCCAGACTAATAGTAACAAATTATTTTAGGCATTTTAGTGGGCATATTAATTGTGGCATATTAGTAGGCATACCAATAGTGGCATAGTATTGGGCATATCAATTGTGGCATATTAGTAGGCATACCAATAGTGGCATATTATTGGGCATATTAGAGGGAATACCAATAGTGGACAATTATTGGGCATATTAATTGTGGGATATTCGTGGGCATACCAATAATGGCATTTGCATTTATTGGGAATATTAATTGTGACACATTATTGGTCATACTACTAGTGGCATTTTATTAGGCATACTAATTGTGGCATATTATTGGGCATACTAATAGTGGCATAGTTGAATATACATGGGCATAAAAGTGGAATATTAATGGGCAGACAAACAATGGCATATTAAGGGGCATACTAACAGTGGCATATCTATGGGCAAATTGGATGTGGTATATTTATTGGAAAAATGGCTGTGGCATAATAATGGGCAAATAGTGGCATAATAATGGGCATATTGGCCGTGGCATATTCATGAACAATCAGCGGTATATTAATGGGCATATTGGCTGTGGCAAATAGTGGCATATTAATGGGCACAATGGCAGTGGGAAGACATTGGCAAGACTGGTTGTAGAATGTCAAGTCTGGGGGTGTATTAACAAGTCTGAGGTGCAGATTGACAGGTCGGAGGGGCAGAGTGGCAAGTTTGGGATGCACTGTCAAGTCTGTGGGGCAGATTGGCAAATATGGGGGCAGAATGGCAAATAAAAGGAAATCAAAACAATAAAATCAATTTTCTCAATCATAGGCTTTATCAAATATGGGAAAAAAACTGTTTACATGTGAATTATTAATTATTAGTAAAACTTTTTTTCATGTAAGGTCAACTTCAATTTACTCAGGGCCTCACAATACCTGTAGCCTAAGGGCCTACAATGTCTTACTCTGGCCCTGCCCAGTCGTTTGTATTAATAGAGTCAATAAAACTTAGCAGCTCGCTAGTGGAGTCTTTAAGATCCACGAAGTAGGAAGACATCTTACACATGGCGACATGCAAGCAAAATGAAGCTTATAGTGAAGCAAAAACACTCAAAAGAAATAAAAATACCACGGGAAAATAATGAAACTATGAGTACTCTCCCTAACAGCACTGCAGCAACCAGCAAGTACTCTTTTAGACCTTTCCAGACAAAACACACTCCAAAGCGGGGCACATGTACATGTAAGGAAAAACCAAAGAGCAATCTTGCACTCAAATAGAGTTTAATTGTAAATGATGTACATATGACTTTTCTGTGTATTTTATGTATTAATTGAAACAATCGTGTCCAATTAGGGGAGGTTCCTTTACAACATATAAACAAATGTCTATTACCAGCTAGTATTGAACACAATTTTAGAGCTGTTTTGAACCAATTACCTTTCTTTATGCAAGCAAGTGCTGTTTTCAGTACTGTATTTACCGGGAGGCATCCTAGGCATAGACGGAGGTGAGAGGAGATCAGAAGATTCCCCCTTCACCATAGCTTTGCCTGCAGGCTGCACGGGGAGCCGAACAGGCAGCATAGAGAAACCTCCGTACTGCCTGTTCGGCTCCCCGTGCAGTGTGACAAGGAAGTGCCGAAAGGTTACGTGACCGTGCTCTGACTTCAGACGCGGGCCGGTCATGTGCCCTCTCTGCTCAACCGCCAGGGAGCCGAACAGGCAGCATGGAGGACACCATGCTGCCTACCACTAGCCACCAGGACAAAAAGGTAAGTGTTGGGGGGCAAATACAGGCATATTATTGGGCAAATTGGCAGTGGTATATTAAATATCAATTACTGGCATATTATTTGGCAAATTGGAAGGGCTATATTAAATATCAATTACTGGCATTTTATTGGGCAAATTGGCTGGGGAATATTAAATGGCAAATACTGGCATATTATTGGTCAAATTGGCAGGGGCATATTAAATGGCAAATACTGGCATATTATTGGGCAAATTGGCAGGGGCATATTAAATGACAAATAATACTGCCATAATATTGGGCAAATTGGCAGGGGAATATTAAACAGAAAATACTGGCATATTATTGGGCAAATTGGCTGGGGCATATTTATGGCAAAATAATACTGGCATAATATTGGGCAAATTGGCAGGGGCAAATTAAATGGCAAATACTGGCATAATATTGGGCAAATTGGCTGTGTCTTATTAATGACAAATAATACTGGCATATTATTGGACAAATTGGCTGGGGCATATTAATGGCAAATGATACTGGCATATTATTGGGAAAATTGGCTGGGGAATATTAATGGCAAATAATATTGGCAATGTGTATGTAATGGGGTGATGGGGCATGTCCTTGGTTGTGAGGGTTGGCTATAGGAGGTCAGTATACGGGTACAGGAATATACATAGAGTAAGGTACTCACCAGGATGTAGAAACCCTTGGAACAATATGGCGTGGAATAGTCCAATAGATGCCCAACATCCACAGGGACAAACAACATACAGCAGCAAGGAGATAGTTAATAATCCACAAGGAACTGCAGCGAAGTCAGCAATGAGATGGTTAACACACAGCATACAGCAGCAAGGAGATAGTTATTAATCCACAAGGAACTGCAGCGAAGTCAACAATGAGATGGTTAACACACAGCATACAGCAGCAAGGAGATAGTTAATCCGAGGTCAGGGGCATAGGCAGGCAGGTAATCGATGAAACTGTCCAGATTAGGGGCACAGGCAGGCAGGTAATGCAATAGTACAATCCAAGGTCGGGTAGGAGGAAGCAGGGAACACCAACAAACAGTCCAGGTTAATAACGGAAGGTAAGTAAGGCAGGTAAGACAATATAGGCAGCAAACGAGCAAGAATCACCAAGCACAGTACTCAGCTTGTTGATTCCTTTTAAACTTCGAGCCAGGTGACGTCATGACGCGCGTGCCGGCTTGGGCGACGCTGCGGGGAGGAGGAGCGCGCGCATCGTCTTCGGTGATGCTCGCTTGAAGGGAGGCACAGGTCCCCCGCTACTCCGTGACACTCAGCGAGGGCTGGGTACTCCGGAGATGCGCTGTGCGGCGTGACCTGACAGATCCCCCTCCCAAAGCGGGACCTCCGGATCTGTGAAGGACAGGGTCTAGATGGGTGTAAAGCATGAAAGGCACGAACCAGGTCATCAGCATGAACCTCCTTGGCAGGTTCCCATGAACGATCAGTAGAATTGTATCCTTTCCAATGCACTAAGTATTGCAATCGACCCCTACGGAGCCTGGAATCCAGGATCTCCTCCACTTCATATTCCTCAATTCCATGGACAAGAATCGGAGCAGGAGGAAGAACACGCCTGTCAGGATAAGGGTTGGGTATCCAAGGCTTGAGAAGCGAGGTATGAAAGATAGGGTGAACTCGCATGGTGGAGGGTAGTTGCAATTTCACAGCCAGAGGGTCGATGAGTTCCAAAATAGAAAAAGGACCAAGGAACCTGGGGCCCAATTTGCGGGTAGGACAGGACAATTTCAGATATCTGGTAGATAGCCACACTTTATCGCCTACGTGATAGTAAGGAGCCGGAGAACGGTGGTGCACTGACAAGGTTACGCACATGAACATCCGCAGAAGGAACGAGACCAGCTATGGGAGAACCAGGGAGCATGGAAGGATGGAACCCGTAAATGGCAAAAAACAGGGACATTTTCAGGGAGCAATGTATATGGTTGTTATATGCAAATTCGGCTAATGGTAGATAGGAGGCCCAATCGTCTTGCAAGTGGGTAGAGAAACACCGTAGGTGTGCTGTTACACAGTTAATATTCTCATTATTGTAGATGCAATTTACATAGCATATTCTGTGATTTATTTACTTGTATTTTTCTATAGGTAGGTATTTGCTGCCTCCTCCTTCTGGCCCTTTTTGGTAATGCCCTTGTTCCTCCTGTGAGCATGATACATCATTTCCTTGTATGTAAAACTCCACCCCCTGTTCCTGCTGTACTTCCTGTGTCATGGCTGCTTACATTTGCCTCATGTAACTGGGACTCTTGTATCCCACATACTAAGCTAAGGAAAGCATCATCTTTTGACCGCATAATACTGAAATCCATTCATTTTGCTGTATTCCTGTTGTGTGATGTTCAGAATAAACCAGCTTTTGAATGAAACCAGTATTGGTGAGTTCAGCTATCTGAGGAGGATTGTCCACAGTGAGCGTACCTGCTTATACAGGCCAGGCACAGAGGTCCCACAAGGGTTAGATCACTATCACAGCAATCCGAGTCAGAATAGTAGGTATTGCTCAACTGTTTGATTGGTTCTCTCCATTTGTCCATTGCTTTGTGGGTGGAATGCGGTGGAAAGAGAACGATGAATATGCAACCCTTTACAAAAGGCGTTCCAGAAACGAGAAGTAAACTGCGACCCAGAGATAAGAGACAATGTTCTCAGGGAGTCCATGGAGTCTGAAGATCTCACGAACAAAAAGTTCTGCACTCTCGGTAGCGGAAAGAAGTTTGATTGAAGGGATAAAATGAGCAGTCTTCGTGAATCGATCAACAACAACCATAAGGGTGGTGTATCGTTGTGACGGTGGGAGGTCGGTGATAAAATCCATGGAGACATCAGTCCAGGGTCTGGAGGGAATGGGGAGAGGTTGAAGGAGGCCGGCAGGACGGATATGGGTCTCCTTGGAACGTGCGCAGACAGGACAGGAGTTGACAAAAACCGTCACATCTTTTATCAGGGATGGCCACCAAAAGGTGCGCAGGATAAGGTCCTTGGTCTGACGGATTCCTCCATGCCCTGCTGTCGGGGTGTCGTGAAATGTTTTGAGAACGAGAGTACGAACTTCAGACAGAACATATATTTTATCAATGTAGTAGTATAGTCCTTGTTTCTGCTGTAACAGAGTTATTGGGGGCGGTGTCATAGTAGAAGAATGGGTTCGTAAGGAGTCCCAGATGGAGTGAGTCATAGCCAAAAAATGGTTTGGTTGTAAAATAGTGTGGTTGTTTGATGGTACTGCGTCTTCTCATTCCGTCATTCTTGATAGTGAATCTGCCTTTCCATTGCGTGAACCAGGCCGAAAGGTGATGTGCAATTGAAATCGAACAAAGAATAAGGCCCATCGGGCTTGACAAGGTTGGAGACGTTTAGCCGTTTTCAAATATTCAAAGTTCTAATGGTCTGTGTAAACCGTAATAGGGTATGCTGCTCCTTCAAGTAGGTGACGCCATTCCTCCAATGCGAGTTTTATAGCTAATAATTTTCGTTCTCCCACGTCGTAATTACGTTCCACACTAGATAGTGTTCTAGAGATAAAGGCAACTGGATGCAGACGGCTGTCGTGGTTTTGTCGTTGTGATAGTACTGCCCCAACAGCAGTATCGGAAGCATCCACCTCTAAGGTGTAAGCGGTGGAAGGGTCAGGAAGAGCGTGGATAGGAGCTGTGGTAAATGTCGATTTTAGGATGTCGAAGGCGTCTTGGGCAGTAACTGTCCATTTGAACCTGCTATTTTTGTAAGTTAGAATGGTGATAGGTTGTATAAGTTTAGAGAAATTCAGGATGAATTTTCTATAAAAATTTGCAAATCTCACAAATCTTTGAATGGCTCTCCTGTTAGTGGGCGCGTGCCATTGGAGAATAGCATCAACTTTCTTTGCATCCATTCGTATATTATTGGGGATAGGATAAAGCCCAGAAATTCTACAGTTGAAGTTTCAAAAACACATTTTTCTAAATTTGTGTAAAGTTTGTGAAGCCGGAGACGGGATAATACAATTTGGACATGATGGCGATGCTGGGGTAGGGACGAGGAATAGATGAGAATGTCATCTAGATAGACAACCACAAATTGATCCAAAATGTCATGAAATATATTGTTAATGAAGTGCTGAAAGGTGGCGGGCGTGTTACAAAGGCCGAAAGGCATAACTTGATACTCCAAGTGACCGTAGAGGGATCTGAAGGCGGTTTTCCATTCATCCCCTTTGCGGATTCTTACAAGATTATACGCTCCTCTAAGGTCCATTTTGGTGAATATCTGTGCAGTACGTAAACGATCCATCAATTCAGAAATACAAGGAAGAGGGTATCTATTTTTTGTAGTTATCTTATTCAACTCCCGGTAATCAATGCAAGGCCTCAACCCACCATCTTTCTTCTTGACGAAGAATATGCCTGCTCCAGCTGGGGAGGACGAAGGTCTAATAAACCCTTTTGCCAAATTCTCGTCGATATAGTTCTTGAGAGATGAGAGTTCTGGTTCTGCTAATGGGTAAATTCTTCCAAAACGGAATGGAGGCGCCAGGAAGTAACTTGATCGGACAATCATAGTCCCGATGAGGTGGTAGGATGTCAGCCTTTTTCTTTTCGAATACATCACAGAACTGTAGATAACTTGCTGATAGTCCAGAAGGTGCCTGGTTATCTTGAGTTAAACATAACGTACCTTTAATGAGGCATCTGGTGGTACAATACTTGGAAGAAAAGACGAAAGTTCCAATCTCCCAGTTAATGACAGGATTATGAGATTGAAGCCAAGGGAGTTCCAGGATGACTGGAAAAATAGGTATGGGCACCACATCAAATTGGAGCCATTCTTTATGATTGTCCCCGATGGTAGCGATGAGGGGAACTGTTTCGTAAGTAATAGGTCCTGTCTTCAAAGGACTACCATCCACTAATTGTATCTGCAATGGTTGGGGTTTCAGCCGGAGAGGAAGGGACAGAGTCTTGGCTAGTTCTCCATCAATAAAGCAACCGCTGGCACCAAAATATCATTGCTGATACCGTTATAGGGTCGTTAGTCCACTGTAGGGAGAGAGAAATGGATAAATGGGGTGTACGGGCAGGGGGGCATTTTTGGTCTATTTGTATGGACTTACCCTGCGGTAGGAGTCACCTGGCTCGGCACTTTTTATACATATGGCCTGATCTGCCACAATACAGACACAAATTCTGGGCCCTGCGTCTTGCTTTTTCTTCTGGAGACAAGGGTCCTCTTGTCAACCCAATTTGCATGGGTTCCTCCGTAGTAGAAGAAGATTGAGGTGGCTCAGTGGAGAAAAAATGTGGAGAACTAGAGGTAGGTATGGAGGAATGCCTCTCTGCTCTTCTTTCTCTCAGTCTTCTGTCTATCTGAGTTACTTGCCAGGTTAAGGCATCCAGAGAGGTGGGTATTCTGATAGGTGCTAGTTCATCCTTCAGAGCATCCGAAAGCCCCAAGCGGAATTGATCCAACAATGCAGATTCGTTCCAGGTTGTTTCTAAGGCAATTCTTCTAAATTCAGTAATATACTCTTCCACAGGTCGTCGACCCTGACGGAGGGTTCAGATAGTGGTAGTAGCTGAGGAAACTCTAAAAGGATCTTCATAGAGTGAGTCTAGGGCCTGTCTGAAGGAACCCCATGATTCAAGTAATGGGCTGTTAACGTGTAATAAATGATGAGCCCAGAGCTGTGGCTCCTCAGCTAATAAGGATATCACCGTATGAACTTTAACGTAGTCAGAAACATAAGTCTTGGGTCGTAGATTGAACAAAATTTGACAGGAGGTGACAAATGTCCGATATTTGGATCTATCCCCAGAAAAATTTTCAGGTAGCACAACCTGGGGTTCCAGCGCAGTGGCTCCTTCCATAGGGAATTGGGGAGGTACTAAGGGTGCCACAGTCAGTTCTGGATGACTGCTATGGCTAGCTTGTAGTTGCTGTAATTGTTGTTGTAATTGATTCTGACCCGACTGGAGGTCTTGTACGGTCTGATTCAGAGCAGCTAATTGCTGCGTTAGGGCTGAGATGGCGTCTGTCAAACCCGTGGCCTCCATTTTATGGCTTGGTGATTATGTGAGGGTTGGCTATAGGAGGTCAGTATCCGGGTACAGGAATATACATAGAGTAAGGTACTCACCAGGATGTAGAAACCCTTGGAACAATATGGCGTGGAATAGTCCAATAGATGCCCAACATCCACAGGGACAAACAACATACAGCAGCAAGGAGATAGTTAAAAATCCACAAGGAACTGCAGCGAAGTCAGCAATGAGATGGTTAACAAACAGCATACAGCAGCAAGGAGATAGTTAATAATCCACAAGGAACTGCAGCGAAGTCAGCAATGAGATGGTTAACAAACAGCATACAGCTGCAAGGAGATAGTTAATAATCCACAAGGAACTGCAGCGAAGTCAGCAATGAGATGGTTAACACACAGCATACAGCAGCAAGGAGATAGTTAATCCGAGGTCAGGGGCATAGGCAGTCAGGTAATCGATGAAACAGTCCAGATCAGGGGCACAGGCAGGCAGGTAATCCAATAGTACAATCCAAGGTCGGGTAGGAGGAAGCAGGGAAAACCAAAAAACAGTCCATGTCAATAACGGGAGGTAAGTAAGGCAAGTAAGGCAATATAGGCAGCAAAAGAGCAAGAATCACCAAGCACAGTACACTCAGCTTGGTGATTCCTTTTAAACTTCGCGCCAGGTGACGTCATGACGCGCGTGCTGGCTTGGGCGACGCTGCAGTGAGGAGGAGCGCGCGCACCGTCTTCGGTGACGCGAGCGCACCGTCTTCGGTGACGCGCGCTTCAAGGGAGGCTGCCAATCCAGAGCACAGGTCCCCCGCTACTCCGTGACACCCAGCGAGGGCTGGGTACTCCGGAGATGCGCTGCGCGGCGGGACCTGACATTGGTGTACAACATGGGTTATGGGTCATGTTGTGGGTGTGCACCGTGGGTAGGGGGGTGCCCAAATTTTGTCTGCCTAGGGCACCACAAAACCAAGATACACCACTGGCTGTTTTATGTCTGATCAGCTCCTGAGGAAAACTGGAAAAATGCATTGAGGGACAGGACTACAGGTTTTTGCTGCTGGACTGGTAACTTCTGTCTGAATACACTGCTGCTACTCCGTTATTTGCAACATTTGCAAAACCATCTTGTAAGTGCAATCTAAATCTTTATATTCTTACATGTGTGGTACTGTGCAATGGCTGTTTGTTTTTATCCTTTGCGAACTTGAAGATTAAAGAATTATATTGATTAGTCCGATTTAATGGTCAGGCTCCTCTTTTGTACTTGGTAATAAGTGTTTCAGCAAAGTCCTTGGTGACATACCACCAGCGGCTCAACCAAGGGCATGTTGTCATTAGGGTGAAAACCAATACTTTCTACTGTGGTGTTCCCGAACCTCAACTGCACTGTGGATTTGTCTCTCCCGCAAGAAAGCTGCACACAGACAGAGACAGCTACTTACAGACAGACAGAGACAGCTACTTACAGACAGACACAGACGCTAACATAGACGTGTGTAGAAAGAGCATTATCAGAGTGGGATGTCCCTTGTGTCTTCAGTCCATCTGAATATTTTGTTTATTTATTGCTATAAGTACTGTCAGTTAGGAGGATTGTGGGTATTTTTTCTTTCAATTATTCTTAAACCTATTATATACATATATTTTTATATGGGTGCTTTTGTGCTTTCTGTGATTACATTTATTGCCATTTGAAGATATAAATCTTATATTCATAAGCTACATGTGGATCACATTGTGGACTATATTTATATATTGTTTAACTTTTTTTTCTTACTTTTCTATGGACATTGCCCCATGGGCTAAATATTTGGGACTACTATTTACCTACATTTATAGCAACCTTTTTTTGACCTTAGCGCTGACAATTGGGGTTCTCTTTTAACTAAAAAGTTAGTATTGGAATGGTTTCATAGGAATGGCACAGCATATGTAAAGGGTTTACTCTGTGCCTCCATCCTGGTCGAGATATTGAAAGCCTATCCATCTGGACATAATTCATTGGGATCAAATAGGATTTATCATTTGCATGATGGCATGCAATAATGTCAGAAGATTGATTGGCACTCTGGATGCTGCACATTGGGAGAAGAGGCCGCTCCTGACCCTGTCCCTGGATGCCGAGAAGGCCTTTGACAGTGTCAGTTGGGGCTTCATGAGCAGGTCTCTAGAACCTTTTGTCAAGTCTCCAAACTACAGTCAGGGGGACACACTCCCATGCCACCTCCCTCACCCTCCCGACCTTGCCTCGCTCTATTTTTAAACACTAAACGTCATCACACAACCATGTCTTTCCGCTTCACGGACCTAAAAATTGTATCGCTCAATGTCAAAGGTCTTAAAGTCCCAGAAAAACCGTCAACATTATTCAGAGACCTCGACTCTCAATGCACCTTTGTAGCCTTTCTCTAGGAGACACACTTCAGAGACCCCCAACACCCCTGGCCTGACAAATCGAAATTATCCTTTAAGTCTTTTTAGCAATAACACACTCTCAAAATCCATCCAATGTCATCCTATTCTCAAAACCGTTCCCATTAACAGACATCACCTACAAAGCAGACCCAAATGGCAGATATATTTTTGTTAAGGGGAAGATATCAGGTCACACATACACTTTTGCCAATGTTTACCTTCCCAACATCAAACAACACAAATGGGCGATCTCACTGCTGAACTCGTACCTAAAGCTGTTCACAAAAATGAAGGCCTCCACCATCAAGCAGGCCGCAAATAGCAACACACTGTATAACGCTGTAATAATATATGTGTAAATTAAAGGCCCACCCCACTGTATTTACCCTGCCCTTCCCTGTTTAAAACCATTAATAAAAACTGATTTAAATATATACTTATATACAGTACATATATATATATATATATATATATATATATATATATATATATATATATATATATATATATATATATATATAATGGTCATCTTCCTTAACAACTTTGCTTGCTGTTTTCTTACAACAATGTATCCCTAGATGTAGCATTGGCCTTAAAATTAGCCTGTTCTGCAACTCCCATGATTGTGACTCAAAAATAGCCTAGTATGCGCTTTCAAAGTACTTTAAAATGCATGCTTTACATATCAAATCACACAAACCTACACACATAATCACGCACAGAGACAGTCATATACTGGCACACCTCACAGACATCCAGTCAGTCACACACACACACACATCACAGACATCCAGTCATATACACAGACAGATAGTCACATACACACACACACCTCACAGACATCCACTCAGCCACATTCACAGTCATCCAGTCAGTCACATACACATACCTCACAGACATCTAGTCAGTCATATACATAGTCTCACAGTAACACACACACACACCTCACAGACATCCAGTCTCATACACACACCTCACAGACATCCAGTAACATATACATACACCTCACAGACATCCAGTAACATACACATACACCTCACAGACATCCAGTAACATACACATACACCTCACAGACATCCAGTCTCATACACACACCTCACAGACATCCAGTAACATATACATACACCTCACAGACATCCAGTAACATACACATACACCTCACAGACATCCAGTAACATACACATACACCTCACAGACATCCAGTAACATACACATACACCTCACAGACATCCAGTAACATACAACTCACAGACATCTAGTAACATAAATATAGACCTCACAGACATCTAGTAAGTCACCTTACATACACAAACAAGCTAGCTGTTTTTTCCTTTAAATGTGTCCTCCCTCCCTGCATGTTGCTGCAGTGTCTGTGCCTGTATAGGTACTCTTGATTATTCTTCTTCCCGAGAGCCGAGATGTCATGTGACATCCAGCACTAGAGCACGTTGCGCGTTTGTTGAGCCCTGTTCTAGGGCATTTCCACCAAATGTTTAAATAAGATCCCACCTCTTGATTACCTTCAGCATAGAGATGTACTGTTTGGGAACATCTTGTGGATTCTAGCAGGCACGAGGTACCATAAATTAATTACTTTAAAGTGGGTTTCTGCTAAACTGAGAGAATGAAGGCAGCGAGAATGAACCATTACCGTAACTTCATACATGGATTTTGCACCAATACTCCCATTCTTTGATGCAACCCAGTTCTTTTCCCAAAAAAATCACAGCAGAAGGACGGCCCATATATTCTAATAATTGGACCAGCTCAATACCTCAAAACATTACTTTATTTACCTTAGTACCGCTAAATATTTTTGCAATCACTGTGGACATTTTGTCAGGTGGTCTGCTTATGTCTTTGGTTAGGAAACTTTAAACTCTAAGATAAGTAAAAATATTCTCAGAGGACAAATTAAACTTTTGAGTTATTCGAAACAAAGTCTTTGGACCTGTGGGAGTCAACAGTTGTTCTTTGAAAGAAAGAAGAAGAAAAACTACCACAACTAGAGGACATAGTCTAAAATTAGAGGGGAAACAATTTAAAAGTAATATCAGTTAGTATTACTTTACTGCGAGGGTAGTTGATGTATGGAATAGCCTTCCAGCGGAAGTGGTAGAGGTAAACACAGTCAAGGATTTTAAGTATGCATGGGATAGGCACAAGGCTATCCTAGCTATAGGATAGGGAACTGGGGACCAATAAAATTAGTTAGAAAATTGGGAAGACTAGATAGGCCGAATGGTTCTTATCTGCCGACACATTCTATCTTTCTAAATCCAGGAATCGAGGTTATTATTTGTAATAAATAATGCTGCTATTGATAATGTGGAGGAGGAAGGAATTCTGATATGGATATTCAGGTTTTTTTTAATAATCTTCCAGGCTCACGGAGTCTTCATCAATATATAATTTGAAAGAGTGATAGACTTTGATTAAATATATCATGGAGTATTCCAAATCAATGTGCTCAGATTACTAATTCATCAGGCCTCACTCTCAACAAGGTACCAACTTTCTTCAACAGAATCTTCCAACTGCAATATATATATGTGTGTGTGTGTGTGTGTGTGTGATTGTCATGGCAATATGAGAAAAAATGAACACTTGTTTGCTAAGAAACTAACTTGATGCTGAAATGTTTAAAACTGTTGTGCATAACAGAAAGAGATGTTGCTTCACAGGATGCAGCTACATCCTGTTATGCAGCTGAGCTAAGAGAACATTTGTCAGTCATTCACCATTTATAACCAATCAATCAGTAACACAATAACTATCCCCACCCTATAACCTAGAAGTATATAATCAGCTGTGTCGCACTTAATAAACCAGAGATTTGCTTTGACTCCACAAGCGTGTCAGTGTCTTTTCTCTCCGTGCACGTATCTAAATAATTTGGACCAGCACATCAACATAACTGACCTTTGATCAGATCCAAAACAGTTAGCGCCCAACGTAGGGCACACGAGAGACCTCCTGGCGGGACACCCCCCAAACCACACATCGGACAGAGGCGAGACACATCAACGGACACCGGGACTGAAGCCTGTAATTCAGGTAAGGAAATTTAGTATCCTACCTATATGTGTCATTTGGTGTAGTCCTCGTATATCTGTCCGAGGGAGGGTATGACGCCAGCCTGATGCATCGTGTGGGCATGACAGTAAGAATCCCCATATGTTGCAAATATCTTGATGTGTTGTATATGAAAGAAGGTCGAGTGACTGACGTATATTTGCGTTTAATAATAAGTCTACCTCAACATTCCTGTACCGCGGGTTAGCCCGGTTGTCTGCCCGGGGGGACAGATGGGGAGGAGGCGGTCAGAGTAACCCAGAGTGCATTACGCCCAGAGTGCGCTGCGTATAGTCCGAAGGTACATTGTACGTATCTGACTAAACAAAATACACGTAGTATACGGTAGGTCACAAGACTAAGTTGCGGACAAGGTCCAGGAAGTGATTGAGTCCAATGGGTAATAGTATAAGTGTCCCGAAGGGCTACTGCTTGCCCGAGCAGTACGTGGCGGACAAAAGAGGAAAACGGTTTGCCAAGTGCCTACCGAAGTTAGAAAAATGTTATGGTGTATTTAAAGGTGGTAAATTGTGTAGTACTACATGGAAACAATTGTTAAATGACAAAAGAGGCAAACAGATGATAATTTGCTACAAGCAGTCGAGGTGTGGCTTGACTGTAGTAAAGAATTCAAAAGGACAGGAGGGAAACAAAAATGTTATAAAGATTCTGATAGATTTTATTGCAAACAAAGCAAAGTAGTGGGATCCGGGCAGCCACCGCCCTATAATGGTGCCACCAAAAAACAGGGGGGATGGACTTGCTCCGTATGCGGTCAGCAAAATCCAGCCCCCAGAGAGACTTGTTTTGCGTGTGGTGCTCCACGCCAACATAACCACACCCTTGTAGTTCCCCAGCACGTCCCCCAAACCCCATCTACGGCGCCATCTTATCCCCAGCCGACGCCCACGGTTGGATCATTAATTTCCCTTGACCCCGACCCTCCTGCTCTAACAGTCCAACATTTATACCCACAGATTAACCCCGATGGTACCTTCTGCGTGCCTCCTTCCCGGCCATTCCCCCCACCTCCAGTAACGCAACTTATGGTGGCTGGGGATGATGAGGATGAGGTGGGCACGACACAGGGAGCGGCCGCCTCCCCTTCCACTAGTTCTCCAAGGGCGGGGGCCTCCCATCTCCATTCCTCCAATCACGATAGACAGATTAAGTACGGGTTTAAGGGATCAAATACGTACCATCACAGGTGAACAGGCCCAGTTCCTTAGGCAAGCCAATGAGTCCATGACGGCCTCTAAGGGGGCTCCGAAATATGTATCCTTCACTCCTAATCAGTTGTACACGATAGTCAACCAACTCCCTGACCCCAAGAAACATCCTATGCCCTTTTTCAGGAAGTTGGACCAGATACATAGGACATATGTCTGTACCTGGTCGGATTTGCAGAGTCTGGTAGAAAATAAGACCGGAGAATACTCCACCCTTATTCTCGACAAAATTACGAAACCACGAAATTTCCCCTTATTTTATGATGATCGTTCACAGGGATCTGGAGTGGACTTTATGTCCCAGTTATAACAGTGGGCAAAACCTAAATTGGCAGATCAGTCTTCCACCTTACAAGATATGACCCAGGAAAAAGGGGAGTCGGTGGAAAAATTTGTACAGAAAGTGAGTATGCGCTATCGAGATATGGGGTTCAGCACATACAAACCTGTGCATCTGCGACTCCTCTCACGGTCCTTTGTGGAAGGGCTGCGCCCCGATATCAACAAGGCTCTGACCACTTGCTGCCCCGAGTGGAAATCTTTGAATATAGAGGTGTTGGAACAGATAGCTAAAGGGCTGGAAAATAATAACAAAAAGACACGGGCGGCTGTGATGGCAGTCATGTCCGGAGATGAAACCAAAGACCCTTCTAACCCCCCTAAGTGTTATGGATGCGGGAAAACTGACCATTTCAAACGTAACTGCCGCAACCACCTTCTTTGGCCTGCCAACCAACATCAGCAACAACAACGTCAGAGCAATGCCACTCCTTCTCCTGTTCCCCCACCTACTAATCTATAGGAAAAACAAAAGAAAAACAAGTTACCTGCGCTCTCTCCTTTATCCCTATGCATTTAAAACAAATGGAGGTTTTTAGTTACCTCCAATGGCCATGAGAGGATGAGCCCACCTGCCAACGTCAAGGCAGACCCCCCTAGGTGGGTCCTAACTCTAACCATTCACCTTGCTTCTTTGAGCCTCTGGCAAAAATCTCTAATGAGACAGAAAAGGGTGTTGTTTATTTACACCCCTATACATTATTAACCCTTAATAGGGAACACATGGGATGGGCGGCTGCATTGTAACAAGGCTGAGTAATACAAAAATTGGATACAAATACATAAAGAAGAGTCCTGCGCTCACTCCCATCACTGGGCGGCTGCAATGACTACAGTACACATCAGGGTACACATTAAGGGTTAATAATGTATAGGGGTGTAAATAAACAACACCCTTTTCTGTCTCATTAGAGATTTTTGCCAGAGGCTCAAAGAAGCAAGGTGAATGGTTAGAGTTAGGACCCACCTAGGGGGGTCTGCCTTGACGTTGGCAGGTGGGCTCATCCTCTCATGGCCATTGGAGGTAACTAAAAACCTCCATTTGTTTTAAATGCATAGGGATAAAGGAGAGAGCGCAGGTAACTTGTTTTTCTTTTGTTTTTACTATATATTGGGGCTGATGTGTACTGTAGTCATTGCAGCCGCCCAGTGATGGGAGTGAGCGCAGGACTCTTCTTTATGTATTTGTATCCAATTTTTGTATTACTCAGCCTTGTTACAATGCAGCCGCCCATCCCATGTGTTCCCTATTAAGGGTTAATAATGTATAGGGGTGTAAATAAACAACACCCTTTTCTGTCTCATTAGAGATTTTTGCCAGAGACTCAAAGAAGCAAGGTGAATGGTTAGAGTTAGGACCCACCTAGGGGGGTCTGCCTTGACGTTGGCAGGTGGGCTCATCCTCTCATGGCCATTGGAGGTAACTAAAAACCTCCATTTGTTTTAAATGCATAGGGATAAAGGAGAGAGCGCAGGTAACTTGTTTTTCTTTTGTTTTTGTTTTTACTATATATTGGGGCTGATGTGTACTGTAGTCATTGCAGCCGCCCAGTGATGGGAGTGAGCGCAGGACTCTTCTTTATGTATTTGTAATCTATAGGAAAGTGGCAAGCCAGTGCGAGGAGGGGATGTATACATGCCAGTCTCCGCCCCTCCTTCTAGCCCCTCCCCTCGACTTACTCTCAAGGTAGCCGGAAAATAACTTTCATTTCTAGTAGACACTGGCACAGCCCGTAGTGTGATATGTGAGACTGATGCTCTCCCATTTTGGCTTACTGATATCCAACTACCCTGCTGTGGTTTAGAAGGAATTGTACAATATAATCCTATAACCAAGCCTTTGCAAATCACCAGTCCCGATCATCTTCCCAACCTACATTTACCCTCGCATGTTATGTCACAGTTCGTGGTGAGCCACGACCAGGTATTTCTCAAGATGGAACACAATACAGAGAGTACCTGATTGATTATCTGAGCACCTCTCAGTACAAGACACAGATCTTTACCTACAAACATTGGATACTGGGAAGGAGCAGAAGAAGAGGAATATAGATATCCAGGTGGAGTGAGAAATAACACCGGAACAATATTCTGCAGTAATGAAATTTATCATGACTCTTGGTGGAATGAGAATTTGAACTCAGAAGAAACACATCAACTACAGAAAGATACGTTGAAGAAATGAATAGCTAATCATACTACAGGCCAATTGAGAACAGATGCCCTGCCAAGTGAATGGAACAAAGGACGAAAACAAAAATTGTTCAGAGACTTGACACCATGGGACATTTGTACTAAACTGAGATTCCCAGCTTTTGTAAACTCCTCTTATTACGTGCATACATGCAAAGCAAAAAATCCCTGTAATATAACTACAGAGACATTGATAAAAGAAGGAATCTGTAACGGATCCATCCCCAGGGTGGTATACCACTGTTCACCTTGTTCTTTGTGGTATGAAAATAGCAATCAATACTTCAAATGGCAACCTAAAGTTGTTGATCAAAATCCCTGTAATATAACTACAGAGACATTGATAAAAGAAGGAATCTGTAACGGATCCATCCCCAGGGTGGTATACCCCTGTTCACCTTGTTCTTTGTTGTATGAAAATAGCAATCAATACTTCAAATGGCAACCTAAAGTTGTTGATCAAGGATTCCTGCTATATTCCGGACTTCCAGGAATGTGGTGGGTAGAAAAAAAGACAATAATTACCGTATAACACGCACCTTATTTTAAGAAGGAAATTTCAGGGAAAAAAACTTAATGCCATTTTAATATGCCAGGATATTGCCCCCAATATGCCATTTAATATGCCAAGATATTGCCCCCAATATGCCATTTAATATGCCAGGATTTTGCCCCCAATATGCCATTTTAATATGCCAGGATATTGCCCCCAATATGGCATTTAATATGCCAGGATTTTGCCCCCAATATGCCATTTTAATATGCCAGGATATTGCCCCCAATATGCCATTTAATATGCCAGGATTTTGCCCCCAATATGCCATTTTAATATGCCAGGATATTGCCCCCAATATGCCATTTAATATGCCAGGATATTGCCCCTTAGTATGCTCGTTATGCCACCCTCCTCCCCCCCCTTCCCCAGACCCCAGTACTTACCTCGTTCCTGCTCTGTCTCCCAGGGCTCTGAAGGTGCGTGGCTGTGAGGGAAGCGTTGTGAGCTCCCCTCCAGCCGCGCGGAACAATAAAGTTTGTTTAAAAAAAACACACTTTGTTGACCGCGCGGCTGGAGGGGAGCTCACAACGCTTCCCTCACAGCCACGCACCTTCAGAGCACCGGGGGACAGAGCAGGAACGAGGTAAGTTTTAGATTTTTTTTATTTTTGCCACTGATCGGCGTATAACACGCACACATCATTTCCCCCCTATTTTCAGGGAGAAAAAGTGCGTGTTATACGCCGATAAATACGGTACTAAAGCAAATTATGCAGTTTACTCTCTGTATCAGAAATGTGTTCATGACAGTATCAGATATACTACTGACACTGTCATTTCCGGTATTAAAAGACAGATGAATGTATTGATAGCAAAAGAAGATAGGCCTTGTGAATATCTGAAATGTAATTGGAAAAATATTCCTGAAATGCCATATGCAGCAGCAGCCTGGCCTACAAACAACACTTTTCTAGACTTAAAGTATAAGAGCATACCAGCTGATTATCAAGATAAATGTAAATTAATGCCAATGTCACGTAGCAGAAGGAAATTACTAAACAAAGCGGATTCCTTTATTACTACTGGACATCTACTTATAGATGTAATTCAAGTAGTGGCAAAAATTTCTGATGCTAATGATAAATTGCTGCGCAATGGAATTTTACTGCTTAAAGATCATATGATTGCACTAACAACTGCAGTTATGAGTGATGTTTCAAATTTAGAAGAAAGACAACACAAAGCTTTGCTCCACATATCACAAGTTTTTGTTTATGATATAAAAGAGACAAAACATTTTCAGACTGCCAAAACTAAGGTCAGTCAGTGGGAGGTAAAAATGTATTATGAATTAACCCTTCCAGGTGAAATATACACAACAAATTGGGAAATCGATAACCTTGGTCACCTATTGCAAACAGGTGAAAAGATGTCAAAAATAACAATTCAACATGCATACCAATATATCGCAAACACATGTGATCAAATATTTTATTTGTCTGTTTCTCGATGTCAAAAAAAAAAGTTATTTGGTTTGTGATGATTTAAAGGTACAGTTACCTTGTGGTAATAACCCAGCCATATCTACTGACTGTTTAATAGATATTGAACCATATTTGTATTATGAACCACTAAGCAATGGATCATATATAATTATGAGTTCTTATTCTGATTGTAACATACCCTCACTTCAACCAGTCATAGTTACAACAGATTCTGATGTCTATTGTTATGGGAACAGGTTAAGACCACTCATACAAAGATACAAGTTGACAGACACAGTTAAAATAAATATTCCTCCCATTTCTCTTAAATTACCATACATGAGTGCCTTTTTGGCTCACTTACAAAAACTCTAAATCACCTTAAGCTCCACCCACCAGCCACTTGAAAACATATTTAAGCAATTGAGATTTGTGTTATCACATTTCCAAACTCAAGAAAGTGACTTCCCACATTGGCTGTCAGAACTAGGTAAGTCCCTTTATCCAATATTACCAACAATGGGCCATATATTACAAAAGGTAGCAGAACCTTTAATATATCTTGGTAAAAATGTTATTGGGACAGTTTCAGTTTTTTTTTTTTTTTGTATTTTAAGCCAGTAATGATAACTATAGTCATTTTATTTTTACTGATAGTAACATGGAGGATAATCTGTCTTCTCCCTAGGAGAAAAAAGAAGAATGAATAATTTCATATCTACCTGTTTCCAATTATCTACTATACCAGAGAAATCACGGGAGATAATGCAAAAAAGAGCAATTTTAACATTTAAAGAAATTGTACCAGGACAATATCATTTTACATATCAATGTAAAAGATGCCACAAGAATTTTGCAGATTTAAATAATCCCTATATATTTAAACAAAATACAGGGTTCTTTTCTATAAGAAAATACCAAAGAGATTGTCATTATTTCTATCCAATCTATACTTACCGTATTTGCTCGATTATAAGACGACCATGATTATAAGATGACCCCCAAACTTTGGATATTCCATTAGGAAAAAAACTAAAAGCCTGAATATAAGACTACCCATTAGGAAAAAAGTTAAACTTGTATATATTGACATGTAAATTGCTTTTTTAATAAAAAATTATGATATCAAAACATGTATTTCTTGTTTTTATTTATTTTTATGTGCCAATGCTGCCTCTCTCTCCCCCCCCCCTTAGTGTTGTCTCTCTCCCCCCTCGCTTCTGTTTCTGCACCCCCTCCCTCCCCTTGTCTCTGTCTCTTCCCCCCTCCCCTTGTCTGTTTCTTAACCCCTTCCTCCCCTTGTTGCTGTCTCTTCCCCCCTCCCTCCCCTTGTTGCTCTGTCCCCCCCCCCTCCCCTTGTCTCTGTTTCTTAACCCCTTCCTCCCCTTGTTGCTGTCTCTTCCCCCTCCCTCCCCTTGTTGCTCTGTCCCCCCCTCCCCTTGTCTGTTTCTTAACCCCTTCCTACCCTTGTTGCTGTCTCTTCCCCCCTCCCTCCCTTGTTGCTCTGTCCCCCCCCCCTTCCCCTTGTCTATGTTTCTTAACCCCTTCCTCCCCTTGTTGCTGTCTCTTCCCCCCTCCCTCCCTTGTTGCTCTGTCCCCCACCCTCCCCCTCTGCCCCCCTCCCTCCCCCTCACCTTTGTCATGATCCCTGGTGGCTAGTGGGGGCAGCCGGGGGATGTCTGAATGATACGTGCAGACATCCTCCATGCTGCCGACACCTTCGTCTATTTCGGATCTATCTTTATTTATTATGACGGACAGCTGGTCCGTCATAATAAATAAAGATAGATCCGAAATAGATGGAGGTGTCGGGCAGCATGGAGGATGTCTGCACGTATCGTGCAGACATCCCCCGGCTGCCCGATTCTCCCTGGTGGCTAGTGGGGCAGCAGAGGATGTCTGCGCGATGAGCGCAGACCTCCCCTGCTGCCGCCCGGCACGACCGATGGGACTTCTGTGACGAAAGCGGAAGTACCCGGCTTCTTCATAGAAGCCCTGGCGGTCGTGCCGGGCGGAAGCAGGGGAGTCTGCGCGATTCCCCTGCTGTTAGAGAGGGGGCTCCAGGTCCCCTGCAGCTCTGCTGGGGACCTGGATCCCAGTCTTATAGTCTGAACTCAATTTGAGGTCAGATTATAAGACGACCTCGATTATAAGACGAGGGGGATTTTTCAGAATTTTTTTTCTGAAAAAAAACCTCGTCTTATAATCGAGCAAATACGGTATTATAGGTGGTGTAAAAATGTATCACGGAAGAAGAAACATGCAGAGACAAATTAGACCCCTGTCAACCCCATCACCACAATACAACCAGGTGATGTTAAAAGAATATCTGCAACCACTTTTAGCCAAATACTCAGAAGTCCTCAAGACTCCACCTCCTGCAATGTATCTCAAGAATCGGAACTACAACAGGCCATTGAAGACATTGACCTACTTCTCTTTCCAGGATCCATCCAGGAATGTACTACCCCGGAGTTTGATGACCTTTTCGACTCTCTCTCAAACAATGGCCTTGCTCAGTACTTTTAACCAACCTTCTTTTACATGCAAAGAACAAATATAAGATGTTTTTCAATTAGTGGCCATAATAAAAGATATAGGACACATCAACATTGTATCTCACGGAGAATACGGTTCTCACTGTGTGCACACATGACCACAAAAACTGTTGGGGTGGAATCTGGATGACTGATATACGAAATGAGTTTACTCAAAATGATGCAATAAATTTCTTGCCAGGTCAATTTTATCATTTACATGAAAATCATGATAATGTGACATGCACTCATCTAAATGATTGTAAGTGCCTCTTCTTACATCACGATCGCCACGTTCTCCACCTTTACATGAACAGAGAGGTACATGTGCATGTCTTAATTGTAAGATCAAAGCGACCACAGTCTAATCAGGAGGGTGTAATAGGCATCTTAGAAAACTAACAGGCTGCAAGCCCCCCTTGATAGAATGGAAAGTTTTGTTTCTTAAACTGTGTTCTTTTCGGTTATCTGTCATGCTACATTCTCAGTTTCTTACATAAGATGTTTTAGACTCTAGACGCCAAAGTCTATAGTCAAGGTTATGTTGCCATTTGGTCATGGCCTTGTCTGTTTGTTATTCAGAGTTAAGGGTAACTAAAGTTTATTTCAATTTGAATGATAATAACCCTAGGTGTATAATTGACCTATAATTACCTGTAATTTCCATAATTGTATTTCCTGTTAAAGATTGACCGGAAGTGTTAGTCTAAAATTTATATATATATACAAGTATTAATCAAGATAAAATTCAGGAGACTTTGTTGATGCAACTGCGTTAACATACAGATGAGAGATTAACCTGTAAACCATCAGGAGAGTATGTGATTTTATATCACTTATTGCAAGCATATACATTTAACTTTAATTACTCTGCTTTTATTATGGATTATTAAGCTGTTTTTATATTGTCTATATTCATGTATATTCAATAAATATATTAAAAGACAAAAGGTTATTGCTTCCAAAATCTCTATTTTCTTTGTATTCTCAATTATTTATAAATATAGATAGAGAAAACTGCCGTTCTGTATAATACTGTATTGTTGCTACAAGATATCTGTATGGTTAGCCCTGCTAAATTCTAAGCTGTCAAGAAATTTATAGACGGAAGGTACTGAACGGTTACAAAACCTGCCCATACAATTTATTGGAAGCCGATATCTTGCAGAAAATTCGGGCCAACATACAATTCAGAGACGATGGAACAGTCACCCTTGGCACGTCTCTTCAGCCGGAAGAAGCCTGTCTGCTCATGGCAGTGGACGCCCTTCCTACAGCCGACTGGATCTCTGTGGATAAGTCTTTTGACTGTGCATTGAAGGACATCCTTTCTCTTATACCCGATAAGCTGTGGGACGAAAGAACCCCAAGATATTGGTGGACTCAAAGTGTCGCCAGTTACTGTAACCCTGAAATTCATTACCACAACAGGACGCAATTACCCTTCAAGTGCAGGCCCTCCTGCAAAACGGGGCTATCAAGCCCACAGCCTCTCCTTGCAATACCCCACTTTATCCAGTAAAGAAGAAGACCTATTGTTTACTGCATGGTTCAAGACCTCCATGTCGTGAATGAGGCAACAGTTTTTGAAGCACCAATTGTCCCGAATCCACACACCTTGTTGGCTTCTATCCCACCCACGGCTACAACATTTACAGTCATTGATCTAGTGTCACAACCTGGGATAACAGACCAGGGAGGAGCCTCGTTGCAGGGCGTGGTGTCTGTCTGCACCCCACGATGCATAACTATGGACAAGTCTTGTCTCAGTCCCAGTCTCAGCTACCAAGCTGAGACTGGGACTGAGACAAGACTGGTAGCTGAGACTGGGACCGAGACAAGACTGGTAGCTGAGACTGGGACTGAGGCAGGACAGGTAACAGAGACTGGAACAAAGACAGGACTGGTAGCTACTGCAACAGGTTTGGAAACAGAGCAGTGTTATTCACCTGAATGATATTATACCCTATGGTTGAGCCTCAGGTAAATGACCACCCAGGACTTGTACACTGACTGCAACCGCACACTGGAGCAGAGATACACAGGGAGTACTGGACGAGAAGGATAGTCAGCAGGCTGGGTCATACATGAAACAGAAACAAAGTACAACGTAGGAATTCAGAAGGCAAGGTCACTAGACAGGCAAAATGGTCGAGTCAGGCAGAAAACAGCGGAGTCAAAATCAAGCAGGAGTCAGAACCGGGAAATCAATAATCAATATATAAATGCTAGAACTAGAAACAAGGCACTATCACAGGCTGCAACCAAAGCAATGCAAAGGCACTGATTGCCATAAGCTGCAGGTTTAAATAGGGAAGGGCTGAGGATAACGAGGCAGCTGGCAACAGGAGTAGAATGGGAACACCACAATAGCGGCCACTAGAGGCTGAAGACAAAAACAGCCACAAACCCAGAATAACCGTGACATCTAGCTAATGTGTTTTTCTCAGTTCCCTTGCACGAAGAGTGTCAGTTTCTTTTTGCTTTCACCCATGCTAGAAAACAGTACACCTGGACTGTCCTACGCCAAGGGGCCCAAAACAGCCCCTCCTGTTTCAATAAAGCAATGTCCTCGATCTTGCAAGCCGATCACCCGGAAATGGAGCTTCTTCAGTATGTGGATGATTTACTCTTATGTGCAGATTCTCCCTCTGACTGCATGAAGGCTTCTGTTTCCCTCCTCCAGTTTCTGGCCGCTGCTGGATGCCGGGTGTCTAAATCAAAGCTACAGTTGTGCCTCCCTAAGGTGATTTTTCTGGGACACTGTATTGCAAAAGGTAGCAAACATCTCACAGATGCCAGGAAGAAGGCTATCTCAGACATCCAACTCCCAGGCACGCCGCATCAGCTTCAGAACTTCTTGGGGCTTATCTCTTACTGCAGGCCCTGGATCCCTGATGCTTCAGTCCAAATGCAACCCCTGTATGACTGTATACCTCGAAATGCTGCTACGTCCTTCCAGCTGACGTTGGAAGCCGCGGAAGCCTTTCACACCTTGAAAGCATCCATTGCATCTGCTACTGCTCTTGGCATCCCCAACTACATTCTTCCTTTTAGATTGTATGTCATGGAACGCCAGGGACATGCCTTCCCCAAACCCACGGCTGTCGCAAAAGACCCCTGGGTTACTATTCCAGACGGCTTGACCCAGTGGCCAGAGCGGTCCCCTCATGCGTAAGGGCCGTTCACGATGCCAGTTCCCTGTTGGACATCACATCTGATGTTGTCCTGGGTCACTCTCTCACAATCTTGGCCCCTCACGACATCTCAGCCATTCTCCAACAAACGCAGCCTAAGCATCTCACTGCTCAACGTCATCTTCGGCTACAGTGCAGTCTACTCCTGCCTGACAATGTTACTATCCAGAGATGCCAAATACTCAACCCTGCTGCACTCCTTCCTCTTCCAAGGGGGGAAGAAGGTAATACTGATACTGATACTGAAGGTCATACTGAAGATTTTGCAGATTTTGCAGACTTTGATTAGCTACCCATCCGTCCAAAACAGTCATGAAGGAGCTTATTGACAGAATATGGGTGGCTCCGGGGATCACCCCAGTTTTGGTAAGACATACCCAGTCTTGTCTCATCTGTGCCCAGTGAAACCCAGGCAAAACTGAATTTACACCTACCAAGTGCCTTCCAAAAGCTCTGTACCCATTCCAGAGGATTCAGATCGACCACATCCAGATGCCAATGTGCCATGGGTTCCAATACGTACTGGTAGTCATAGACTTAATTTCTGGGTGGCCAGAGGCCTACCCTGTCTGAAACCAGACAGCGACCACCACTGCCAAGAAACTCATACAAGAAGTTGTTTGCAGATTTGGGGTACCCGAGGTTATTGAGAGTGATCAGGGTCCAGCTTTCACTGCCAATTTGACCCAAGAGGTGTGGAAGATGGTAGGGTCATATCTGGCCTTCCACACCCCTTACCGACCCCAGAGTAGTGGGAAAGCTGAAAGACTAAATGGGGTATTAAAATCAAAAATGCTGAAAATAACTAGGGAGACAGGGCTGAATTGGGTACAGTGCCTGCCCATAGTGCTCTTCTCAGTCATACGCCAAAGCCCCGCACAAGCTTACCCCTTATGAAATTTTATTTGAGACAGGGCCAAGAATGGGGCAGTATTTCCCCCAGCAGTTACAAATGCATTATGATTCTATTGCAAAGTATGTTATTGCCTTCTGTAAACAATTGTCTAACATATATGGACGAGTTTTCTCTTCCCTTCCTTTTTGGAAGGAAATCACATTTTGAGTCCTGGGGAGTGGGTGGTGGTCAAGAAACACGTCCGAGGCACTCTTGACCTCAGATACGAAGGACGTTACCAGGTGTTGCTGACCACACCGACTTCTGTAAAGCTAGAAGGGAGACCCACCTGGATTCATGCTTCACCTGGATGCTCACCACCTGCCTTTCCTAAACTAAACGTACCACAGAATACCAACAGGTGGCTATCACACAGCAAGCAGGTATGACTATTTTCTGGTATAACTCATCTAACACTTGTGTGGCCACATACTCAGTTAGAAGTGATGAGATGATCCATCGATGGAATGAGTATATTACAAAGATACGGATATCACAGGGAATGGAGACTGTATATGTTTGTGTGTCTGACGCTTACTGGGGACAGAACTGTGATTACTGGGGGGCAGTTGGATGGAACACGGGGGCTGACTAGGGTTATAGGCCACCTAGTGCATTAACAAAGAAGGATAAGAATGGGAAGTCACTAATAGAAAGAATGACAGTGACCCTTACCAAACATTCTGGGATTTCCCCCTTCACCAAAACCAAATTGACCATTAAAAACCCAGGGCCCAAGGACCAGGGGGATTATGCATTTGGATTGTGGTACGGGACCAGCTACTATAGCCCCCCGAGGGAAGTTCCAACTTAAAGACATGTATAACTCACCTCCCCAAGAAACCAATCCCCTAAAACTTCATTTCCAAACCTTCAAGGACATGACGGCCATAGCAGACCCCACATTTGAAGATAACATGGCCGCGGAGACGGGATTCTCTGACATTAACCTATGGCTTGAGTGGATGAAGTACAATGTAAACAAAAACAATAAGACTGACTGTTATGTTTGTGGAAGATAACGTCCCCACTTAGGCACTGTTCCCATACATTTGCCAGTTAACTTAGAGTCCTGTTTTCTCAGTTTATATACTAACATCTCCGCTAACCAGTCTGAATGCAAAGCCTGGAAAGATGAGTTTACCCTTCTCACCAAAGTATCCAAATCCCGTGAGGGAATAACTATTTACCCCGGTAACTATACTTGCTATCAAAACACAAAAGGTAATGGTAGGTTCTTTGGTAATTTCAGGTTATTGTTCTGAAATAAGTACTCTGAAAGAATCAGAAACAAAGAATCAAGTGTATGCTTTGGGAGATGTGTATTGGATATGTGGTGATCAAAACATTCGAGCTAAGTTAGAAGGTAATTGGACAGGACAATGTGCTCTAACCAAGGTCATAATGCCTCTCCATATTTTGAGTGAAGGAGATGTGACATCCACAGAAGAGGCGCCAAGCCTAGCCAGGGGGACTGTCATGGCAATATGAGACAAAATGGACACTTGTTTGCTAAGAAACTAACATAATGCTGAAATGTTTAAAACTGCTGTGCTTAACAGAAAGAGATGTTGCTTCACAGGATGCAGCTACATCCTGCTATGCAGCTGAGCTAAGAGAACATTTGTCAATCATTCACCATTTATAACCAATCAATTAGTTACACAATAACTATCGCCACCCTATAACCTAGAAGTATATAATCAGCTGTGTCGCACTTAATAAACCAGAGATTTGCTTTGACTCCACAAGCGTGTGTCAGTGTCTTTTCTCTCCGTGCACGTATCTAAATAATTTGGACCAGCACATCAACATAACTGACCTTTGATCAGATCCAAAACAAGATGATATTGGCCTTATATAGATGCTTTAGTACTGGGTGGGCCAAGCCTCCCTCATTCGTGCATTTTTTGCTTCAACAGCTTACGGCGTTTCCTGGGTTTTTACCCCTCCATACAAAATTTTCAAAACTATTTTGCACCATTTTTAACCAGGGTCAGATACCTTCAGTGGTAACATTGAGAACAGATATGCCCATCTCGGTACTATTTATGAATTTATGAGGAGAAAATTCTTCATCATTTCACTCACCTCTCTAGAGATATGGATACCCAAGTATATAAAATTAGTCTTTGCCACGTGATTTTGTACTTTGACTTAATATGGTCCACTGTGCTTCTATTCATATTAACATCCTGCAAAATAGTTTTTCCTACATTTATCTTATAGTTATCCATGTTCTTTGTTCTCAGTCATTAAATATTCCATTTATTCTACTGAATTAGTAATCGTGAGCAGTACATCATCAGCATACATGCCGATTTTCTTGTTGTTTGTCGGGTAAACCACTTATATTTATATTATCTCTAATTTATAGCCAGGGGTTCTATAGAGATATTGTACAGGAGGGGGGATAAAGGGTAGCTCTGTCTCGTACCATTTTTTTAACCCAAAACATTCAGAACATATATTTGGGCCAACTGTTCTTGCAGATGCATTTACATAAAGAGATATTATTGCCGATATATCCACCCCCTGTACCCAGAGTTTCAGCAAGGTACTGCTCATAAAATCCCAGCTAACCCGGTTGAACGTTTTTTCTGCGTCGACCGAGATAGCAAGAACGGGGACCCCCTTTTTCTCTGCAGAGTCAAATATATCTATCGTTCTACAGATATTAACAAATGAAAATCTACCTGGTATGAAACCCACTTGATCTTATTGTCTAATTGTATCTACGATCTTCTTGAGCATATTCACTAATATGGAGGAGAAAGTTTGACATCAACATTTATAAGCAAATAGGCCTATAATTGTCCACTTCAACAGGGCTCTTATCCTGCTTGAGAAAGGGGAGAATGTTAGCCCTGGTCATTTCTTTCAGAAAAGATCCCTGGGAGACAATACTATTAAAAGTAAATACCAGACGTTTCTAAATCTGTTGTCTAAATAGTTTATAGAAAGAATTAGTAAAACCGTCAGGCCTGGGGATCTTATATTTCACCAGCCTGGTTACTTCTCTGTCTACTTCCTGTATAGGTAGTGGACAGTAGTGGAAATGTAATAGGAACACTTAACTGTTCTAGTTGTTCAGTGGAAATCTGAGGGGTATTTATCTTACTAAAAAAGGGATCAATGTCTTGTAATGAATTACTGGTAGTTAGATTGTATAATTTTTCATAATTAACATTAAATAGTTTACCTATTTCTTTAGGGATCATATATACATTACATTACTACCTGAGACCAGCATAGTAATACAATTGTTTGCTTTTTTTTTTTTCTTAACCTATTTGTGAGCATTATGTCAGCTCTATTTCCCCTACAGTAGAACCTAGTCTTCAATTTTTGCATATTGAACGTCGTTTAATATTTTGTTCATTAATTTTCTTTTGAACTTCGCATAACCTTGTATAAGTATCTTGTAAGGGATTATTTTTTTTCTTCAGATGCTAGTCTATTGTATAGGAGATAGAGCTCTGGCAGTTCCAAGTCCTCTCTCTTTTTTAAACTTACTTTTCAAGTTTATCAAATAGTCTCTCAGGACTGACTTGAATGTACACCAGTTTTTTGCTGGCGTGGTGTCTTCTGGGTTATTTTCTTCAAAAAAAGCATTTATCATTTTGCCCAAAAATATCTCGTTATCTTGAGTATATAAAAGTCAACCATCAATTACAAGTAGTTCTAATATTAGTCCTAATACTGTACATAAACTTTGCCAACACTATACTGTGATCAGACCAGGGATTATTTCTTATTTCTATTAACCTTTTGTAGATTCCCCAATGACCAAATCAATATGAGAACATGACAAATGGACCTTTGAAAAGTGAGTAAAATCTCTTTCTTGTGAATGGTAAATAAGCCTTAAGTCATACAAATCAAATGTATTAAAGACGGTCTTTAGGGTTCTGGATTGATTCCTGATCTTGCTCAACTCCTTATCTAATTCTATATCCGGAATACAATTAAATTATCCAGCTATAATACAATAACCCAGTTTCACCTTATCTGTCAATTCTATGATCTGATTCAGAAGAGTCATGGGTACTACATTCAGAAAGTATACATTTATGTGTGTCAGATATTGGTAGCATTAGCTTCTGTGGCTCACAACAACCACTGGCTCTGGTTTAGAGCCAGCTTATTTTGTGCCCCAGGGGGGGGATTGGGGTAAAGACTAAAATCCAGTGGTGGAGGTGTAGAGTGTCCCTTCAGCTCATAATGGATGCAGTTCTTCAAAAACATAGAGTTCCCTTATCCTCAAAAAATAAGTAGTGTCCTGAAGTCCATAGAGTAGGAGGGACTTGGTACAGGTAGTTCTTGCCATGTATGCATTATGTGTGTCAGATATGTGAAGCTCCAGTCTGATGAGTAGTAGTAACCAAACATAGTGTTTCAGATTCTGGTGTCAGGTGTTCATAGCTGGAGGCTGGTTATGACTGTTTTGGAGGTATCCTGTTCACTGCAGGTGAGTGATCATCAGTCAGTGACAGGGCTTGGGGGTCTGGTGGTAACGGGATTTCTAGTCCTGTGAGGAAAGTAGCCATGTCGGCTATGTCCTCTATGTGCAGCTGTCTGTTGTCTTTAGTTACAGACAAACAGTGGAAGGGGCCCCACTTATATTTCACCCCCAGAATAAATAGGTATGCAGTCAGTGGGGACATGCTCCTTCTCCATTTTAATACCGTGGGTGACAGATCCTCAAAGACTGACAGCAGTGAGCCCTCATATGGAATATTCCTTTGTTTTCTGGCAATAGCAAGGTAAGCCATTTTATCAGCAGCTGATCGGAGTCTGACGATAGTGTCTCTTGGGGCATCTGCAGGTGCCCTCTGGACTTTCTTGACACGGAACAGGTCTATGACTATGTTGTCCATATTTGTGTGTGTTGGCCTCAAGTGTTTAAGGAAGCTGTGTACATAAGGGAGGAGGGCAGAGGGCCCAACAGCCTCTGGGATCCCACGCAGCCTGAGGTTCGGCAGACGCAGTTTGCCATCTAGAGATTCGACTTGTCGTGTCAAATTGTAGATCTGACTAGTTATTAGGGCTGGCTTGTATGCTCTGCATGTTTTGCTTGCGAGGCTTCCAGGGTGGCTTCCACCGTGGCTATCTTAGAGCTCATGGAGTTGATCTCTACCATGAGGGTCGCAACCTCTGCTTTCCACATAGTTTACATCTCCAATAACATGGCCCGGATATCTGCTTTTGTAGCCAAGGCATCTTCTGGTGCAGTTTGTATAAGTGCTGTTTTATTTCTGCTAGCCTGAACAGAATCTGTATCATCAGAGGAGCTATCAGACTCCGTGTGGGCAGCAGGTGAAATAGGTGTTGAAGTAGAAAACTGCAGCCTACTAGGTCTCGGCTACAGAGTGCCAATATCAGGGGTAGCAGTCTTTTTAGTCTTTTCAGGCTTCCTTGACTTCTTCCCCATACTGTCCTCGGTTACAGGGGTTCGAAATATCAGGGGGGTTTTTGTGGGTGTTGCATGAAAAAGTCTGTTTTCAGGCTAGGTTGTCCAGAGCTTGAGGGAAACACGTCCACTCTCACAGGATGTTGGCTCTGCTCCCGTAAGCTACAATTCTCATTTGGTTATCTGTTTAAGCTCAATACCTACTTGAATTTAAGTATCATTAGGTCTGTCTTATAAATTGCTTTGAATAAAGACCTTATTTAAAGGGATTACATCACATAAACATTGCTTTTTTACTGTGGCTGTAGGGAATAAAAACATGATTCAAAATGATCTGTACATTGTGTTAGCAAAGCTGCAAATAATTGTCTAAATTAGGAGAAAAATGTGTTTTAAATGTGTCTGTGGAGTCTCCTGCTTATGACACCTTATCACCTGTGACTTGAAATGCAAATGTTTTGATTTTCAGTGGTACATGTGTAATTTAATGTCATCACCAGGAGAGTCCACAGACAAATAAGAAAATCAAATTCTTCTAGTGTAGACATTTGCTTGCATTTCTTCAATATACAGATCATTTTCAATCATATTTTATTCTCTATATTCACAGTATTAACTAAGTTTAGGTAATAGGCCCTTTAAGTACGGTTTTCATTAAAAATGATTTTGGTAGTGGTCAACGATAGGACGTGAGGACGTGTGCGTGGTGATAGGGGTGTGGTAGGATGGTGGGTTGCGGTAGCACCGGATGAAGGGCGAAGAGAAGTTTGTCCTTGCCGGGATCAGACTGGAAGTGAGATCTCCGAGACTACAGTGGGCAGCGAGTGGCAGAGTGCGAGAGAGGAAGGACAAAATTTGGGTACACAACTGGGATACTACCGGGAGACTAAAATGTCGGCTCTAGAGAAGCAGCCATCGATCCTCCAGGAGACAGTTCTACCTATAATCTCGGGCAGCGCCATGGGGAAGTAGCATTAAGGCTTTTACAACTCCGACCATGTACAGATAAGTACATTTATATGCTAATATTTAGCCATCTATATGTGCGTCTCCTGAATTGAACCTTAAAACTGCTCGTATAGGTTTTTAGTCCGGTTCGTGTACACACCATTTCAATTGGCCTACACAATATTGGACAAAAAACCCACTGAATGCAATTAGGGGGTGTTTGAAAAATATGAAGTGTGGTCTACCATAAATGAGTTTGTGCTTTGCTGCAGATAGGTGGAATGACTCGCTGTAAAGAGTCCCTGCTCAAATCTAACTGGGCATATTCTGATCTATCGACTAATTACCAGCAAATACATCACAGTTACCTACTGGGATAGGTTCCACGCGGTCGCAGGGAGCGATCAGTTAAGAGAGTTTTTTAAAAAACAGCCGGTCACAGTCGAGTTACGGGCTAATTCTTACTTAGCCTGATCTAAATACCCGCTGGGATCGGTAACAGTACCTGTCCACTCCCTATATATTTGTTTTCTGGGAACTGTGGACCATACTAGCAGGTGGCCTCCTGGTGCCGCATGCCTTGAGCTGACTTACAAAAGACTTCATATTTACATATTCAACGCACATGTAGCTCTGGTCTGTCCATCATTAAAACTCGACCTCACTACCCGCAAGGAGTATTAAACCCAAAGTATTTACTCCTACTGGTTGGTTGCAGACTTACATGGTCTGACTTGGTTCAAAAGAGACTCTGTTTGATACATTTCTATATATACAGGGACTGGACTATTCCCCTTCAGCCAGACTATGAAACAGCTAGGGATCATTGGCAGTATATCTGTGACAGAGGATTATGGCTTATCCAGATTCCGGGGCACACCTTACTGATCCGCACACCATATCTTACTTGGGGTATATATTACCCTCTGGCCTCCTAGGAAAGGTGACAGCGTGAGCATTATTATTTATACTCTTCTTCCTTCCTTTCTGCACTCTCCTGAGGAAGTTGTGAGCCTCTGGATTTTGGATAGGCTAGACTTGACTCCACGCACAGGATCCTTACTCTGGTGGAGAGTGGTGAAAATCCCTGATATTGTAGCTAGCCCACAACATCCTTACAATGGGGCCTAAACCCGAGAAAACTGAGAGATTAAAAGAGTCTAATAAATCTGGCAAACCACATTCAATCAGTGCATATTATTCACCAAAGACCCAGAACAACATATCGACTATGTCAGACAAATCATCACCCGAACAGCTACTGAACCCCCGCTTATGGAATTGGATACCCACCTCACCTCGGACACCTTGGAAAAAGCATTAGAAGCTCTATATGTCAAGATTAAAATCAACTTAGATAAGAATTTATCAGATTTCAAAGAGGAACTTTCACAATTGAAGGAAACCTTACAGTCCCAGCCTCAAGAGATTGCATTAACCCTTCAAAAAGAAGAAGATCTACAATTCCAGGATGAGGCACTGAGTGTCTCAATCTCAAAAATGGAGAATAAAATCGCTGACCTGGAAGATAGATCCCATCGTCTTGAAATTGTAGGTTATAAAAAGGGTCTCCCTGCACACATTGGTTATCTAGGTATTGCTTTTTGTTCGAAGATAGATCAGATTGTAGATCTGAAATATACTAGACTAATAACTCAGGTCAATCCTTTCACGCGGGAAATGGATGGGTCGGATAGGTATCCTTAAATCGTACGTAGTCACGAAACTCTTGTATCTCCTTAGAGTCATACCACTAATAGTCCCGAGATCATGCCTTAGGGAGTTGGAGCTCTTATTCGCCTCCTATGTTTGTGCGGACGTAAGAACCAGGATCACTAGACGATCCTTAATGCTTACCAGCTTTATGAAATCTCTGGGTTGTTCGATATAATATCTTGGAACACTGATAGATTGAAGAATCCACCGTGGCTAAGTATTGATAAGCATAAAAGTAAATAACTTGACCCCTTTTTGTGGGCTGTGGTCACCAGCACAATACGGGAGATTAGATTAATTAGGCCTGATAACGGCTAAAATTATTCCTTCCTTGCACGTCATGAGAAAAAGGTTCTATCTTCGGATCTCCCCATCTAAGGCTGTCCCAACTGAAATTATCCTATGGTATAAACCTAATATAAGTTTGACCTCTTGGTCCACCTGTGGGATTAAAATACTGGGGGATCTATTTGTAGGCGATAACATAATTGCATTTTCTGACCTACAGAGATTGTATAGCCTACCCGACACAGAGCTGTATACCTATATCAGAGTTAGAAACTTCCTAATTTGAAATCCTCCATCTGAGCCTGATCGATGGGACACCTTTCTAATCTCTACAAATTCCAGGAAATTATTTTCTAAAACAAAAATAATTTTTCTATCTGAGCACCTAATATCTGAGAAAGCCAAACCAATAAATCTATGATAAAGAGACCTGAATATTACATACACCAACCAAGACTGGGGCTCTGCTTGGCAGATCACAAGGAAGGCCATCCACTGTATTAAACTGCAAGAACAATACTTAAAGCTGTTACACAGATGGAATATCGTTCCAGTGCGCCTTGCAAAGTTTAACACAAACTGTAACAGTCTGTGCTGGCACTGCCAATTGGAGGTAGGCTCACAGGTTGACATTTGGCGACAGTGAGCATATTTAGCCCCAATTAGGGACAAAATGGTGGACATTTTCCAAATGGTTATAGGACGCAATATAGATCTGACAGCCCAGGCCTTTCTCTTTCATATTGGGTTCCCAGGGATAAAAATACACCAGAAATAATTACCGTATTTGCTCGAATATAAGACGAGGTTTTTTTCAGAGCAAATGCTCTGAAAAATCCCCCTCGTCTTACATTCGAGGTCTTCTTATAATCTGACCTCAAATTGAGGTCAGATTATAAGACATGGATCCAGGTCCCCAGCAGAGCTGCAGGGGACCTGGATCCCCCTCTCTAGCAGCAGGGGATGTCTGCGCAATGAGCGCAGACTCCCCTGCTTCCGCCCGGCACGACCGCCGGGGCTTCTATGAAGAAGCCGGGTACTTCCGGCTACGTCACAGAAGTCCAGGCGAGCGTGCCGGGCGGCAGCAGGGGAGGTCTGCACTCGTCGCGCAGACCTCCTCTGCTGCCCCACTAGGCACCAGGGAAAAGCGGGCAGCTGGGGGATGTCTGCACTATACGTGCAGATATCCTCCATGCTGCCCGACACCTCCGTCTATTATGACGGACCAGCTGTCCGTTATAATAGACGGAGGTGTCGGGCAGCATGGAGGATGTCTGCACGTATCGTGCAGACATCACCCAGCTACCCCCACTAGCCACCAGGGAAAGGGGGGAGATTAGAGAGAGAGAGAGAGAGAGAGAGAGAGGGGGAGAGAGAGAGAGAAAGGGGAGGGAGATGGAGAGAGAGAGAGGGGAGAGAGAGAGAGAGAGAGGGGAGAGAGAGAGGGGGGGGGAGAGAGAGAGAGAAAGGGGAGAGAGAGAGAGGGGGGGGAGAGAGAGAGAGAGGGGGGGGAGAGAGAGAGAGAGGGGGGAGAGAGAGAGAGAGAGAGGGGGGAGAGAGAGAGAGAGGGGAGAGAGAGAGGGGGGGGAGATAGAGAGAGAGAGAGAGGGGGGAGAGAGAGAGAGAGAGAGAGAGGGGGGAGAGAGAGAGAGAGAGAGAGAGGGGGGAGAGAGAGAGAGGGGGGGGGGAGAGAGAGAGAGAGGGGGGGAGAGAGAGAGAGGGGAGAGAGAGAGAGAGAGAGGGGGGAGAGAGAGAGGGGGGGGGGGAGATAGAGAGAGAGAGAGGGGGGAGAGATATACCTTCTTATAGAGAGTCTTTTAATCGAGTATTAATAAATATCTTTCTGGCTGCTAAATTGTGTTTGGCTAGATCCTGGAAAAAAAAACAACAATCTCCACGTGGTCAGAGATCAGTGCTCAGATTGAATTTCAAGCAGGTGCAGAAAAGCTCTTTTATGGACCTAGTCGTGAGCTCTACGACAGTGTCTGGACGACTTGGGAGTCAAATATTAGGAATTGAGGGAGAAATCGCCCTGCGCGTTGAGTGAGTGCCCTATGCTACCCTCTGTTCTCGCCCACTGATATTATTGATTGATCCTTCTGATAAATATTTGTTAGCGCTTTGATTTTATATCGTGATATTATCTTGAATTGTATGCCTGTTGTTCTGTCTATATGTTGTATCTATTTTGATACACTTAGAAAGTAGATAGACTTGGAAAGTCCCTTGGAAAAGTTTTTTTTTTTTTTTTACATTTGTGATGAGCACATGAATTATTTTGACAAATGGACAACATTTTTGAATGCTTTAAACACTGTACTATATTTTATTCCACCCACAGCGGACTATGATGACAGGTTTAACCATTGATGTTAGAATCTTTGCCTCTAAAATTACAAACTGGAATACTAACCCGTGGAGCAGTTGGAAGACCACTGCCTGCAATACAGTGTGAGAAACTGCTGTGGCATGGTTTTAAACATAATTCTGTTTCAACCAGACGCTAATAACTTCTCCTATTCGGTAGGTGAATTTTTTTCCCCTGCATTATGTACAATGAACATTTGAAAATATGTTATTAGTGTATCTCTGATATTTTTTGGGGGTTTAGAATGTTGATCTCTCTAACTGTACTTAAAAAAGAATTGACACCTCTTACTCCACCCCAAAGGGAACATCTTTCCAATATTGTAGTTGTTTGCTGTAAACAGAAAGCCGAAGCCTAATTCTATCTAACTTACCACAGTAAAAAATGTATGAAGAATTTATTGTATTGCCAAAAACCTTGTAAGACAATAAAAACAAAGTTTGTAACTTAAAAAATAAAGGAACATAAAAGTACTTAACACACTACTCCATGCAGGGCAGCCATTCAGTAACAAAAAAATAAAAATAGAAATTACTTATTTTTTTTAATGTCCTTGTCACGGACAGGGCTATCAGCCGTGCCGTGATGTGGGAGTATGGGTGTGAAAAGGGGCTAAACGTCACTTTCCCTACAGGGCACAAAGCAACCACCACGGATCCCCAACAGTCACTCCCAAAACTCCTAGCTAAAAGAACCAAAAGCTGCCACCACTAAGACTTATGGGCGTCTTTAGTTACCCCAAAAACATAGTAAAATTGCAGTTTACACAAAAACTCTTACTGACCAAATATCTAGCAAATTAACCCTTTAGTAACGTGATATAAAAAGGCTACCTCTAGGCTGAATTCGATTAGAGAACAAGAGACAGAACTGATTAAAAATATATAATCTGAGTAAAATAAGTCACAGTGCTGTTACACAAAATGTATATAAAAAGAGACAGACATAAATGCAAGTACATAAACAGTTTATAATAAAAAGGACAAAACAGAAATGATCATACCATAGGTGGTTCCTGGAGTCTAGCGTTGTGGCTTCTGATGGTAAAAATGACTCTCCCTCATTACCCCTTGCACACTACTATATCCTCCTCTGTCCCTAGCTAAGACTAGTCACCTGAAAAGAGGATGGGCATATGTGGCTCAGCAGATTATGACACGCTGAAGGCGGGGTCATAACTGCTCAACTTTTGCTTTAGAACACAAAATATGTAATAGAAGGTTCCCTGCGCGTGGCATAATTATGACATGCATGCATTTAACCCAAATGCCATATTTTAATATCTCCCATTCCATCCACCACCTCCTAGTACTGTTTGGTGTCATTCAAAAGCCTGGACCATGCTGGTTTCAAATGTATATTGATTATGAAACCCAACATGTATCTAGATACATACATTTCTAGAACTATGTGGGCCTTTGTTTCTGATCTCTGGGCCAAATGTATCCTGGAACCCCCTCAGGGTTGGTTGATGCCACAATGTCTGGTTTGGGGACTGGAGTACAGGATGCTACAATTACCAACAAACAGATCACACCTTAGTGTGAGTTTGCCTGGGATGGATATGCATAGGCCCATTTGCTGTTCTCTAGAAGATGTTAATTACCAATTAGTCTACAAAGGAACTTATTAGACAATATGACTCCAGAACACACACCATAGAATATGAAAACACACACCACAGAATATGAAATACAGGGCCTGTTTAGGCCCAAGTCATGCCTTAGCATGACACACCACAGAATATGAAATACAGGGCGTGTACAGGCGCAAATCATGCCTTAGCATGACAGTCCTCGAAAACAGTAATTGTAAATGAAGCAAAAAAATTTAAATCCAGATCCAAGGGAGGTGTCTAGCAATTATTGCATGAAATGGTGCATGTTAAAATATTATTACTGATACAATTATCAGTGAGTTCAGAAGCTTCTATGGCAGTAAATACTGCAATGCAGCACTGCCTTCACAACCTTGTCCTTTGAAGTACAAAATTAAACATACAACAATGCTACTGTTTCAAACCCTATCACCTCACGACTGCAAGAAAAGCCACTAAAAGTATTCCAGCACTGAAGAAGCCCCCTGGATTGGTACATACCTGCCCCTTTTGTCAACACGAAATTTTAGCATATTTCTGCTCTTTCCTGTTCTGGAGTAATATGGAAAGCAACAAACGCAGACAAGGCACATGTGTGTGTCCTGGGCATAAAAGGACACGCACAGATAAAAGAGAAGAGACAGGGTCACTAAGAACAGGGAATAAAGAGCTAAGACTAAGCTAAGACTGATAAGGACATAAACCTTAAGCATCATGCTTTAAGTTATAGGGAAACTATAGGTAAAAGAATAGGATTTTAATTCAGATGACCTGAATTAACCTAGAACTCCATAGAAGCCCTAAAGAATACATTTATTATTAGTAATCTGTATTCTCTTGTGTTTTGCACCTTTTCATTTTTTTTGTTAAAATATTTTATCTGAAAATCTTTTAATTCTCTCTACTACAGTCACTTTTAAATGTTTTTTTACAGCCAGTGGTGTATCTTGATTTTGTGCTGCCCTAGGCAGACAAAATCCGGGCACCCCCCTACCCAACTGTACACCCACGTTACACACCTAAGACATGCCCCATCATTCAGACTCACATCAAGCTCATACTCCCATCACACACACACTCCCATCACACTCAGTCACACACTCCTACTCCCATCACACTCAGTCACACACTCCGACTCCCATCACACTCAGTCACACACACTGTCTCCCATCAAACACACTCTGACTCCTATCACACTCAGTCACACACACTGTTTCCCATCACACACACTCTGACTCCCATCACACTCAGTCACACACACTGTCTCCCATCACACACACTCTGACTCCCATCACACTCAGTCACACACACTGTCTCCCATCAAACACACTCTGACTCCTATCACACTCAGTCACACACACTGTCTCCCATCACACACACTCTGACTCCCATCACACACACTCTGACTCCCATCACACTCAGTCACACACACTGTTTCCCATCACGCACACTCTGACTCCCATCACACTCAGTCACACACACACACACACCAAGTCACACACACACACACAGTCTCCCATCAGCACTTACCTTTCCCTGGCAGGCAGGCAGGCAGCATGGTCCCTCCATGCTGCCTGTTCGGCTTCCCGGCGATTGTGCCGACAGGTCACGTGACCAGGCGCGCGTATGACGTCAGCGCGCCCGTCACGTGACTGTCGGCACTTCCGTGTCGGCACACAGCACGGGGAGCCGAACAGGCAGCACGGAGGTTTCTCTGTGCGCCTGTTCGGCTCCCCGTGCAGCCTGGCAGGCAGAGCGATGGTGAGGGGGGATCCTCCGATCCCCTCTCACCTCCGTCTCTGCCTGCAAGCGCGGTCTTTTTTTTTTTTTTTTTAAAGGGCCGCGTTTTTTTTTTCTTTTCAGTGCTGGGGGGCGCTGCCGCCCCCCAAAATTTGCCGCCCTAGGCATCCGCCTAGGATGCCTCGCGGTGAATACAGCACTGGCAACAGCACAACAATTTCTTGCAAAAGCAAAACACTATGAGAATGAGTACCGTATTTGCTCAAATATAAGACAAGGTTTTTTTCAGAGCAGAGCAATAAGTCCCCTCGTCTTACCGTATTTGCTCGATTATAAGACGACCCTGATTTTAAGACAACCCCCCCCCCCCAATCTTTGGATATTCCTTTAGGAAAAAAACTAAAAGCCTGAATATAATACTACCCTATAGGAAAAAAAGTTTAACTAGTATATATTCACATGTAAATTGCTTTTTAATATTTAATAAAAATGATTATATTAAACAAATGCATTTCTATTTTTATTTCCTTTTATGTGCCAATGCTGCCTCTCGCCTCCCCCAGTGTTATCTCTCTCCCCCTCCCTCCCATTGTCTCTCTCTGCCCCCCCCCCCCCTCACCTTTTTTCTAGCTCCCTGGTGGCTAGTGGGGGCAGCTGGGGGATGTCTGATTCTCCCTGGTGCCTAGTGGAGGCAGCGGAGGATGTCTGCACGATACATTCTCCGCTGCTGCCCGGCACTTCCGCCAGGACTTTTATGATGAAGCTGGAAGGACCCGGCTTCATCATAGAAGTCCCGGCGGTCGTGCCGGGCAGCAGCAGGGGATGTCTGCGCGATGGCTGTTAGAGAGGGGGATCCAGGTCCCCTGCAGCTCTGCAGGGAACGTGGATCCCTGTCTTATAATCTGACCTCGATTTGAGGTCAGATTATAAGACAACCTCGAATATAAGATGAGGGGTATTTTTCCAGAGCATCTGCTCTGAAAAAAAACATGTATTATATTCGAGCAAATACGGTATATTCAAGGTTGTCTTATAAATGACATCTCAAATAGAGGTCTGACAATAAGACTAGGATCCAGGTCCCCCACAGAGCTGCGGGTCATGGATCCTCCTCGCATGCAGCAGGTGGATGCCTACGTGATAAGTGCAGACTTCCTCCTATGCTGTCCGACACCTCCCTTCAGACATCTTTGACGGGTCAGAGAAGCAAGTATGTAGGTAAACTGGTACGAGGGGCAATAAAAGTAAAAAAAAAGAAAAATAAATGTTTCCATGTGAATTAATATTTACAAGTAAAAACTTTTTTCCTATAGAGTAATCTTATAATCAGAGTTTTTCCCCTAAATTAAAATCCAAAGTTCTATATAAGGTCCTCTTACTATCAGGGTCATCTTACATTCGAACAAATACGGTAGTGCTTGGAATGAGTAGTCAAAAAGTGAAGACAAATAGTTTGTATGCAAAGAAGAACATTACATTTCAGGGTTTACACAATATAGCCTGATCTGTTCCAAAATGAGTTCGGATCAGGCATATTCCCCGAATAGAAGGTATCACAGAGGTGTATTTTGTGCTGCCCTAGGCATGATTAAACATACGTATTCCCTAAACTAAATATGTCCCACCCCTTCCTGTCAAGGTCACACCTCTTCCTGTTAAAGATCCACCCACCGCCTCTGACCCACTGTAGCCGTCACCATCTGGAGAAAAATAGCCAAGGAGCATGGCCATACCTAGAGTATGTGGCAATACAATTAGGATTTGGGGATGATTTCCGCATTACGAATACTTCAATTCACTTTTTTTAATGAAGGTGAATTGAAATTAAAAAAAGTGAAATAAAAATTTCACTAAACATAACACACAGGGGAAAAAAAGAACTTTCAGCGTGTAGAACGAGACCCCATGGGCGTTCAATTCGATTCCTCATCTTTTTACTTTTACTAGGAGATTCCATATTCCCCAAATGAGATCGTTATTTTTCATATTTCCAATATTGGTGAAGTAGCCCTTTTCCATAAGCTTTTGGGCATTAACCTGGATATAAGACGAGGGGTATTTTTCCAGTTATGGAAATATGCTTCCAGTTTATAGCTTTGGACTTGATGATTTTCACTGTAAGCATTACATGAGTTACAATACCACTTTGCTTGTTTTTTACATTATTCCAATCCTGAAGGAGCAATGCCCTTCTTGGGGTGGGGTCCATGGATTTCACTATTAATACTGAGATCACCTGAAAAGCTTTAATCCAACATGCCTTTATACCCTCACAATCCCTCCATATGTTTCCAGCTACCTCTGTGTTTACCACACCTCCAGCAGTTGCTCCCAATCCCGGGACCCATCTTATGTAGTGTATTTGGTACTAGGTACCATCTGTTTACTATTTGAAAGTGTTTTTTTTTTTCTGTAGATTCAGATGTACTTGTTTCCTAATGTTTAGTGATGGTGTTATCCAATTCTGCTCCTTACTATCCTCTGCATCTTGAATTAGTAGTTCCTTTGACCAAGCCGCCCATGCTTTTGCAGTTACTACCCCCTTAACTGTTTTAATATTTCCCATACAAGTCTTTTTTTATACTTATTATTAAGCCCTTGCCGACACAGGACATGCTAGGTCCGTCCTGTGTGGCGAGGCGTTAGTTCCGTCCTGTGTCAAAACGAGCACTGAAAGTGGAGTTTTTCCGCTTTCAGTGCTCAAGCATTATTGTAACGATACTTCCGTATGGTAGCATTGTTCAATACTTAAAAAAATGCCCGTCGGCATTTCGATCGCTCTGGGGACAGTGCCTTTAAAACGCGGGCATTACAAAAAGAGCATAGGAAGTGAATTTAATCGCTTCCTATGCTCTATAAGTGTTACTGATTATCAAGTCGAGGCAATCAGTAACACACCAAAAAAATGCACGATCTTGGTCATTGTGTGACCAAGATGGCGCTGCCCTTCTATGGACAAGAGCACAGGAGGCAGGAAGTACCTGCTTCCTGTGCTCTTCAAGCAGTCACACGATTGCCTCTTCACAGAGGAAATCTGTGACTGCAGGAAGACTGACAGTCAGTGGGGATGCTCTCATGAGCACCCCCACTGCCTGGTCAGATCAATATTAACCCTATATTGATCTGACCAGTTAGAATCTGCCTCCCTGTCCTCACATTTTTTTTTTAGTTAGGGAGAGAGACAGATCAAAAGTTATAAAGTAAGTTTAAGTACAATAAAATAATAAATACACAATACACTAATAATAAAACAATAAAAAAAATGTATGAAAGCAATTCCCTGTGTTTAACCTCTTCCCTGCCACTGACCTTGCGTAAGCAGTGATCGTGCACATCAGCGCATTTATTTTAGCTGTTTGTGCATTTTTTAGGGGTTAATTTTTTTGTTTTTTGTTTTGCTACAAAGGCTCGTCTAAGAGTTATTAACCTCTAAATTGTCAGGTTTTATGAAAGCCATTCACTGTGTATTAACCCCTTCCCTGCCATTCATCACTGTATAAGCAGTAATCTTGCACAGCAACAGTATGTTTTGCTGTCTGCACTGTTTTATGGATTAATTTCTTTGTACTGTAATGTATTACAGTACTAGATAGGCTCTTCTAAGAGCTATTAACCCCTTCTTTGCTCGAGATCACTGCTTACGCACTGGCATTTTGACCCTGGTCAACTTCCTGATACATCATCTAGTGATGTATCAGTGGCTGCTGAGCCCTTGCCACAAGGAATGATGGGTGTCTACCTTGAAAAAATATATGGTTTGGTGGGGGTAAATTACATTGGCTGGCTTCAAAGATATATCCCATATAGGACACGGACGCAGGTTGACTACATGTCAAAATTCCAAGTTGGAATTTTGAGATGCGCATCTCACAAATGTTGCCTTTTAGCCAAAAAACAAACCAACAAACCTATGCATGGGTGGTATCCCTGTACTCGGGAGATGTTGCTGAACACATTTTGGGTTGTTGTTTGACAGTGACATATACCAGAATCTGTCAATTTATGCCTGAAGTACAATGCATGTGGGAAAAAAACTCCCAAAAAGTACTACCACAAACTTTTACAAAGGCTGGTGGTAGAATTAGTATATATACAGTATTAAAATACCACCATTTGAAATACCTTGGGATGTTTATTTTCCAAACAATGTGTGTGGGAAAAAAATGACATCCCAACCCTTTGACATAGGTTGGTGGTAGAATTAGTACTTGGAAAGTGTTAAAATACCACAATTTTAAATACCCTAGGATGACTCGTTTTCCAGAATATATATTTTGATGGGGTAAAATACTTTGACAGTATTCAAAAATGTCCCAAATGGAACATGGGCGCAGGCTGAATACATGACAAAATTCCAAGTTGGAAATGCACCCCCCCCCCCACCCAAATGTGGCCTTTTAGGCCCCAAACAACCCAACAAACCTATGCATACGTGGTATCCCTGGACTCAGGAGATGTTGCTGAACACATATTAATCCATAACAGGATCTGTGAATTCATGCTCGAACAAAACATTAAAAAATTACTAACCAAAAATTTGACAAAGGCTGGTGGTAGAATTAGTGCATGGAAAGTGTTAAAATACTACCATTTGAAATATCCTAGTGTGTCTAGTTTGCAAAAATGTATGGTTTTGTGGGGTAAAATACACTTTTTGGCTTCAAAAATGTCCCAAATGGGACATGGGCGCAAGTTTTCCTAATGTCAGAATTCCAAGTTGGAAAACCAAAATGCGCACCCCCTAAATGTGGCCTTTTAGCCCCAAAACAAACCAACAAACCTATGCATGGGTGGTATCCCTGTACTCAGGAGATGTTGCTGAACACATATTGAGGTGTTATTTGGAAATCCCCTTTCACATTTTAAGGTAATGTTTACCTAAATTGCAATCTATGCGAAAAATTCAAAATCATTTTTTTGCTGCATACTTTGGCAAAGATTGGTGGTAAAATGGCTACATGAAATGTGTCAAAATACCCCAAGTTAAATGCCCTGAGTGGTCTAGTTTTCAAAAATATGTACATGTTGGGGGTCATTCATGGATTTAGTACAGAAATCAGTGTTAAAATGTCACTATCGCTAATTTTGAAAAAAAAAAAAAGGATTTTAAAATAGCTTTGCACTACTTATAGTTCTGGCCCTGTAACATGAATAAAAAAGCACAAAAACATAAAACATGGGCTATTTCTGAACTCAGGACATATGTTAGAAACTATTTAGCAGTGTTTTTTTGTTGTCTCTTGTACATGAGTATACGATTTTTCAGATAAAAGTCATTAAAAAAATTTACATTTTTTTTGCCATATTTTATTATTATTTTTTACATCAAATTATATGCTATTATCAAAATAATGGTATCAAAAGAAAGCCCTTCTTATGGCAATCAAAACGATATATAGTTTGTGTGGGTACACTAAATTAGACAGAAATAAATGACAGCAAAACACAAACACCTCAGAAATGTTAAAACAGCCCATGTCACCAAGCGTCGAACAAGCCAAAAAAGTCATGTCACTAAGGGGTTAAATAGTTTTACTAAGACGTGGTCTAGATCATTCCTCCCAGGTCTGAGGGTGACCCCAGATTGCAAGTAGTGTTTAATCCTTTAATATCCCTCCTCTTTTGAGGGGAGATTGGATTCCTCACACAACAAGTCAAATGGCTTTATCTTTGTATCCCGATATAGATGTGCTATAATCTGTATCCCCTGAGCCAACCACAATGAAACATTAATTTCCTGGATATTCAACTCCAGTATATCCAGTGGGGTAGAACCCAGCACCGTGCCCATCCACCCTGTCTATCTCTTTAAGGTTTGCCAGAATCCCAGTATCTCTCCCAGAATCATGCCGTGTACATAACCTTTTTTCTCTCTTTTATTATAAACATATAAACATACAAAAATTTGTTCCGATTAAGATATATATCTGAGAAGCATGTCAAAATTGATAATAAATATGTATCTCTTTCAAGTTCAGAATTATGTTATCGAGCTAAACAAATATGACAATACATTTCACTCATACACAATACATTATAAAATAAGATTGGCAATGGAGACGGTCCCTAAGAGGGGTGTGTGGTATACTTTAATACTAAGCGTGGCTAGGGGTGGGGGGGTTCGATATTATTACGTTTTGCGTGTCAATGCTCGGGGTGAAACCGGGTCGTTATCAAGGATTTGTGGTTTTCAAAATATATGTCCCATATATTTTTATAAGTTTGGAGATTATCATCATTAAAAAATGATGCCTTTTCCATTAATCCCTGGTAATTTATCTGCTCTGTTATTTCATTTAAGGTTGGAGGGTTTTCGCTCTTCCAGTGTGCATATCTTAACTGCCATGAGTATATGAACCATTAGTACCAATTGTGGCTTTGAGATTTTTGGAAGGTCCATATAGAAGAGAAAACCAGCAGGGGTTAAATTGATTATATCAATCTTTAGATTCCCAAATATGTTTAAAACTGCTTTTTTCAATGGATCCAAAACTGCGCAGTCCCACCAGATATGCCTTATCGTCCCTATTTCCTTTCCACATAGCCAGCACTGATGTTGTTGCCTGGAATTTGCATAGTCTTACTGGGACCATATACCATCTATGGAGAAGTTTTAAAAAGGTCTCCTGGATTTTTATACAGTGGATATGTTTCCTCACTATTTTAAATGCTTTTCGCCAGTTTGTCATTGGGAATTAAATTTCCAGATCTTCTTCTCATTTTATAATGGTAGACAATTTCCCTTCCTCCCTAGAGTTATTTAAGATATTTCTAATCTTTGCAGTTATTTTTAATTGGCGACCCTTTAATAAACAATCTGTCCTTCTTTTATGACTATTTTCTTCGCCAGAAACGACTTCAACCGACTATATGTATATATATCTGAATCTCTAAGTCCGTATTTTATTTGTAATTGATTAAATGGGCTAATCTTATCTTCAACATAGAGATTTTGAATGTTACTTATTCCCGCTCTTAGCCAATATTGAAAATCTTAATCTTGTACCATAAATTTTAGGGCAAATAAAGGGGTATTCCAGGTTATAGTATTGGTTGGATATAATTATTTTTTAATTGGGTTTATAGATTCGTAAACTTGGTTTATTATGATATTAGTGCAGTTTAATTTTTTAAAATCCTTTTATCAAGCCAAAAAACTACTAGTGGGTCGATATTTTCAATATCAGGTTTTCTCTTGGATATACCAGGATATCTGTTTTGCGTTTGGGCTACCCCAATGAATACAGTGAGAAAATTGGGCTGTATCATGTAGGCGAAACACAGTGACATGATTTTAAGGGCTATTCGAGGCTTTTTTCACCCCCACCCCCACACACATATAAGGAAAAAAGTTTATGAAAAGAGTATAGAATTTTCTATGGAACACGTAGAGGGATCATGTGAAACAGATAATCTAACTTTGGGATAATATATGCTCTAATAATATTTATTTTCCCCATCCAAGAAATAAAAAATGTATTCCAATTTGTTATTAAATATTTTAGTTCTTGTAATAATCTAACATAATTTTGTTTGAATCCACATCTTTAAATCTTTCCTTTCCCTAGCCTCAGTCTGTATCAAGTTACCCCTCATTACAGATTTAAATGCCACCCATAAATTTTCTGCCAAGACTTGACCATTGTTATTTATTTGAACATATTCCTCTGCCTTAGCTGTAAAATGAGATCTGTTTTTTTCTGAGGTTAGAGTTAGTTCATTCATTCTCTACTGGTAATTCATTTTATATTCTTGGTTTCTCCTAGTTGTTACCCTGATAGGGGTCCGACCATGTAATTTGTCCAATTTGGAGTCTTCAAATTTTACTAAATTATTTGATTCGGTTAAAAAAAAATCTATTCTAGAATAAATATTGTGTACCTTATAATGGAATGTACATTTTATTCTATAGGGTGCTGCACTCTCCAAATATCATAGAGATTGTGTTCATAGCATTGATCTTGCATCCATTTGATTCTATTTTTATATATTTTTTTCTGTTTCCCTGTTTTATTAGTTGTTCTGTACAATTTTTTTTATCTAAAACTATATTCATATCTCCACCTATGTTGCTTTTTTTATTTTATCATTATTTAAAAAAAAAAAAAATTACATTTTTTGGAGAGAATTCATTAGGAGCATATATGTTGGCCAACGTATATATCGTGTCGTTTAACTTACACACTATCAACACATATCTCCCAAATGTATCATTTTCTTGCTATATTAGCTCAAATTTGACTTTTTTGGAGCAGATACCCCTCTTTTTTTTGTTTATCAGACTAGAACCAAAAGTTACCGGAAATTTTGAGAATTTCCACAGTTCAGTTCCCTTTCCAATGGTTCTCCTGTACTAGATATCTACTTAAATATCTACTTTGTCCTGCAACATCATTGTATATAACAGTTGAACCCTTGAGCATTTAACAACACAAATCTAAGTGATACAATACAATATATTCTTAGGATTGTTGTTTGGCCTCCCCCCTCCTCCCCAGGTTTCCCACTGCCAGACCCTGATCTCCCTCACAGTAACCCCTCCATCGCCACATACAAGATACATAACAATACACATTTTATACAAAAATAACCATACATTGTATCACCAATACTTGGAAAAGAAAGGCGTTTCTTTTACTGAATCCGGTATTTATTTTACTGAATCACTCTAGTCAGCTAAGGTGCACTAAGGTGCACTGTTACGGGAGGTGGTCAAGTGGTTCATGTCCCCGACACTTGATCGGGGCGACCGGACACTGTCTTAATACTTGTCAGTATCCTGGCAAGGATATATATATATCTCCGCAAATACTGCACAATTCCTACTTGATGTTATGAAGAATATTAGCCCCAGGGAAATGTGTTTTGTTATAAGTATACTTATATAAAGTGTATATAACAACACTTGTTATAAGTATGTTTTGGGCCCTGGGGTGGAGCACTTGGGAGAGTTGCTGGGAGACTGCAGGTGAGGAATCCAGTTCTAGTGTTCCAGCAGTCTGATTTACCTCACCTGCAAAAGACAATTGATGGCAGGTGCTGTTAAATACCGTATTTGCTCGATTATAAGACAAGGTTTTTTTCAGAATTTTTTTTCTGAAAATTGCCCCTCGTCTTATAATCGAGGTCTTCTTATAATCTGACCTCAAATTGAGGTCAGATTATAAGACATGGATCCAGGTCCCCAGCAGAGCTGCAGGGGACCTGGATCCCCCTCTTTAGCAGCAGAGGATGTCTGCGCGATGAGCGCAGACTCCCCTGCTTCCGCCCGGCACGACCGCCGGGGCTTCTGTGATGAAGCCGGGTACTTACGCTTTCGTCACAGAAGTCCCGGCGAGCGTGCCGGGCGGCAGCAGGAGAGTCTGCGCTCATCGCGCAGACATCCTCTGCTGCCCCACTAGCCACCAGGGTAAATCGGGCAGCTGGGGGATGTCTGCACGATACGTGCAGACATCCTCCATGCTGCCCGACACCTCCGTCTATTATGACGGACAGCTGTCCGTCATAATAGACGGAGGTGTCGGGCAGCATGGAGGATGTCTGCACGTATCGTGCAGACATCCCCCGGCTGCCCCCACTAGCCACCAGGGATCTTTTTACATGTTAGGGGGAGGGAGGGGGCAGGGAGACAGGGGGAGGGATGGGGGGCAGAGAGACAGGGGGAGGGATGGGGGCAGAGTGACAGGGGGAGTGATCGGGGGCAGAGAGACAGGGGGAGGGATGGGGGCAGAACAACAAGAGGGGGGAAGAGACAGAGCAACAAGAGGGGGAGAGACAGAGCAACAAGGGGAGGGGGCAGAGAGAAACAAGGGGGGGCAGAGAGAAACAAGGCGGGGAGTCAAAGGGAGGGGGAGAGAGACACAGCTGGGGGCAAAGGAAAGAGAGAGGCAGCATTGGCACATAAAAAGGAAATAAAAACAAGAAATGCATTTTTTGATATAATTTTTTTATTAAAAAAGCAATTTACATGTGAATATATACAAATTTAACTTTTTTCCCATAGGGTAGTCTTATATTCAGGCTTTTAGTTTTTTTCCTAAAGGAATATCCAAAGTTTGGGGGGTCGTCTTATAATCAGGGTCGTCTTATAATCGAGCAAATACGGTACTCCCCTGCCAAGAAAGACAGTAGAGGTGTAACAGGAGCTGCTAAGAAGAAACCAAGACAGAAAGGTGAATATGAAAAAAAAAAATGTTGGAAAGAGCAACCATTTTTGTTTTGTGAATTTTTATTTTTCTGCTGTAAGCTTTTGAAACTTGGAGCTACAATAAAAAGGTAACTTTACCTAGACCAGTGTGTGGATTGTCCCTAAAACTCAGGAAGACTATGTGGAACCCTAATCCCAGGACAGAGTACTCAAGAAATAAGTACTTTCTGTTACAATACATACACCTGTAGTCTGTTTACTTTGAAGGCCATTTATCTGAAGGGAGCAGGCAAATACTGAGCCAGACAAATTCAGGTGAGCAGCTTCTTAAGTGATCAAGCTTCTTAAGTGTTGGAGTTAGAAGCAAATAAGGAGTTAAAAGGCAAGAAGGAGGGTAAAGTATAAATCATTATTTATTCTATTTACATTGTGTGGTTTACATTAAAGAGCATGTTGGATAATGCCAGTGCATGTTTTGCAGCATGTATGCTGTCTTGGAGCAAGTTCCCTAGGGTCCTGCTGCAGATGTGAGCAGGTTGCTGCTTTTGGAGAATACAATACTAGATCTAAAGAGGCAACTGGCAACACTGAGGGACATAAAGAACATGGAGCGGAGTTTACTACTCATGGAGCAGACATTGGCTGGGGCCGGAGTGGAGGAGGGTGATAATGGAGGAGAAGAAGAGGTTTCTAGGGCAGAGAGCTGGGTAAGTTGTGTAAGGGGCAGCGCTGTATTTAGCGCAAGGCAAGCAAGGAAAGTGCCTAAAGTGGCACTTGCCTTTTAATGCCTTTTAGGGGGCGGAACAAAATGCAAAAAAAATAAAATAAACCTCACTTGCCGGCAGAGACAATGGTGAGGGGAGACTGGAAGATCCCCCTTCCCCCCCCCCCCCCCCCCCATTTCTCTTCCAGCAGGCTGCACAGGGAGCCGAAAAGGCCGCACAAACAAATGTCTGTGCTGCCTGTTTGGCTCCCCCGTGCAACGTGATGGGGAAGTGAGGACTCCATGCTGCCTGACACTAGCCACCAGGGAAAAAGTTCAAATTTGCTGGACATATTAATGGGAAAGCTGTGGCATATTTAATATTTAAACTGACTGTTGCATATGTTAATGACTGTGGCATGTTAATTGGTACATGACAGTGGCTTATTTTAATTGGCAAAGTGATGCTGTGGCATGTTCTGTGGGGCAAAAATAACATGTACTTTCGAGGACACTGGCTTGATCTGCAGTACTGTGGGACAAAGTGACACTGTGGTATTTTCTGTGACACTGTATCATACCAAATTATGTGGGTGCAATATGAGTTCAAGCTAAGTGCTGTGGGTGCAATATAGGTGCATGGCAAGTGCTGTGGGTACTGTATGGTGCTGTGTGAAGTCCCGTGGGTGCAAAAAAGGGAGTAAAAACAAGAAATGCAACTTTTCAATAACATTTTTATTACATATATAAATAGTGGAATGGGATATGAAACGGTTTACATTTACATACAATTTTTTACAATGCGACTTTAAAAAAAATTGGGTTTAGTGGGGTCCACTGTAAAGATTTTGCTCAGGGCCCACCAGGGTCTTAAAGTGCCCCTGTGATGGGGGCATGTAAATAAGGTGTTGGGGCATGTCCTTGGTGTGCAACATAGGTAGGGTGTCCAAACTTTTTCTGCCTAGGGCAGCACAAAACCAAGATACACCACTGGTAAAGGGAAGTAGGGGTCGGAGAGCTAGGGAGGCTTGTTCTAGGCTGGTTCACCCCAACATGTTTGCCAGCTTGTGAGGATGCTGGGGAGATTAGCTCAGAAGAAGCATTTCTGGGGCTGGCTGACTCTCCTAGCAGCCAGGTGGGTAGCCTCCCCGGCACAGTTGGGAGCTAGGACACTAGGAAGGCTAGACAGGTACTGGTGGTAGAGGATTCTATTATTAGGAAGATAGACAGGGTAATCTTTCGCCAGGACCCCGAATGTCGTACTGTATGTTGTCTCCCGGTTGCTCAAGTTCGGCATGCTGCAGACCAAGTAGACAGATTGTTGGGAGGGGCTGGGGGTGATCCAGCGGTCTTTGTCATTAGTACCTATGTGTACTAAGTTAATGGTAGGTGGGGGGTCCTTAAAAATGATTGTAGGGAACTAGGAAATAAGCTAAAGGAAAGGATCTCCAAGGTAATACTCTCTGAAATATTACTATTACCACACGCTACATCAGGGAGACAGCGGGAGCTTAGCTTATTAATGTGTGGCTGTGAATGTGGTGTAAGCAAGAGGGATTTGGGTTCTTGGAGCACTGCAACTTTGGTTTGTCAGAGAGAAAGAAATTGCCCTGTTGGCAATTAGCAGACTCCTTATTATAGGTATTGAAACCTAATTTATAGAGTATAGATTGATTTGGACTCAAACTTTTATTAAAATGTAACCTTTATTTAATGATATAGATAAAAAAACAACTAAAATAGCAGTTAATTTCACCGTGCTCTATATATCCAATACATACAGTTATATTGTTGTTTTAAAATGTGATCTAAAGAATCCCCAGCCTCTAAATGAGGTAGTGAGAAAATGAAGCAGATACAAAAAAGCCACTTGTTTTCAGTTTGTCATGTATAGAATAAACATCCTCAATCAAAGTATATTCATGTGTGGCTTTTTATAGCTGCAATTGTCTAGACTGACCTCTTTTAACTGTATTCAATTCAGGTCGAGGAGTGTTTTTGTTCACGGTTTACAGTCATTAGCGGTCTGTCTGTTATCGTGTAAATGTGATGTTAATCACAATCTTTAATCCAGTAAAGATTACGGTCAATAGGCTAAATATTCAAAGAATATGGGATACTTGGGTTCCGATCCTTTTGCACATTAGCATATTTTGGGGTATTTTGATTAAAGTAGGTGCAACAAATAGGACGGTCTGTGCCCGCAGGCTTAATGGAAAGTAGCCTGCCGTCTTTGGCTACACTGGTCCAAATAATTAAAAGTGCACTAAGTTAACCATACCCATGTAAGAGTGATCAGATCAAGGTAAGAAGGCAGTGAAAATATAGAAATAGGTGTGGCAGTTAATGTGATATATTTGGACTTTACTAAAGCATTTGATTCAGTTCCACACAAAAGGTTACTCTATAAATTGAGAGAAATAGGTCTAGGGGTAAATGTATGTATTTTGGAAAATTGCCTAAAAGATAAAATGCAGAGGGTTGTTGTATGGAAAATCCACAAATTGGACCAGGGTATTGAGTGGAGTACCTCAGGGGGTCTGTATTGGGTAAGGTAATACAGATTAATCTTGAAGTATGTTCTTTACAGGGAGATTTGAACAGAGTGGGGGACTGGGAAATTAAGTGGCAAATGAGATTCAATATAGACAAATTTAAAGTTATGCATTATGGGGAAAAAACCCCACAAAGCAACATATACCGTATTTTTTGCTCCATAAGACGAACCTGACCATAAGACGTTTCTAGTTTTTAGAGGAGGAAAACAAGAAAACCACATATAGAACAGATCTTTACTAAATTCTTATCTCCCCAAAAGTAATGGTAAAGCTAGAGACAAAACTAATACATCTAACTTTAGGCACACCATTCTGCACCATGAGAAATGCAGTGTGCCCCAGCCAAATATTAGCAATCCCTGTGATTTTCATAAGACTGCAGTGGTGACTAACCTTTAGCATCCCAGCTGCTTTGGACTATAATATTTTCCATTATGCACAATATGCCAGGATTTTGCCACTCAATATGCCAGGATTTTGCCATTTAATATGCCAAATTTTGTTAACTCAATATGCCAGGATTTAGCCATTAAATATGCCAGGATTTAGCCATTTAATATGCCAGGTTTTGTCACTTAATATGCCAGGATTTAGCCATTTAATTTGCCAGGATTTAGCCATTTAATATGCAGGATTCAGCAACTCAATATGCCAGGATTTAGCCATTTAATATGCCAGGTTTTGTCACTTAATATGCCAGGATTTAGCCATTTAATTTGCAGGATTTATCCATTTAATATACAGGATTCAGCCACTCAATATGCCAGGATTTAGCCACTCAATATGTCAGGATTAAGCCATTTAATATGCCAGGTTTTGTCACTCAATATGCCAGGATTTAGCCATTTAATATGCCAGGATTTAGACATTTAATATGCCAGGTTTTGTCACTCAATATGCCAGGATTTTGCTTGTTTTTTGCTCCCCGCCTCCCCTCTTCGCCAGTACTTACCTCCTTGTTGCTCTCCGGTCGTCTCCTCCGTGCAGTCTTCCCTTCTGCACGGAGGAAGGAAACTACGGTCCTATATATATATATATATATATTTTTTTACTTTTTATTGAAGCCACGCAGGTTCATTAAAGATTAAAAAAAAAAAAAAGCAAACAGAGTTTCCTTCCTCCGTGCAGGAGGGAAGACTGCACGGAGGAGACAGAGCAACAAATAGGTAAGTACTGAACTACATTCACTCCATATCCACTTACTTTTGAGGCGCAAAAAAGTGCATCTTATGGAGCGAAACATACAGTACTTTAAATGGTATTTCCCTAGGAAAAACGACTAATGAAAAGGATTTAGGAATAATTGTAGATAACAGACTTGGCAACAGTGCTCAATGCCAGTCAGCAGCTGCAAGGGCCAATAAGGTACTGGCATGTATAAAACGAAGTATAGATTCACGGGAGGAGGATATCACCTTGCCTCTTTACAAATCAATGGTAAGACCTCACTTTGAATATGCAGTACAATTCTGGGCACCAGTCCTTAAAAAGGATATTATGGAACTTGAAAAAGTGCAAAAGAGAGCTACCAAATTAATAAAGGGATAGGAGGGTCCCCTCAGAGGGGATATGATAACATTATATAAATATCTGCAGGGCTAATATAAAGAGCTCTCCAGTGACCTGTTCATTATCAGAAATGTACAAAGAACAAGAGCTCACCCCCTGAGACTGGAAGAGCAAACATTTCATAGACGGCAAAGGAAGGGATTCTTTACTGGAAGGACAATAAAGTTATGGAACTGACTGCCAAGAGGTAGTGCTATCAACCACAATAAATGCATTTAAAAATGGTCTGGACGTTATATGTATTAACATTACATAAGATGCATACCAGAAGTTCACAAGCCAATCCCGGCACTAACCCACTTCGAATCATTGTTTATGTCAAAGGACCCACCGCCCAAGTTAATCTCGAACATACATATCTCCTCATCCAATTGGAATATCCTTGCAAACCGTATTTCATATTGGCATGGGAGACGGTCTGTGGGATTGTTTTTTCTCAGGCCCAATGGACCAAAATAGCACTATTGGCGCATAAATGTTCAGCATCCGCAAGGATTCAGGCATACATCATATTTTCCCTTATGTCTCAGACACTTGTAGGAGGTGCAGGGGGGCGAGGGGTGATTTCATCCACATGTGGTGGACATGCCCTGTTATCACACCTTATTGGAAAGCCATAGCTGACGTAATCACAATAATAACTGACGACACTCCACCATTTGAGCCTCTCACATTTCTTTTAGACCATAACACTCACTCTATCACAAAATACAAAAGTACAAAAATTCCCTTACGATTCATTTATTGAATGCTTTCAAACTGTTGATCCCGAAGCTGTGGAAGAAGGCTCGTTCACCCAGTTTGAGGGAGTGGATAGACTCGGTGGAGGATATCAGAGCGGCGGAAGATCTATTGTTAACTTCACAGGGACGGGGAGGTAAATTCCTGCAACAGTGGTTTTACTGGTCTGAATTTTTGCTTGGGACACAATGTGAGGAAGTCTTATCCAAATATATGTTCTAAATGATGGTTGGCCCCATACTTAGGTCAAATTTGAGGTGTTTGAACAGGCCTACAACTCAGGGTTTTCATAGGTATGTAGTCACAAATCGGGTTCCAATAAAGGGTTGTTTACGAGTGTTCCCCTGACGAACATGCCGTCTTGGGAATGTCTGGAGTTATTTCCCAGGGATGCCACAGGAGGGTTAGACTTTCTGTGAAATTCAGGTGTACTTTATGCATCCTCTTCATTGACCAGTACATGTATTTCCCTGTAAATATATACTATCTGTATAATTTTTGATGTATTAATGCTGCTATATTGTGCATGTCGTCCTCTGTATTACCCCACTACTACTGCCCCCCTCTTCTTTTTACCAGCAGTGGAAGGGTTACTTTCAAACAAAGGATGTGTTTGTTTGTGTCCTCCACAGTAACTAGTTCAGTTTGGGGGCTGGAAGGTGTGACTCTAGGAGGGGCTTGTAAATGTTGCTAAGGTTATTCAGGTAGCTAGACACTCTGGCAATGATTGAGGAAGAGGGAAGATGTGACCAATCTATCCACCCAGCCAGCAGGCCAAAATCTAGCTAGGCAATGTGGTGCATTAAACCCAGTAACTTCCTACAGAACCATCAGGAACCGATTGATCCAGAGGCTGATCCACCCAGAGATGCAGATGGAACTACAAAGATTACCTGGGGAATAAGTATAAACTTACTGTATCAATTTATTTATATTTTTATACTGGGTTCACTCAGATAAACCCATTTGCTAGTTGCTTAGCTTAGCATATAACTTGTACATTGTTAAGATAATTGTTTAGTTAGCATTGTTGATTGTTTTATTAAACTATTATGATCTAAGCAACAGAGCAGTGTCTTTGAGTGATTTGTCAATTTGGGAATTATCTGCTTGGGATATAATTCTGCCAGAATTCCTAATATAAATTGGTTGGCTTTGGGGTATTGTTCAATTGCATGTGATTTTAATAACTATATTAGTGTTTAAGTTAATCACAACAGTTATAGTGAAATTCATTGCGCCATATTAATTCATCCAAAACCATGAACCACAACATGATGATATGCGGAAATGTTAGCATAACAACAACAATAAAGTTATTACATTATGTTTGCAGTTTTAGAATATAGGAAGAGTTGCGGAAAGAAATCATAAGACAGATCTGTTTTTTTTTTCTTTACTTTACACAAAACAGACATTTTACGTGGAAAAACTAAGTTTTTCTACTGGGTAGAAATGTATTGTGGAGAGTTGCAGCAATATGAAAACTTCCTTGCAATGCAAATACATAAAAATCATAAAAAATCTTTGTACACTGTAATAGCAATAATAGCATAGGAATAAAGAACACAAAATTGCATTTGGCTGTCAAATTGAAAATCTATTTTTTAATATCCAGTACCTATTGCAAACCTTTTTAACCTACTGTGAGCATAGTGTGAAAGGTAAACTACCAATGCCAATCATTTGAAGACTACCATTGGTGCTTGTGGTGATGTACTGTTTAACCCCTTAATCCATACGGACATTTGTACACATCCAAAAAAACATGGTCCTTGTGGACGTATATATATATATATATATCCTCTGTTTTAATATAGCGTGGGTTCTTGAGCGCAAAGCTACAGAGCGGCAGATAGTGCTAAAGGGTGCCTTGGGATTTGAGGCAGACCACTAAGCACAATTTAAGTGCCATTGTTTAGTTGATATGCATGAAATGTTGCCCATGAAAATTAACACTGGTGCAAGGGTTAGATTTAGGGTTAGGGACAGCTTTAGGAAACAAAAAACGACTAGTGATTATTGCCCTATAACCTGCAAAAAAAAAAAAAAAAAGCATGTAAACATTGGTATTTCTAAACTAAGGTCAAATACTAGAAATTCTTTCATTATTGTTTAAAAGATTTTTCATGTCAAATTTAGAAAAAGTGGGCATTTTTTGCAAATTATATGATTTTTTTTTTATATAAAATGATATTATATGATGAAATAATGGTATAAAAGAAGTCCCATCTGTATCTGATATATAATGTGTGAGGGTGCACTGAACATGAATAAAGAAAATCACAGTCAAACATGAAAAAAGTCTATATAATAAAGGAATTCTGGTCTTCAAAGCACATCAAATGCAGCATAGAACTCTGTCACTAAAGGGTTAAGATAACTTAACAAGAACATTGTTGACAGTCCAATTAATATAGCAGTGGATGTGTGCAGAGCTACTACCTGCAGGGTTAGAGATGGCCTCAGTTGGCCCATTTTCCCTGCCCTAATAACTAGAGTTGAGCGGACACCTGGATGTTCGGATTTGGCCGAACTTCGGAAAAAAGTCTGGGTTCGGGCTCGAACTTGACCCCGAACCCCATTCAAGTCAATGGGGACACAAACTTTTGGGCACTAAAATGCCTCAAAAAAAGTCCTGGAAAGGGCTAGAGGCCTGCAAACAAATATGGATAGGGAAATAACTTCATAAAATACATACAAATTAAAAATACAGCTGAGCCATAAAATAGCACTAGATGGAATCTTTGATTTTAGCTTTGGAAGAACATAAATCTAAATCTAAAGCATGGCTGCCAGGAGGATCAACAGAATTATCCATTTGAGAGAGGGTTTGAGTGCAGGGTATTCTCTTTCAGTTTATAGTCAGAATTTTTCAAAGTGCGCTGTAAGCACAGTATTGGACTGTTCTATTTGACTCTCAGATATGAAGTGCACCGCAAGACGCAAATGTACTCTTTAGCACCCAAAACAATTAGAATTTTTCAAAGTGCGCTATAATCACAGTATTGGACTGTTCTATTTGACTCTCAGATATGAAGTGCACCGCAAGACGCAAATGTACTATTTACCACCCAAAACTATTAGAATTTTTCAAAGTGCGCTGTAAGCACAGTATTTGACGGTTCTATTTGACTCTCAGATATGAAGTGCACCGCAAGACGCAAATGTACTATTTACCACCCAAAACTATTAGAATTTTTCAAACTGCGCTGTAAGCACAGTATTTGACGGTTCTATTTGACTCTCAGATATGAAGTGCACCGCAAGACGCAAATGTACTATTTACTACCCAAAACTATTAGAATTTTTTAAAGTGCGCTGTAAGCACAGTATTTGACGGTTCTATTTGAGTCTCAGATGTAATACATGTAATGCTATTGCTATTCTATAAAGCGACATAGAGTCCCCATTCATACGAATAGGTCAATTGACCTATTCGCATGAACCGCTCAACACTACTAATAACATCAGCTACATGCAAGACAAAAACAGTAAAACACTACAATCACAACTTAATTTAACTGCGTTTAGCCACTTGCTTTATGTTTCATATAAACAGACAACTATTTAATTGCACAACCTTTTAATTTTAAATACCACTCCAACTCTTTGATGACTATTTTCATGCATATTTAAGTTAAATTCTAAAAACACATTTATTGCACACTGAATTTTCTAAATATGTTTAATTTACTCACATATATCACGTTTGCACCTTTTAGAGACCCTCCCACTCAGCTTTCAACATTTGGCTGGGTCTGTAAGAAAAAAAGGAACATTTTAAAGTGACTCAAAACATACAACAGGGTTGACCCAATATGTTCCAATATTAGGACTGGAAATGGTGACTCCAAAGTCCAAGCTAATTCGGGACACATCAGGGACACAAATTAGGAGCTACAGATTTTGCCCCAATGTATCCCACGAATATGTTCGCAATTCGAAATTAAATAGCTTATTCCATATCAATTTCTGCCAAAACCGATTGCAACAGAAGTGGTAGCCTTAAAAACCTCATTATATACTATGGTAGATTTCTAACACAGAAAAAATTGCCCAGAAATACAGAAAAGAATAAACTACCCACAGGTAATAGCCCCTGGTCCGTGAAATCAATACAAAACCTTTAATCTCAAACACAATCACATCTGCATATATAATGAGCCCATGTCTGGCACACCATTTGAGACCAGAATTAGCACACTTTAAGCAAATACAAAAAAAAATGTTTTATTTAAAAATGTCAAGCCAGGGATCAGGGCAGGGGCAGAGATCAGGACAGTAGAAGGAGATGGGTAGTGAGACAACAATAATGCAGGCAGAATATTTTGGACATTGGTGAGAATAACAGGTCTGAGGAGGTGGTGAAGAAAAGGCAATTTAAAATACACACCACTATAGGCAGCATTAATCATGGTAGGCCATTTGAGATCTCCACTCTAGTTAATTAATTGGATTCTGTCTGTGCGTATATCCATCCTACATCTGTTTGCAGCATGTGGAACAAATATGTGCCAATGTTGGCAACTATGGTGTGTGCGCAGAAAACTGTGCAGACCATGTTGGGATGGGAGGATGGTAAGCAGCACCTTTCAGCAATTATCTTGCATAAATGAATGCTGCAAGTAGCGATGGACTATGGGAGTTGAACTCCAAAGTTGCAGTGTGTGACAGAACCCCCTGGTACCCCGGCTGGGTACCTCCATCAGTTTCTGCTTCCTTGCTGCAATAGCCACCTCAAGCCACCAGATACAACTAACCAGTGTTGTAGGTAACTACTCCAGTTCACCAGACAGGACCCTCAGCCATTTACTCCAAGTACCAGACAACACCAGTAGAGTAGAACAGGAATGCAATTGATTGCAATTTATTTGAACAGCAGCAGAATCTTATATAGAGACATAATTAAGTTAACATAGCTTAACCCACATATTAACATGCAACCAAACAGGAAATAAACAGCAATTAACCAGACCTGCTACAGATATACAATAACACACCATAATTAGTTTAACAGCAAATTAAATTAACACAGAACAATGTATTACAGAGTAAACTAGTAATCATTGTGAATATCCACAGAAAGTACCAAATCCACAGCAAAAAGTGCCACAAATATAAAACTTATTCCATCAACGAATATATAGGAGGGGAAAAACATCACAGGCAGTGAAAATTGGAGTACTTTGCATGTACTGTCAAAGGTATTGATCAGTAATCTCGAGACTGGTACATATGAATAAAGCAGAAGCAAAGTATAACAAGATGGATGCAAGCAGCCTCCATTTTGTGACAGTTTTTGGACATCCTTCTGTGTGTTAAAATCTTATTCTGTGTCCCTGAGGATAAAAGGAAAGTCTTCCACATTCCTAACTCTGTTATCTGTAACCAAATATTTTACTGATAAGTTCATAGTATCACAGGAACAGATAAGATGGCCATTGTTGTGCAAGGTTTATTACATCTGATTGTACTGATGCAGACACAGCTGTGTACTTACTAGAGGAGAAGGGGGGTTTCTCTGCAACTTGCTAGCCCACCCAAACTGGCAGAAACTGACAGACACAGACACACTGAGATTATTGGGATTTTTGATTTGTAGAATCTAATAAGGGTTATTATAAATAGACCTAGTTGATTAAAATCACCCAATAAAATATATAATTATATCACACCTTCACTAATAAAAATGTAAAGTATTATTAATCCTACATATTAATTAGAATATTGTTTTTTATTGTTTTATTAGTGTGGTATATATTTTATTATACATTTTTATTTAATGTGCAATGATAAGAATATGATACATATTTACTCTAATTTCAAATTGTATTAACACTTTTAGACATTTAAACATATATTGTCTTATATTATACTCACAATCCAGGTGTAGCTATAAACCATGACATCATCTCATTCACATTAACACACCCATCCATTCAATTGGCTAGAAGTTACAGAAACAGGGTGTGAGTCTGAGATAAGGTTTGGTTGATAAATTGGTACTGGAGGTGTAGAGAGGAGAGGACGGAGATACCTGAAAAGACCTGGGGGGACTGATTTGGGGAGAGCTGCCACTAGTGGGGTGAGAGATGGGAATGTTTTAGAAATGGGCTGAGTCTCTCTCCTTTTGGGGAGAACTCAGGAATATGAGGCTTTTAATAGCACATGTTCACTATAACAATAGAAATCTCCATACCCATAGTATTGAGCTAAGTCCCAGGAGTAACTCCCATCACTCAATTCTTCAATGGAAGGAGTCTCAACAGCAAACCAACCTCTGCCGGTAATGTATAAATGTGGTAATTTGTTTCTAGCATAATCTCAATTTTTATGGATGTCATTAGCAAATATATATTTGGGTAAATTTAACTTAAATCCCACAATTTCTGGGATCTATATGTTTTAGCCTGGTGTTTATCTGTCATCCTTTCTGCAGAAGGAAGCCGGAGGAATATCCTATAGATATTAACAGAAGAACCATAAGTTCTTATAGTCTAGCTATTTACCCAAATATGTCATATCTAATCTCCAGAGATTATCTAAGATTCTCATTCTTAAAGTCTGAGCTAGAATACATACATTATCATTTACCGAGCAGATTAAGAAATAGCCACCTTGAGTAGTGATATGATTTAGTAGTATTACCTTACCTAAGCAGAGTATATGTTGGTAATTTGTAGGTAATTATGGCGTACTATCATTAACCATTTTAAATACTAATCATAATCAATGTAGATTGTATCTAAATAGAATGCATGGCCATCTTATGGTCAGAAACGTACTGCATAGTAAATTATTCTACATGCATGTTGATATAGGCACAGAGCTGCATAATTCATGTTTTGTCCTTATTACTTATGTTATAAGTCCTACATGTGAATTATGATTAACATCTATTGATACTGTATTTTGTTGTTATGCTATTTTGCTTACCGTTTGATCTTTATTCTATATCCAATAAATTCGTTATTATTTTATTAATACTTGTTGCATTGTATTTACTTTGTAAAAACGTCATCCAAACTCTCTATATACATAACGAATTCTTGATATGGGTATTTTTAGTCGGACCCATATATATGAATCATCAATTTTCATATTTTTTATGATTCATAATTAATAACTCATATTCATATTTTTATAGTTAATAATAATCCGACAGTACCTTGCATGTTTCAAGCTCATAGGCAATAATTAATGGAACACTGTGATTTAAATCATGTGGGAGGTAATTCAATCATGGGTGATTGTGAACCACATGTGTGAAGGTACTTTGGAATCTGCATACTTTTTAAAATTATTATTATGCCTTGCACCATAACACACACCTCTAACCCTATAAAAACAAAAAGAGAAGACAACTGAAATGCATATGCTAGGCAACAGCACTTTTTTAATATTATAAACTTCCACACCCTGTTGTTATCCGTAGTATAAAGAAAAAATATCACTTTGCCAATGTAACAAATTGACTTTTGGCTGAACTTTGTTGCTATAAACAATAATCAGTTGAAACTAAAATTCTTCCTGTACACGTTGTTGTGGATACAATGTCTCTTTTACTATTATATATATTTGTGTTTATGTCTCATTTGGCACACTTCCCTAAAAGGTCATAATTTCTTACAGATGCTTACGTATAAGCATTGCATTCCTTTGTCTGTTTAATCTTTTACACATGTGTTCAAATAAGCTACTTCCTATGGAAACTCCTCCCATCCAAGCTACCCCTTCCCCCCTGCTAAGGAGCAAGTCTCATGTAACACATTCTTATAAAGACCAGCTTCCGGTACTAACTCCTCCCACTTTCTCTTGTACAAGTTATCACATGCCACGTGAATCACTGTTAAAGTAACAGTAAACTACTCACTCCTCCCCTCCCATCGTGTAACCAAGATGGAGCTGGAATGTGGTGGGAGAACTCTATAAAGATGACATCACATTCTGTAGGGTGGGCTTAAAGAAGACCCCTCCAACTTTTAGCCAATTGCTGAATGTATATTGTATCTTTAAACTATGACTGTACTGTGACGTATTCCTGCTTTAAAAGGAATCCCCCACTCTGGAAAAGAAAGGTTTGCCTCAGGTTTTTCACTGATCAGAAACTTTGTCTCCGGTGTGAATTACTTCTAGGGGAGAGCGCATTAGTTGATCAATTTTAAGGAGTAGATAGACAATAAAGCAAAGTTTGCTTCGATCCAAATCAACGTGATTAAAAGAAGATGCAATTTTTAGATTGACAAGAACACTGGCATAATTTCTTCAGAAAATTTCCGAAAAGCTACAAAAGGCAACACGTTATTGGTGGCGACCAGTTGACACCCAAAACACACCTTTTCTGGGGTTCCCATCGGCAAATTCATTAGTTTGAGGCAGAATTGGTCTCCTTTAGACTGCTTTGAAGAAAATACTGTATCCTTGATCCAAACATTAAGGGAAAGTAAATATTCAGTATAACTGCACCCAGGGGCATTGCTAGGTCATCGGATGATCTGGGGCTAGAGCCCAGATGAGCTCGGTCACACACACTGTGTCTCTTTCTCACACACATGCCATCTCTCGATCGGTCTCTCTTTCTCACACACGCCGTCTCTATGTGTCTCTCTTTCACACACACGCTGTCTCTCTCTTTCTCACACATGCCGTCTCTCTCTGTGTCTCTCTTTCTCACACACGCCGTCTCTCTGTGTCTCTCTTTCACACACACGCCGTCTCTCTGTGTCTCTCTTTCACACACACGCCGTCTCTCTGTGTCTCTCTTTCACACACACGCCGTCTATCTTTCTCACACACGCCATCTCTCTCTGTCTCTCTTTTTCACACACGCCGTCTATCTTTCTCACACACGCCATCTCTCTCTGTCTCTCTTTTTCACACACGACGTCTCTCTCTCTCGGTCTCTTTCTCACACACGCCACCTCTCTCTTTCTCACACACACAAAAACCCTTACACACACACACACAAAAACCCTTACACACACACACACACACATACGCAAACACCTTACACACACACACACATATACACTTACGCAAACACCCTGACACACACACCTAGACATCCTGACACACACAAACTGAGACACCCAGACACACAAATTGAGACACACACACACATTGAGACACCAACATACACACACAAAGACACCCACACACACTTAGAAACCCAGATACACACTGAGACACCAAGCCACACACTTACACACATTGAGACATTGAAGTTGAATATTTAGTGTACATCAGGGGCATATCGGAAGCTGAATTTCATGCAACACAATATGCCCCAATGTGACAACGAATAATCTTGCAATTCAGCCATCAATTTCACACAGAAAACTTTCCAAACCAAAAGCAAACTGAAATACACCGAACCGAAAAAAAGCCTCTATCTTGCCTTCAGACTTATATGGGATGATAGAGGCTCATTTCAGGATGAATTTGACTATTATGGAGCTCCAAAAAATACATGGGGGGGGCTAGGGCAAGTAGCTCTGACTCCCTACCCTATTAGAAATGGGGCTAGGAGACACCAAACTGCTCCTAGCCCTACTAAAAGACATTGATCCCAGCTGGTGTTGCGGTGTGTCTGATCTCCATCAAACACACAGCAGCATTCACTTTGCACAGCACTCTGCTGTCCAACAAAAAGTTTTCAGACCACTGCATTTTTCACGTGAAACGTGCACTGGTGTCTTTAATTAGCTGACTGAATCGATAAGTCACATCCTCTTCCTGTCATATGTTTACTTTGACAGGTCCCTTCCTTCAGCTAAACTGCTGGCAAATGTCAACAGGACATAAAACAAACACATGGTTCTACCATACACATGTGCCTGAAATAATGCTTGACCACTTATAAAAGAATGCCTATATGTTTTTATTTTGCAGAAAACCCTGTGTGCCACACTTTGTATTGCACCAAAGTTTTACTTAGACTGCCCCTACAATCCTCCAGTGTCCCGCACACAGTTAATGAAAAGCAAGTGCGCAGAAAAGCAGTCCGGAAGGGACTGTCACGCTAAAAGCAGGTTTACAAGAATGTAGACAACTTTGAAAAGTACATTTTAGTTTTTCACAAATAACTTTTCTGGGCTCATTGCTTAATTGGTACAATTTAACAGTCTGCCAAATGGAATTACCGACATCAGGGTACATATTTTTCAGAAACAGTTCACCCAGGATATTTCAAATTTTGACACTTTTAATATCCATATTTTACAACTACAGTCCACCAAAGTGATATTGTTTCATTGTTTTTGTTTATATTTGCATCATATTGGAGCTTCACACTGGGAGACTGATGCATTATCACTGAATAAACCCGCAAGTGTTAAGAATTATACCTCGTTAGAGTAATGTCCCCCATTCATATGTTTGGCAGATTTATGTGGAAGGTACATGGCAAAATATTAGACATGTTCCTTTCAGTTTCGAACTTAGACTTCTGACAGATTGTTTTGCAGACTACTACTAGCACTACTGCAGACTACTACTAGCACTACTATCTTGACACCGTATTTGCCCCCCCAAACTTTGGATATTCCTTTAGGAAAAAAACTAAAAGCCTGAATAAAAGACTACCCTATAGGAAAAAAGTTTAACTTGTATATATTCACATGTAAATAGCTTTTTAATATTTAATAAAAATTATGAAATAAAAAAAAATGCATTTCTTGTCTTTATTTCCATTTATGTGCCAATGCTGCCTCTCTCTCCCCCTCCCCCCAGTGTTGTCTCTACCTCCCCCCCAAACTTTTCTCTCTCCACCTCCCTTCTTTTCTCTCTTTCCCCCTCCCTCTCACCTTGTCTCTCTCTGCCCCCCTCCCACCTTGTCTTTCTCTGCCCCCCCCTCTTACCTCTCTCTGCCCCCCCCCTCTCCTTGTCTCTCTCTGCCTCGTCTGTCCGTCTCCCCCTCCCTCCCTCTCCCCTGGTCTCTCGTTGGTGGCTAGTGGGGGCAGCCGGGGGATGTCTGCATGATACGTGCAGACATCCTCCATCCTGCCCGACACTTCCGTCCATTATGACGGACAGCCGGTCCATCATAATAGACGAAAGTGTTGGGCAGCATGGAGGATGTCTGCACGATCCCCCGGCGGCCCAAATATCCCTGGTGCCTAACGGGGACAGCCGGAGGATGTTTGCACGATACGCGCAGACATCCTCCGCTGCTGCCCGGCACTTCCGCTGGGACTTTTACGATTAAGCCAGAAGCACCTGGCTTCATCATAGAAGTCCCAGCAGTCATGCCAGGCGGCAGGGGAGGATGTCAGCGAGCATCGCGCAGACATCCACCTGCTGTTAGCGAGGGGGATCCAGGTCCCCTTTTGCTCTGAAAAAAAACCTTGTCTTATATTCGAGCAAATACGGTAAAACACATGTAATTGCTGTGATTGGTTGACACAAAGATCACATGCCAGTTAAGTCATCACTTTACTTCAGGACTTACCATTACACCTCCTAGCATTAAGCACTATTATTTTGCGTTAACGTGAAAGGGGTTAACTATATACCAAAAGGTTGCTTGTAAACATTATGGGTGAGATAAGTACAATTTTACCAATTATCAAGATCAGATAATTATTGATAATTTGAAAAAATAAGAAACTTTGAAAGAAAGGCTACTACAATGATGCAACTTATACAAAGGGTTCCAACCTTTTTTGGATAGAAATATTAACTTTGTTAGTGATTCCACAAAGTGAATGCAAAATACTGGCCCTGCAATTGCTTCCATAGAGATATAACAGGCAAAAAGCCAACATTAAAATAGCTGAAAAGGTTTTTTTTTTGCCAAAGAATGAAAGGATTGTGTTTGCAGAAATATTACTGCTAGAAAAAAAGCAATGCCATAAAAATATCTAGAGCTTCACTCATGAAAGATGGAATTGCAAGGAATTGACAAGGGAATTTCAAACATAAGGTCAAAGTAGCAGAGTTGGAAACATTCTCCAATTCAGCTGAATTTTTCCAACACTTAAATGGCTAAATGAAGAGAAATATGTGATTTAAATTGATCTGTTGAGTCTACTTATGACCTCACCTGTGGCTTGAAATGCAAATTACACATTGTCCATTGAAAACCAGTACATTTTTATATCGAGCTACAGATGATGTCATAAACAGGAGACTCCACAGATACATCTAAAAACACACCTTTCTTTTAATTTAGTTATTTGCTTGCCATTCTGCTAACACAAGGTATAGATGTTTTCAATCGCTTTTTATTCTCTATACGGACAATAAAAACAAATAAGGTGATACAGTATTTTTAAGTTTGATATTCCCTTGTCAATTCCCTCTTTCATGAATAAAGCCCTAGATATTTTATGGATGGTGTAATAGAATTCTAGCAGATGTGGTAGACACACACAAACATATGGAAGTGAGAATCTGTCGATCCAGAAGCTCACTTTCATGCCATTACTCTATCATCAGGTAAAATAATGATTGTAGCTGTCATTCTACTGATCACGGGGTTGAGTACAAACACTGAAAGTTTGCAATTGCAGACTAAAAATCTACTATGTGACTCCCTTAAAACAGAGTGAAAAGTGCAGTAGCCAGTGTCCAGGTGAGTCACAGTAAGATATTACCTTGCCCATAAGGCATGCCTCCCAGCCATCCCAGTTCCTATCAGACTTTAAGAAATAAGCAAGGTCAGGGGTCGGTGATGACGTAGGATGTGCGTGTCGAGAGCGAGGGGCGTGGTTGAGGTTTGGGAGAGCCCGAGGTTTGGCAGCAACTCCGACAGACCTAATGCTCGTTTGGTCCCCCCACCGCGAACTGAAGCCGGTATCTCCCCCCTCCGCTACTCGCTAAACATCGCCCTTTCATTGGTGGTCCCGAAGGCGACACAGCTTTCCAAGCAGCGAGTACAGCAGCAACCTCCCGTTTGGCGCCAAATCCTGGAAAGCTCCATCTGACTATCGAAGGCAGCGTATACCTGGCCGGGAAATATCTTCTGGAGGCGGCAAGTAAAAAAATAAATAACGGGGAAACGTTTCAGCTTATCTATGTGGATGATGCTGTTTGACTCGTATTTGGCCAAGCCTGCAATCTGTAACAACCGGTAAGGGGGAACTGCCCAGAACCTTCAAATATCTTAACTCTTTGTTACAAATCTGCTGCAAAGATAATATAGCAATGCTTGGAAAGCTAAATCCCTCTGTATAAAAACTGTATTGTACATGCCTAGCTACCCCACGGGGAACCAGTGTAAAGTGTTAATCTCCATAGGGGGGGAAGAAAAGGGGACAAGGACAAATAATCCCCACTCTGTACCTCGGGTACAACCCTATTGGAATTTTGAACTGTGCAGAGAATCCTATAAAAAAAAAAAAAAAGGGGTATAACTACACGAAATTTGGAATACTTGGCATGCTGGACTAGCAAGGGGGAACTGCCCTGAATGCAAAATACAGGTTAACCGTTACTGTACATGTACTGCTAATTTACTATACCAGTGACTTGACAGACTATATGCACATACATATAAACGGCACTGCACTGGCTTCCGATATCCCACGAGGAATCAGCACAAGATGAGTACTGTTTATGTGGAAAAGGAAAGGTGATATGAACAAATAAAGGTATATTGGCACCCTGATAAGATAAAATATTGAAACTCTGTAAGGGGAGAAGAAACGCAAAGAGGCTAAGTACATAGAGCCAGTGACATATGTCAAGTTTGCAATTTGTCCTGTTCTTGCAAGGGTGAACCGCTCGCACTGTTGAACACCTGTTAACTCTTCACCATAAACGACTGTAAAGCCATTACAGCAGTGACTTGTCAGCCAGTATACAATCCATAAAAACCGTACTGCTCACGCCCAGATATCCCCTGGGACACCCTAGGACACCAGTATAAGCCCTCGCTCTCCATATGAGTAAAGGAAAGGAGGTTATGAACATTTAACTTTATACTCTGTACCTGTGGCATAAATTGCATTTATATCATGTAAGAAGCTCTAAGGCAAATAGGCAATCTTCTCATTAAAAGCTTTCTATGGATAAATAAGCCAAAAGTTATTACAACCCTTCCTACTCAGAACCTCAAGGCAATACCTAGCAATCCCACCGTGGTATTTCAGGCTCTATAGCCGGTCGAGAGCTGAATCAATTCTAATGCCAACTCAGTGTTCTCTGATACAAAAGGGAATTGGATATAAAATCACACTGGTATGAAACCTAAGTGGGATATTACTTGTTGCTAAAGAGGCAGATCGTGGAGTTAATCATTTCTTCGAATCAGCAGTAACGCAACCTATTGCAAATCGAGGAACTTAAGTAAACAATTACTCTAAGAAGCTAGCAAAGGAAAGCAACCACTGGGCTACTTTTTAGCAATCTAGTAAGGTAGGAAAATGCCTCCCAAATATGATAAAACAGAGAAAAGCAAAAATACTCAGAAAACGGGAAAACCTCACCCCATTGAGGAATACTATTCCCCTAAAGCTCAAATGAATACCTCGGCAGTAACAGACAAGAGCTCGCCAGACCGGATTTTAGAGGCATCTATACAAGAAACAACAACATACATAACTCAATCTAACTTGATAACAGCTTTGGATTCACTATACGCAAAAATTAAAATAGACCTTGGATACAAATTTCGCAAACTATAAAGACGAGTTATCTCAGATCAAATCTGCAATTTCTTCTCAATCTATAGAAGTGGCTGCACTGCATGTAAAATTAGTAGAATTCCAAACAAAACAGGAACAAACAACCAATGAAATTCCAAAACTGGAGATGAAGCTGGCAGACCTGGAAGACCGCTCACGCAGGCAGAACCTAAAAATTCGGAGTATTCCGGAGGAAGTTACGGATCTGCTTGCCTTTATAAAAGAACTTTTAATTACTTACATTGATCCTACCTTAGTGCACCACTATGCAATAGAAAGCGCACATAGACTACCAAAACCAGTTACTATTTCACAAACAAAAGATCCTAGAGACGTTCTGGTCTGTCTATGTAGCGCGAGACTAAAAGAAGAACTAATGCAGGAATTTCGGAAGGACCCATCTAAATTTGCACTTTTGAAATTATACACGGACTTCTCATACTATACAAGACAAGCAAGACAAAAATATTCAGACTCTACCGCTTGTTTGCGAGATGCGGGAATTAGATATTCCTGGGGATTCCCCAAAAAATTAAGAATCTCCTATCAGGATAAAATTCATTTATGCTATGACCCGCAACAAGCAAGAGATAAGATCTCCTTGTGGGGCCTGAAAAGGCCATAGTATTTACGCAGTTGATTAGCTAACTATAGGAAGTAGAATTAGAAGAATTAACAACTCAAGGGAAAGAGTCAAAAACTAAAGAGAGTGGAGTAACTGAGGGAGTGAAATCAAGAAAGGGGAAGGGTTGGAGGGTACGGAGGGGGGGCGAAGCAAAAGGGAAGAATCAGTAATTCACTGGGGAAGTTGTAAATAATGATGTGGGGATAACCAATAAGTCAAGGGGTCAAGGATCTCAGGGATACCTGGTGGGCCTTATCGGCCATGGAGGGTAATGGGCAATCACAGTGGGAAGATATAGGAGGAGGATGAAGAGAATAGAGAGGAAGGCCCATTAATTTTAAGCAGGGCAGATAAGGGATGGCAGGCAGATCAAGAGTAGGGAACGATGGCTGGGACCGATACACATCTAGCCCCTTTAGAGATTCACAGGGAATTGTAGGATTTAGAATGAAATCTAGTATTCTCTGCTTACACTAAACCCGGAGCAAAGATGATGCCCATCAGAAAGTCCAAGGAGGCAAATGAGTACAGGCAATTCTATAGTAAAGACTAGCATACTCCTAAACACGGGTTGGGAGGGGTGAACGTGGAGTAAGGGCGGGGAAAAATTGTTAGCACAGTGAGAATTAATAAATCACGCCTGATAGGCAGTACACATACTAGTAATGAATTTAATCAAATATTATACACATAGAGCTATTAATATAGGATTGAATGGTAGTACACCAAACACGCAATGAATTTAGGTAAATACACTATAGCATAGGGAGAGGAACCCGGTATAGGTAGATCAAGTGGTTTTAGTAGAGATTAAGTAATAAATTAAACAGCGGAAATAAAGAAGTATTACATATTTATTAGACATACCACATTGAATGTATACAATTAAGAAATATGGGAAGGGGATATATATTAGAATACTGAACACATACACTAGTCAGAACATAAGTAAATTATAAACTTTAAACGGAAGGGAACACATTGATTAGATATTTTAACTGATTGATACATGGGAGTATAGACTAAATGAAGTAGAATTATGCACTAAGCACAGTAACTCACATTAGAAGCAATACCACCTCCATGTATGATAGATGGGCCGACCTGGTCTGATGGGTTATCATCTAGCACGGGGCACTGTTAAAACAATCTTTATAGTAAATGTTGATCTTTAGGGACTAGAGTCTAATATCTTATATTGTTCGGGGAAGCAGCATCAGAGGTGATGACGACTGGATGTTTCTGGGGTGATGTTCTATCTTGATGGGCATTAGTATTTGAATACTGTAAAAAGTGAAACTGTAAGTGGAACTCTGCACTTTATCGTAAGCTCATTTTCACCCCTTATCCATCCTATCCCATCACCTGTGCCAATTAATGCAGACTTTTAAATAGTGTGTAATATATAGACCTACCCGTGAGAAAACTGGAGCTCTCCTTTTTTCCCGAATCTCCTGGGGCTAACCTAAGTGGTAATCAGCATATTTAGTTAAATATAAATCAGGGGGCGATAAGGAGAAGACAAACCTAAAATATGTAAGTCCAAGAAGAAATCCCCCGATCAAATAACTAAACAAATATATAATTAACATCCTGCCATCTAACTGATAAGTGGGATGAACCCCCCCCGAACCCCCCCCCCCCCCCCCCCGGGTGAATAGCACTAAAGAGAAACAAAAAGAATAAAGGGGAAAGAAACTAGTATGATCACCCAAGTTCTTCATATGTACATATGATAAAGCAGGGAACATAGCTCGGGGATCTGCCATAGCACTAACAGGAGAAACTGTGAGAGGCTTCCCAGAACTCGACCACGCCCGTCCCCGATGGCATGGGGACTTGTTACTTTGGTTTAATTTCCTCAGCGCCGGTGGACAATGTACCCCCGATGCTTTGGAAACCCGAATTAACTGAGTGCATGGTGATGTATGGATGTAGGATTGAATCGTGGGGGGGAGAGGGGGGAGGCGGGATAGAGGGGGGGAGACCGAAGGTGCAAAAAATACGTTTTGATGTCCCTTAAAATATTATCAATAAATGCCCAGGGATTAAACTCCCCATATAAACACTCCTACTTGTATGATATGCTAGAGACAAACAAGGTAGATGTGGCCTTTATCCAGGAAACTCACTGGAAACAGGAAACAAATCCGTTGTGGAGATACAAAAAGTACCCCGTTCTGTACTCTTCTTCCCTGCCTGATAAAAAAAAAAGGGGAGTCACTATAATGATTGCTGAGAGAAATAAGTTTTAATACTGCTTTCATGTGACGGATCGGGGGTGGAGAAGAGTAATATTGGTCTGCAAGATAAATGATGTACTATATACTTTTGCAAATCTCTATGCTCCATCGGACAAACCAATTAGTTTTATTAACGCCACTATGGCGATTATTGACAAGTTTGGCAGAGGAATGATAGTATTGGGTGGGGACATAAATACAATTGCCAACATAAATATTGATAGGAAAAGTCTGAGAATGGGTAAATACGACCCAAGGTTGAAAGCTAGAGCAGAGGCTCTATCCTCTTGCATTTTTAAACATAACCTATATGATGTATGGAGAATACAACATAGAGACCAGAGGGACTATACATTCTTATCCAAACCCCATCAGTCGTACTCTAGAATAGATTATTTCTTTGTGATGGCCCCTATGCTGGACAGATGTGGATCCTCCAGCATCGGGTCCATCACATGGTCAGATCACGCACCTATTTTTCTGGATATTAAAGTAGATCAGTCACATAGAATGAGGAAGAGATGGAGGTTGAATGAGAACAATCTTGAGTCAATGGAAAGCAAAAAAGAGCTCCAGGATCAAGCAAAGGCTTACCTGGAACACAATGATAATCCGGGAATATCTGAAGGTACGCTTTGGTGTGCTATGAAATGCGTACTAAGGGGACACCTAATTAAGAAAGATATATGGTCGAGGAAACAGAGGGGTAAAGACCTACCAGAACTTTATGCTTTATTAGCACCGCTGGAAAGACAACACAAACTGAATCCATCTAGGGAAGCTACAGAGAAAGTACAGTTGATCCAGAAACAAATTATTCAGAGACTCAAGTTGAATACAGACTTCGCTTTATCCAGATTAAAAAACAAATGCTACTACAGTACCAACAGAGTGGGCAAGGAAATGACTAGGAAGATTAAATTGCAAAATGCAGCGAATAGAATAAAAAAAATAGTCTATGAAGGACAGGAATGCATTTCTCCCCCACAGATTGCAGAAGCTTTGAGGAAATTTTATCAATCTTTATATAATCAACCAAAATTAACCTCCACTTTTGAAGAGGTTACCAAATTTCTAGAATCTCTGAACCTCCCTAAACTATCTGAACAGAAATTGGACAAATTGAACGGTCCGGTCACTGTATCAGAAATAAATAGCACAATTCAAGATCTAAAAAAAGGGAAAGTGCCGGGTCCAGACGGATTTACTACACTTTTCTATCAAGTCTTAAGTCCAATGATTTCTCCGATCCTAGCCAGCTTATATAATTCAATAAATCTAAATAAAGGATTTCCAACAGAAATGTTGGAAGCCTCAATACTACCAGTTCCGAAGCCAGGGAAGGGCCCCAATTCAGAAGTAAATCATAGACCCATATCTTTGATCAATCTGGATATCAAGATCTACTCCAAGATCTGGGCCAATAGACTAAAGGGAGTGATCACGGACTTGGTCCATCCGGACCAGTCCGGGTTTATTCCAGGAAGAACAGGAACCGACAATATCCGGAGAGTCTTAGGCATAATTGAGGCCATACATCAGAATAATTCTCCAGCAATTATCTTGGCACTCGATGCACAAAAAGCCTTTGACAGGGTAGACTGGAGATTTATGTCTGAGACTGTCCGAGCGTACGGCCTGAAGGCCAACATTTTTGACTCCATAACAGCTTTGTATTCAAACCCACAAGCAAGAATAGAGGGCCCTTCACTGGCTTCCGATCTGTTCAGCATTAAGAATGGAACCAGACAGGGTTGTCCACTGGCCCCTCTTCTTTATGCCCTGACTATCGAGCCTTTGGCACAACATCTGCATCAGTCTAGGAAGATAGCGGGCATTCATATTGGAGAGCATGATCATTTGGTAACCTTATATGCGGACGATATTATTTTAACTATGATGTATCCAGAGCAGTCAATCCCGGAACTACTCAACTCTATAGACAATTATAGCTTAATGTCCAACTATAGCCTAAACTTGGCTAAAACGCAGATCATTCCCTTTTATTTTAACCCTAATCAGTATAGTTTTCTTCAAAGATTTAATAAACTAGGAAGGAAATCCGAATATATTGATTATTTGGGGTTAAAGGTACCACCGCAGACAGTGGTGTATCTTGATTTTGTGCTGCCCATGGCAGACAAAATCCGGGCACCCCCCCACCCAAGCTGCACACCCACGTTACACACCTAAGACATGCCCCATCATTCAGACTCACATCAAGCTCACACTCCCATCACACTCAGTCACACACTCCTACTCCCATCACACTCAGTCACACACTCCTACTCCCATCACACACACTCCGACTCCCATCACACTCAGTCACACACACTGTCTCCCATCACACAAACTCTGACTCCCATTACACTCAGTCACACACACTGTCTCCCATCACATAAACTCTGACTCCCATCACACTCAGTCACACACACTGTCTCCCATCACACACACTCTGACTCCCATCACACTCAGTCACACACACACACACACACACACACAGTCTCCCATCAGCACTTACCTTTCCCTAGTGGCAGGCAGCATGGTCCCTCCATGCTGCCTGTTCGGCTTCCCGGCGATTGTGCCGACGTCAGCGCGCCCGTCACGTGACTGTTGGCACTTCCGTGTCGGCAGACTGCACGGGGAGCCGAACAGGCAGCACGGAGGTTTCTCTGTGCTGCCTGTTCGGCTCCCCGTGCAGCCCGGCAGGCAGAGCGATGGTGAGGGGGGATCTTCCGATCCCCTGTCACCTCCATCTCTGCCTGCAAGCGCTGTCTTTTTTTTTTTAAAGGGACGCGTTTTTTTTTAAATTTTTTTCAGTGCTTTCTGGCAACTTGTCTTCCCGTGGATCACCCACGGTGGGATGCCTTTCTGGAGAGCCCCCCAGTAAAGAATGCAACGGCAAAAATTGTAAAAATATGGGATTCCTTCGCTCAAACAGGGAAATCCAAGGCAACTCTCCAATGGGAGAAAGACATGGGCCAGGCATTTTCGTATGAAGTATGGTGTACGACGTGGGGGGAGGCTAGGAGGGCATCCCACTGTGTGAATATCCAGGAGCAATTTTATAAGCTAGTAAATAGATGGTACTTAGTTCCCACTCGGTTGGCAAAATATAATGTGGATGGGAATGATCTATGTTGGAGATGCCATAAGCAGAAGGGCTCCAAGCTCCACATATGGTGGTAGTGTGAGACCCTGGAACCATATAAAAATAAGTTAAAGTGGGTTCTGGAAACGGTGTTCTCCAGAAATATAGAAGTAACTCCTTGCAGGGTGCTCTTCCACATCGACCTACCTTGCAAAAATCAGTAAGAAAAAACCTTGTGTATAAACATCTTATTGGCATTCAAAATCTACCTCTCGAGATATTGGAGGAAGCCTGTGATACCTTCTTGGCCTGAATTTAGATCCCAGATTGATTTTCAGGCATCCTCCAAAAAGTACTTTCATAGATCTATCTCAAAGACCTTACCCAAATATAAGAGAATATGGCAAGCCTGGTCCTTGATACAAGAGGAGTAAAAGAGAGTACGACAACCTTGGAGGCGACCAGGCAGTGCCCGGGGAGCCCTGGACGTTTACTAACCTTTATACTGGCAGGACTAGTTAATGATAAAAGTTCGGTCTCCCTCTCCCCCACCCCCCTAATACCAACACCATCTGGACCCCCTAGTATGAATGGTTCGTGGGTTATATTGAACTTTGAGTATGCGAATAAATGTGTGTGATTGGTATGCAGCTGTAGTACGCAGCTGAATTTAAACTTAAAATAAGCCACTGTGGGTAAATATTTCAGCTAAAGTATGACCAGAAGTGTACGCACTGACTGATGAAGATTTAACTGTAGGCTTACTTAACAATGGGAAATAGTCGAAAGGGCTGCTAAGGTTGAATATTGTTTTTTTCGCTTGTATGTTTGCTGCCAATCCCAAGGACGTATGACTTAGTAAAGGCATTGATTATTTTTGTATATGTTGATATGTTGTACATGTTGATATATGTATGTGTTTGTACTTTTTTCTTTTTATGAAAATCTAATAAAGAATAATGATTAAAAAAAATAAATAAATAAAGAAATAAGCAAGGTATAATCAGCCACTGTGCACATTGGGTTTAAAAATCCATAAAAAACTTTTACTACCTGCGGGACGATGTCCCAGGCATCCTAATAGATGTATGTAGTAAAGGGGAATGTTCCTTCGTTATCATGCTAAAAAAAACATGCTTCCCCAATAAAAGACAACAGTCGCGAATGGAGTTAAATAGGCCACAGCTTTATTAACATAACAAAGTAACTGTATGAGCCAAAAATATCTCCATTTATTCTTAGAATTTATTATTACTTAATAAATAAATATCTATAAATATATCTAAATTGAAACATTCAATGCAAAATGCAGTTATAACTAGTCCTTGCCAATCTATCTGTAACATCAAACAAATATAACCTTTTACAACTAAGGTGTACGCCTCCCCCCTCGTTCGTAGTATCTCGGCACCTGCTTTAAAACCTGATGATAACCACCAGCCAGCTGTTAGCTCGGTGGTCACAACCACTATGATATCCTTCATATTGATCAGAGGTTAGGGGAGGGGCCACCCTGTCCATCCATATGACTCAAACACTTCCGTCCTTAATTACTGGATTGGCATGCACAACCCTGCCTGCTGTGACAGAGAAAAACATTAGTACAAACATGAAAACGAAAACAATCCGCAACTAATGGGGAGGCTGGGCGGGAAATTCACTGCTGTGTCCGGACCTAAAATGGAGAAAAGGGGAGGGTTGCCAGCCACTCCCCCCACAGTGTCACTCACAATCCATTGATTCTACTGTATTTCATGTATTTCGGTTATCTGAAATGATCTGTTAACAAAATACGGGTCCCAAGCATTTTGGATAAGGGATACTCAATCAATTATGAAACAAGCAAAATCCTGCATATTGATTGGCAAAATAATGGCATATTGGATGGCTAAATCCTGGCATACTGAGTGGCTAAATCCTGGCATACTGATTGGCAGAATCCTGGCATATTTAGTGGCAAAATCCTGGCATATTGATTGGCAGAATCCTGGCATATTGAGTGGCAAAATACTGGCATATTGAGTGGCTAAATCCTGGCATATTGAGTAGCTAAATCCTGGCATACTGAATGGCTAAATCCTGGCATATTGAGTGGCTAAATCCTGGCATATTGAATGACAAAATACTGGAATACTGAGTGTCAAAATACTGGAATATTGAGTGCCTAAATACTGGCATCTTGACCAACTGCTCCCAACCACCCTCCATATTATACTAGACCTGGATAACATGCTTGTAAGGGTAGGTGGGGTGAGTGGGAGACATTGTCGGGGGGGAGGGGGGATGGGTTTCATTGGGGCCCTGAAATTCCTGGTGGCTGCCCTGATGGGGACTCCCAACCCAGCTTACTGTGCACCGTGAAGATAAGCAATTATCGATTGAAGATCCAGCTGGAATTCCTGCATTTTTACAGGATTTTTGATCCTGTAAAAAAGAAATTGATCTTACCGCACCAGAGATGGACACTAGCCACCACTAGTTGGGGGCCTGTCTACGTTCTGCTGTTTCTCAGGATGGAAGGCTGTCTCTCTGGAAGGGATGGGGACCTACTGTTTTGAGAGATGTCCCATTCTCAGCTCTGTATTGGTTTAATTATGAGTTGGTGAAAAAGAGGCTGAGTATGTCCTGGGAAATGGCAGAGTCTCCATTCTTGACCAGCTTCTCCGCTGGAGCAGTGTCCGGAGCTGTGGCAGCAATCCTCACTCTGCCATTTGATGTGGTGAAAACTCAGAGGCAGATAGAGCTGGGAGACCTCACCGCACGCTCCTCTATGCGGCAGAGATCTTCCACCTGGGGGGCAATGCGCAGAATCTGGGCAGAATCTGGAACCCGTGGTCTATTTGCAGGATTCATGCCACGTGTCAATAAGGTGGCACCGGCTTGCGCCATCATGATCAGTTCCTTTGAGTTTGGGAAGACCTTCTTCCAGCAACGCAATAAGGAAAAATGCAAGAATCTGTGAGATGTGAGCTCTAAAGAAGAATTACCAGCAGTAGGACCTGTGAGACCATGCTCCAGAAGACTGTTTAAGGATGTGGATACAAGAGTACAGAGCAACCTGACCATTTCCATAGGCTGTAAATTCTTGGTTTTAGAGCCTGTTCCCCCACGATCTAGACAAAAATAAGGTTTCAAGAAGCTCCAGCTATATAATTTTCAAGAAAGCAAAATAATCAAAGAAATACAAATTCTTGCAAGCTAAAGTTTTCTGGATCTTTGGCCTAAAATATTTACAAATCTATATTCATAAATATTAATGAATATGTATCCATAGGAACAAACCTGGATCTAAATGTAAAAATCTTAAAGATCTATAATACAGAAAAATCTCATTAGGCAATATGCATTTCTAATTGCACACTGGTTGTGGTAAATTATGTAGATACTCGCAATAGTAGACTACCTAGACCCGTACGCAAATGTTGTACCTAGAACAAACCACTTTTCCACAAACGTTGAATGCCGAACCTGGGAGAATCTTGTGCAACTGGATTGGATAACCAAAGAAACATGTCTACGGTCTAACCATTATTGTACAAACTTAGACAATCAGATGTTTATTGTACTAAAGCAAGATTAGGAGCCAGAATCCCTACTGCTTAGAGTACATGTTAATAGAGTACATGATACTCACATATTGCATGGGTTTGAATCACAATGAGAAAATTTGACTTAAAAAGAATGAGGCTTCAAAATCCAGAAAAACAAAGAATGGAGAGACACAGATTGATATCCCGTTCCTTGGAACCATTTCTATGGAGAATACAAGACCAGAGTCTAGAACATTGACTGTTTAAGTCTAGAATGATTTGTGTTCTCCCTTGCTTGCCTACTGTGGCATACTTACTGCAAATTCTGACACTCATCCACTTCCTTTGATCCACATAAGTACATTTTGCTTAACGCATAGACTGACCAGAAGTTTCACTAGAGAACCATGCATGTTCACTTCTCCTAAAAGTGCCTGTACTCTTCTTAGTTTCCATCTTTCTTCAAGCTGACATAAAGGAGCATAGAAGGTCTGGATTTAAAATGACTTCATCACCTCCTGTGCCCCTGATTCTGTGATCATTGGGGTTTTGGAGAAAACAAAGGTTTCTTTTATTACAGTTCTAATTAGATACCATTTTTTCTATGTATTGTTATTCTATAGATGCAGTTTCTTTATATTCCAGCAGGTTATTTTAATGTTCTTCCTTCAGTGTTCTTGGAATTGGAGTCAATGAGAATTGTGTATTAATATTATGGCAAAGGTCAGAAACGATGTGTTTGTATAATGGATTGTCTTTATCAGCCTTTACCATGTGCCAACGATCATCAAAAATTCTACTGAGCTAGTCACATCATGTATGAGACCTGTGCTCTCTCTAGGATATTATTCCTGGGCATTGGCAGCCTGGGTTACCATATCGCTACATCCGCCTGAAACTTACTCTTGTGTGGTATTTTAAAGGATGTGGACAGTGGTACCTGGCAATCTTGGTAATGGCTGAATAATCCATTTGAGCCGACTGCATTTCTGACTTTAGCCAAGATATAAATATTACGTGACCTCTGACTCCACCATGAAAATGGGTGATAGGAGGGACTTTTCCTGCATTTGAAAAATGGACTAAACCATTTAGCATGTCACTGTGGTAGAGTGGCTGATCACATTAAATATGTCGCTCATACACCTACCTCTCTGGAGTAACTGCATCTAGTAATAACTAACCTATTTCTTCACTGCCAACACTGCAGGCATACCTGGCAGAGGAGAGGTTTAAACTAAATGGCGTATTACATGGAAAGCAGATGCCTAGCAATTCTAAGTCACTGCATGAAAAACTAGAGATGTTTAAAGGGGTTCTGTTTAAGTTTATGATCCTTTTATTTTTTTAATAATAATTGATGATTTGCTTCACTACCCAGACTTTCTTCTTTGTTCATCACTGGTTCAGTGAATGAACCTTGGGATGAGTGCATGCGTGCACACATACATGGTCTATGGCGGAAGTGATAAGCACTACTAAAAACTGGAGGAGCCATGGACTACCTGGCATTTCCCTCAGAAATGGGCAGAAAGTACTTTTGTTAATCATATTTTGATTTAATGCATCCATTCTGAAATGAATGGAAAAGTCACTGCACCTCTTCGTCTGTTCTCCACAGGAGTAAGACACAAAGTTGTAGCGATAAATGTACATCTGAAAATAAAAAGTGCATTTAATGTAAAAAAAAAAAAAAAAAAAAAGAAAATGTATTCAACATTTTCCCCATAAGATTCCCTTGTTGAGTAGACATTATTTAAATTAATTTTAATAGTGAACCTAAAATATATTACTAAACCCTGGCATAACTGGTAAACAATGAAACACTAGAATATAAATAACTGTGTGAATATAATGTTTTAGTTAAAGTGTAAGAAAGACCAACATTGTTAAGTCAGTTCCTGAGATCTTGACATTTTGATCAAATTATGCCTCTGGTGGATCAAATAAAATAACAACCAAAAGGTAAGGAGGACTTTCCAGAAACGGAAACAACAAATAAAGAAAATAGAACTGATAAATGAATAAGAAGGGTAAAGTAATCTGAAAGGAAAATAATTAAGAAGAGGGAGAGAATAATCAAATGAAAGTTAGGTGAGAGGAAGTAAGAGAAGGCTAGAAAATGAAAGCGAAGTAGGAAACCAGATAGCCATGGAGAATTGCTCCCAGTACACGCAAGTGGTTTAGTTCACACAACTTGAGACAGATGTGTTCTGAGCCTCTTTCACACAGATTCCAGTCTCATCCTGCTCAGACATTCTCTCCACCAGCCCACCCCATCCACACAATCAAAGCCTACACAACATCACTCTATTAACCCTGTCAGGAATGGATAATCTTTGGCACTGCAGCTGTACGTGGCTAGCTGAGCACCATGGAAAATGTAATCCACACCAGCTGCAGTGTCAAAGGTTAGCTATCCCTAATTTTAATGTTGCTGACTACCTCTAGTGAAGCAGAGATATTTTTTATCACTTCCGTCGATCTCTGCTCGGCACGCCATGTAAGAGGAGCATGCTACTCTTCAATATGGCACGCGATCTCTAAAGTAGCAAATGGCTAAGGGCTGACACCAATTCTGTTCAAAGGTGCAGATATAAAGTACTCCAGGTATAGATGGTGACTACAAATGTTTTGAGTTTAGAGGAGTATAAACAGAGAGAAGCTACCATATGATGTGTGTCAAAAAGAGGCAGGTTCTACCTCTTCTGTTAAAAAGTGGAAAAGCAACACAGTACAAAAAAAAAAAGCACACTGACTTGGGTTTAATAACAATATCATAATAAATATGGGTTATTAATTATGAGTCACCAACAATATGGAAAAGAGATGTTATTAACTGTATGGATCCAACCAAAACTATTTATAAAGATTTTGTAATATTGTTAAGGATGTTTTTGCAAAGTAAATAACAATTTATTGAAAAAAATAAATCGTGAAATAATTGTAGCATAAAAACAAGTCACAGTATCGGATAGTGGGGGCGGAACATGTGACGCATGTACGCACGCACGTTCCACCCCGCTTAGGAAGCCCGAACCGGTGGATGGCGAGCACCCGCTGAATAAGACGCTCTGGAGAGGAAAGTTGCGATTTCGCTGGCACATATTCTACAGCCCGCCACCATAGAATTGGGGGCTGAGTACTGACCACGGTCCGGTTTGCCTCGCGGGGGGACCTGCATTCAGGCCACAAACGCTGGTTAGAAGTCACATTGGATGAAGACTCACCTGTATGCAGACCCTCTGGAGTGGACTTCCCGCCTTGTGGTTAAGGCATCCCTTCTTGGTATCTGCGCTAAAAGTATCTGCGCTAAAAGGTCGTGAGTAAGAGGGGAAAGAGGGGGAAAAGAGAAGATAAAGGGGAGTTAAACCGTCACAAGGAACAAATGATTTTGTATGTAATGTGATGGGAGCTCTTAAGACTTGATGATTTTCTTCTCTTAAGCATAAAATAACTCTTTCTATATGTATATAAGTATGTATCCATATGTATAAACTTGTTCCCACTATATGCCCAGCCTACCATTACACAACGAGGTACAAGTAATAAGAAAGGCTGACTGCACTAAAAACAAATTTCAGTCCTTAACTAGCAATTTTTGGCTACTTCAGGGATAATCAGAGACAATCCTCTATGATCTTTCATCTAAAAGTGCTAACTCATCCACTAAACAATAATAATTATACCGGAGCACAGATTATTAAGGGGTGGGATTGAAATTGAGGGAGAGTAAAATTGAACAGCACCCGTGTATGTGAGAAAATATATTTCCAGCCTCATCCAGTTGAACAATCCCCCCCCAAAAAGAAAAAGGGAAAGAGAATTTTTTTTATTTTTTTTCCTATTATATGTTTTTTTTTTTTTTTTTTTTTTTAATGGAATTGGAATACTGGGGATAAGTGAACATTGCATTTAATCCCATCTAAGTCCTCTGTTCAGATAAATAAATTAACCACAGGTGTTAGGACTCTTCGGACTGCCATCTTATGATTACCACAGAATAGCATTTATACTGTGGAAATGTAAATTGAAATTGAACGAGAGCTATATTGCGCAGGATTTTGTGTATGTTTGAACAAATATATTTTCAGCTCTATCCAGTTGGACCGTTTAAAGACCTTTTACATCTATATGGTCTTCCATTCACCATTATTTAAACAGAATTGGAATAACTGGGCTACTCTATACAAGGCATTCGTGCAGGGCCTGGACGTTCACCCAGTTTATACAAATCAGACCTATCATACAGGACTGAATCTCTGTGGCCGTTCGATAAGCTATCAGAGGTCTTAATACTTCTCCAAACCTGCTACAGTTTTCCTTCTACAACCGTAATAAAATCCAAACAATACAATTAAACCCTGCAAAGTTTTTGGCTTACCTGAATTAACTAATTATAGGAGTTTGGACTTAAAGCTATTGCTCTCCTTAATCTGCCATGGAATAGTATCTATTTTTAACAACGTCAATCGCAATACTTACTGGATACTACCAAACAGCTGAAATTCTCTCTGAATCAGCAAATAGTGAGAACGTACAACTATTTACTGAAATATCTTTCAAGTCGAAATGGGCCCAAAAAAAGATAAAGATAAAATTTCAGAAAAAGAAAAACCAACTTTAGGAGACAGGGAAAGGAACAGACAGATTAGTTCCTTTTACTCCCCAAAAGCCCAAGAAAATCTACAGGGAAAACACAGAAAATCTCTTCCAATAGACAGCCCCGGCCTGAGCAAACATGCAGAAGCACAGCCATTTTCTATGTCTGAAGAGGATTTCCCCCAGTTAAACACGGAATCACAACAATTGACGCAAAAGGCAATAGCCGTAATGTTAGAGGAACTATATGGGAAATTAAAAAAAGATATGATCGATAATACTGGAGAACTCAGATCAGAAATTGGGTCCCTCTCAGAAAAACTAAACCAACACTCTAACGCCCTAATCTCAATTCAAGAAGACAATAAGAACCTACAGGAGGCAAATAGAAGAATGGAAATCAAACTAAAGCTACTTGAAAATAAAGTCACGGACATGGAAGATAGGGCGAGGAGAAAAAATATTAGGATTAGAGGGATCCCAGAAACTATACTACAAGAGCATCTAAAGTCTTTTCTGGAGAAAATATTTAAGTTCTACCTAGTACCTAACGAGCTGGGGGTTCACCCCTTCGAGAGATTTCATAGAGTACCTAAGCCTAAAGGAATCGACCCTTCTCTACCTAGAGATGTTATAGTTCGTTTCACCCATTTTTATCTCAAAGATATGATCATGAACAGAGCCAGGGAAAAACTCATTGAAGATGAAGAAATTAAGATGATTAAGCTCTTCGCCGATCTATCATCAACAACACGGAGAAACAGAAGAGCCTTTGCAGAACAGACGCAAATCCTCCGAAAAAGAGACATCAAATATAAATGGACATTCCCGACAGCTTTATGGATCAGATATAAAGACGAATCATATCTCTTTAAAGAACCTGCTGAACTAAAGGAAAAAATGACAGTCTGGGACTTATCTTAAAGGGAATCTGTTTTTTTTTTTTTCCCTTTTTAGGTGTTTTCTCTTCCTCCTTATCTTCTCCTCTCTCCTCCCTCTCCCACGGGAGGGGTGAGAAGAGTGGGGAGGAAAATTAGATTATAGCTCCTAAATATTCCCGACATCAATAGTACAGAGGTTCTCCCATCTCCCCTCCCTAGAGATATAGGAAGATTCAAATTGAAGGGTTGAACTTGTATGGGGGAAGGGATGATACAGGATACCCGTTAGATAAATGAATTACACTTTATATTATGACACACAAGATTAACCAATAGAGACACTAATAGTACTTTAAAGGACACACATAATGAAGGGAATAATGAATTTGAGTCCCTCCATAATCACTGAGACTTTATAACTACACTCAAATGCAACATTCAATAGATATACATTTAGGGATCACTGAATTATTTAAGACGCAATCACACTTGACACCTTTTTTTTTTTTTTTTTGCAAATGGAGGGGGAAAAGGAAATGAAAAGAAAGGGAAGGAAGAAAAAATAAAGTTCGCAGGGTAGGGACATAAAGTCCCTACTACACTTAAATAGTACGAATTCTAATTATGTATAAAAATCCATGCAGTAATAAATGCAGGTATCACATCACACTTTATTACACTAGGGCATCCAGATTCAGTAAAGAAGAAGAGGGTAGGGAACACAAAGGGGAAACCATGGGTCAAGCATGAAGGGAGGTGGTAGTGAAGAGAGATGGAGAGGGAGGGGGAGGGGTAAATGGAGCGGAGGATTCGTCGTATCACTAACGGCTACTAAAGTGACCATATTTTCTCCTTAATTATACAGGTCATGCAGGACAACTGGGTAGAACCTGAAGTGGGGGAGGAGTTGTCAATTGAGTTCCTTTAGAGGAAATAGGGAGACAAAGATCGGGTCACTTATCAAATATTGAGGAAGGAGCAACATACTTAATATAAAACAATTAATATAAATAACCCTATGGTCAAATGAATCCAATTTTTTTTTTTTTTTTTTTTTTTTCCATTTGTATAATAGTCCATACATAAATAAAGACCATCGATTGGTTGCCCTGAGGAAGTGATCAGGGAAAAAAAAAATAAACATAGAAGGGGGAAATAAAATGAGATAACTTCGGGATGTCATTGTCCTCCCCTCCTGCTGTTTCATACTTTTTTTTTTTTTTTTTTTTTTTTTTTTGTAGAGGGGAAGGACGGGATTGCAAATTATTGAAATATCAAATAATAGAAACAGACGGTATGTTTCGCATCTACCGGTGGGCTTACCTATTTCCTGCGGGGTTCGCAGGAACAAGCATAAAGGCTGATATCTTTTAGATAGGAGCCCAAATGCTGAATGTTATTGCCCGCTTTTGCCCCAAGACATCATTGGGGCAAGGGGAGCACAGTGTGAACGATGTGGTGAATGTGTGGTATGGAATGAGGTTCGGTGGGGGGGGGGATGAGGGGAGGGGGGAGGGTAGAGGATGGGAGTATGTTGGAGAGTCATGTCTATCAACCTAATGTCAATTAACTCCAAGGGCCTCAACACTATATATAAAAGGGGATGCCTATATAACACACTGCAGGAGAACAAAATTGACATTGGGTTTATCCAGGAAACACACTGGGTCGACAATATGGACAGACCCTGGAGATTTTTAAAATATCCAGTAGTGGGACAGTCAAACTTACAGGGAAATAAAAAGAAAAGGGGAGTGGCCATAGTAGTGTCCAACAAGATAAAATATGAACAAGTATTTTCTGAAACAGACAAAAATGGGAGACATATAATATTGATAGCTAAAATAAATGATATCCTCTATACTTTAGTAAATCTTTACGCCCCAAACCAAAGCTCGGGTACATTTTTAGAGAAACTTATGAACAGAATAGAAGAGTTGCAAACTGGTTTTCTGATTATTGCAGGGGACTTTAATTGCCCAGCGGATAGTAAAAAAGATAGAAGTAGCAGTCAAAAAATTACAAATTTATCTCCCACACTACAAAAATTTTTAAATAAGCATCAGCTTTATGACTGTTGGAGAGTGAATCACCCAGAAGACCGTGATTATACATTTTACTCACAGGTGCACCAATCATATTCTAGGATTGATTATTTTATAACTAGAGCCGACTTATTGGAAAAAATATCGTATACGAAAATAGGAGGAATAACATGGTCCGACCATGCGCCTATCTTCTTAACAGTTAAAAACAACTCTGAATATAAAATTAGAGATAGATGGCGCTTGAACGAAAATCTTTTAAAATTAAAAGACAATGAAAAATATTTAGCAACACAAATAAAAACATTCTTGGAGATCAACGATAATAAGGAGGTGTCCGATGCTACTTTGTGGTGTACGTTAAAATGTTATATACGAGGACTACTGATAAAAATTGGAGCAAATGAAAAAAAGAAAAGAGGGGAACCAATAAATAAGTTGTATATAAAGTTGGCCATTTTGGAAAGACAGCACAAGGAATCCTTGGACGTATCCTTATTATCTCAAATCGTTACAGTTAGAGGACAAATAAAAGAAAAACTGTTTGAAAATATCAATAAATCTATAACACGTTTAAAACAAAGCTGGTATCATGGTGCAAACCGCACTGGAAAACTTCTGACCAGTAAACTTAAAAATAAACAAAGCTGCGAAATAATAAAAAAATTAGTAATTAAAAATAAACAGTTGCTTTCTCCAAGACAAATTAGTAAGGCATTTGAAAACTACTATAGTGCTCTCTATAACCTAGAAGAAATTAAACACTCCCCAACAGAAATCTCTGCTTATTTGGAAACACTAAATTTGCCAAAGATTACACAAGCCCAACGGATAGCCCTCAATAGTCCAATTAACATCAATGAGGTCAGGAATAATATTGAAACGCTTAAGGGAGGTAAGGCCCCTGGGCCAGATGGCTTTTCAGCCCTGTATTATCTCAAATTTCAAGAACTGCTGGCCCCAATCCTCCTTAGGTTATTTACACAAATATCAAATAAAGATACATTCCCAGAGGAGCTCCTCCAGGCCTCGATTACCCCGATCCCAAAGCCCAATAAGGATCCGACATCGCCGGCAAATTATAGGCCGATCTCCTTAATTAACCTGGATATAAAAATCTATTCAAAGATACTTGCGGAGAGGTTAAAGCCTGTGATGCCGGACCTGATTCATAAAGACCAGAATGGCTTTGTCATAGGGAGGGGAACCGTTGATAACACCAGACGTCTCTTTAATACAATTTATCACATAAACTTGCAAAAGAAACCTACCGCCCTGATGGCCCTCGATGCCGAAAAGGCCTTTGACCGAGTCAACTGGCGTTATTTAGAAATGGTGCTGAGGGCCTTCGGCATCGAGGGCCTTTTCGGGGATGGTACAATGGCCCTCTACTCCTGTCCAACAGCTAGGGTTTCCGGACATATGATCCATTCCCAGTGGTTTGGAATAAAGAATGGAACGAGGCAGGGTTGCCCCCTGGCCCCTATGCTGTACACACTTGCGATGGAGCCATTGGCCTCCATGATAAGAAAATCAAAAGACATTCAAGGGGTCACTATTAACACAATAGATAATAAAATTGTTCTCTATGCAGATGATGTACTGCTAACCCTGACCAATCCAATAAATACCATCCCAAACATAATAACCTTGATTGAAGAATTCAGTAAGTATTCTAACTATAAATTAAATTTCGATAAAACCCAAATATTGTTGGCTTACGTCAATATCAATGATCAGGCAAATATTAAAACTAGGTTTGGTTTCAATTGCACACAAAAGCATATAGAATATCTAGGGATTAAGCTCACACTAAAGTTGGAAGATACGATAAAACTAAATTTTGAATCTAAACTTAGAGAAATTAAGGAGAAATTAATTGAGTGGAAAAGGTATGAAATATCCTGGTTGGGTAAAATTGAAACAGTGAATGCGTATGTAATCCCTAAAATATCATACCTATTTAGGAACATACCACTTAGAGTAGATCCTGATATTCTAAATAATATACATAAACTACTAGTGAATTTTGTATGGCAGAATAAGAAACCTAGAGTTAATTTAAAATTAATGCAACGCGATAATAAATCAGGCGGTATATCTTTCCCTAACATACATTTTGTTTATAACACTTCCATGATTGCGCACACCCTAGCTTGGGACAATTCCTCAAACATAGTCCCACGATGGCTGGAAATTGAAAGATTAGATACGGGACAGATTGAGCCTTTCGATCTGCTCTGGAGCCAGAGATTGAGGGACAGGAGATGTCTTTTTAAAAATCCAATATTGAATCATCTTTGTACCATCATAGCAGACCTAAAGAAAAGTATCTCTGGAGGATCAAATCAAATCCCCTTGGACACCCCAATTGAGGTCTTGCAATTTGACATAGGAAATATTGATTTAAAAAATTGGAAATTGAAGAATATTAAAAGTCTAACTGACTTAGCACCCCAAGGCGAAATGCATTCCTTTGATACATTGCAGGCTAATTGGAATCTCCCACCAAGGGAATTGTTCAACTATCTGAGAGTGAAACACTATCTCTCTGGGAAAATATCACTTGAGAGGGGACCATTAGAGGAATTAATAGCGAAACATTTAAAGAAAAAAATAGTGTCGAGTGTATCCCATTTTTTGTCTAATCTACAGTCACCCGAGAGGGCAACTCCATGGATTAAATGGGAGAATGATCTAGGAGTAAGCCTTACTTATAATGACTGGGCGCACGCAATATCACTGTTGCTAAAAAATGTACACAGTATAAATCTTAGGGAACTACAGTATAAAATCAACACAAGGTGGTACCTAGTTCCAACTAGATTACATAGGATAAACTCAGACCTAACCCCCATATGCTGGAGGTGTGACAGAGAAATAGGTTCACTGTCCCATATCTGGTGGCATTGCTCATACCTAAAACCTACCATTCTGAAGCTTCAAGATCTATTGAGTAGTTTGATGGGCCTTAACTTTAGTCTTGGAGCAGAATCCTTTCTTTTTAACATCCAGCTGACTGGAAATAAGTATCAGAGAATACTCACCTTGCATATACTACTAGCGAGTAAAATATGCATAGCTAGACAATGGAAAAAGAAAGGAGGTATCCAATGGTCAGAGGTTAAGCAGCAAATAGACTTCCAGTACAAAATGGAGGTAGCTTTTTACCAAAAGTTAGACCAATTAGACAAATTCCATCAAATTTGGGCACCTTGGAAAACTTATAACAACTATTAGACGGACTGACTCCCTCATCCAAAGACCCCCCCCCCCCCCTGCTCTCTGTATCCCCCTGAACGGAATGAATGAGGATTGGTTGAGAGATTGAGACAAAATAGGAATAGAAATTAATCATAGAAAATACTTGATTACATTGAACTCAACTCGATTTGTATGTCTTAGTTTAATAAAAAAACAAGTCACAGTATCAATAAAGTTTGTGATACAATTTGCTCTGTGGTCACACTTTTAACCACAATATAGCAGTATCACTATATCTGGGAACCAGGCATGGGCCAGGACAAACACCTGACTGTGAAAGAATACTTTCGCAGTTAGGTGTTTGTCCTGGCCAGGACTGCAACTCCATGGCATGATGTTTTTACCAAGTAAGTGAGTTGAGATTGGATAGCTAACTGTAACATGTGATGATTATTTATAGATATCGGCGGGCAAAGATATCAAACCTCATCCTTTTCCGCTATAGAGCAGTTTCTTGCAAATGTTCTAACCCACACTTCCTATTTATTTAATCCTTTCTTAACACAGCTGCATGATATTGTCTGATAATCACTTTTTGAAGTGGTTGCTCCAAAATACTTTTGTTTATTTCTTGAAGACTCATGATGTACCAGTGGGTTAAGAACAGCAGGACCTAAGAGTGCTTAGTCAAATAGGAATCATGACTGCCTGTAAACCCCCATGATTGTAGCTGTTGGGTCATTTCACTAGAATGTGAAGTGTGAATTATTTGCTTGGCATGGCATGCTAAACATGGCATGGGTTATCAGCAGTAATGGTAATCTACACCCTGGCTGGGTACGTCCATCAGTCTCTGCTTCCTAGGGACCCATCAGCCCTCACTAGGGCTGAAGCACTTAGCTAGTGCAGGATGAATGATAATTACACTTTATTGGAACATAAACAGAGTTTTTACTTATATTAACCCCTTCCCGTCCTTATGACGAGTTAACTCGTCATAAGAGCCGCCGCGTTAGCGACCTTATGACGAGTTAACTCGTCATGCAGTCTAGCCAGCGGTGCGCTCCTTGGGCACCGCCAGCTAGTCTGCAACGGGTCCAGGACTAAGCCTCGCACCCGAGGCAAAGCTCCTGGACCCGATCGGTCAGTTTCCGGGCATGTGATCGCGGTGGTTGAGTGATCACCGCGATAACATGCAAATTAGATGGCAAAGTCAATGTGTTCACACACTGACTTTGCCTCTAATTCACTCCCTGTGCTTCACATTCTTATAGTGAAGCACAGAGAGTGACCTGTAAGTAAAAATAAATTAATTAAATACAAAGGTAAAAAAAAAAAATAAAAAAAAATTAACCCTTTCATTGCTGATCACAGTTTTTAACTGTGATCAGTTTCCTTCCACTTTATGGCCCTCATTTAGTTTTTTTTTTTTAACAGATTTTTTTATTTTTACAATTTATAAAGTTTTTTTTAATAAATAAAGGTAATTTTAATATATTTATTTAATAAAATTTAACCCCTGCATGCCTGTTGCATGATTTTTACTGATCTGACATTGCACTCTTCAGAGTTTTTTTCTGTCTTTTTTGTTATGGGGGGTTTGGGAACCAATATTTTTCTTTTTTATTAGTTAGTTAATTAGGGGGGATAAGTGGGTTAGTGTTGCACTAGTTATGTAGGTTATTACTGGGAAAATAATGGGGAAAACCTTTTTTTCCTCAAAAATTTCCTCTTTTATATTAATTTTTTAATACTAAAATGTAAATCATTTTTATGTATAGGGTATCAAAAGAAAGCTCTAACTGTCCTTTAAAAAACAACATATAACTTGTATGTGTACGTTAAATGAGAGAGAGGAAAATTATGTTTCAAAAACCGCGTATTAAAAATTGAAAAACGCTCTGGTCCTTGGCCCAGGAAAATCCCTGGTCCTTAAAGGGTTAACCTTCAACACAACAGAAACCAAACAGCAATTAACCAGACCTGCTACAGATATACAATCATAATTAGTTGAATGGTAAATCCAATTAACACAAACAATGGATGAGGGAGTAAATTATCAATCATTGTCCCAATCAGAGTGGTCTCCTCTCAGAATTAGGCAATGGACATACACCAATATACAAAACAGAATCTGACTAAATAACCCCATTAAATGTACACTTCTAGCACATAAACCAGGGTGAGTCAGGATACAGAGGGCACAATCTGGCGACATGAGTAAAGTCAGTGCAAAGTGCAAACTTACCCACCTCCAAAAAACAGAACCCCTTTTCAATGACAGGGCACATAATTTATAGGGAGGAGGCGGGCCATAATTTGTCTGTAAGAACCCCAGTGATGGAGGGTTCCGTCACATACACCGTTAATATATTCATTACACACAAATAGGTTTACAAAAAAAGAGCAAGAAAAATACTACCAAAACTGTCCTTTTGAATTTCAAGTTCTGGAAATGACCCAAGGACCAAAATTTATGTATATGGGTTATGAAAAAAATAACCATGCAACATATGTTTAGAAGGCAAGGGCTAAGGATAGACTTGAAATCGAGATATATTCGCCATGAAAATCATTGATGATTTTCAAATAACACAATCACTCTTGGGAGTGATCATGGGTCCAAATTTGGCTAAGATAGCTGCATTTATATAGAGTTGGAGAATTTAAATTAAAATGTTAAAAATGTAATATGCAGCAGTCCCCTGACTGTCTAAATAGAAAAAAATACCCTTTTCCCAATTAAAATGAAAAGGGCTAGGGCTAATAGCCCTGCCCCCCAATAATTAACAGGGCTGGTAACCAGCAAAATGGTTCCCAGACCCCATAATATACATTAGGGGGACAGGGCAAGTGAGCAATGCTCCTTGCTCCCTATAGAATGCCCTGGCTCCCCCTAAGGTGACCAAGACTGGAAGCAGCCCAAATTTTTCTAAGCTTCTATAGATTACATTTAGGCTAGGGCTAGTAACCATGATACCCACTAACCATAACCGGGGCTGGGAGTCCGCCAATTCCATACCTAACCCACCACCTACCGCTTCCTTGCACAAGTGGTGGGGATGAGTCACCTGTAAAAAAAAAACACCCTATAAGGGGGGGCTATGACCATTCATCGTGGTCATTTCATCACTGACAGTTCAGCGCAGTAGTTCCCGAATGAACCTGTCCGAGGAATAGGACAGTTCATCGCAGCAGTGTAGACCGTTCAGCGCTCACTAATAGACACTAGTATTTGACTAATGATAAAATAAAAAGTGCCAGGGGGTGGGCAATAATTGTATTTACTTGTTCCTAAGTCAATCAATGATTTGTGAAGCCCTATAGTTCTCTTCTTCAGCCCAGGGTCAGGGGCAACCCAAAACAATAAAACTAATCCACCCATTACTATAAACAAAAACGTGGGGGCCCCTTTCCTAAGCATTAGTACTCAGCAGAGGAGGGATGCAGAATTAAATCCCTGCTTGTATAGCAAGGGTGTGGAGGTCATCAATGGAGAAAACATAGAAACATAGAGGTAGGGGGATAAGTAAGGAATTATTTTATTTGTAGTATGTTGATCAGGTCTTTGGGCATCTATTTTATTTTAATTATATGGGGTGCGTAAAAAATTGGCTAGTTCACAAATCCCAAAAGGGTCATTTATTGTTGATAGAGAATTTGGGGAGCTTTGGATAGCACCAGAACCGTAGGGGAAATTTATATTTTATGGGGGGAGGGGGGTTAAGGACATTTGCCCAGCCCCCAAAACCTGAGTTGGATTTCATTTCATTAGATCAGGGTAACCCTGCCCCACAATCTATGGTATGGGGCTCGGAGCCATTTGGGTAGCTCCAAGACCTGGCCCCCAATGTATTCAAGGCAAGTATACCCTGGCCCCTATTTGGCCATCTCCCAGCCCCAGTAGTTTAGGACAGATATCAGCGTGGAATCAGTTATGATGTCCGAATAGCAGACCTATTCAGTGCCACATCAGGGCATATTGAGTTGCTCACAATTCGGTTACCGATGTCAACAATGTGAATAAACCCAGTCTCTGTTTTGGGGCCAAGTATCAGCACATATTGAGTATACCCTCATGTGTTGCAACCTGCTCCATCAAGTCACCACTGGTACGACACTCTAAAAACTGCTTTTGGTATAGTTTACAGCAGGGCTCGACAAACCCCGAGCGCCAGGTCACCAGGAAATCAGACCTGGCGTCCGGGTTTTGTGAGCACCGCTGGCATCTTTAAAACAAGAACAAACAAAAAAAAATAAAACAACACCTTTAAACAACGGCCCGCGAGGGAGCAGTGTGGATCAGCTGCACATACTTCCTGCTCTGCACCGCGATATAATGCAGGGCTAGAAATAATGATGATCTGTGCCTTTGTAAGAAGCACAAACAAACCTGGAATGGAAATGCCCCCCTTCCCTGCAATGACATAAAGAAGCAGGGAGGGGGGACATATTGACCTGCATTTTTTTTTTTTTAAAGATTAATAAGTGTATGTGACGGACAGTGTGTATGTATGTATGTATGTATGTATGTATGTATGTATGTGACAGAAAGTGTATATGTATTTATGTATGTATGTATGTATGTATGTGACAGGCAGTATGTATGTATATATGTATTTGTGTGTGTATGTGACAGACAGTATGTATGTGTCATGCCCCTCTTGTGCTTACCTGCAATCCCAGTGTTTCCATGTCTCCATCCATTGATATGACTCCGCCACGATCGCGGAGTAGGCCAAAGCCGGGGCCGTAGTAAAAGCTTCTATCCAGAGTTTACCCCAATCAAGGGGGAACTATTTGCAGCTGTAGGAGGGAGGTTAACTTGGTATCCCCAATTACCAAAGCTCTTATGGACTTCAAGCACATAGACAGAGAGGTATGTGCTATAGAAACACACCTCTCTGACAACCAATCAAGTGAGGGGCTGGTCCAACAGAGGGGAGGAGTAGAGACCCAAAGCACTATAAAAACCCCTCAAAATGCTACTACAGTGCTCCAGAGCTTTGGTTCCTGTTTGTCCTTGGACTTCAGTCTCCAATTTCCCCTTTGTTGCTGTGTTGCAGTCCATCTATTGGATTTCCCGTTACCTGACCTTTGGCTTGTCTCCTTGATTACTCTGTTTGCCTGAACCCTGACCCCTGCGTGGATTATTCTACTACTCTTTGACCGCTGCCTGCCCTGATCTATTGGACTGTTTCTGACTTCGCTTTTAGGATTATCCTTTTATTATTTTTGGCACTCTCGTGCTCCTATCCTGACCAGGGTGCTCTGCCTATATACACCTGTTGACTACCTGGTAAGGGTTACCAGTAAGAGATAGCATCCCCTGCTCTATGCTCCAAAAACCTCAACCCTGACAATACACTGGAGCCAGATATTGAGCTTGCAGGGATGGTTGATGCTATCACAACTGTGGCCCAACAGCTTATCACATTGTCTAACACTGTACAAACTTTACAGGACAATCAAATAGACTTCCATGCCCAGTTGCAGGATTTTCAACCAATCCTGGTACCACCACTGGTTTTGTACCAACCACATCCAGTACCTCAATCAGGACTGCTTACTGATGGTTCTGCTGCCCCAGAACTACAGGTTAAACATCCTGCTTGCTTCGCTGGTGACCGCAGTCTGTACTAACCTTTCATCACCTCCTGCGAATTATTGTTTGCACTAAAAGCCAGAACTTATGCCACAGACTATGTGAAAGTTCGTACTGCCATTTCCCTACTAACAGGAGCACCTATGTCCTGGGAGCACAATCTGTTACATAATAACAATCCTGTGCTAGACTCCTGCGATGACCCTCATAAGAGATCTACCGCTGAAGCTACCATGAGATCTCAGACAAGGTCGTCGTCCTGTTGAGGATTATGTATCTGATTTTCAGAGGGTAGCTGTCGAGACAGAATGGAATGAACCAGCTTTGCGTGACCAATTCCGCTTAGGTCTCTCTGAATCACTCAAGGATGAGTTGGCCCGGATCGGTATTCCTGACTCAATGGATGATCTGATTCTTCTAGTAACACAAGTTGATCGGAGACTCCAGGAGAGACGAATGGAACTTACTGCCCCAGCCAACCTTCCTTTTCGTTCAGTCTCTACGCCACGCCTTCCTATGCACAAGTCATCCTCGCCTGTTACCACCACTGAGCCCATGCAATTGGGAGCAACCCGTGGTCAGCTTACTGAAACAGAAAAGTCCAGAAGAAGAAGGATGAATCTGTGTCTTTATTGCGGTAACTCCGACCATCAAGTCCGTCTTTGTCTCTCTACAGTGGACACATGACAAGGTACCTCAAGATGCCATCATTGATTCCAGTGCCAGTGATTGTTTTATGGATATCAAAACCGCCCAGATGTTGGGTATACCCACACGACCTAAGAAACAACCTATTACTATCCTACTTGTCGATGGCAGTGACATCAATTCAGGACCTGTCACCACAGAGACTGTACCCATCACTGTATACATCGGAGAGAAACATAACGAAATACTTAGTTTCAGTCTGGTGCACTCTCCCTTGTTCCCTTTAATTCTGGAACTTCCTTGGCTTAAACGTCATAACCCTAGTATTGTTGGACTACAGGACTGATCACTATTTCTTCCGCTTATTGTAAAGCACAATGTTTCCCACAGACTTTGGCTTCTTTTCTTCACTGTGCTGAGATCTCTGAAATACCAACACCATATTGTGCTTTCAGTAAAGTATTCAGTGAACAAGAGGCCAATAAATTACCACCACATCGTCCATACGATTGCCCAATAGATCTGCTTCCTGGGGCACCAATACCGTTTGGTCGCATATATCCCCTCTCAGAACCCGAACTAAAGACCTTAAAGACCTACATAGAGGACAACTTAAAGAACGGCTTCATCAGACCTTCCACTTCACTTGCTGGAGCTGGAATATTTTTTGTTGGGAAAAAGGATGGTGGTCTCCGCCCATGTTTGGATTACAGAGAAATTAATAAAGTCACAATAAAGAATAATTACCCTCTACCTTTGATTCCAGAATTGATGGATCGCCTCAGAGAAGCTCAAATATACACCAAGCTGGATTTACGAGGTGCTTAAATTAAGGAGGGGCATGAGTGGAAAACAGCCTTCCGATCCCGCTATGGCCATTATGAGTATCAAGTCATGCCATTCGGGCTCTGCAGTGCCCCTGCTACCTTCCAACACTTCCTTAATGACATATTCCGGGATTTGTTGGATCTGTTTGTCATTGTATATCTTGAGGACATGTTGGTATACTCACCTTCTTTGGCCACGCATCGTCAACACATGTTCCGGGTCCTCTCCCGTCTCCAACAACATGGACTATACGCCAAATTAGAAAAATTTATATTTGAAACCACATCCGTCGAGTTCCTTGGTTACATTTTAACCCCTGGAAGTATCAAAATGGATCCAAAAAAGGTGTCCGCCATATTGGAATGGCCCATACCCACTTCAGTTAAGACAACACAAAGTTTCATAGGCTTCTTCAATTTTTACAGGAAATTTATCATTGGATTCTCAAAACTCATTGCCCCAATCACCCAAATAATATTCCTTTTCTTTGGACTCCCCAAGCACAACAAGCTTTTGACGAATTAAAGCAGAAGTTCACCACAGCTCCTATTCTTATTCTCCCGGATCCATTGAAACCATTCTTTGTTGAGGTGGATGCATCAGAGACAGCTGTGGGGGCCATCTTGTCTCAAAGAAAAGGAGATGATGGTACACTTCACCCTGTGCGTTTCTTTTCTAAATGCCTTTCTCCAGCAGAGATCAATTACAGTGTGGGTGCTAGAGAACTATTGGCCATAAAAATGGCACTAGAAGAGTGGTGTCACCTTCTTGAAGGGGCAAATAATCCAGTCACAGTATTCACAGACCATCGCAACCTGGAGTATTTACAAGGAGCTCGCCGACTCTGTCCACGACAGGCGAGATGGACTCTGTTTTTCTCACGATTTTTATTGCACATTACTTACAGACCAGGTTCACAAAATGGAAAAGCCGATGCCCTATCCGTCTACATGGACCACCTACAGAACAACCATTTTCTAATTACTCATTCCTCTTTAATAAAGGCTCTTAAACAACAATGCAAGGATGACTCTTACTTATCCAAATACCCCTTTTTGACAAAAAAAAGATGGATTCCTCTACAAGGATACTCTTATTTTTGTCCCTCCTGCTATGCGAGTCAAAGTATTGGAAACAGTACATGATCATCCTTTGGCAGGCCATGGAGGGGTCAAGAAAACTCTAGAACTTGTACATCGGTCATTCTGGTGGCCTAACCAAAGAAAGGGCATTGAACAATATGTACGTTCCTGTGATATCTGTGAAAGATCTAAGGGGATTAATACCAGACCAGCTGGCTTGTTACAGCCTTTACCTATCCCCACAAGTCCCTGGGCTGATATACAGTGGATATAAAAAGTCTACACACCCCTGTTAAAATGTCAGGTTTCTGTGCTTTAAAAAAAATGAGACAAAGATAAATCATTTCAGAACCTTTTCCACCTTTAATGTGACCTATAAACTGTACAACTCAATTGAAAAACAAACTGAAATCTTTTAGGTAGAGGCAGAGGCGTCGCTAGGGGTGGGCTAAGGGGGCTGAAGCCCCGAATGTAATGATCAAAGCCCCGAGTCTCTGCAGCTCCGTGTAGCACCGCCCCCTGACATCACACAGACAGTGTGTGAAAGCCCTACACTGATAGGAGGCTGAGTGATGTGTCAGCCAATCAGTGCAGGGCTTTTACACAGCATTATTACTGTGTGTGAAAGCCCTGCACTGATTGGCTGACACATCACTGAGCATCCTATCAGTGCAGGGCTTTTACACAGCATCATGACAGGGATGTGAAGGAAGCTCCAAGTGGGACAGTGAAGCAGCTCTGAAGATATCCTTGCAGGCTGTCACCTTGTGGGAGATGCAGAACAGGTCTATTCCCATTCAGGTAAGCTCTGGGTATGGTGGAGAGAAGGGAAGGTTGGGGTCACTTATTTACATCCACCTTTGTGTATTTAAGCTATATATTGTTGGTTCGAGGTTCCTTATTACAGGACTGCCAAACAGCATAGGAATGATTCATGTTACATATGTGTATATATATATATATATATATCATAAATCCTTCCTATGCTGTTTGGCAGTCCTGTAATAAGGAATCTCAAACCAACAATATATAGCTTAAATACACAAAGGTGGATGTAAATAAGTGACCCCAACCTTCCCTTCTCTCCACCATACCCAGAGCTTACCTGAATGGGAATAGACCTGTTCTGCATCTCCCACAAGGTGACAGCCTGCAAATAAATGATTTATGCTATATATGCATAATGATTTATACTATATATATATATATATATATATATATATATATTCATAAATCATTCCTATCCTGTTTAGCAGTCCTGTAATAAATAACGTCACACATGTGTGTTATGTGTATGTGTGACATGTTTTATTACAGGACTGCCAAACAGCATAGGAAGGATTTATGTTTATATCAGGGCTTGACAAATTTTATTTAGTTTTAGGAGCCAGCAAAAAAATTTAGGAGCCAGACAATGGCACATCAGAAAAGCATACATACACAGAGACATTCACATGCACACACCTCACAGACATCCAGTCAGTCACATACACAGCCAGTTACACACACACACACCAGTCAGCAAGTTTTCTTTTTTTTTTAAATAAAAAAATAATTCCTTAATGTGTCCCACACGTCACATGCACAGCCAGTTACATACATATTCACATACAACACATACACAGCCAGTTACATCAGGGCTTGACAAATTTAATTTAGTTTTAGGAGCCAGCTAAAAAATTTAGGAGCCAGACAACGGCACATCACAATATCATAAACGCACGGAGACAGTCGCATACACCAACCTCATATACACAGCCAGTTACATTCACACACGCCACATACATTCACACACGCCACATACAGTCAGTTACATTCACACACACACACACACCACATACAGCCAGTTACATTCACACATACATCCACAGCCAGTTACATTCACTCATACATACATAGCCAGTTACATTCACACATACATACATAGCCAGTTACATTCACACATACATACATAGCCAGTTACATTCACACATACATACATACATACATACATACATTGCCAGTTACATTCACACATACATACACAGCCATTTACATTCACTCATACATACACAGCCAGTTACATTCACTCATACATACACACAGACCAAAGAACAAAAATGTATTTCTTACGGTGTCCTCCCTCCCTGCCGCTTACCTCATTGCAGGGGAGGGGGACATTCATGCTGGAGCCCGATCTTCTTTTGGTTCCTGCTAAGTGCCGTGTTGTCACGTGACAATCGGCACTGCAGCGTGTTGCGCGAGGGGGCGGAGCTTACAGTCTGTGTGATCCGCACAAACTTTCTCCCCTCGCGCTGAAAGTAAAACGGATGGCAGCCGGCAAGGGCTCCCTGTGACAAACAGCACCCGGGCGCCAGGTCTGATTTTCTGGTCGCCAGGTCTGATTTTCTGGTCGCCATGGCGACCTGGCGCCCGGGGTTTGTCGAGCCCTGAGTTACATACATATTCACATACAACACATACACAGCCAGTTACATACACACACAACACATACACAGCCAGTTACATACACACACAACACATACACAGCCAGTTACATACACACACAACACATACACAGCCAGTTACATACATATACACACACAGCCAGTTACATACATATACACACACAACACACTCACACTGACATGCACACACTCTCTCTCACTCTGACATGCACACACTCTCTCTCACTCTGACATGCACACACTCTCTCTCACTCTGACATGCACACACTCTCTCTCACTCTGACATGCACACACTCTCTCTCACTCTGACATGCACACACTCTCTCTCACTCTGACATGCACACACTCTCTCTCACTCTGACATGCACACACTCTCTCTCACTCTGACATGCACACACTCTCTCTCACTCTGACATGCACACACTCTCTCTCACACTGACATGCACACACTCTCTCTCACACTGACATGCACACACTCTCTCTCACTCTGACATGCACACACTCTCGCTCACACTGACATGCACACACTCACACTGACATGCACATACTCACACTGACATGCACATACTCACACTGACATGCACACACTCATTCACACACTATCAGGTTTTTAACTTACCTGCTGCAGGCATCTCTTTGCTTTGAGCTCAGTGTGAAGGAGGTCTTAGTTAATCATGGGAGGCTTTGGAACTCTCAGCCGATCAGGAGAGTTAAGAAGTCTCACCTGATTGGCTGAGATCCTTGAATCAAGCTCCCCTGGACACAAGAAAAAAATAAGACTGCTGCATAGAGCAGCAAAGTGCCGCCCCTGCCAGGGTGCTGCCTGCGGCAGCTGCCCCATTAAAGGACCGGCCCTGTGAAGGCTCCTAAATTACAAAACTGGCATGAAGCTCAGAGCGGTGAGCATATATTGGTAAGTGCCCGTATGGTTCCATTTAAAAAACTAAAAAAGTCTCATGGGCTATAGCCCCAGATCTTTTGGAAACCTAGCAACGCCTCTGGGTAGAGGGAAGAAAAAATATAAAAATAAAATAATGTGGTTGCATAAGTGTGCACACCCTTAAGCTAATACTTTGTTGAAGCACCTTTTGATTTTATTACAGCACTCAGTCTTTTTGGGTATGAGTCTATCAGCATGGCACATTTTGACTTCTTTGCAAAAACACTCCAAATCTGTCAGATTGCGAGGGCATCTCCTGTGCACAGCCCCCTTCAGATAACCCCACAGATTTTCAAATCGGATTCAGGTCTGGGCTCTGGCTGGGCCATTCCAAAACTTTAATATTCTTCTGGTGAAGCCATTCCTTTGTTGATTTGGATGTATCCTTTGGGTCGTTGTCATGCTGAAAGATGAAGTTCCTCTTCATGTTCAGCTTTCTAGCAGAAGCCTGAAGGTTTTGTGCCAATATTAACTAAGGCCCCAGTTCCAGCTGAAGAAAAACAGCCCCAAAGCATGATGCTGCCACCACCATGCTTCACTGTGGGTATGGTGTTCTTTTGGTGATGTGCAGTGTTGTTTTTGCACCAAACATATCTTTTGGAATTATGGCCAAAAAGTTCAACCTTGGTTTCATCAGACCATAACACCTTTTCCCACATGCTTTTGGGAGACTTCAGATGTGTTTTTGCAAAATGTAGCCTGGCTTGGATGTTTTTCTTTGTAAGAAAAGGCTTTCGTCTTGCCACTCTACCCCATAGTCCAGACATATGAAGAATACGGGAGATTGTTGTCACATGTACCACACAGCCAGTACTTGCCAGATATTCCTGCAGCTCCTTTAATGTTGCTGTAGGCCTCTTGGTAGCCTCCCAAACCATTTTTTTCTCGTCTTTTCATCAATTTTGGAGGGAGGTCCAGTTCTTGGTAATGTCACTGTTGTGCCATATTTTCTCCAATTGATGATGACTGTCTTCACTGTGTTCCATGGTACATCTAATGCCTTGGAAATTCTTTTGTACCCTTCTCCTGACTGATACCTTTTAACAATGAGATCCCTCTGATGCTTTGGAAGCTCTCTGTGGACCATGGCTTTTGCTGTGGGATGCGACTAAGAAAATTTCAGGAAAGACCAACTAGAGCAGATGAACTTTATTTGGGGTTAATCAGAGGCACTTTAAATGATGGCAGGTGTATGCTGACTCCTATTTAACATGATTTGGAATGTGATTGCTTAATTCTGAACACAGCTACATCCCCAGTTATAAGAGGGTGTGCACACTTATGCACCCACATGATTTTATTTTTATATTTTTTCTTCCCTCTATCTAAAAGATTTCAGTTTGTTTTTCAATTGAGTTGTACAGTTTATAGGTCACATTAAAGGTGGAAAAAGTTCTGAAATGATTTATCTTTGTCTCATTTTTTTTCAGCACAGAAACCTGACATTTTAACAGGGGTGTGTAGACTTTTTATATCCACTGTAACTGTTGATTTCATTGTTGAACTCCCACCATCTCAACAACATACTACCATTATGGTAGTAGTGGATCGTCTAACCAAGATGGCTCACTCCATTCCTACAACCAAACTCCCTACCGCAGCTGAAACTGCTGAATTATTTATCAAAGAAATCTTCCGCCTCCATGGCATACCACAAAGCATTCTCTCTGACCGTGGAGTACAATTTACATCACATTTCTGGTCTGCCTTTTGTCGTGGTTTGGGCATCCAAAGACTATTATCCTCTGCTTACCATCCTCAAACTGATGGCCAAACAGAAAGAACCAACCAAACCCTAGAACAGTATCTTCGTTGCTATGTTACCCATCTACAGGATGACTGGCTTTCTCTACTTCCATCTGCAGAATATGCTTACAACAACAGCCTTCACAGTTCTATAGGTATGTCACCCTTCAAAGCCAACTCTGGTTATCATCCTTCCTCTATTCCTCAACTACCTGCTATAACCACAGTTCCACAAGTCACTGATAGAATCCAACTCCTTAATCAAGGATTCACTCTTCTACAAGAGACTCTAAAGAAAGCCCAACAAACCTACAAAGATCAAGCAGATCGTCGACGTACAACTCCACCACTGTATAACATTGGAGATAAGACAATGTCTTGTCCTACCACGAAATAAGGTCCAAAATTCTTGGGTCCTTTCCCCATCACGAAGATCATTAGTCCTGTAGCAGTTACTCTTCAATTGCCTACCACTTGGCGTATCCACCCTACATTCCATGTTTCTATCCGTGATCGCAATAGGCCAAAACCAGGGTCTAACGTTTCTGCAAGCCCAGGATGCATCCTCCAGAGTTTACCCCCAATCAATGGGGAACTATTTGCAGCTGTAGGAGGGAGGTAAACTTGGTCTCCCCAATTACCAAAGCTCCTATGGACTTCAAGCACATAGACAGAGAGGTATGTGCTATAGAAACACACCTCTCTGACAACCAATCAAGTGAGGGGCTGGTCCAACAGAGGGGAGGAGTAGAGACCCACAGCACTATAAAAACCACTCAAAATGTTACCACAGTGCTCCAGAGCTTTGGTTCCTGTTTGTCTTCTTGGACTACTCTTTGACCGCTGACTGCCCTGATCTATTGGACTGTTCCTGACTTCGCTTTTTGGATTATCCTTTTATTATTTTTGGCACTCTCGTGTTCATATCCTTACCAGGGTGCTCTGCCTATATACACCTGTGGATTGGGTTACGAGCAAGAGATAGAATCCCCTGCTCTATGCTCAAAAAACCTCAACCCTGACAGTATGTATGAGTGTATGTGACAGACAGTATGTATGTATGTATGTATGTATGAGTGTATGTGACAGACAGTATGTGTGTATGTATGAGTATATGTGGCAGACAGTAGGTATATGTGAGTGCATGTGACAGACAGTATATATGTATGTATGTATGTATAAGACAAACTATATGTATGAGTGTGTGTTGTTGTGGATACAATGTCTCTTTTACTATTATATATATTTGTGGTTATGTCTCATTTGGCACACTTCCCTAAAAGGTCATAATTTCTTACAGATGCTTACGTATAAGCATTGCATTCCTTTGTCTGTTTAATCTTTTACACATGTGTTCAAATAAGCTACCCCTTCCCCCCTGCTAAGGAGCAAGTCTCATGTAACACATTCTTATAAAGACCAGCTTCCGGTACTAACTCCTCCCACTTTCTCTTGTACAAGTTATCACATGCCACGTGAATCACTGTTAAAGTAACAGTAACTGGAGCCCCTCTTTGTTCAGTAAACTACTCACTGTAACCAAGATGGAGCTGGAATGTGGTGGGAGAACTCTATAAAGATGACATCACATTCTGTAGGGTGGGCTTAAAGAAGACCCCTCCAACTTTTAGCCAATTGCTGAATGTATATTGTATCTTTAAACTATGACTGTACTGTGACGTATTCCTGCTTTAAAAGGAATCCCCCACTCTGGAAAATAAAGGTTTGCCTCAGGTTTTTCACTGATCAGAAACTTTGTCTCCGGTGTGAATTACTTCTAGGGGAGAGCGCATTAGTTGATCAATTTTAAGGAGTAGATAGACAATAAAGCAAAGTTTGCTTCGATCCAAATCAGTGTGTCTATGTGATGTATGTGTGTCTGTATTTGACTGCATGTGACTGTGTGTATGTGCTGTTGTCTGGCTCCTACATTTTTTTGCTGGCTCCTAAAACTCAGTTCAGTTTGTCAAGCCCTGGTTTACAGTCCGGCAAGAAGGTTGGCCATCTATTTAAGGAACATCCACTCATGTCCTATAACCATACAAAGAAATTGAGGTATTTATAATAGTCAGTAATTAGACATGAGGGTCTACTCAGCATGCCATATAAGTAATTCAAATAAAGTTTATGCTGCTACTGTACTATATTAATAAAGTTTGTGCTGCCCCTTTATGTCAACATAAAATGTGTGTTGCACACCCTAAAAATTAAGAAGGCATGTCTGGAATGGATATTTGATTGGTAATATAGTCAAGCCCACCTGGGGCACCCCTTAAAAAAAAAACCACCCAGGAGTTCTTGACCCTAAAAACGACGTGATCATATTTCACCCACATGACATACCTCAGCACCCACACCATGTGCCACTGCATCCACATTTGATCCAGAAGACCTGTCATTGCACCCATAATAATGCAACCACAAGACTTGTCACTACACGCATAATGCAACCATAGACTTGTCACTGCACCCATGATGCAACCACAAGACTTGCCACTGAACCCATGCAACCACTCATTTTTTCAAGAATTCAACTTATGAAACCTAGATTGGATTATTTTTTGGGAGACCTATCGGTGGTTAAAAATACTAAAAAGCTAAATATTGTATGGTCAGACCATGATGCTTTTATCTTGGAACTTAAAGGAGGTGGTTAGATCTCATAGACCATAATGGAAGTTAAATGATTATTTATTGCTGGAAGCCATAGAAAAACCACTTTATTAAGAATAGTAAAGATGTTAACCCAGGTACTGTATGTTGTACTTTCAAAAGGTGTTCTGATTAACCCCTTTGTGATGCATAGTGCTTGAATCCCAGACAAGGATGCAAGCACCAAAACGTCACGATTTGTTCCTGGCCACCAGGTAGCCAGGAGCATTATGGCAGAGACCTGATCAGGGTCTTAATATCCCTGCCAAAATATCATGATACGTCATGTGACGCATAACTGAGGCGTGCCCAAACACGGAAGTACATTTTCCCTGTCACTGACAGGTAGGATCTCGCTGCAAGTCCGCAATGAGCTGTTAAACGCTATGATATCCTAGCGTCTTTTAGGACCACTAAAATCAGGACGGCCAAGCGTCCTAACGAGGCTCAATTGCAATAAAGTAGCACCAACAGCCACAATATTGAATGAGATAAGAGAGATAGAAAATTTAATTAATGACCAGAATTTAGAGTTCTTAAAAATCAAATCCTACTATAAAAGGGAAATAAGGCAGACAGAAAAGGTACAAATAAGATCAAGAAAAAGAAGAATAACATATTTCTAAAAATCTATAAACTTTTGATGGCCCGAGACAAGATTGGCAGAGCTCTTCAAGACTTCTATAGTAAGTTGTATAATCTTCCTGGAAACTCTTCACTAAAACATATTCAGCATATTTAAAATATAAGTACTTATAAAAAAAATAATGACAGAACAATGTTTATGCTAATACTACTTGATTGGTTATATTGCTATAAATTTAGTTGGGCATTGCAATACCTTTCACTGCATTATGGAGAAACTGTTCTCTGGGGAGTCCCATTCCCCTATGATGACCCCAACTCAGCATGATGTTGATTTACTTAGGGAGGAAGACCCCTCCTAAGAGCTCTTAACTCTGAAGAATTGCATGCCCTATTGGACTATACCAGAGGCATCCAACGTGCGGCCTGCGGGCCAACTGCAGCCCACAGGGCATCGAGGTGCGGCCCGCCTGAGCTCTGCTCCGGTAGCCGCACCTCGAACTGCACACCGCACGAGAAGCTGTGTCGGAGAACGAAGTTCCCTACACGCTCTTCGTTCCCCGATACAGCTTCCCGTGCGGTGTGCAGCAGCAGTGCTGCTCTCGTGCGTATATCCCCTCCTCTACCCTGAGGGTGAGGTCATGCTCCAGAGGTACGTTTCATAGATCCAGAGGCCCCACATCTGCCAGATCTTCCTTCTCAGATCACAGACCTGCATCTACTGCGTTCTTCCCACAAAGGAGCAGGCCATGGAAGAACCGTGGCACCAGAGGCTCTTATCACTCAAGATGCCCTTATGATAAGCCACTCACTATCCCAGCATTTTTTCCATGAAATGGTCCACCATCACATCAGATCCATGGGTGCTACAGACAGTGTCAGGGTACCACATCGACTTTGTGGCCCTTCTAAATCAGTCTTTTCCTCCGCATTTAATCCGTTTTTTGCCACAAGATCACGAATTGGTCTCAAACCCCTTCTCATGGGGTTCCATTAGTCTAGTTAACCGAAATCCTGAAGGGTTTCTCAGCAACCTAAAAGGGAGGTGATGTTCGGCCAGTAGTCAATCTCCGTCCTCTAAATGCCTTTGTTGTAAATCAACATTTCAAAATGGAAGGAATTCATTGTCTACAAGACCTGCTCCTACTGGGAGACCGGATGGTGAAGCTGGACCTTCAGGACGCATACCTGACGGTAGCTATAGCTAACACTATCTCAGGTTCATGTGGAACAGGGAGATATTGCAATTGACATGTCTCCCTTTCAGGCTCTCACCAGCCCTATGGTGTTTCACAAAGTTACTGAAGCCTGTGATGAGTTTTCTGGGAGAAAATATGTGAGACTGATCATTTATTTAGTCGTTGCTCAGGTTGCAAGATGGACTAATACTTCAACTCTACCTGTTCTGGAAGGTAGACATCCTTCAATAATGTCACGCGACGCGTTTCGCCCACACGTGGGCTTTTTCAGAGCAGTCTGCTCTGAAAAAGCCCACGTGTGGGCAAAACGCGTCGCGTGACATTATTGACGAGACTTGCAACTAGGAAGTACCAGCTCCTCCAGCAGAACGCTGCCTATACAAACTTCAGCTGCTGCCTGCTCCTATGAAGTGACGGATGGAGACTGTGATATGATCGGTTTTAACTGTTTTTTAACTTCTTCTATGTAAGCTGCTATATGTGGGGGGGAATTAAAATTGTTTACATTTGACACTACAACGTTTGTTTCTCACTCCTGTTGTGTACTGCTCCACGAGTATTCCATCGATTATCTATCCAGTGGATGTGGGGATTTTGGGACTCAGAGTCTGCACGCCTTATACACCCAGAGCCGGTCCTATAGGCTCTGTAGAGTGTGAGTACAATTCTTTAGGGGGAGATATTTATTTTCCTTATATTCACAATATTGCACAATTTTGTATATATGTTTTTCTTCTCTTTTATATACATCTAAAAAAGGCTGGATTTTCGCCTATATATCTCTGATAAGTATTTATTTTATTATATCCTGCGCAACACTTTATTACAAAATATGTTAAATACATTATCTTACAAGTACGTCAAGTAAAATTCAGATAAACAATTGATACAGGTAATTAATACTCCTTACCACCATTATCTAACAATATTAAACAATTCCTTACTTCTTATAACCATCGTAACCATGCGTCTGAGATTATTTATCCAGATCGACTTACTCTAATTTACGCTCAGTCGTACACCTTTAACCTTAACATAATTACTTCTCCGGTGGTCCGGTGCGCCCTCCGTCTGCCCATTCAAACTGATACCTATCTTAACCCTTAAATGACATTATTTGGTCTGCACATAGTACAGCCTTACTAGTGCTACTGATATTACACAGGAAAATGCACAGGGAACCCCCTATATTAAACTGATTTTTTTAATCCAATCCTCATAGTTTATAGCTTTATTTAGGGCTACCATTGTTTGGTATTGAATTCTTGTTCCATCTTTAGTTGATACATACATTGCATTCTGACCTCATTCCATACTGGAACCTGTGAGGAGTTCCACTTCCTTGCATTACTTATCTTAGATGCGGCTCGTATATGTAGGATTATTGTCCTGCCTGGTTTAGGCCATTTATGTCCTTCTAGTTGCAACAACATTGTTTCTAGTTTCAGTTCTAAGTTGACCCTGCATAATTGATTGATTTTTTTGTCAGATCATTCCCCAAAACAGTTATATTGTTGGGCAATTCCACCAGACATGCGTATAGTCTCCGCTATATGCCCCGCATCTCCAGCAAAGATCTGTTCTACTAGGGAACATCTTTGCCAGACGTGCCAGGACTAGATACCAACGTTTGAGGATTTTAAAATGCGTCTCTACCAGATGTAGACAATGTATTGTTTTGTACATCATTATCTGTGAACCGGTCCATGCCTCCGTGGGGATAGTTATTGATAAATCTTTCTGCCACCTATTTTTTGCTACGAATTTTATCTCCGGCCCTCTCTCTTTCAGAAGAGCCCCGCATCCAGATATCAGATGTTTCATATCTTTTGATTCCAATAAGTGGTCCAATTTTTTGCTCCCTTTTGTCGTTACCTGATAGAATAAAGACAGGGCTTGACAAATTTAATTAGACTTTAGGAGCCAGCAAAAAACAACATTTAGGAGCCAGAAAATCACGCAAGCATACACGCAATTGATAAACACACACACCTACTTTACATATACACATACAAAACACCTCACACACACCTACTATACATATACACATATACAAATACTTCACACACCTACTTTACATATACCCATATATACAAACACTTCACACACACCTACTTTACATATACCCATATATACAAACACCCCACACACACCTACTTTACATATACACATATATACAAACAACTCAAACACACCTACTTTGCATATACCCATATATTCAAACACCCACCCACCTCACACAGTCTTTTCTTGTTTTCTTCTTAACGTGTTCCCCCTCCCTGCTGCTTTACCTCACTGCAGGGGAGGGGGACATTCGTGTTGCAGCCGATCTGCCTGCTGAGTGCCAGGATGTCACGTGACGGCATCCGGCACGCGTTGCGCGAGGGGGCGGAGCTTGAAGTCTGTGCGGATGGCACAGGCTTTACCCCTTCGCGCTCCGGGAAAAAAAAACAACTGATGGCAGCGGCGAGGGGACCATGAGGCTGACGACACCCAGGCGCCAGGTCTAATTTCCTGGTCCTGGCGACCTGGCGCCTGGGGTTTGTAGAGCCCTGGAATAAAGGCATATATGACAAAACATGCCTAAGATAATTAAAGATTTCATTCCCTGGTAGACCTGTATCCTCAATTAGCTGCGGGAAAGATTTCAACTATCCCTGTATTTATAGGTTCTCTATCTTAACTAATGAAAGTTCTAGGTTGAGGTCCGCTATATTTCCCTTTAAATAATCTATTGGACAAGTTTTTTCTCTCTTTTAACCTCTCTTATCCAGAGATTTAAAGTTGAATTTAACAGTTGTAGCCTCTGCTTTTCCCCCTTTATATGCTTAGTTTTCCAGAAAAGTGTCCCTATGTCTTGGGTCCCCATACAATCTTGCTCAATTATGTACCAGCTTTTGTCTCTATAATTTATATTTTGAGTTGTGATTGCATGTGCAATTGTCCTGGCCCAATAGTAAGATTCGATATTGGGCATACCCAATCCTCCTTGGGAAGCTGCCAGGTAGAGTAGACCTGATGCCATATGTGGCCTCTTACCCTGCCATATGAACCTATTTATGGCCCTTTGAATCATGCTCAGCCACTGCTTGGGAATACTGAGCGGTACCATCCCAAATAGGTTAGACCACCGTGGAAGGATATAGGACTTTATGATGTTAATCCTGCCCCAGCATGATAGGCCTAATGGTTTCCATTCGGTTTGTAGTTTTTAATAGTGGCATGAAATTAAGTTCAACCGTTTTACCATGGTCCGCAGTGATCTTAATTTATATATTGATTCGCCCACACAAAACCATATTTTTTTGCTAGTGCTACCCTATCCTTTGACGAGATGTTACTGGGGAGAGCCATTGATTTTTTCCATATTTCATTTATATCCAGAGAATTTTGAGAATTTAGATATTGTATTCTTCAGTTGCCTCATTGATTCCCTTCATCTGCAAATAAACGAATTTTCATGGGGCCTTTAGATGTTTCGTACCTGCCTATTCCTACATTATGCCTAATCGCAACTGCCAGGGGTTCTATAGTCAATAAATATAGAATGGGGGATAAGGGGCAACCTTGTCTCACTCCATTTGATAAAGAAAACCAAGTTGAAACGAACCCATTACCTACTACTCTGGCTTCAGGGGTTGTATACAAGGCCATGATTCTATTCAGTATGATCTCCCCAAAACCTAATTCCGTCAAGGTATCTCTCAGGAAGCCCCAGCCAACCCTGTCGAACGCCTTCTCGGCGTCCAATGCAAGGGTCAGCTGGGGCTCTCCACTTCTGTCCACCGCCTCCAAAATATCAAGGAGTCTTCTGACATTGTTTGCCGCTGATCGACAAATACCGTCTGATCCGGGTGGACCAATGCGGATATGACCTCCTTCACTCTGCCAGCAATCATGAATGCGTACAGTTTAATATCCACATTTAATAAGGATATTGGGCGATAACTGCCCACTAATGTGGGGTCCTTATCTTGTTTCAAGATTGGTATAATATGGACATGCAGCATTTCTGCTGGTATCCTATTTTCGGTCCCCAAAGAATTATAAACCTTCACTAGATCCCCTTTGATATTCCCTGCTATTACCTTAAAGAATTTGCTACTAAATCTGTCTGCCCACTTTTAGTCCATCTATAGCCCTCTGTAATTCTTTCTCAATGAAGGGTTTGTTAAGATCTGCCAGTTGTTCTTCCTTTACTTTGGGGATCTCCAACCTTGCTAAATACTCCCCTGCCCCCCCTAGGAGGATTATTCGTTGGTAGATTGTAAAGGCTTTTATAAGAGGTTTTAAAAACTATCGGGGATCATTGCCCAATCCTGCCCATCCTTTACTTTAGTAATAGCTCTTTTGATTATATCCCAATTTAACCTACCAGTCATCCATTTGTTTGCTTTATTGCCCTGGTAGTACCATTTCCTTTTAACATTCTCTAGAGCTTTGTTTGCTTTTGACAGTAATATATCATTAATGCTATTCTCCACTTATTTATTTTGCTGTTAAACGTGTTGGCTTGATTATATTCTTAGATCTCAACAGATCCAACTTAATATAAAGCTCAGACAATGTGAGGCCTCTCCTCTTTTTCTCCTGCGTGCCTATCTTTATGAGATGGCCTCTAATAACTCTTTTATAAGCACACCAGGTAGTTGGTGCATTCACCTCCCGATCCCTATTTTATTCAAACAAAAGATTGGTCAATTTAGCTAAGTGTGCCAGATTCTCCTTACTATTTAGCAAGTGCTCGTTGAGCTTCCAGTGGGATCTGTCTGTTTTAATATGGTCCTTTAACTCCAATTGGATTGGGCAATGATCGGAACATGCAATAGTCAAAATCTTTATTTTTCAAAGATTTCATCAGTCCTAAACCCCCAAGAATTAGATTGATCCTTGAATAGGCAATGTTTGATTTAGAAACGCAGGTAAAGTCGACTTCACTAGGGTGCAAAACTCTCCATAGATCCCATAGGTCCAAACTTCGAATCTATTCCCTCAATATTTTTGCGTTATTCGTATGGTCCTATCTGGTGTTCCCCCTTTCATGGTTTTCCTATCGATTGTGGGGTCCAACACACAGTTGAAGTCCCCCAGAACGATATTTGATCCTTGCTTGACTCTATTCTTTAACCCCTTAAGGACAGAGCCTTTGAAACATTTTTGTCCTTTCTGGACAATGGCTATTTTAACATTTCTGTGCTGTTTGTGTTTAGCAGTAATTTTCTTCTTCGTCATTTGCTGTACCCACACATATTATATATTGTTTTTATCGGGACAAAAAGGGCTTTCTATGGATGCCATATTTTTGATCATATCTTATCATATTATTAAAAAAAAATAATAAAATATGGTAAAAAAAAAAAAAATACACAAATTTCTTTGTTTTTATTTGAAACAACTTCTCCTCATCGACAATAGCGAACGAAAAAACATGCTAAATAGATTCTACTATTTCTCCTGAGTACAGGGATACCACCCATGCATAGGTTTGTTGGGTTGTTTGGGGGCTAAAATGCCAAATTTGTGAGGTGCAGTTTTTTGTTTTCCAACTTGAAATTTTTACATGCAGACAGCCTGCACCCATGTGCCATTTGGGACATATTTGAAACCAGCCAGTGTATTTTACCCCATCAACCCATATATTTTTTAAAAGTAGACACCCTAGGCTATCTCAAATGGTGGTATTTTAACACTTTCCATGCACTAATTCTACCACCAGCCTTTGTCAAAGTTTGTGGTAGTAATTTTTTTGTGTTTTTTTTTCCACAAACCTTGTACTTCAGACATGAATTTACAGATTTTGGTATGTGTCACTGCCAAATAACACCCCAATAAGTGTTCAGCAACATCTCTTGAGTACAGGGATACCCCCCATGCATAGGTTTGTTGGATTGTTTGGGGGGTAAAAGGCCAAATTTGGGAGGTGAAGTTTTTGGTTTTCCAATTTGAAATTTTGACATGCAGACAGCCTGCACCCATGTCCCATTTGGGACATATTTGAAACCAGCCAGTGTATTTTACCACATCAACCCATATATTTTTTTAAAGTAGACACCCTAGGCTTTTTCAAATGGTGGTATTTTAACACTTTCCATGCACTAATTCTACCACCAGCCTTTGTCAAAGTTTGTGGTAGTAATTTTTTTGTGGGTTTTTTTTCACAAACCTTGTATTTCAGACATGAATTCACAGATTTTGGTATGTGTCACTGCCAAATAACACCCAATAAGTGTTCAGCAACATCTCCTGAGTACAGGGATACCACCCATGCATAGGTTTGTTGGGTTGTTTGGGGCTAAAGGGCCACATTTAGAAGGTGCACATTTTCAACTTGGAATTTTGACGTGTAGTCAGCCTGAGCCCATCTTTCATTTGGGACTTTTTTTTAAAGTAGGACAGTGTATTTTACCCAAAAAAGTATATATTTTGTAAAAGTAGACACCCTAGGCTATTTTAAATGGTGGTATTTTAACACTTTCCATGCACCAATTCTACCACCAGCCTTTGTCAAAGTTTGTGGTAGTCATTTTATTGTGTATTTTTTCCCACATACATTGTACTTTAGACACAAATTCACATATTTCGGTATGTGTCACTGACAAACAATACCACAATATATAACAAAAATAGTGAAAAAGTGCGCTTAAACCAACACTTAAATACAACAAAAAAGGGGATTACCCTTAATATGGTAGCAATCCTCTTGGTGAATACATGGAGGGAAAAACAAAAAAAATGATAATATAGTGTAGTATTTCAGTGCAAAACCAGGGAATGTGAAAAAGTGAAAATACACTCACATATCCCTGAGCAGTATACTGCTCAGTATATCAAGCCTCATGGGAGCCCACGTAGGGTAGATGTTCCACACGTATCCCAGAAGATGAGAGAGCAGAGGAGAGACGTTAGTGGGGGTATAAAATTTATTGTAGAAAAAATATAAAAGATCTTACATTAAAAGTAAATAGGATCCAACAGGAATATGTAGAATACAATCAGTCCCAATGTCCTCAGATAGTCCCAGCAAGTCTCCTCCTCTCCACAACGCGTTTCGCCCAGTAAAAATGGGCTTTTTCAAGTGTGCTCTCTCCATATCTTCTTTTCCATTTTTAAATCTCCCGCTGCGCGCGACTTCCGGGTGTCGCGCGTGATGACGTCACACATTCAGCGTCCATTAGCCGGCATCTTCATTCTGCAGCTCGCGTCTCCCCGTCAGGACGCCTCTGCAGTTCCTCCTCATATGTAATGTTGTTCCACATCGTTCAGATTGTATAAAAAACAATAATAAAAGCCTTCAGAATCTCTTTTGTGTCTGATTCCAGTTTATTTTAACCCTTTCGACTCTGGGCAGAACCAAAATGTACATCCCAAAATATAGGGTGTTTCTTTTAACCCTCTCAGGGATGAAATGTAAATATTCTCAATAAATTGTGTGCTACAAATATTTTAACCCTTTGGGTTTAAGCATATCTTAAATCTTAACCCTATGGGGTCTGGCACACATTAAATAACACAATAAAAAGTAATATGAAGTTAAAAATAACAATTAATTATGCTCAGAGTCCAGGGTAAGTATGAGTCATATATAACCACCTACATAGCATTGTGTAATATAATATAGATGGCAATATGTCCCAACACTGAACATTATAAAAATACTTATAAAACATAATAAAAAATCTTATAAAAAATTAAAAAGGTCAAAATCAGAATTAAGGCCATTGGGGGTTAAGGTTTTCAGCTCATAAACCCATTGCATTTCTAATTTTCCTAATTCTTTCCAAAAATCACCCCCCCTCCAATGCTTTTTATATTTTGCAATTGCGGTGAAACTTAACTCCCGGGGGTCACTATTGTGTTGTAAGAAATGTTTAGGTACAGAATGTGTAACGAGTTTGTTTTTAATGTTGTTACAATGCTCCCCTATTCGTTTCCCCAGTTTTCTGGAGGTGCGACCCACATATTGCAATCCACACGGACATGCAAGTAGATACACAACTGAGCATGTTTGACAGTTCATAAAGTCTTTAATCACATAATCTTTTCCTGTCACGTTGGATTTAAAACTGCAGATCTTTTTATTTTGTTTTTGTTTTGTCTGACGACATGCATTACAGTTGTTGCATCTATAGAAGCCAGGATTTTGAGTTAAAAAGGTGGGTTTAATATTATTTTGTTGCTTCGTATAGCTCTTAGTAATGCACCTACGTATATTGGGGGCGCCTCTAAATATTATTATTTTTTTTTATTTTTGGTTTTTCGGGTAAGATCTCTTTCAGGAGATCATCCTTTTTTAGAATTGACCAGTGCTTCTGGATAATTTTCTTCAACCGAAGATTCTTATTATTAAAATCTAAAATGATAGAGAGTGGGGGTTCTTTCTTACCTTCCTCCTTTTTCTTATAAGTAAGCAAGGACTCCCTATCTACTTGATTGACTTCTTGTATAGCCCTATCTATATTTCCTTCGGGATAATCTCTTATAGTCAGTCTTTCTTTGAGGATTGATAGTTGTTCTTTATACACTATCTCCTCTGTGCAATTCCTTTTTAATCTCAAAGCCTGACTTTTCGGAATCCCAGCCAGCCACGGGGGATAGTGTCCACTATCATATCCAATAAAACTATTAACATCAACCTTTTTAAAAAAAGTCTTGGATTTAATCTTATTATCCTCTATGTAAATTTCCAAGTCTAGAAAGTGGACACTATGGCGGTCGTATTCCGAATTTAGCTTTATTCCCCAGTCATTGCTATTGAGATATTCTAGGAATTCCTTAAGTTCTAATTCATCTCCCTTCCATATCATGAAAAGGTCATCTATGTAACGATGATAGGAAGTCAGGTTTGCTTTCCATTTATGCTCCGACCACACAAATCTATTCTCCCACTCTGCCATGAAAAGATTTGCATAGCTTGGGGCGAACCTGCTTCCCATAGCTGTCCCTTTCTTTTGTAGGAAAAAGCTGTCATTAAACCAAAAGAAATTATTCCGAAGGACCAGGTTTATTCCTTCAATAATGAAATCCACAAAATTAGCCTCTAGAGTATTCTTTTGCATCAGGGTATTCTTTACTGCTGTGCAGCCTCTTTCATGATCTATTATGGTATACAGTGATGAAACATCACTGGTTACCAGCCACATATCTTTGTCCCACTCGTGATCTTTTAAGATGTTTAAAACACTAATAGTGTCTTTTAAATATGACGGTATTTCTTTCACATAAGGTTGTAAGATATAATCTAGGTACTCAGATAGATTTGAGTAAAGCGATCCTACCCCTGAAACAATTGGTCTACCCGGGGGACACTCCACATTTTTGTGGATTTTGGGTAAAAAATAGAATACCGGAATGATAGGGTGTGGGTTATTGATATAACTATATTCATCTTTACCCAAAAAGTTCTTATCCCTCCCTTTGTCTAGGAAATTTGCTAGCAGTTTCTTTTGTCCCTTCGTAGGGTCTGCTTTAAGTCTTTCATAGACAATCGGGTCATCTAGCTGACGGTATGCCTCCTTTAGATAGTATTCTGCAGACATAATTACCACACCGCCCCCTTTGTCCGCTGGTTTAATCACAAGTCTCTCATCTTTATTAAGATCTTCCAGAGTTTTTCTTTCTACTCTAGATAGATTAGAGGGATTGTATTTAGAATTTTTAATTCTATCTATATCAGAGATAACCATTTTTTCAAACACCTCCAAAGGGCCTGAACGATAGGCAGTGGGGTAAAATGTAGAACTTTTTTTTAAGGAAGTTCTATTTGTATTAGATGTTATATTATGAGTTTTATCAATATTTCCTAGATTTCTTTGTTGTTTGTTTATGAAGAATCTCTTCAGGGTTGCTTTTCTCACAAACCTATTAATATCTATATATGTGCCAAACCTGTCAAGATTCCTCGTGGGGGCATATTTTAGTCCTTTACTCAAGACTTTTTGTTGGATTTCACTAAGGGCAAAACCGGAAATATTGAAGATCCCTGCTGTATCTAATTTCTCCTCCATGCGGGCTTTTTTGCGTGTACCCCCCCTTCTTCCCCTATATCTTGGTTTCTCCTCAAGAGTGGGGGTCTTACGTTTCTTTCTCTTCAGGGGGGTGTTCTTTTCCACCAGAATGCTTTGTGGCCCTGCCCTAAAAAAGCTTCCTGATCAGATCTCAGGTTATCCGCCTCTGATGAGAGGACATCAAACCTATTATGTGTATTAATGAAGGTATCTTTTTTTAAAATACGTGGGGAATCTATGTATGTTTTTTTCTTATTCCTGGGTTCTATTACCTGCCATTCCTCTTTTTCTCTTTTTCCATAGTTCTTAAATGGAATGTCATTGTGTTGTTTATCCATTTTTTTAGAGAAAGTTCTAGTTCTATCCTTAAGGTAATCATCCTTGTCTCTACGATATTTTTTTATTTTAATTTTTCTAACCTCTTCTTCCATTTTTTTCAAATTTATTTTCATATCCTCAGTGTATCCCTCAAATTCCGGGAGTATTTCACATGGTGTTAAAGTGTCACAGATTTTTTCTATCTCGGTCTTGAGGTCTATCAGAGCCCTCTCCCTGACCGTGACGATAAAACCCATCAATTCAAAGGAACACTGGTCCAGAATTTTTTCCCACTGTCCCCTAATGGTCTCATCACCCAGGTCTGTGGAGAGAGCCTTAAAGACCCTCAATCCTCTTGGTATCATCCTTTCCTTCAGATATTTTTTCAGAGTTGTAATCTCCCATTTAATTCTGATTTCTTTAGTGAGTAACTTTTCTAGTGTAGTGAACTCATCACTCAAACATAAGTGGTCTGTCCCTTCCTCAGACCCTATGGTGTCATTATCAAAAAATGATTCCAAATTCCCACAAAAATTGTGGCGGAAATCAAGAAGTGACATAATGTGTATAAAAGTGCACAAAACAGGCTGCTGTGAATTCCAGTGAAACAAAACGTGAATACAGAGAAAAACAAGAAATACACTGCGCCAAAATGTGATAGTAATAGCAGCAACTAAATCAACCAGTGTTCCACTCCTGGTTCGGTACAATAAATAACAAAAATAGTGAAAAAGTGCGCTTAAACCAACACTTAAATACAACAAAAAAGGGGATTACCCTTAATATGGTAGCAATCCTCTTGGTGAATACATGGAGGGAAAAACAAAAAAAATTATAATATTAGTGTAGTATTTCAGTGCAAAACCAGGGAATGTGAAAAAGTGAAAATACACTCACATATCCCTGAGCAGTATACTGCTCAGTATATCAAGCCTCAATAGTGACCCCCGGGAGTTAAGTTTCACCGCAATTGCAAAATATAAAAAGCATTGGAGGGGGGGTAATTTTTGTAAAGAATTAGGAAAATTAGAAATGCAATGGGTTTATGAGCTGAAAACCTTAACCCCCAATGGCCTTAATTCTGATTTTGACCTTTTTAATTTTTTATAAGATTTTTTATTATGTTTTATAAGTATTTTTATAATGTTCAGTGTTGGGACATATTGCCATCTATATTATATTACACAATGCTATGTAGGTGGTTATATATGACTCATACTTACCCTGGACTCTGAGCATAATTAATTGTTATTTTTTAACTTCATATTACTTTTTATTGTGTTATTTAATGTGTGCCAGACCCCATAGGGTTAAGATTTAAGATATGCTTAAACCCAAAGGGTTAAAATATTTGTAGCACACAATTTATTGAGAATATTTACATTTCATCCCTGAGAGGGTTAAAAGAAACACCCTATATTTTGGGATGTACATTTTGGTTCTGCCCAGAGTCGAAAGGGTTAAAATAAACTGGAATCAGACACAAAAGAGATTCTGAAGGCTTTTATTATTGTTTTTTATACAATCTGAACGATGTGGAACAACATTACATATGAGGAGGAACTGCAGAGGCGTCCTGACGGGGAGACGCGAGCTGCAGAATGAAGATGCCGGCTAATGGACGCTGAATGTGTGAAGTCATCACGCGCGACACCCGGAAGTCGCGCGCAGCGGGAGATTTAAAAATGGAAAAGAAGATATGGAGAGAGCACACTTGAAAAAGCCCATTTTTACTGGGCGAAACGCGTTGTGGAGAGGAGGAGACTTGCTGGGACTATCTGAGGACATTGGGACTGATTGTATTCTACATATTCCTGTTGGATCCTATTTACTTTTAATGTAAGATCTTTTATATTTTTTCTACAATAAATTTTATACCCCCACTAACGTCTCTCCTCTGCTCTCATCTTCTGGGATACGTGTGGAACATCTACCCTACGTTGGCTCCCATGAGGCTTGATATACTGAGCAGTATACTGCTCAGGGATATGTGAGTGTATTTTCACTTTTTCACATTCCCTGGTTTTGCACTGAAATACTACACTATATTATCATTTTTTTTGTTTTTCCCTCCATGTATTCACCAAGAGGATTGCTACCATATTAAGGGTAATCCCCTTTTTTGTTGTATTTAAGTGTTGGTTTAAGCGCACTTTTTCACTATTTTTGTTATTTATTGTACCGAACCAGGAGTGGAACACTGGTTGATTTAGTTGCTGCTATTACTATCACATTTTGGCGCAGTGTATTTCTTGTTTTTCTCAATACCACAATATATGTTCAGCAACATCTCCCGAGCACAGGGATACCACCCATGCATAGCTTTGTCAGCTTTGTTGGGGGTTGAAAGGCTACATTTGAGAGGTGCGCTTTTTGATTTTCCAACTTGTAATTTTGACATGTAGAGCAAGGAAGGGGTTAATAGCTCTTATAAGAGCCTTTGTAGTACTGTACAAAAAATTAACCCCTAAAAAAATGCAGACAGCAAAAAAATGTGCTGCTGTGTAAGATCACTGCGTACACAGCTATCAATTGCAGGGAAGGGGTTAAATACTGGAAACGGCTTTTATAAAAGCCTTTGGGTCTCAATTTTATTAAATATATTGTAATTAAAAACTTACATTATACAACTCTGTCTGTCTCCCTCACTAAAACTCAAGTGAGAGGGAGGCAGATCTACACGGGTCAGATCAAATATTTACAAATATTGATCTAACCAGGCGAATGGTGATGCTCATCTGAGCAAACGCTAACCCGCCTTTGCCACTGATCAGCTGTTACTGATTGCTATACATGTGCTCAGACAGCTAAAAAAAATTTTTTTACGTTAAACGTAATCCCCTAGTGGGTATAATTAACCCGTGACGGGTGTAATAAAGTTTTTAAAAAAAGTAAAAATGCTTCTGCAGCAAGATTGCTGCATTTGCGTCAGATCGCTGCTTAGGCAGTGATCTACAGCAAGCAAGGGGTTAATCTCTCTTAAAAGAGCCTTTTTTATACTGTAATGAATTACAGTAAAAAAATTAACCCCTAAAAAATGCACAGACAGCAAAAAATGTGCTACTGTGTATGATCACTGCGTACACAGTGATCAATGGCAGGGAAGGAGTTAAACACTTGAAATGGCTTTTATAAAAGCCCTTGGTTACTAAAATTGTATTAAATATTTTTAATTGTATTATTTTTTTTATTTTTTATTTTATCTGATCTGTCTCTCTCCCTTACTAAAACTAGTAAGGTGAGGGAGGCAGATCAATACTTGTCAAAGGCAATATTTACGAATATTGCCTTATCATACATGCCTGCACACAGATCACACAGATCTGCTGTGCCGGCATTGATTGGCTCCCCCTAGAGTATCGGAAGTGAAAAACATTCACTTCCGATGCTCTTGCCATTAGAAGGGAAGCGCTGCCTGAGCCGATGAGAGCGAAAACCATCGGTTCTGGGGAGCCTGAAGGTGCTGCTTAGGAATTTTTTATTTTATTTTTTATTTAATGAATGATTGTTCGCTTCCTAAGGACATGTGTGCAGCGGGCGCAGCCATTTTTAAGAGGAACTGTAGCAACACCAATAGAGTAAGTGCATGACGTGCCAGGCACGTCACCTGTCGGCAAGTCCTCGATTTGCCATGACGTGCCTGGCACATCATCTGTCCTTAAGGGGTTAAAGGAGAGTAAATGGGCATCCAAGGCTTGTTTTAAATAGTCCTGTGTAACGCCCAGAGGCTCAGACCATGAAGAATCTTATTGGTCTCTTATACCCTCCATGTCTTTGGCTGGATATACCCCCGTCTCTATTTCCCCCTCTGATGGACCAGCCGGTGTTTTTTCTGCCGCTGCTTTGTCAGCCATGGGGGAGAAATTTTTTTACACCCTTTTCTCATTTTTCTCAACTTTCTTTTCTTTTTTATCCTTTTTTGGAGCTTGATCCTGAGCCCTTCTGGTTGCCATGGCGAACCCCAGAGTTTGAAGCTTTGCCATTTAGTCTCCTATGCCATGTGTATGCATACCCCTCCCCCCTGGGGGGTTGTGGTTTCCCCTCTTTAAGTTTAAACCCTAGGCAATTTAGTCTTAATAAAGACTGCTGTTTCTCTCATTTAAAGCAGTTAAACAAACACGTTTTCTTTTCTTATTTTTAACTCACGTGGCCATCACAGAGATTTCTTCAATCAAAATAAACTTTATGCTCTCCTCCCCCTCTCCCCAATAATGAAATGGGCATGTCTGGAACAGACATGTCTAAACGGGAGGAGTTCCTAATATAACCACACCCACCTTTGGGCGCAAACAGAAAACCTGCACCCAGGAGCCCATGACCCTAGGATCGGCCCTGTTCAAGTGGGAAACAAGAACTTCCAGTGGAAAGCCTATTAGTGAAATATGTGTAAAGAAAATCAACACATCTGTTTCTACTTGGTGAAACAAAAGAAAACAGATGCACAATAACTCACCTATATGCATTTCTAACACTGCACCTATTTTTGTTTGAAAAGACAATTACACTTCAGTACAATTAGGTGTGATGGGTGTATGCTTGATACATGTAAAGGTCTGTTTGTCTCATTAACCCCTTCCCGACCTTATGACGAGTTAACTCGTCATAAGAACCGCACCATTAGCGACCTTATGACGAGTTAACTCGTCATGCAGTCTTGCCGGCGGTGCGCTCCGTGGGCACCGCCAGCTAGTCTGCAACGGGTCCAGGACTAAGCCTCGCACCCGAGGCAAAGCTCCTGGACCCGATCGGTCAATTTCCGGGCATGTGATTGCGGTGATAACGTGATCACAGCGATAACATGCAAATTAGATGGCAAAGTCAGTGTGTTCACACACTGACTTTGCCTCTAATTCACTCCCTGTGCTTCACATTCTTATAGTGAAGCACTGAGAGTGACCTGTAAGTAAAAATAAATTACATACACATAGGTTAAAAAAAAAAAATTTTTTTTTAAATTAACCCTTTCATTGCTGATCACAGTTTTTAACTGTGATCAGTTTCCTTCCACTTTATGGCCCTCATTTAGTTATTTATTTTTTTTTAACAGATTTTTTTTCTTTTTACAATTTATAAATAAAGGTAATTTTAATATATGTATTTAATAAAATGTAACCCCTGCATGCCTGTTGCATGATTTTTACTGATCTGACATTGCACTCTTCAGTTTTTTTCTGTCTTTTTTGTTATGGGGGGTTTGGGAACCAATATTTTTCTTTTTTATTAGTTAGTTAATTAGGTGGGATAAGTGGGTTAGTGTTGCACTAGTTATGTAGCTTATTATTGGGAAAATAATGGGGAAAAACTTTTTTTTCCCTCAAAAATGTCCTCTTTTATATGTATTTTTTAATACTAAAATGTAAATCATTTTTATGTATAGGGTATCAAAAGAAAGCTCTAACTGTCCTCTAAAAAACAACATATAACTTGTATGGGTACGTTAAATGAGAGAGAGGAAAATTATGTTTCAAAAACCGCGTATTAAAAATTGAAAAACGCTCTGGTCCTTGGCCCAGGAAAATCCCTGGTCCTTAAAGGGTTAAGACAAGACAGCTTGGTTTCAAGGTGTTTGTATCAAATTACATTCCAAAACACAGGCTGCATTTCTCATAGGAATGCTGCAGGGTACAGGTTCTAGCAGGCTTAAGGAATCCTGCTAGTATGAGCCATTTACAGCAAGCAGGACTGCAAACCTCAAGACCATTTTTTGTTTTTAAAATGTAAACACACTAAAACAGATACATGTAAAACGAAAATAAAATGTTACGAATGTAACAAAAATTACATTTTCATCAGGCCAGAAAAAAAAAAAATCTACATGAACACACACATAGCATAAGACTAATGAAAATATGTAGATATAAACTTGGGAGATGCACAAAATAAATCAGCTGTAGTGAACCCTATCACTGGCTCCATTCTCTGTTGGAAAAAAGCAGGGACCTTGGAACAATAGTTGCACAATGTGTACTATGCTACTAACGCCTAAACTGCCAAAGCATGAACATATTCTAGAGTCAAAGAGAATGGATGAGGCAGCTGTAATCGGATGAATCACCTGCAAAACAAGTATTCCAAAACATAGTACCCTCATTGTCAACAATGAAATAGGAAGGATGATGAAAACAACTACTATATGCATGTAGCAATGATCATCAGATCCTGGAGATCAAGGACAAGACCATGAATTCATCATCCATGGGGAGTGCATGGAGCACTTGCATAAATCACCAAAAGAATAAGCACACCAATCATTTTTGATCTTTGATTTTTTTTTTTTTAAATCATTTTATTAACATAATTTCATTTATCATAACCATTTAAAGCAATTAACATTTGCTTACCATTCAGTACAGCCCCAATAGCCTGAAACGGCATATATATCACCTTTGTCTGTCCGGCTAAAGACAGTCAGGTGACTTACACCCCCAAACAAGATCACCCAGAGAAACAGCATAGAGAACTGACATTTCCGCCTACCCACGCGCTTCTTAAAAATCCACAATTCCCGCGACCCTCACCCCGAAAACTGCGTGAAAATGAACCCTAACCTACATTAACCCTGAGTATTTGTGCAAAATGTTAAGTATGTGCCATAACTAAATACCCGTTAACCATGCGCCACCTTAAAAAGATCCATCTCCTGACAAAAAAAAGTCAGTTTAATTCATGAGACAGAAGCACAATGTCGTTATGCAGAGAACTGATGTAAAACGAGCAGAGAAATATGCACACGATGTGACAACGAGAAACTGAACCTTACATTACATAAATCCCTGCCAGAACCTCACGTGAAAGAAATGTAGGACACACAATTCACCACCACCACAAGATTCCTCGTCGCACATGATTCGTCACGATTCCATAATACACTGGGTAATCTCATTGCCATGCTAATTGGTTGCCGCCTCACCTGTCTGGGAAGTATAGTTGATTAGCGTTTGAATCGAGACGAAAATCCAGTGAAGAGTTGTGCAGAATGTTACTCAGACCTGGCACTGCTGTGTATTCTTATTACACCTCACCGATACCGCTTCCTCCAGACAGAAATGTGCCCCCCTAGTTGTCATTTCTCATGCAAACTCACTACACTACTATAACCTAATCCAAGTTCTTGCATATAGCCACTCCTATAAAAGCATCGTCACCCAGGGGAGGGCAATTGCCACGATTTGCCAGGGGCAGGATTTGGGAGGAATGTTTAAAGGCCTATTTCCAAACTATCCGTATACATTCTGACTACGCCTGCAGAGTATGTTCCCTTAATCGATTTACAGCCACCCAAAAACGTTATCTATTTTCCTGAAAACACTTTACTAATGGCACTTGCACTGCGTTTCTTATACACACAAACTTTATCCCTACTCATTGTCCTGTGTTAGCGCTCCTATCTGTTCTGCTATATTACTATCTCTGCTCATTTGTAATCTCATTTATTGTGGCTGTTTTGGGACATTTGCAAAATATATTTACAACTTTTTCACCTTCCAGTCCACAGTAGGAAAGAGACTTACAGTGATTAAATGATCTTTTCAAATAACAAGCAAGGAGAGAGCCAACATTGCTTGAACAATGAACACTAGATCAGAGGTGGTCAAACTTGCTTAACTACATACCTAAACTTCAGTTGAGAACTGCAAAACATGAACACACGTTTTTATTGTTGTGTGCAAATTTTGTTACAAAACCTGTATAAAAATATATAGAAAAATATAATATAAGAAATGCATGTACGAATCTGTTTGTATTTGTTTCAATCCAGGTCGCCATCGGGGTGACAGGCAATAAACCAGCCACGGCTTGGGGGGAAGCCTGTTTGCCAGCAGAGATGTTTGCTGGGGAGATCAAAAGGTGTCCACTCATCAGTCTCTGCTAGTAGGCAGCTTGATTGTCTGCACTGCCCAGATGCACAGACATCTTACAAAGCTGCCTCTCATGCTCCCTGCTCGTGTTCTGAGGTCATAGTGTGAGGGGTCATGTGACCTGCTGACGCTCAGACATCAGACCACACACCTGAAGAACGAGAGGTAGCATGTGAAAGGCAGAACGTTGGGTGCTGGCGGGGGTAAGTCTTGGATGTGCAATGTGTGAGCTGGGGTAAGTGTTCAGTGTGCAATATGGGTGTTGTGTTAAGTCCTGAGTGTAAGATAAGGATACAGGGTGTGCAATGTGGGTGATGGAGCATGTCCTGAGTGTGCAATGTGGGTGATGGAGCAAGTCCTGGCAGTGCAATGTGGGTGATGGAGCAAGTCCTTGGAGTGCAATGTAGGTGATGGAGCATGTCCTGAGTGTGCAATGTGGGTGATGGAGCAAGTCCTTGGAGTGCAATGTGGGTGATGGAGCATGTCCTGAGTGTGCAATGTGGGTGATGGAGCAAGTCCTGGGAGTGCAGTGTGGGTAATGGGGGTAAGTACTGGGAGTGCAATGTGGGTGATGGGGCATGTCCTGGGTGTACAACGTGGATGCTGGAGAATATTCTGTGTGCAAGGTGGTGCCATGGCAAGTGGTGTGGGGACAATAACAAAAGAACAAATGGAGTGGGGAGGTGGAGGCCCAGATGATTTGTTCATAAATCAGTCCAAATATTCTGAACTCACCTCAACATATATCCACAACAGAACCCACCCTCTTTCAGTCTGGTGTACTCTGGGGGAAGTGTCAGACTATATATAAACTATCCAAAAATAAAAAAAATGTTTAACCCCTTAAGGACAGAGCCTTTGAAACATTTTTGTCCATTCTGGACAATGGCTATTTTAACATTTCTGTGCTGTTTGTGTTTAGCTGTAATTTTCTTCTTTGTCATTTGCTGTACCCACACATATTATATATTGTTTTTATCGGGACAAGAAGGGCTTTCTTTGGATGCTATCTTTTTGATAATATCTTATAATATAAAAAAAAATGGTAAAAAAAAAAAAAGAAATACACAAATTTCCTGACTTTTATTTGAAACATCTTCTCTTCGGTTAGGAGCTATGACGTGAGGACGCACGTCGTTATGCTCCGTCAGCTGAGAGAGAAGGCGCGATGAGAACCGGCATTTGATTGAGAGAAACCTCAACCATAACAGCACAGCGGCATGAAAAACGATCAACGAGAGCTGCAGCCTATACCGCTGACCCGATAGACGGAGGGGAAGAGCATATACTGAAGCAGCAAGTCGGCAGGAATATATAACGATAACTTGAGTCCACCTCTGCAACTAATAAAGGAGAGGAAGGGAGAATAAAGGAATCAACCAGCGTAACAACTACCTTTTACCCAGCACCTGAGTGAGAGAGAGAGAGGATCAAATATAGAGAACTTCGACCATCTGGAAGTGAAGAGAGCAGAGTCTAAGGTCCCTGGGAACCCTATCATCTTTAAAAGAGCAAACAGCGTGGGAAAACAGGTACCAGACTCCCTACTGATTGCTTCCTCTTTCTCTCCTATATATATAATTACATACTGACATGAGGGGCTGGAGATATTGGGACGGAGAGAAGAAGCTTCCATTGTCTATATATAGGGTAGAATAAATAAAAGGAAGAATGGCAAGCAAAAAAGGAACAGATAAGGCATTAAAAAAAGAGAAGAAGCCCAGCAGGGACCCTGAACAGGGGAAAAAAGATACCCCATCTCTCATAAAGCCCCTCTGGACATAACATAACAGATACTTTAATAAAAGCTGGAGCTAATACCAGCCTAGCCGCCAGAGGCGTTGCTAGGTTTCCAAAAGATCTGGGGCTATAGCCCATAAGACTTTTTTAGTTTTTTAAATGGAACCATACGGGCACTTACCAATATATGCTCACTGCTCTGAGCTTCATGCCAGTTTTGTAATTTAGGAGCCTTCACAGGGGCCGGTCCTTCAATAGGGCAGCTGCCGCAGGCAGCACCCTGGCAGGGGCGGCACTTTGCTGATCTATGCAGCAGTCTTTTTTTTTCTTGTGTCCAGGGGAGCTTCATTGAAGGAGGTCTCAGCCAATCAGGTGAGACTTCTCAACTCTCCTGATCGGCTGAGAGTTCCGAAGCCTCCCATGATTGGCAAAGACCTCCTTCACACTGAGCTCAAAGCAAAGAGATGCCTGCAGCAGGTAAGTTAAAAACCTGACAGTGTGTGAATGAGTGTGAGTATGTGCATGTCAGTGTGAGTGTGTGCATGTCAGAGTGAGCGAGAGTGTGTGTATGTCAGTGTGAGCGACAGTGTGTGTATGTCAGTGTGAGTGTGTTGTGTGTGTGTGTGTGTGTATGTATGTATGTAACTGGCTGTGTGTGTGTGTGTGTATGTATGTAACTGGCTGTGTGTGTGTGTGTGTATGTATGTAACTGGCTGTGTGTGTGTGTGTATATGTATGTAACTGGCTGTGTGTGTGTGTGTATATGTATGTAACTGGCTGTGTGTGTGTGTATATGTATGTAACTGGCTGTGTATGTGTTGTGTGTGTATCTTTGTAACTGGCTGTGTGTGTATGTAACTGGCTGTGTATGTGTTGTGTGTGTGTGTGTGTGTGTATGTATGTAACTGTCTGTGTGTGTTGGGTGTGTATGTAACTGGCTGTGTATGTGTTGTGTGTGTATGTAACTGGCTGTGTATGTGTTGTGTGTGTATGTATGTAACTGTCTGTGTGCGTTGTGTGTGTGTATGTAACTGGCTGTGTATGTGTTCTGTGTGTGTATGTAACTGGCTGTGTATGTGTTCTGTGTGTGTATGTAACTGGCTGTGTATGTGTTCTGTGTGTGTATGTAACTGGCTGTGTATGTGTTCTGTGTGTGTATGTAACTGGCTGTGTATGTGTTGTGTGTGTATGTAACTGGCTGTGTATGTGTTGTATGTGAATATGTATGTAACTGGCTGTGCATGTGATGTGTGGGACACATTAAGGAATTTTTTTTTATTTAAAAAATAAATAAAAATTGCTGACTGGTGTGTGTGTGTGTGTGTGTGTGTGTGTGTGTGTGTGACTGGCTGTGTATGTGACTGACTGGATGTCTGTGAGGTGTGTGCATGTGAATGTCTCTGTGTATGTATGCTTTTCTGATGTGCCATTGTCTGGCTCCTAAATTTTTTTGCTGGCTCCTAAAACTAAATAAAATTTGTCAAGCCCTGATATAAACATAAATCCTTCCTATGCTGTTTGGCAGTCCTGTAATAAAACATGTCACACATACACATAACACACATGTGTGACGTTATTTATTACAGGACTGCTAAACAGGATAGGAATGATTTATGATTTTATATATATATATATATATATATATATATATATATATATATAGTATAAATCATTATGCATATATAGAGCATAAATCACTTATTTACATCCACCTTTGTGTATTTAAGCTATATATTGTTGGTTTGAGGTTCCTTATTACAGGACTGCCAAACAGCATAGGAATGATTTATGTTATATATATATATATATATATATATATATATATATACACACACATATGTAACATGAATCATTCCTATGCTGTTTGGCAGTCCTGTAATAAGGAACCTCAAACCAACAATATATAGCTTAAATACACAAAGGTGGATGTAAATAAGTGACCCCAACCTTCCCTTCTCTCCACCATACCCAGAGCTTACCTGAATGGGAATAGACCTGCTCTGTATCTCCCACAAGGTGACAGCCAGTAAGGATATCTTCAGAGCTGCCTCACTGTCCCACGTGGAGCTTCCTTCACATCCCTGTGATGATGCTGTGTAAAAGCCCTGCACTGATAGGATGCTCAGTGATGTGTCAGCCAATCAGTGCAGGGCTTTCACACACAGTAATGATGTTGTGTAAAAGCCCTGCACTGATTGGCTGACACATCACTCAGCCTCCTATCAGTGTAGGGCTTTCACACACTGTCTGTGTGATGTCAGGGGGCGGAGCTACACGGAGATGCAGAGACTCTGGGCTTTGCTCATTACATTCGGGGCTTCAGCCCCCTTAGCCCACCCCTAGCGACGCCTCTGCTAGCCGCATCATCAGATATAGAATGTACTCAGCTTGAATCGCCACAAAACCCCATGCAATCGGGGATAACATCAATCCAACTGGAAACAGCTTTAGCTGACCTCTTGAATAAACTTAAAGCAGAGATCCAGATAAATGCTAAAGCTATACAGCAAGACATTAATGGCCTCGGTAACCGAGTGGAGAAACTAGAGGAAAAAATGGATGCTAATATTGAACTAAATAACAGAAATTAAAAACAGATACAAGGTCTAGAGAAGAAAATATCCATGTTGGAACTCAAAATGGCCGATATGGAAGATAGGTCAAGGCGGCTAAATTTAAGATTCAGGAATATCCCAGAAACAGTATCTAATGATAAACTGGAAACATTCCTAATCGAATTTTACGAGAGTCTGGGTCTAACTCTAGACAATTCAGCAAATATCATAGTCCGCTGTCACCGTATCTTCAAACCGAAGATGATAGCTTCAGAAGCCCCAAGAGACGTAGTGGCACTACTGCAATCTGAGAAAATCAGAGGAAAAATCCTCAGTGCCAACCGAGCGATCCAAGATAGAGAAAAGAAGTTTGAACATATCCAAATTTTTCAAGATTTATCCCCATATACAAGACTATTTAGGAGAAATCTAACCACGATAACAAGAGCAATGAGGGATAAGAATATAATTTACACGTGGGGCTTTCCAGCATCCCTGGTGGTTCACCATCAGGGATCTAGGATAGCGCTCAAGTCATATGAAGCCTCGAAAAACTGGCTGGAGAGAGGAGAAATCCCACATGATCTGAACTAGAAACTCCATAAAGAACTATTTAACAAAGTTGCGATAAGCTGGTTCCTATAAATGATGAAAAGAGACAGCAGGAGGGATGGGGGAAGATAAGGGGGGACAGAGCAGGGTAAAAAGAGGTCAGGGTCGTGGGTTTTTTTTTTTTTCTTCTCTTTCCCTTTCCTTTTTTTTTTTTTTTTTCTCTCCGCATAAAGATATACCATAATTGTCATGTCATTATATTCAACAAATGATATATAGGAAGAGAATGCACAAATCTTTTTGATGATATATATATCGCAAACTGCATAGAGTATTGAATGTACATAATCATTGGATCTTTTTTTTTTTTTTTTCCTTTTCTGTTGTTTTTCTCTTTTTCGCTGTAATTAACTCTTCTTCATATGTTCAAAATGATGCAAGCGAGGAGACTGCTCTAACCCTAAGGGTAACAGCTATGTCGTAAAAGATATAGATCTAGACTGGATGTGACCCGGCTTTATTCATTCATTTATCTAATTATTGCTTTATGGTTTTCTTGTGTTTTTTTTTTTATTTTGTTTTTTTTATTATCTAATTCTTCACACATGAGCGGTATAATCATGATCAAATCTATTAAATGATTCACATGAAGAGAATGCACAAAAAAATTGGATAAAAAGCATACCGCAAACCGCACAGATTAACACTAGCACATTATTTTCGGTCTTACAAAAGGTCCGGAATAGATATACTTCACAATTTGCACAGGTCTTGTCCAGATACAGAAATTTACTTTTCTTTTATTCACCAATTTTTTTTTTTTTATTTTTTTTTTTTCTCCTTTATCCTTTTCTCTCATTTCACTCATAACTTGAAGTATTGTAGTAAAATCCATTAACTTTAATAATAATAGATACACGGTAAAATCACAGGAACTAGGCTAGGCACTATATGGTTTATTAAATAGGGGTAATCAACAATCTCTCTTTTTTATTTTTCCCTCTCCACATCTTGACTCTAATGGGAAGTCCCGATAGAAATATCGGTTACAATGAATTCGAAAGGATGTGGATAAGGGAAAGAGACGGCACATATGTAAACAAATTGTCACGTAAATTTAACCCACTTGAATAGAATAGACACAGAAATAAGTAAGAGGGTGAATAATACTCGTTAAATTAATTGATTACCTTGGGATGGAGGGGGAGGAGAGTGAAGGAAGGTAGTACCTCCCTGGTGGAGGACCCTCACTTTACATGGACGGGGGCTTTCCCCTACTTCCCTCCCATTCTATGTATTTTTTTTTTTACTCCATATTTATTTATTATTATTATTTATTTGTTATTGGGTTTTTTTTTTTTTCCCTTTCTTTTACTTTTCGCTATTTTTATTAGTAAAGTAAAAACAGGGGTAAATAATATAAGGAGGGGAGGGAAGGTAAGGAAGGGAATTTTTTTTTTTTTTTTTTTTTTACCAGGATTCACTGCTACAGCTTCCCTCTCCCCTCCCTATCCTGCCCCCCGATTGGGTCCCCTATGCCAGACCTGCCCTCATTTAAATCATTATCCTTACTTATTATCTCACTATAACTACAAAAGAGCTAAGTCAGGTTAGAAACATCTTACTACGGTTACATCTGGTTATCTCAATCTAGGCCCTATTAAATAAATGACGAAGCAATACGCCTAAAAAACTTCTCTTGGCTTTTCTGGACCAAAGGTCACTACACCGATTCGTGCCTTAGAACTAGCAGGGAGGGCACGAACCCGAACCCGCATGGAGGGCCTAGCGGTTTCAGGGTATTTTATGTTTTTTGTCGTCCAATATAAACGTTGTAGAGAGAGATGCTTAGCCTGGAATAGGAGAGGGGGGATTGGGGACCCGGACTTGTTCTCTATGCTAGAATGGTCAAGTGGATGACCATTAACACTCAGGGATTAAACACCATCTTCAAAAGATCTATGTTGACATTGAAAGCTCAAAAAATCGATATTTGTCTACTTCAAGAGACTCATTGGACTAAGGAGTCTATTAAAAAAAAACAAAATCTCGGGATATAATACAGTAGCAAATTCTTCAATGGATAAACAAAAAAAAAAGAGGTGGAGCTATATTAGTCTCAAAACAAATTAAGTTCGAACTTAAAAACTCAGAATCTGACCTCGAAGCCAGATATGTGATCCTCGTATGTCGCCTAAATGGAGTTCTTATCACAGTAATAAATATTTATGCACCAAATAAGGCCCCCCAAACTCTCCTCAGGAAACTACTGGAAAGATGGGACACGATAAAGCAGGGATATTCCCTAATAGCGGGTGACTTTAACATGGTTATAGACTCTCACCTGGACCGGAAGCTCCCTAGGGGCACCAAAATTAATAACCAGCAGATTAAACAATCAAAGACATTTCAACAACTGCTAAAAGAATATTATCTATATGACCTATGGAGAGCTTTCCGTCCAGGGGAGTCCGATTTTACCTATTTCTCCCACCTTCATGCATCATACTCAAGATTGGATACCTTCCTAGGGGACTCAGCTGCATTGGTTGCAGTAGATAATATTGGGATTAAAAATGTGACATGGTCAGACCATGAGACTGTGGTAATGTCTCTAAATGAAGGCAAAGCACAAACCAAGAACAGACTGGAGATTGGATAATTCCCTCTTAGATAAAGAGTCAAATAAGAAATAAATAGGAAATAAAAAGAATATCAGAATACTTCTTTAAAGAGAATGAGACAGAGGAAACTTCACAGACGTCCCTTTGGTGTGCATACAAGTGTGTGATAAGAGGCCACCTCATAATGCTATCAGCTAGGGAAAAATCCCAGTATTACGGGTCTCTACCAGCCAAGATCCTTTCTTTAGAACAGGCGATTAGGGAGAATAAGTCCAACACAACCTCAGAAGGAACGAGGAAGATATCACTCTTAAGAGAACAAATTAATAAATTCCATATGGAAAAATAAAGGAAAATATGAAAAAACTTAAACAAACATGGTATTATAAGAGCAATAAAGCTGATCGAATACTAACAAGCAGGTTAAAGAAGAGAGAAGCTACCCAAAGAATCTTTAGGATAGATGAAGAAGGGAAATCTTACTATAAACCTCAATAAATAGGGATTCAATTCAGCAAATACTATCGGAATTTATATAATATAGACAACCCCCAGACACAGGAGACCCATGAGGAATATCTGGAGAGTTTATCTCTTCCGACTCTTACGGACGCTCAATTAGAGGAACTAAACGCCCCAATAGAACTAGAGGAGATCAATCTGACTCTTGATCATCTGAAGAACAAAGTGGCCCCAGGACCAGATGGCTATACGAACCTATTTTATAAAACCTTTAAAAAAGAACTAACCCCAAAATTGGCCCAACTGTTTAACTCAATAGGAACAGGTGAGAATTTTCCAGCTGAAATGTGCCGCGCGAATATCATCCCCATCCTAAAAAGCAATAGAGATCCCACCATCATAGGGAATTATAGACCTATCTCCCTATTAAACAGTGACATCAAAATCTTTGCCGCTATTATAGCGAGCAGATTGAAGGCAATTACTCTTCTTTTGATCAATAGGGATCAGGTCGGATTTGTAGCTGGGAGATCGGCTACAAACAATATACGCCGATTGATACATTTCTTAGATTCCGCACAGACACAATCAACCCCCATGCTGGCTCTGTTTTTAGACGCTGAAAAAGCGTTTGACAGAGTCAGCTGGGGGGCAATGAATTCAACCCTAAGGAAGTTTGGCTTTACAGGTAGACTCCATCACATGATAAATGCATTATATAAAGATCCATCTGCTAGGATAGTAGGAGCGGGTATCTCCTCACCGTGGTTCCAGATTAGGAATGGCACCCGGCAGGGGTGTCCCCTCTCGCCAATGCTGTATGCTCTCTCCCTGGAGCCATTTGCTCAGTCTGCAAGACAAAATACTGATATAAGAGGATGCATGAGTACAGACCAAGTAGGGAAGTTAGCACTGTATGCAGATGATATAGCGGCCACAATTACTGACCCAATAAGATCACTAGCCGCACTAATGAGGGAGATTAATAGTTTCTCCAAAATCTCAAATTATAAGCTTAATGTAAGTAAGAGTGGAGCCTTATTAATGAATCTATCCCCCTCAGACATGCAACATATAAAGACCACCTATGACTTCAAGTGGATCCAGAGAGAGATTACATACCTGGGGATAAAAATAGCGACCAATCCGCGTAACCTTTTAGAAGTTAACTACAGAGACTTATTGTCCTAGACCAGTGATTCCTTGAAAACATGGAGAAATATAGAAGTCTCTTGGTGGGGTAGACTAAACATAATAAGGTCGTATGTCCTTCCTAAGTGGATATACTTATTTAGATCAGTCCCCCTCGTTTTTACATCAGCATGTTCAAACTGTTCATCAATTACATCTGGGGAGGTAAAAAAACCCCGCATAGCCCAAAGAACCTTAAAGAGTAACATCACTCGGGAGGCATCAGTCTTCCAGATATTCAAACATATCATAACGCAGCGCAGTTATGGCACATATCTAAGTGGCTTCTGGAAGAGAGTAGACAGGAGGATTGGTATATCTTCGAGGCTAGGCTAATAAATATACCAAATCTGAGCCTAATGCTATCACTTGATAAGAGGGCAGAGAGCACACTGGAGCAGAGATATAAGGGGAAACTAGTCCTCTCTGGCTTGCTCTCCTTCTGGCGTAAGCTCAAGAGGGAACTGGGGTGTAGCCACCTCTGCCTCCCAGAGTCCTCTCTTGACTTCTTTGACTGGATTATCCCCAATATGAGAGTGAGTAAATGGGCCAGATATGGCATAACTAAGTACTCCCAATTGTGGGAGGGAAGGGAATTAAAACCATTTGCTACTCTAGCCAAGGAATATTTACTTCCTCCAGGAGAGGTTTTTGTATTTCTTAGAATAAGAGGACGCATCCTGAGCCATCACAGAGAACATAACCCGAGGGTAAAGGCCCTATCGGAAACTTTAAGAGGAGACACTACAGTTAGGAAGATAGTCAAAAGCCGAATCTTCCCCTGGGATGACCCCCTTAAACCGAAAGCTCTAAAGAACTGGGGGACAGATACGGGCAATGAGGTTAGCTATGAGGATTGGCTAAAACCCATGATAAACCTTAGGAAGTCAATTCATTGCTTAAATCTCCTAGAACTATTTTATAAAATCATGCACAGATGGTACATGACCCCAGAAAAAATAGGCAAGATGTACTCAGACGCTACAAACCTCTGCTGGAGGTGTTGCAAAGAAGTTGGAACCTTCAAACATATCTGGTGGTCATGTTCCTATCTGGAGAAATTTTGGCATATGGTAATGAAATTAATGATTGATCTGGGAATAAATATAAATAACGAATATAAAACATACATCGCTCATCTCCATTGGCCAGAACAGACACCCGTATACAAATATCTAACTGAACATATTCTAGTTGCAGCTAAGATGCTAATCGCCCGTAACTGGAGATCCCCAAATATTCCAACTTGGGAAAACCTAAAAAAACAACTTGAGCATCAACTCCAGATCGGCTTAATAGTAGGAAAGAGAAGCAATATACCCAAAGAGGCATACAACAAATGGAAGACTGGAATACACGATGAGCAACCTCGTATACTTGATATCTAGGCTGTCTCAATCGTGACTCTACTCCAACTAATATATAGAGTTAATCCCTGGGTGAAGAAACCTTATAACAGTAGACTCTCCGGCCTCCCTCTCCCTCCTCTCCGCTATCCAGGACAAAGGATGATTTCATTTAGATTCAGCTATCGATACTCTGGGCTCTCTCTCAAACCGAAAAGATAAAGATTACTTATGTTCTACACATTGTATTGTTTGTCTTGTTATTGTCCATTTTTAATTGTTTATTGTATGCCTGTTTTTTGTATAGTAAAGAAATTTCATAAATAAAGATTGAAAAAAAAAAAAGAAACATCTTCTCTTCATCAACAAAAGCGAACGAAAAAACCTGCTAAATAGATTCTACTATTTCTCCTTTGTCAAAGTTTGTGGTAGTCATTTTATTATGTATTTTTTCCCACATACATTGTACTTTAGACACAAATTCACATATTTCGGTATGTGTCACTGACAAACAATACCACAAAATGTGTTCAGCAACATCTCCCGAGCACAGGGATACCACCCATGCATAGCTTTGTAAGCTTTGTTGGGGGTTGAAAGGTTACATTTGAGAGGTGCGCTTTTTGATTTTCCAACTTGGAATTCTGACATGTATAGCAAGGAAGGGGTTAATAGCTCTTATAAGAGCCTTTGTAGTACTGTACAAAAAAATTAACTCCTAAAAATGCACAGACAAGAAAAAATGTTCTGCTGTGCAGTGATCAGTGGCAGGGAAGGTGTTAATACACAGGCTACACTATTCAAAGGGTATGGCTTTTATAAAAGCCCTTGGGACTCACAATTTTTTAACATTTTATTTAATTTATTACAATCAAAAAATTATATTATACAGATCTGTCTCTTTCCCTCACTAAAACTCAAGTGAGGAGAGGGAGGCAGATCCATATGGGTCCAATATTTACCAATATTGATCTAACCAGATGAATGGTGATGCTCATCTGAGAAATCACCAAACCACCTTTGCCACTGATCCGCTGTTACTGATCGCTATACACGCGTTCAGACAGCTTCAAAAGGAATACACGTAATCCCCTAGTGGGTGTAATTAAGCCCTAGCGAGTGTGACAAAAAAAAATGCTGATAGCAAAAAAAAATCCTTCTGCGACCAGATTGCTCCATATGCGCTGCTTAGGCAGTGACCATATGCACTGCTTAGGCAGTGACCATATGTGCTGCTTAGGAAGTGATATACGGCAAGGAAGAGGTTAATAGCTCTTAAAATAGCCTTTGATATACTGTAATAAATCACAGTAAAAAAAATTAACCCCTACAAAAATGCACAGACAGCAAAAAATGTGCTGCTTTGTAAGATCACTGCGTACACAGCAATCAATTGCAGGGAAGGGGTTAAATACTGGAAACGGCTTTTATAAAAGACTTTGGGTCTCAATTTTATTAAAGTTCTATCTGTCTCCCTCACAAAAACTCAAGTGAGAGGGAGGCAGATCTACACGGGTCAGATCAAATATTTACAAATATTGATCTAACCAGGCGAATGGTGATGCTCATCTGAGCAAACACCAACCCGCCTTTGCCACTGATCAGCTGTTACTGATCGCTATACATGCGCTCAGACAACTAAAAAATTTTTTTTTTACTTTAAACGTAATCCCCTAGATTAAAAAAAAGTAAAAATGCTTCTGCAGCAAGATTTCTGCATTTGCGTCAGATCGCTGCTTAGGCAGTGATCTACAGCAAGCAAGGGGTTAATCGCTCTTAAAAGAGCTTTTTTATACTGTAATGAATTACAGTAAAAAAAATTAACCTCTAAAAAATGCACAGACAGCAAAAAATGTGCTGCTGTGTATGATCACTGCGTACACAGTGATCAATGGCAGGGAAGGGGTTAAATGGCTTTTATAAAAGCCCTTGGTTACTAAAATTTTATTAAATATTTTTAATTGTATTATTTTATTTTTTACTTTATCTGATCTGTCTCTCTCCCTTACTAAAACTAGTAAGGTGAGGGAGGCAGATCAATACTTGTCAAAGGCAATATTTAATAATATTGCCTTTGACTGTATGATAAGTGCTCATCAGAGCACTTACCATACATGCCTGCACACAGATCACACAGATCTGCTGTGCCGGCATTGATTGGCTCCCCCTAGAGCATCGGAAGTGAAATACATTCACTTCCGATGCTCTTGCCATTAGAAGGGAAGCGCTGCCTGTTCCCTTCTACTGAGCCGATGGGGTCGCTCAGGAGAGCGCCCACCAACGGTTCTGAAGCAGCCGAAGGTGCTGCTAGCGAGGCACTTTAGCAACACTGGAGGTGCTTAGGAAGCGAACGATCGTTCGCTTCCTAAGCACATGTGTGCAGCGGGCGCAGCACTTTTTGGGGGTGTTGCACAATGCCTCTACCTAGAGGTATTGTAGCAACACCGATAGAGTAAAGAAAGCGACCGCTGGTGTTAAGTGCATGACGTGCCAGGCACATCACCTGTCGGCAAGTCCTCGATTTGCCGTGACGTGCCTGGCACGTCATCTGTCCTTAAGGGGTTAACTGTATATCCCTATATGTGCCCATCAGTGGTAATTTACATATCGAGTTCAAGGATTTCGCTAAATAGTCTGTCTCTAAGTTAGGGAAGTGAGTAAGCAATGTATGTATTCCCTTGGGTAATTGTGATTCTGTATTAGAGTTAATTATCTAATTAGGCTGTTTGGTTGAATATGTACATGGATGCATAACACAAATTAGAGAATCCAATGGGTTTTCCAAATCCATATCACTGAACAGACGTGTAATTCTAATCGCGTAACTTGTCACCTATAATTAATGGAATTGGGTTGTTGGGAAATTTTTATTTGCAATCTTAGTAGAGAGAGATAACAAATGGCCTATCATGGTAATACGTGAACTTTTCCAACAGTCAAAAGCTTGTAGAGCTCTACCTTTCTTGAAATTTTTTTTTTTTTTTTACCCAAGATTGGAGGGAAGAATATATCCACTGCAATCCTAGTTTTATTTTCAATAATGTCCATGCTTTTATCGTGTTAGTTAACAGAGGAAAGTGTAAAGTTTCCTCTGGTAACTGACGGTATGGTATGTATAAGAGAGAAATTAAGGAAATGTCTAGTATAAAGGCTTGATCAATCCAATTGTCCATATAAAATGGTTTATTAGATGCCCGGTCTAGGGTGTATCTATATAATACAGCCATGTTATAATTGTATATGTTGGGGGCATTTAGACCTAGCTGTGAAGTAAGTCGTTATACTTTGGCTAATCAGTTTCTAGGTCTCTTACCTGCCCATATAAATTTTGTAAATCCTGTATTAAATTGTTTGATGTCAGCTTTAGGTATAAGAAGTGGTAGTATTTGTATAAAATATAAAAGTCTAGGAAAGCTTATCATTTTCAGTAAGGCAAGGTTAAATAAAGCGAGACCCATGATTTAAGTTCCAAAAGTATTTGATTTATAACGGGAGTAATGTTTAGTTGGTAAAGAAGATGTGAGCTTTTCAGGCACTTTAATACCTAAATAGTTAAGGTAAGGGGAAATAATGGAAACCTTGTTAAAGAATAGGATTGTTGAACATTTAAAGTTGCTTGGATTTCAAGATCAGAGACTGCATGGGTTTACTTCAGGGAGATCATGCCAAACTAATCTTATTGATTTTTTTTGATTGGGTAACTAAAATAATAGATCAGGGTGGTGCAGTAGACATTGCTTACCTAGATTTCAGTAAGGCTTTTGACACTGTCGCACATAGAAGGCTTATCAATAAACTGAAATCTTTGAGTTTGGATTTCAATATTGTTGAATGGATTAGACAATGGCTGAGTGACAGGCAACAGAGGGTTGTAGTCAATGGGGTATATTCGATGCAAGGTCTTGTTACTTGTGGGGTACCTCAGGGATCTGTACTTGGACCCATTCTCTTTAATATTTTTATTAGCGATATTGCAGAAGGTCTTGTTGGCAAATTATGTATTTTTGCTGATGATACAAAGATTTGCAGCAGGGTTGATATTCATGGAGGGATAAGCCAAATGGCAAATGATTTAGCTAAACTAGAAAAATGGTCAGAGCAGTGGCAACTGACAATTAATGTGGACAAGTGCAAGATTATGCACCTTGGGCGTAAAAACCAAAAAGCAGAATATAGACTATTTGGTACAGTCCTAACCTCAACATCTGAGGAAAGGGATTTAGGAGTAATAATTTCAGAGGACTTGAAGGTAGGTAGGCAATGCAATAGAGCAGCAGGAAATGCTAGCAGAATGCTTGGTTGCATAGGGAGAGGTATTAGCAGTAAGAAGAGGGAAGTGCTCATGCCATTGTACAGAGCACTGGTGAGACCTCACTTGGAGTATTGTACGCAGTACTGGAGACCGTATCTCCAGAAGGATATTGATACTTTGGAGAGAGTTCAGAGAAGGGCTACTAAACTGGTTCATGGGTTGAAGGATAAAACCAGGAAAGGTTAAGGCATCTTAACATGTATAGCTTGGAGGAAAGACGTAACAGGGGGGATATGATAGAAACATTTAAATACATAAAGGGAATCAACACAGTAAAGGAAGAGAGTATATTTAAAAGAAGAAAAACTACCACAACTAGAGGACATAGTCTTAAATTAGAGGGGCAACGATTTAAAAGTAATATCAGGAAGTATTACTTTACTGAGAGGGTAGTGGATGTATGGAATAGCCTTCCAGCAGAAGTGGTAGAGGTAAACACAGTCAAGGATTTTAAGCATGCGTGGGATAGGCACAAGGCTATCCTAGCTATAAGACCGGGAACGGGGGACTAATAAAAGTACTCAAAAAAAAAAATTGGGCAGACCAGATGGACCGAATGGTTCTTATCTGCCGACACATTCTATGTTTCTATGTAGGAGGGACCCCAGGCTATTCCCAATGTTTGCAGTGCATGGCTTTGCACTGAAGCACTTAAGTAAAGGCCTTCTGATTTCTGTCTTATAATCGAGGTCGTCTTATAATCTGACCTCAAATTAGGTCAGATTATAACACAGGGATCCAGGTCCCCAGCAGAGCTGCAGGGGACCTATATCCCCCTCTCTAACAGCAGGGGATGTCTGCGCGATGAGCGCAGACTCCCCCTGCTGCCGCCCGGCACGACCGCCGGGACTTCTATGAGGAAGCCGGGTACATCCGGCTTCCTCATAAAAGTCCTGGCGGTCGTGCCGGGTGGCAGCAGGGGAGGTCTGCGCTCATCGCGCAGACATCCTCCGCTGCCCCGTTAGCCACCAGGAAGAATCGGGCAGCTGGGGGATGTCTGCACGATACGTAGAGGCACTGGAGCTGATATCAGAGGACCCAGTACAACCTAATTATCTTGAGCCCGATCATAAATCCTTTTGTCTCTACTTGTCTAATGTGGGGTACCTTGACGTGGCTGGCAAGCTAACATCTAAATTGGCCAATTTGTATGAACCAAACCCCCACATTTGCCATCTTTAGTGTTAGGCTAGTTCCTGTATTTGTTTGTTCCTTTGTATGTGCCTTTTGTGTTCCTTAACCCCATGCCTTGTATCGCTTATCCTTAGTTTGGTTTCTGCTTTCTTGCTTATGTTTACCCTCTGTCCTGTAGCCCTGCACTCTGTATTTCTGTTTTGCTCTCCCTCAGTTACTTTTCTGTTTTTAGCTCTGCTTGGCTATCATCTAGTTCATTTACTCCTAAGCCCTGGTACCTGGATACATCAGCTGCTTCACAGGGCCTGGTTGTGGCTGCAAAGACTTGGGGTCCCAAACCTCCAGGTGATTGCAGTTACCCAGCACCACGTCCTGTTTCTCCACCCTGAAATGCAGCTCCTGATCTCGGGTGCTCAGGGTCCCTTTACCATCCTGGACCCTGTGCGTTACATTAGCCAAGACTCCTAAGAAGGGAGGACTTGGGATCCCCTATGTAAGGGAATGGGCACAGACCGCATTACTGGCCCAGGCTCCAGAGTGGCTGAAGATTAAGAAACAAATAATCCATCAATGCAATAAGGGGCAGCTGTCAGGTTTAAATCGGAATGATGGGGTTTCAGGAGAGAAATATGAAATACAGGATGGAGTTTGATGTGGGGAGGTAGAGTCAGCTTAAAAGTCACATCGTTGATTTTTTGTTCGATGGGGAAAGGACCGATGAAAAGCTGATCTAATTTTTTACAAGGTCTTGAGGTTTTAATATTCTTGGTAGAGAGTAGAACTAAATCACCTGGTGAGAAAGTGGGAGCTGGTCTTCTTCTGAGATCATAGAACTTCTTATGACTTTGGGTAGCCTTGGTGAGATTTTCCCTTAGGGTATCGAATAGTGAATTCATCTCTGATATTTGTATATTAACAGCTGGATTAGAACCAGTGAGCAAATCAGTGGGTAAGGATGATGGATGGAACCCATAATTTGCGAAGAAAGGAGACATCTTTGAACTTGTGTGTAAGAAATTGTTATAAGAGAATTCAGCCAATGGAAGCCAAGTAAACCAATCTTCTTGAAGGTGGCTACAGTAACACCGTAAATATTGTTCTAGGCATTGATTAACTCTCTCTGTCTGTCCATTCGTCTGAGGATGGTACGAAGAAGATAGTCGGGAGGAAATTTGAAGGGACTTGCTTAATTCTTTCCAGAATAGAGAGGTGAATTGAGTTCCTCTATCTGTTATGATCTCGGTTGGGATTCCATGTAGTCTTAGTATGTTAGAGATGAAGATTGAAGATAGTTCCTTGGATGTAGGGATCTTTGTAAGAGGAATGAAATGTGACATCTTAGTGAGCCTATCAACAACCACAAGGATAGTAGTATGGTTGTTGGAGAGTGGAAGTTCTACAATGAAATCCATCGAAATGGAATGCCAAGGTCTTTTTGGAATGGGTAAATTTTGAAGCAACCAAAAGGCTGGTGATGACTGGGTTTAGATTTTTGACAGATGGGACAGGATGTAACGTACTCTGTAATAGTTTCATGTTGAGAGGGCCACCAAAAGTTTCTCTTGGAGAGTTTGGAAGTTTTTTTTATTCCTGGATGTCCAGCAAGAGGAGAGTCATGGATCATTTTCAAAACTTCTGTACGAAGAGATGGCGGAATATAGATTCTGTCGTTTTTTAGATAAAGACCATTTTCTTTGCTTAAGGTAACATTAACTGGGAGATCCAATTCTTGTGGAGATAATGATTTGATTTTATCAAAGAGATGGGAAGTAACTCCTAGAAATTCACTAGGTGGTGATGTAGATGAGAATGCTGGTAAACTGTGGTTTTTATTTGGTATGCGAGATAGGGAATCTGCCTTTTTATTTCTTGATCCAGGTCTGTAGATTATTTGAAAGTTAAATCTGTTGAAGAAAAGGTTCCATCTGACTTGTCTAGCAGATAGGGTCTTATTATTATGTAAGAATTCGAGATTTTTATGGTCTGTATAGACGAGTATGGGATTTTCGTTACCTTCTAATAAATGTCTCCAAGTTTCAAAAGAGGATTTGATAGCAAGGAGTTCTTTTTCTCCAATGGGGTAGTTTTGTTCAGCTGAAGTTAAAGTCCTGGAGTAGTAGGCGACAGGATGGATGGGATGTAGTGGAGACTCTTGTTGGGACAGGATTGCTCCTATAGTAGTATTGGAGGCATCGACCTCTAGGACGTATGGTAGTGATGGATTGGGCATGTGAAGTATGGGGGAGGAAGTAAATCTTTTTTTTAAGAAGTCGAAAGCCTCTTGGGCTTGTGGATTCCATTTGAACGGTATTGTTTTCCTAGTTAGGATGTTCAGAGGTTGTACAATCTGGGAGAAGATTTTTATAAATTTCCTATAGAAATTGGAAAAACCCAGGAAGCTTTGTACTTCCTTTACTGAGGTGGGGATTGGCCAATTGAGGATACATTGGATTTTGAGTCATCCATATGGATCTTTTGAGGACTGATGACATAACCCAAAAAGGAAATTTTAGTTACTTCAAAGGTACATTTTTCAAGCTTGGCAAAAAGGTTATGGGTTCTTAACCGATTGAGAACCCACCTTACGTGTTTACGGTGTTCTTCTAGTGAGTCATATCATGTAGATATATATTCTTCTAGTGAGGATATCATGTAGATATATGATGATACATATATCTAATAAATCTCTGAAAATATAATTTATGAAGTGCTGGAATATTGCGGGAGCATTGCAGAGCCCGAATGGCATAACAAGGTATTCGAATAATCTGTATCGTGTTCTAAAGACGGTTTTCCATTCGTGGCCCTCTTTTATACGGATTAAGTTGTAGGCTCCACGGAGATCTATCTTGGAGTAGATTTTAGCAGTACGTAAGCGTTCCAGCAGTTCAGGGATAAGTGGGAGAGGGTACCTATTTTTTATTGTTCTCTTATTCAATTCATGGTAGTCAATAATAGGTCGTATGGTTTTGTCTTTGTTACGAACAAAAAAAATTCCTGATGCAGCAGGTGAAGTCAAAGGCCTGATGAATCCTTTTTTTAAGTTTTCTTCGAGGTAGTCTTTTAATGTTTTTAGTTCGTTATCAGAGAGAGGGTAAATATGACCAAAGGGTATGGAGACCCCAGGATGTAGATCTATAGGACAATCATATATCCTCTGGGGTGGTAGAGTTGAAGCTTTTTGCTCACTAAAAACATCTTTGAAATCAGAGTAGGATGGTGGAATCGTTTTTTCTTCAGTAATTTGCAAAAGAGGAATATGTTGGAAGCAGGTATTTTTACAAAATGTTGATTCAAATTCGAAGTGAGGGGGAGACCATTGAATAGAAGGGTTATGGAGTTGTAACCAATCCATCCCTAGTATAACTGGGAACAAAGGCGAGTTTACGATATCAAAAGATATGAATTCCATATGATTAGGATTGACAGTCATTTTGAGAGGGATAGTCTCAGTTTTTACTGGACCGGAGGAGATTTGTGAGCCATCTACCACCCTGAGGGAAACGTAATAGGTCTTTTGAAGGAATGGTATGTTATGTTTTTCAACAAGTGTGAAATCAATGTAAGAAGCTGCAGCCCCGGAGTCAAGGATTGCTTCTGTCAAAATTCTTTCTTGATCCCACTGTAGAAGAAGGGAGATATTAAAGTGAGTGGAGGTGAGATTATGAGCATTATGGAATATTGAAGAGATAGTCTTCTTCTTACCGGATTTATTGCGGTTGAGTAGAGGACATAATTCTAGGAGGTGGTCGTAGGAAGCACAGTACATACAAAGCTGGACATTCTTCCTTCTTACTTTTTCTTCAGGGGATAATGGACTTCTAAGGACTCCTATCTCCATAGGTTCAGGGGAATATTTTTTTCGTAGAGTTTGGGAAAAGATGGTTTTTTCCAAGTGATAGGAGTGGAAGATCTTTCAGCTCTTCTTTCTCTAATTCTACGGTCAATAGAAATGGAGAGTTGTATCAGAGCATCCAAAGTATGGGGTAATTCGGTTCTGGATAATTCATCTTTCACATTATCTGCTAGGCCAAGGCGGAACTGATTACGTAGAGTGATATCGTTCCATTGAGTATCAATGGCCCAACGTTTAAATTCAGATATATAGTCTTCCACGGGTCTTTTCCCTTGACTTAATGCTCTTATTGCAATATCGGCCGAGATTTGCTTGTTGGGGTCTTCATATAAGAGGGACATCTCCTTGAAGAAATTTTCTAGTGAATCTAGAATTGGGTCTTCATTTTCAAGAAAGGTATGGGCCCAGGCCATTGGTTCTCCTCTTAGGAAAGACATCATTGTGCAAACCTTAATTCGGTCAGAGGTGTAAGACATGGGACGTAATGCAAATAACAAAGTGCAAGAATTGAGAAATTCTCTATATTTGGAACGATCCCCAGAGAATTTCTCTGGAAGAGAAACAGAAGGTTCAGAATAATCCCTGTGACTAGTAGTTGTAGTAGGAAATGACAGGGGGCGAGTTTGTAATTCAGTAACATAAGTGATGAGGGGGTCATTTGCAACACGTAGGTCTTGCATGCCTTGGGTTAATAATTCCACTTTTTGATTCAATGTGAGAATCTGGGCAGCCATTTCCGCTGGTTCCATATTTTAAAAGGCTGAGTTATTACTGTCAGGTTTAATTTGGCATTTCAAGCTATCCCAAAATGTATCGCAATCATTCATTAAAAATAGGATACGGCAGATTGGTAGCAGGAAAAACAATTAGAAGGAACACAACTGCAGAAAGACAATAAATGAATAATTATCCTTTACTTGTAGAAACAGGATAAACCCCAAAATTTAGGTAGCTTCAAGTATAGGTGATTACAAATTCACTGATTCAGAACTGAAGGGGTTAACAGCTGCAGGCTTAGTATCAGTGAAGTTTGCTTAGGCAGAAACTGATTGCTTAATTGAAAGGATACAATGTACACTGTTTCAATCTTATGCTCCAGGGAGTGTTTGTAGAAGCTAAATAACAGTGCTTATTGAGCTGACAATATATGCAGTTTTGATAAAAATTGTTTTGAAGATCTTACACTTGATAAACAGTTCATGTATTAAATAAGAGAGATACTTGCTGTGAGAGCAGCTTCTAATGGAGTAAATGCAGGGAGTCCGTTTACACAAGCCAAGATTCATGGGTAGGAGAAGTTAGAATAAACGTTGAGGCAATCCGAGGTCAAGTAATGGAGAAGGTAGGTAAGTAAAAGGGAGTCCGTGGTCTGTTAACAGTAGATACGATCAAAGTTACTTTCACTTTTGAGAAAGCCGGAGAGAGTAACAGCTGAGCCTGCTCTTGACACGAGGTAAGAAATAACTCAGCAATTTCGTATCGGGTGCGGTTTCCCTATAAGGCGAGGGAATACCACCTGACTGATAGGGGGAGGAGCTATGTATGCATGGAGAAATCTGACAGCAGCACTAGAAGGGACAACCCTCTCCATGCCCACTTCCCTCGCGTCCAGGCCGTTTACACATATTCGGGTGATCAGATTGTTGTACAATTTTTTTTGGAATTGGGGAAATATATTTACATTTTAAAATCCTAATCAGGGGTGGCCAAGCCATTATATGAAATGCCCCCTCTGCGTCCAGCCAACAGAGCTCTTTTTTCTGCTCCCCTTTCCGATTTTCCCAAAGCTGTTCTTATTCCCACCACTGAATCTCTATCCTGTAAAAAACTTCTTATTGATTCGTGAAGAAACGATGTCCCATGAAAGTTTGTAATCTTTGTGCCATAACTGTGGTCAGGAATTTGAGTTCCCGGTTAAGCAGGGTTATGGGTCTGTAACAATTCACTTGGGAATGATCTTTGTTGGGCTTCGGTATCAAGATGGTACCGGCATTAGTCATTGTATCTAGGGATATTTCCCCCAAGAATATACAATTGTATAAATCTTTCAAATGGTCAGACAATATTTTATAAAATTCCGCCGTGAGGTCATCCGATCCTGGCGATTTTATAATTTTTCAACTTTTTAATGGTGGAATATATTTCAGCGGTTGTTATTGGGGCGTTAAGAGTTTGCCTCTGGTATAGTGATAGCTGTTGAAGGCCTGCTTTCTGTAATAACTCCATGCCTACATTAAAGTTGTCCGTTTCTGCCTTTATAGAGTGACTCAAAATGGTCTGGGGAAACTTTACATAAGTCAGAAGGATTTGTGAATAGTTGGTGTTGAGGGGAATTTAAGTGTGTAATGCTCTTTGTGCATTTAACCCTGCCATTTTCCAGACCTATTACCCGACCAGAAAATATATATATATTTTTAGTATATTCTACTTGGGACTGTGCTTGTTTTTGTAAATAAGTATAAAGTAATTGTTTTGTCTGGGTATAAACATCCTTGGCCCACCTGGGTTTGTACTGTCTGAAACTTCTGAAAATGCCTCTGTCATTTAGACTACCCTAAAAAAAAGTTTTACTTGTAAATATTCACATGTAAACTGTTTTTTCATATTTACCGTTTTTGCTCGATTATAAGACGAGGTTTTTTTCAGAGCAAATGCTCTGAAAAATCCCCCTCCTCTTATAATCGAGGTCTCTTATAATCTGACCTCAAATTGAGATCAGATTATAAGACATGGATCCAGGTCCGCAGCAGAGCTGCAGGGGACCTGGATCCCCCTCTCTAGCAGCAGTGGATATCTGCGCAACGAGCGCAGACTCCCCTGCTTCCGCCCGGCACGACCGCCGGGGCTTCTGTGAAGAAGCCGGATACTTCCGCTTTCGTCACAGAAGTCCCGGCGAGCGTGCCGGGCGGCAGCAGGGGAGTCCGCGCTCATCGCGCAGACATCCTCTGCTGCCCCACTAGCCACCAGGGTAAATCGGGCAGCTGGGGGATGTCTGCACGATACGTGCAGATATCCTCCATGCTGCCCGACACGGCAGACTATTATGACGGACAGCTGTCCGTCATAATAGACTGCCGTGTCGGGCAGCATGGAGGATGTCTGCAAGTATCGTGCAGACATCCCCCGGCTGCCCCCACTAGCCACCAGGGATCAAGGTAAGGGGAAGGGAGAGAGGGGGGGGGCAGAGAGACAGGGGGAGGGAGGGAGGGGGGGGCAGAGAGACAGGGGGAGGGAGGGGGACAGAGAGACAGGGGGAGGGAGGGAGGGGGACAGAGAGACAGGGGGGACAGAGAGACAGGGGGGAGGGAGGGGGGCAGAGACAGAGTCAAGGGGAGGGAGGGGGTTAAGAGACAGAGACAAGGGGAGGGAAGGTTTTAAGAGACAGACAAGGGGAGGGAAGGGGTTAAGAGACAGAGACAAGGGGAGGGAAGGGGTTAAGAGACAGACAAGGGGAGGGAAGGGGTTAAGAGACAGAGACAAGGGGAGGGAAGGGGTTAAGAGACAGAGACAAGGGGAGTGAGGGGGTTAAGAGACAGGCAAGGGGAGGGGGGAGAGAGAGAAAAATGGGGGCAAGGGAAAGAGAAAGGCAGCATTGGCACATAAAAAGAAATAAAAACTAGAAATACATTTTTTGATATCATAATTTTTTATTAAAAAAGCAATTTACATGTGAATATATACAAGTTTAACTTTTTTCCTATAGGGTAGTCTTATATTCAGGCTTTTAGTTTTTTTCCTAAAGGAATATCCAAAGTTTGGGGGGTCGTCTTATAATCAGGGTCGTCTTATAATCGAGCAAATACGGTAATTAAATTATGATAGAAAAAATGCATTTCTTGTTTTTTAATTCCTTTTATTTGCCAATCTGCCCCCTAGCCCGTGCATCCCCCCACACAGCCATCTGCCCCAGACTTAACCAATATACCCCCCACCGCCATCTGCACCCCACGCTTAGCTAATGCATCCCCCGCAGAACCATCTGCCCCCACACTTACCCAATGCATCCCCCACACTGCCAATACTGCCCCCTTGACTTAGCCAATGCATCCCCTCACAGCTATCTGCCCCAAGAATTTGCCTATGCATCCCCAACAGCCATCTGCCCCCCCCCAGACTGCCAATACTACCCCTACCCCTACCCTAGACTTAGCCAATGCTGCCTGGTAGCAAGTGAGGGCAGCTGGTGGGGGTCTGTGAGATACATACAGACATCCTCCGATGCTGCACAACACTTCCATCTTCTATGACGGACCGCCGGAAGGTCACGTGATCTCCCGGCTTCCGTCATAGAAGTCATGACGGAAGTGCTGGGCAGTACCAGAAAATGTCTACGCGTATAGTACAGACATCCACCAGCTGCATGTGAGCAGGATCTTATAATCTTATAGTCAGACCTCTGATTATAAGACAGAGTTCTAATGTAAGACGAGGGGCATTTTTCACAGCATTTGCATTGGAAAAAACCTTGTCTTATATTCGAGCGAATATGGTATCTTCATTTTGCATCCTGTATACATGAGAAATAATTGAAGCCGGATATCTTAATCAAATATTAGGAAAACCTAAGCCTCCCTTAAGAGTTCCTGTGAAAGTAGCCATTGTTTGATTCTAGTTTTTAGTTTTTCCTCTCACTAGATAACATTTGTTATACTCTCTTGAATCAAAGATAGCCAATAATCATTTGGAATAGGTACAGCCATTTGGGCATAATGCATACATTTATGGCATTCATCCGGCCCCACCATGAGACTATGAACTGTCTTTTCTCTTTCAACCAATAATTAATGGATTGTAGGAAGTCCATACATTTTTGATTGTCCCAATCCTGCAAGATAATTTGGACAATTTACATAACTGGCAGATAAATGGCAAATGAGAATCAATGTAGACAACTGTAAAATGACGTATGTTTGTTATAATAATAAAAATGCAATATATAGTTTAAATGGTGTTTCCTTGGGAAAATCTACTAATGAAAAAGATTTGGGAATAATTGTCAAAAATAATCTTGGTAGTAGCAGACAGTGCCAGCTGGCAGCCAATCAGATATTGGCATGTATTAAATTATTACACATTGATTCATGGGAGGAAGATATTTTTTCTGCCTCTTTACAAGTACATGGTAAGACCCCACCATGAATATGCAGTTCCGTTCTTGGCGCCTTTTACAAAAAAGACTATAGAGAGTGCAGAGGAGGGCTACAAAACTAGTAAGGTTAAGTAATGTAAAGTTTTATTAATTAATAAAGGCTAGAAACTTTAAATTTGTACACGCTAGAGAAACGATGGCTTATGATGTTATATAAATAAAATAGCCCATATTAAATGTTCTCTAAAGCCCTGTTCATTAACTGAACAGTACAAAGGACACGACTTAAAGAAAGGATAATTAGTCTATGACTGCGGAAGGGATTTTTTTACAGTAAGGACAATAGGATATGAAATTCACTGCCTAAACATTCTTCAATACCCTGTGTTTTTCATGACCCTTTCTTTAAAACTGTTAACTATGTTTTGTAATTAGGAATTTCTATGGCTTTATGCCTTGAAAGCTTGCAGTAAAACTCTGTTAGCCAAGAAATGCTATAATTTTAACCCTACTTGTTTATTATGTAACTTGAGCACAGAAAAAAAACAGTGAAACATTGTACAGTTATGCATCTAGACTAAGTCAATTTCACAAACAAACAGAATCAATGAATACCCACATGGAGCAGAATACTGGAGAGCCTTCAAGATCAACAGGCGATTTGAAATGTGGGGAGCAGCCAAGAAGGGAAAAGCATCTAAAACTGTTCATTAATAATTTAGGAGGAGAATTACAACAATCTATATGAGCGAGGGGAGAGCAAACATTTCCTCCACAAAGAAATAACAAATGTGGTATACTTTTCTTTTCTTACAAAGGAATAAGGACAATTTTTGTTAATCTATAGCATACATTTTGAGAGAGGAGTCAAATAACACCCCCTAGCAACATTATAGGGACACGATTTATAATGGGTCTGTTTATACAAGTAATGAGGTAGCAACATGAAATCTGAGGAGCTTTGTTTTGTGAAATATGGTTTAAATGTTATCATGACTGTTATAGATCTATATATATTATAGGTGATTGAGACTTTAGCCAAAAGGCAGTGAGAGACTCAGGACTGAATAGCAAGTGCGATGTTACTGAGTTGACAGGTAGCGTAGACATCCTTATCAGGGCCAGACTTGCCCACCAGGATACTGGGAAAATACCAATATGCTCACTGCACTGGGGCCACTGTGGCCTGCGGCCACCTTAAATAATTCAGTGGCCGGCGCCACTTTAAGTATTTCATCAGTGGCTTTCGCGCCACTGCTGGATGTTACATCCAGCACTTTTCCATAAGGGTGGGCAACCGAGCAGAACTACTGTGCTTTGCTGGAGGGGAGAAGAGACACTACAGAAATCAGAGGGGGGAGAGAGCCACTAGATAAATGAGAGAGAGATACACTACAGAAATGAGAGGGTAATAGAAAGAAAGACACTACAAAAATGAGAGGGGGAAAGAGAGACATTACGGAAATGATAGGCGAGGAGAGATAGAGTTTCTACTGTGGTTGATTGGTGTGATGCTCTCACTGGGTGCAGGCTGTGGTCGGGGGTCAGCAATGGTGAGCTGCGCAGTGCGGTCTGACAGCTATTCATGGTGCACAGTGCTGCACCATGTGTCACCCGGCTCTGCATGCGCACTGACTAAAGAGTGGCGAATGTGAGCGGAGGACCTCACACATCACTCAGTAGATGTCGAGACCACAAGCCTGGTGGTAAATATATATTCCTAAGCAGAGGAGTAACTAGAAACCACAGGGCTCCAGTGCATCTTCCCCTGCGCCTCCATTTGTATAACACATACATACACGGGCACACATGCTAATACACAGACACACAGAATGACACACATTCAGATACACAGAATGACACTTCTACAGATACAAACACTGACACACATACAGATACACAGACACACACTGATACACATGCGGATATGCAGACACACATACAGACACAAATTCAGAAGCACATGCAAAGAATGACACTCATAGAGTGCCCGAATGGTCAGTGTCACGAAATGGATTTGAAGATACACTGTGACGGGGGTTCTTGGAGGGGCCTGGCAGCCAGAAGACTCCCTGTGGACTATGGACCCTGTCTGTCAATATATGAGTTTGATGTACACACTTTGAGGGCGCCAGTGGACCACTGTTTTCAACTGGACTTCAAATACAGGCTCATTCAGGATGTGAGCCAAGAGGTGTACTCTAGGATTCAAGCCTTTGTCCCATTCATTGTGTTTTCCCCAGGTTAAGATTGTATCCTATCCTGTAAACCCCTGTAATTATGTCACCTTACCCATTGTCTTCATGTAAGTAATTCAGTGTCCTGTTGTACTGTGATGTCCTTCAATTAGCAAGTTACTTTAATTGAGTGCACTCTGTATGTATCTGTATTTGACACCTTTGTATCCTGAAAGGTGTGAGGCAGGATTTCCCCATTGTATGTCCTTGTGTTAAACTGATTATATTGTGTTCATTATGTGTCTTACTGTGTGTATTGTAATTCGGTTTACTCATGGTAATTCCTATCTGGTTTGCAGCCTGGAAGTATAATGTATTACTATCCCTAATTAGTTGGAGAACTATGCTTAGTTCCATCCCCCCATTGTATACTAATGTCTGTGATGTCATGTTTATGTGTATATAAGTCTGTGCTGTTTCACAAATAAAAAGAGTTGTTCTTCTTTATGTACCTAACAGCTAGATGTCCTGTCTATTTGGGTACAAAGAGCAAGGATCCCGAAAGACATGCTGGTTGGATGCTGAATTTAATCGATGGCTAAGGAAGTGATTTCACACAACGGACATAGGGTCTACTATGTCCGGTAGACGGTCCGTTACAATCAGTCAGCTCCTGAGAGAGACACTAGAGAAATGAGAGAGGAAGAGGGAGAGAGACTACAGAAATGAGAGAGGAAGAGAGACACTACAGAAATGGGAGAGAGAGAGAGACACTACAGAAATGAGAGGAGAAGAGAGAAACACTACAGAAATGAGAGGGAAAGAGAAATGAAGAGAAATTACAGAAATTAGAGGGGAGGATAGCGAGAGACACTACAGAAATGAGAGAGGGAGAGAGACACATTACAGAAATGAGAGGGGAGAGAGAGACACTACAGAAATAAGAGGGAGAGAGACACTACAGAAATGAGAGGGGGTCACTAGAGAAAGGAGAGTGGAAAGAGAGAGACACTACTGAAATGAGAGAGAGAGACTAAAGAAATGAGAGGGGGAAAGAGAGAGACATTACAGAAATGAGAGGGGAGGAGAGATAGAGATACTATAGAAATGAGATGGGGAGAGAGACACACTGACACTACAGAAATGAGACGAGAGAGACACACTACAGAAGTGAGAGGGACAGAGTGTTAGACACTACAGAAATGAGAGGAGAGAGAAAGACACTATAGAAATGAGAGGGGGGAGAGAGAGACAGATACTACAGAAATGAGAAGGGAAAGAGAAATTAAGAGACACTACAGAAATGAGAGGGGAGGATAGCGAGAGAGATGCTATAGAAATGAGAGTGGGAGAGAGAGATACTACAGAAATGAGAGGAGGGGAGAGACACACACTAAAGAAATGAGGGGGGAGAGAGAGACTACAGAAATGAGACAGGAGAGAGAGAGACTAATGAAATGAGAGCATGGAGAGAGAGACACTACAGAAATGAGAGAGGAAGAGATAGAGACACTACAAAAATGAGAGGGGGAGTTAGAAAGACACACACTACAGAAATGAGAGTGGGAAAGAGAGAGACTACAGAAATGAGGAGGGGAGAGAGAGAGACTACAGAAATGAGAGAGGAAGAGAGACACTACAGAAATGGGAGAGAGAGAGAGACACTACAGAAATGGGAGAGAGAGAGAGAGACACTACAGAAATGAGAGGGGGACACTACAGAAATGAGAGTGGGAAAGAGAGACAATACAGAAATGCGGGGGGAGAGAGAGACACTATAGAATGAGATGAGGAGAGAGAGAGACATTACAGAAATGAGAGGAGAAGAGAGAAAGTGAGACAATATGGAAATGAGAGGGAAAGAGAGACACAAACTACAGAAATGAGAGGGGGAGAGACACTACCGAAATTAGAGAGAGATACTACAGAAATGAGGGGTGAGAGAGAGAGAGAGACACTACAGAAATGGGAGAGAGACACACAATACAGAAATGAGACAGGGAGAGAGACTACAGAAATGAGTCAGGGAGAGAGACTACAGAAATGAGATGGGGAGAGAGAGAGAGACTGCAGAAATGAGAGGGGAGGTGAAAGACGCTACAGAAATGAGAGGGAAAGTGAGATACTACAGAAATGAGAGGGAAAGAGAGAAAAAGACACTACAGAAATGAGAGGGGAGAGAGACACTACAGGAATGAGACGGAGAGAGAGAGAGAGACACTACAGAAATGAGACGAGAGAAAGAGAGACACTACAGAAGTGAGAGGGAAAGAGAGAGTACAACAATGAGAGAGAGAGACTACTGAAATGAGAGTGGGAAAGAGAGAGACACTACAGAGTGGAATCTCAGCGCTGGGGTAAATCCTGTGAGGGCAATCTGAGAGCTTGGGTAAATTCAGTGTGCTGGCCCTTTGAGTGCAATCAAGACCGTGGCTCCCACTGCTGGATGCGGTTGCTTTAAGAGACGGTGGCTGAATTACTTAAAGTGGCGGCCAAATTACTTAAAGCAGCAAAAGAAGAGCAACCGAACAGTGTTCTGGCATGGGGAGGAGAAGAAGAGAGACTACAGAAATGAGAGGGGAGAGAGACTACAGAAAGGAGAGGGGGGAAAGACTGTATCGGCAGTGTGAAGGCCATTTTTGACTGGCCACCAAGAGTTGGTCAGCTGCCTATTCTTTGTGGTAGATCTCTGATGCCTCGTTTCCCCACTGTTTTTTTTCTTTGCCTTTTCTTACCTCCTGTCTTCTTACTTTCCCATTTCCTTCTTTTTATATAACATTTTCCCTCCTTATATGTTATATGTTCAATGCTACGCTGTGTACTGTTTGAAAACTTGTATACACTAATAATAATTCATATTGGAGGCTGATTGAATATACGATTTAATCAGCTCCTTATCCTGCCCTGTTAACATGTACAGTTATAAACAATTTTTGATATAGTGTCTTCAGGCAGGCCGCTAGATGGCATTTTCTACTTAAGTGATATTTTTACACAGTCAACTGTTTATAGTGGTGGGGCATACTTCAGACCGATATATTAGCCTTATGAGTCTGATGTTAGATTTTACTGTTTTATCAAGACTAACAAAGCAGAGCCACAGGCCTCCTCATTATTGGTATTAATACAATTTCTAGTACAGGTTGAGCATCCCTTATCCAGAAATCCGTTATCCGAAATGATACATTATCCAAACATTTTTAAGGATTTTTCACAAGTTGCAAATTCCCCACACACACTTGTCACAATGCAAGCGAACAACTGTTTATTCAGTGTCTAGCCCCTTTAAGCCGTTATATACCTTTTCCATGTATACTCAGATTCCCCCACACCCATAAATGGTAATATAATAGCACATGTGTATGCATGACGCACAAATAGGATTGCCACCTTTTCGTCAAAAAAAATACCGGCCATGCTGCTGCTGCCTCCATAGACTTAAAATTGGCATCAAGCCAATTTTCTACCAGCCTGCCAACCCTATGCACAAACAACAGGTTCCCAACAATGTCTTACAACTAGATCACAGTAAATGTGAGTTGTTTGCTCTATACAGTATTTGCATTGATAATACTTTATTTCATGAAGGGCTTTAATATATCATATTGGTGAAAATGATCCATTATCCAAAATAAACCGTTATTCAAAATGCTTCTGATCCCAAACATTTTGGATAAGGAATACTCAACCTGTATAAATGTAATTATGACACCAGCTGTTATTTAATATAGTAACTTTTAATAATGTGCAACTACAATGTTCAATTGTCTGTTCTAAAATTTTAAAATGCATAAGTGTACTTTTTATATTTCACTGTAAACTGTTGAATGCAAAAAAAATTATAATTAATTAAAAAAAAGAAAGTTGATGAAGACAAAAGGGGAAAGGAAAGGGGGAAAGGTAGAAGAAAGCTAATTTTATTTTCAAGAGAGAATAGGTAAGATGAAAGGGGGAAGAAAGAAAAAAGAAATAGAGGCAAAATAGTGGAAATTAGTTCCTAATGGATTCCTAATGTTACTTATTATTTTAAGGTTCCTGATGGTATATTATTATATAATATATCGAGGTCTCTTATAATCTGACCTCAAATTGAGGTCAGATTATAAGACATGGATCCAGGTCCCCAGCAGAGCTGCAGGGGACCTGGATCCCCCTCTCTAGCAGCAGGGGAAGTCTGCGCAACGAGCGCAGACTCCCCTGCTTCCGCCCGGCACGATACTTCCGCTTTCGTCACAGAAGTCCCGGCGAGCATGCCGGGCGGCAGCAGGGGAGGTCTGCGCTCATCGCGCAGACATCCTCTGCTGCCCCACTAGGCACCAGGGAGAATCGGGCAGCTGGGGGATGTCTGCACGATACGTGCAGATATCCTCCATGCTGCCCGACACGGCAGATTATTATGACGGACAGCTGTCCGTCATAATAGACTGCCGTGTCGGGCAGCATGGAGGATGTCTGCAAGTATCGTGCAGACATCCCCCGGCTGCCCCCACTAGCCACCAGGGATCAAGGTAAGGGGAAGGGAGGGAGGGGGCAGAGAGACAGGGGGAGGGAGGGAGGGGGGCAGAGAGACAGGGGGAGGGGGACAGAGAGACAGGGGGAGGGAGGGGGACAGAGAGACAGGGGGAGGGAGGGGGACAGAGAGACAGGGGGAGGGAGGGGGCAGAGACAGAGTCAAGGGGAGGGAGGGGGTTAAGAGACAGAGACAAGGGGAGGGAAGGGGTTAAGAGGCAGAGACAAGGGGAGGGAAGGGGTTAAGAGAGAGAGACAAGGGGAGGGAAGGGGTTAAGAGACAGACAAGGGGAGGGAAGGGGTTAAGAGACAGAGACAAGGGGAGGGAAGGGGTTAAGAGACAGGCAAGGGGAGGGGGGAGAGAGAGAAATATGGGGGCAAGGGAAAGAGAAAGGCAGCATTGGCACATAAAAAGAAATAAAAACTAGAAATACATTTTTTGATATCATAATTTTTTATTAAAAAAGCAATTTACATGTGAATATATACAAGTTTAACTTTTTTCCTATAGGGTAGTCTTATATTCAGGCTTTTAGTTTTTTTTCCTAAAGGAATATCCAAAGTTTGGGGGGTCGTCTTATAATCAGGGTCGTCTTATAATCGAGCAAATACGGTATTACTATTTTGTTATTGACTCTTGTTTTTTGAACATACAAAACAATTTGTCAATGAGATTAGAGATCTGCTTGTCTTTTGTATATTTTGGATTATATCAAATACACACACAAGCTGTGTCTCACACTGGCAAACAAGCTTTCTCGCACACACTGTCTCACACACAGACACATGCAGTTTCTCACACAGACTGTCTCTTGCTCACATACACAGACTTTTACTCACTCTCTCACAGACTCTCACTCTCTCTCTCACAAACTCTCACTCTCTGCTCTCACACAGACTGTCACTCTCTCTCACAGACTGTCACTCTCTCTCACAGACTGTCACTCTCTCTCTCACACACAGACTGTCACTTTCAGTCTCTCTCACAGACAGTCTCTGCTCTCTCTCTCACAGACTGTCACTCTCTCACACACAGACTGTCACTCGCTCTCTCTCACACACAGACTGTCACTTTCACTCTCTCTCACAGACAGTCTCCCGCTCTCTCTCTCTGATATTCCGGTGTCCTGGAAGGAGGAATGCTCTGCACGTGGGGGAGATACAGCAGCAGCATAAAGCTGCTCCACCAACGGAAATACCGGGCTTTGCATTGCCGGTATAATAGATATACCGGCCCCAAGACCCCAAATACCAGCTGTGCCAGTAAATTACCGGCCAGGTTGCAACCCTATTTTTGATACATATAGATTTCCCTTGTTTCCAAGTATGTCCTGGGTTCACAAACATTGCAATGTTATAATGGGGTACAATATAATATTAAATATACAAAATAATATTAAAATACAAATATACAAATTTAACACGAACATGCAAAAAATATAATCAACCATGATTGCAGGTGCATTCTGTATTGAGGTATACTCAGATGCGTCACTAGGGTTAGTGTCACCCAGTGCTGAAACTCATGGTATCATGACTCATAACTATGACACACACAGGAGCCCCATAAATTATGCCACACCAGAGCCCCATAAAATATGCCACACCAGAGCCCCACTATTTATGCCTCACCTCTGCCCAATTAATTATGCCACAAACACACAGGTGCCCCATAATTATGCCACACCAGAGCCCCACTATTTATGCCTCACCACTGCCCAATTAATTATGCTACACACACACAGGAGCCCCAAAAATTATGCCACACCAGAGCCCCATAAATTATGCCACACCAGAGCCCCACTATTTATGCCACACACACACAGGTGCCCCATAATTAGGCCACACAAAAGAGTCCCTTAATTATGCCACACATGGGGCCCAATAAATATGCCACACACAACGCCCCATAATTATGCCAGACATGGGACCGCCATTAATTATGCAACACACAGGAGCCCCACGCGGTGACAATTGTACAATTCTAAAACAATACATATCTATACATACAGACATCTCTCTTTCTCTCTATAACAGCCAATTTGCCAAATTATATGCCAGTATCATTTTGTCATTAATAAGCCACAGACAATTTGCCCATTAATATGCCAGTATTATTGTGCCATTCAGATGCCAATACCATTGTGCCATTAATATGCCAATACCATTGTGCCATTCAGATGCCAGTATTATTGTGCCATTCATATGCCAGTAATATTGTGCTATTCAGATACCAGTAATATTGTGCCATTAAAATACCAGTAATATTGTGCCATTCAGAGCCCAGTAATATTATGCCATTCAAAGCCCAGTACTATTATGCCATTCAGATACCAGTAATATTGTGCCACTCAGAGCCCAGTTATATTGTGCCAGTCAGATGCCAATAATATTGTGCCAGTCAGATGCCAGTAATATTGTGCCACTCAGGGCCCAGTAATATTGTGCCATTTAGAGCCCAGTAATATTGTGCCAGACACCAGTAATATTGTGCCACTCAGAGCCCAGTAATATTGTGCCACTCAGAGCCCAGTAATATTGTGCCATTCAGATGCAAGTAATATTGTGCCAGTCAGATATCAGTAATATTTTGCCATTCATTTGCCAGTAATATTGTGCCATTCAGATACCAGTAATATTGTGCCATTAAAATACCAGTAATATTGTGCCATTCAGAGCCCAGTAATATTATGCCATTCAAAGCCCAGTAATATTATGCCATTCAGATACCAGTAATATTGTGCCACTCAGAGCCCAGTAATATTGTGCCAGTCAGAAGGGCTTTCTATGGATGGCATCATTTTGATCATATCCTATAATATTATATAAAAAAAAGGTAAAAAAAACCCCACAAATTTCCTGACTTATTTGAAACATCTTCTCCTCGTCGACAAAAGCGAATGAAAAAACCTGCTAAATAGATTCTACTATTTCTCCTGAGTACACGGATACCACCCATGCATAGGTTTGTTTTGTTGTTTGGGTGCTAAAAGGCCGCATTTGGGAGGTGCAGCTTTTGGTTTTCCAACTTGAAATTTTGACATGCAGACAGCCTGCACCCATGTCTGCGAGATATTTGAAGCCAGCTAGTGCATTTTACCCCATCAACCCATATATTTTAAGTAGACACCCTAGGCTATTTCAAAAGGTGGTATTTTAACACTTTCCACGCACTAATTCTACCACCAGCCTTTGTCAAAGTTTGTGGTAGTATTTTTTTTTTCACAAACATTGTACTTTAGAAATGAATTCACAGATTTTGGTATGTGTCACTGCCAAATAACACCCCAATATGTGTTCAGCAACATCTCCTGAGTACAGGGCTACCACCCATGCATAGGTTTGTCTGCTTATTTGGGAGTTAAAGGGCCACATTTGAGAGGTGCACTTTTTGGTTTTCCAACTTGAAATTTTGACATGCAGACAACCTGCGCCCATGTCCCATTTTGGACATATTTGAAGCCAGCTAGTGTATTTTACCCCATCAACCCATATATTTTTTAAAAGTAGACACCATAGGCTATTTCAAATGGTGGCATTTTAACACTTTCCATGCACTAATTCTACCCTCAGCCTTTGTCAAACTTAGTGGTAGTAATTTTTTTTTGTGGTTTTTTTTTTTTAACAAATGTTGTACTTCAAACATAAATTCACAGATTTTGGTATGTGTCACTGCCAAATAACACCCCAATAAGTGTTCGGTAACATCTCCTGAGTACAGGGATACCACCCATGAATAGGTTTGTTGGGTTGTTTAGGGGCTAAAAGGCCACATTTGGGAGGTGCAGTTTTTGGTTTTCCAACTTGAAATTTTTACATGCAGACAGCCTGCACCCATGTCCCATTTGGGACATATTTGAAGTCAGCTAGTGCATTTTACCCCATCAACCCATATATTTTTTTAAAGTAGACACCCTAGGCTATTTCAAATGGTGGTATTTTAACACTTTCCATGCACTAATTCTACCACCAGCCTTTGTCAAAGTTTGTGGTAGTATTTTTTTTTTTTCACAAACATTGTACTTCACACATAACTTAACAGATTTTGGAATGTGTCACTGCCAAACAACAACCCAGTATGTGTTCAGCAACATCTCCCGAGCACAGGGATACCACCCATGCATAGGTTTGTCAGCACGTTTGGGGATTAAAAGGCCACATTTGAGAGGTGCGCTTTTTGATTTTCCAACTTGGAATTTTGACATGTGGACCAAGGAACTGTACAAAAAAATTAATCCCTAAAAATGCACAGACAAGAAAAAATGCTCTGCTGTGCAGTGATCAGTGGCAGGGAAAAGGTTAATACACAGGGTTCACTATACAAAGGGTATGATAATGTAAGAGTGAGACAGCGCTAAATATGTATACCACAAAAGTTATAGACTGCAAAGACAGAAATGTTATAAAAAAATATAGAGTTTATTACGAGGAAATATAAATATACAAGTAAATGACCATATGTAATATACAGCAATATAATATAAAATCACAAGATGAGACTGAAAATATATAAACAAAAATGCAATGATACACTAAATCAAGGGCCCCAAATGGGTGCAAAACAAAAAAGATAAATTATTAAAAATACATAAAAAATATAAAAAGAGCCAAAAATCCCTTACCCACTCGGTCTGTTCGCCTGGCCAGGTCTATTGAACAGTTAGGATATTGCACTAAACAGAAACACAGCTACACCCCACAGGACGCGTTTCGAATTATCTTCATCAGCTGGTGGGCGGTAGTGCAATGACACCAGTGGGGAAGGGATCAGCTTATATAGTCACACATTTAGGAAAAAAACCCCAATAAATGATTATTCTCGTCAGCTGTTCACAATTGGAAATGAGGAAGTGCTGACCTTAGAGAATCGTTTCTCAGGGAAAGACACGACCGTTGTCATAGATACGAAAATAACACAGGGGATTCTCTGGTTTCTATTCGCTATAGAAAACCATAGAGAGATGTTTGGAAGGAAGGAGCGTCGTCTCCATAGTAACACATCACGTAGCGACCTATCTCCGCCCTGCATAGCCGGCATAGCAGGTGAGAGACAGTCGCGAAGGACGCACCCACGGAGAAGAGGCATAATCATAGGTTACTATACAATAATATACGTCCTGTGGCAATTACTTGTTGGGAAATTAGTCTGGACATAAAATAACACAAATAACAGAAATGCCCACATGTCTATACTATGTAACAAGGAAACACGATCTAATGGCCATCTCTTAAGTATTCAGGTGCATGGATGTGTGCACTGGATATTGAATATACAATTTTTTAATATAAGAAGAAAAATATAATAATTGTACACAAGTATACATGTTTATCAACAGATCAAAGGTATACACTCTGTCAAAAAACAATGCAGACTAAACATAGAAATGTAATACAGATTAGACTTCATATAAATATATATAATATAGACATATATAGCCCATAGTGCATATCTGATAACAGAGAAGACTTTGGGGTTGGAAGTGTTGACCAGCAGACATGTGTAGGGAGAGAGAAACGGATCATTGCAAAAATGGTATTAAATCAAATTTATCATTCAAACCCTTTGGAACCAAAGTATCCAATGTGAGTATCCAAAAAGTTTCTCTCTTCCTCAATGCCGACAGACGGTCTCCCTTCCTGGGTCCCATGTTGACCTGTTCTATAATCCAAGCTTTCAATAGAGTGTCATTCCTATTATGAGTCTCTTTGAAATGTCTGGATACAGTATGTTTGAGATAACCTGTTTTGATATTATACCTGTGTTCATACAAACTCTTTTTGAAGTTTCTACTAGTTTGGCCCACATATTGAGGCCGCATGGGCACTCCAACATGTAGATCACGAATTTTGACATACATGACACATGCCTATGAATGTCATATTTTGAACCAGTAACAGAGCTAACAAAACTATCTTTCTTTTTAGGACAAAAATGACAATGCCCACAGCGACCACAACGGTACCACCCTTTATTGGTTCCCAGAAAGTTACCATTATTTGGATAAGTTGGATTCTGAGACATTTTAAATTTGTTTGTTAAGTCGAAAGGGACCAATAATGTCTTTAGGTTTGCATTTTTTCTACAGAGAACTATACTCTTTGGAGGAAGGATTTTATTTAGAATAGGATCTGTCTGGATGATATACCAATGTTTGTCCAAAATTCGTCTAATAGTATTAGTCTTGTCTGAAAAGGTAGTAATAAAGCTATTTTCAAACTTATTGTTGTTATTCGGCTCTTGATGATTCTCTATTTTAATATCATTCACTCTATCTATTCTAAACTTTTTTGAGAAAAAGAGAGATACAGTCAAAGAAGAGATGGTGGTGGGAAACCTAAAGTCAAAAGGAATATAACTGCCTTTTTGTAAGAAATCCCAGAACAGCACTTTTTTACCATTTGCCAAAAATTCATAAAAATAAAGAGAATCCCCCAGGAAGACCCATTATATCGGGCATCGAATCCTTAAGTTCAAATCTATCATTATATGTAGATCTATTTTTACAGGTACTTGTCCCTTTAATGCCCTCATATCTTAAAGACGGTCTGTCACTAATAAAATTGTTAACTACTATTCCTTGGCAGGAGGATATCATCTTGGTTACTGCCGATATTCAAGCCCTATATACATCAATTAGACACACAGATGGAGTTAAAGGGGTATTAAATATGTTAAATCAATAAGACTATTTGAGTGGCCCTTATAGAGAATTTTTGTGTAGGAGTATTGGTTTTATTCTTGAATCCAATTATTTTATTTTCAATGGAGACTACTACCTACAGATATGTGGCACAGCGATGGGGACACGTTTCGCCCCCAGCTACGCCAACCTTTTTCTGGGTAGCTGGGAGAGTGAGACAATTTTTGGACCCCATCGCTGTGCAGAACTTCTGCTGTATAGACTCTATATAGACGACCTGTTCATTCTATGGAGAGGATCCATGGAGACTCTCAATACTTTTTTTGAGGAATTAAATAATAATCAATTGGGTCTGGTGTTTACATTCGAAGCCGACCAGAGACTTGTCAATTTTCTGGACCTAACTATTATCAATAATAGTGAGAGAAAGATTTTTGAGACACACACCTATTTTAAAACTGTGGATAAAAACAGCTATCTGAATGCAAAAAGCTATCATGATAGAAAATGGATACAGAATATCCCGAGAGGAGAGTTTCTGCGTATGCGCAGAAACTGTTCAAATGTAGAACTTTTTGATGTTCAAGCCCAAGTCATTGAAAATAGATTATTGGAAAGGGGATATAACAAGAAGATAGTGGAAAAAAGTAAAACCTTTGCAAGGGAGATGGACAGGGAGGCATTTCTTCAAAAACAGGAACTAAGAACCCAAAAAACAAAAAAGTTTAGAATAGATAGAGTGAATGATATTAAAATAGAGAATCATCAAGAGCCGAATAACAACCATAAGTTTGAAAATAGCTTTATTACTACTTTTTCAGACAAGACTAATACTATTAGACGAATTTTGGACAAACATTGGTATATCATCCAGACAGATCCTATTCTATTTTTTTTTCCTTTCTCTCCCCTTTTTTTTTTTTCTTTTTTTTTCATTTATATGTATTTTTATTCACACCTATGTTACACCCTTTTGTGCAAGGAATATTGCATTCCCCTCACCGGTGAACAATGACAGCACATTCATATTGAATTGACTGAATGCCCAACAGCAGTCACTTCTGCTTTCCACTCTCTAAATCACACCACACCTTAAAACAAAACTTTTACAAAGTATAAAGTAATATGGAAATTCTCACAGATTTGTTTTGCTGGCAAGTGATCTTGCATTGTATGCTATTTGGATTAAAGGACAACTGTAGCAAAACATTAACTTATGTTCAATTGAAAGACTGCATCAAGTGTAAATTATTTCTAGATACAATCTTATAAAATCCCTATTGAGCCCTCTCCACCCCCCACCGTTCTCTCAGGGGGCGGACATCCCGTCCAGAATCCTGGGTCAGATCTTCACCCACCTTGGTTCAGATGAAGAAAGATCTAACCCATCTGACCGAAGATTCCAAACAAAATGCCCGCCCCCCGGTCCAACCATACGGGGCAAAGATGGCTCAATAAGGGACTCTATTTGTTATCTTTCATGAAAGCATTTCCATATAAAATGGCCACACTTGACGCAATCCTTGAACCAAACATACCATCATAGTTTTTTTTTTTGCTACAGTTGTCTTTTTATAGGAATTCATTGTTAACTGAAAGATTGCATTGTGTAGACACCTTAAATAGAAATGCCATAACGAAAAGATACAATTAAAGTACCATACTGGACCTTCTTTTTCAAGTTTATTAGTCTTTTTTTTTCAAGCAAAGAGAGAAAACACACATAAAATACAAAATTGAATACAAAGAAAAAGAATAAGAATGAGACAGAAAAATCCAGTAATCATTAATTTCAATAACCCCCCTCCCTCCCCGTTCCCTCCTCCCCCGTGAATCCGGCCCGAAGTCATCACCCGCATTAGACTTAGTTAATATACAAGATATCAACGGAACAGTCACCACCCTACATTTATACCCCATCTATGTCCCATGTTAAACAGGCGAAAAGTGAGTAGTCTATCTTTCATATAAATGATAAGGGAGAGGGAAAAAAAGAGAGGGGCAGAAAAGAAGAAAAGGAAAAAAGAAAGAAGAAAGAGAAAAAGAAGAAAAAAAAAATCCATAACTCACCATACTTCCATATTCACCTCCTTCCATTCAATTTCTCACCTTCACACTTCCCACTTCACATACACACCATGTCCACCGGTCGTTCCATGGGGGGGGGGGGCGCGGAGAGGGCCAGGCAGTCCGGTTATCTACCGATCATTCTCGTGTGCAGGGGTCCCCACCGTATCCCCCCACAAGATCCATGTCTTATGGAATATCTCTCTTGTAAATCTATCTTTTCGAAAGAAAAACTTTTCCGCCAGGGCTTGAGTATCAATTTGGGTCTCTATTTCTTTCCAGGAAGGGACCTCTTTCCTTTTCCAATATCTTGCTAGACATATTTTAATTGCTAAGAAGATATAAATCATAATGATCTATTAAACTTATTACAAGTTGAGATATTTGAGTGGAGCAAGAACATTTGAGGGGTTATTTGCATTGGGCGACTGAAAATTTCTTCGCATTTCTGTATCATCTGTTGTTTCAATTCTTTTAATAAACCACAGTCCCACCAGATGTGGATATATGAACCCGTACTCTTTCTACACCTCCAGCAAAGATCATCCAATGCAGCCTGGAATCTGAACAGTCTAGATGGTACTAGGTACCACCTATGAAGAAGTTTAAAATGTTGTTCTTGCAGATACATACAATGTGTAGCCTTCCTTGTATCTTGCCAAGTTTTGTACCATACTTCCACTGGAAGATCTATGCCCAAGTCTAGTCCCCATTTACCCCTGGCTTTAGACACAATTGGGACCGCGATCTCTGAGAGGTAGATCATTATCTTTGAAAGTAGTCTTTCCCTAGAACCCAGTTTCACAAATTCTCCCCAGCTGTCTGATGATATGGGAGTTGTTTTAAATAAGAATCCTTTTACTCTAAGATAAGTAAAGAGTTCTGATGTTGGTATATTAAACTTGTCTTGGAGTTCTGAAAATGTCAACAACTGGCTGTCTCTATATAGATCTTCAATATATTGGATATTCCAGTTTCCCCAGTGGGCTAAACGGATATCCTTGATATACACAGACAGAACTTCTGATGGGGCGTCTTTTGTAAAGAATGGGGTGGAGCCCAACCATTTTTTCAACTTATATACATTTTCTATCAGACCCCTCACTATAGTGCTAGATATTTTCATTCTGTTGTATCTATCCCGGTCAACCCATTGCAATAAAAAGGGATCAAACCCTCCACTTTTTGATCTCTCTATACTCAACCAGCCCAGCTTATCCCTTTCTTTGGATTTCCAGGCTATCACATGGGCTAGTAGGCATGCATTATGTAACCTACCCAAGTCTGGATACCCCATTCCATCTTCATGGAGGCCATTTTTAAGAATTTTGGCCGAGAGTCTCGATTTTTTAGAGTTCCAGATAAATTTTAGGAATTCCTTATCGAATTCCTTTAGGGTCGAAATGGGTACTCTGAGAGGAATAGATCTGAATAGATATATTATTTTCGGGACCACATATGCCTTTATAGTATTAATACGGCCTAACCAGGACAGCTGCAGATATTTCCAACTCCTAAACATCTCCTTCACTTCCGTCAGTAATCTAGAGAAGTTAATTTGTATTATATTATCTATTCTTTGTGTGATTCTTATTCCCAAATATTCAATCTCTTTGTTATCACGAAAGTTTCCCAAACCGGCTATTCTAACCCTTTGTTCTAAATTCTGATAAAACAAAATTGTCTGTGTTTTAGGTAAGTTTAGTTTATAGTTTGAAAATGAAGCAAAATTCTCTACCGTCGAGAGTAATGCTGAAAAAGAGTGTTCTGGGGATGAGAGTGAAAGAAAAATATCATCTGCATAAAGCATTATTGTGTGGTCCCTATCTCCTATCTTAATTCCTCTGATCTCTCCGGTCCTTCTAATAAGGGCCGACAATGGCTCAATTGTCAAAGCATACAACAACGGAGCCAATGGACAGCCCTGACGCGTGCCATTCCTTATGTCAAACTGTTCTGAACTAAGGAATGGCCCAACAATTTTTGCTCTGGGATTTGAATAAAGAGCTAGGGTACTCAAGAAAGGACCCGCGAGTCCAAACACCCGCAGGGTCTCCGCCATAAACTTCCAGTTGACTCTATCAAATGCCTTCTCGGCGTCAAGTGCCAAGAAGGCAGAAGGAATCCCAATTCGATGTATCTCCTCCAATATGCCGAGGACCCTGCGGGTGTTATCCTCACAGGCCCTCCCAAGCATAAAACCCACCTGGTCCGGCTGAATAAGGTCTCGTATAACTACACTCAACCTTTGGGCTAGAATTTTGGAGTAGATCTTAACATCTTGGTTTATAAGTGAAATTGGGCGGTAATTATCTACTTTTGTTGGATCCTTCCCAGCCTTCAGGATAGGGGAGATACAGGCCTCCAACATCTCAGCAGGAAATACAGTTTCTGCCTCTATTCCATTAAAAACCCTCTCTAGGACCGGAGAGATCAGAGGACCCAATATCTTATAGAATGCTGCAGAGAAGCCATCTGGGCCTGGTGCCTTTCCTGACTTTAGAACCTCTATTGTCGATAATATTTCAAGCTGTGTAAATGGTTGATTTAGTACCGAAAGTTTCTCCGCCGATAATCGGGGAAGGTGCAAGCCTTCCAGAAAATCCTTAAGTTCTTCCTCACTCCGTTGGGATTGTGGTAGGTTATAAAGTGTTTTATAATAGGACTGAAAGGCTTGGCCTATCTCAGACGGTGACAAGCAGGTCCTACTTTCATAGAAAATCTTTTTAATTCTCTCTTTCTGTTTTTGGAATCTTAATTTATTTGTTAGATCTTTACCCACTATGTTGTCGGTGCAATGCCACCTCTGTTTTAGTTTCATTAGAGAGTAATCCGCTTTTTCCTGAAGTCTATTTAAGATGTCTTTCTTTATCTGGGATATCCTTTGTTCCCTTGATTTCTCTGGATCTCTCTTATTCTCTCTTTCCAGTCCCGCTAGTTGAATATATAGATCAGCCAGTGGTTTTCCTCTCTTTCTTTTAATCCATGCACCCTTCTTAATCAAGTAGCCTCGGAGAAAACATTTCATACTACACCATAAGTTCAAGTCCGAAGTATCCCCCCTGTCATTCAGGGATAAAAAATCACTAGCTTGATCCATTAGATCATTCTTACTCTCGTCTGTTAAGAGAATGGATTCATTCAATCTCCATGCCGTTCGGGCTCCATATCCTGGGTTACCCTTCAGACTAATAAATACCGGCGCATGGTCAGTCCATGTGATGGGACCGATCCTGGAACTCCCACAGGACTCCAGGGTCGGGCCCATCATAAAAAATAGTCTATCCTTGAATATGAAGAATGTGGAGGGGAGAAAAACGTGAAATCCCTCTCATTTGGATGCTGTACCCTCCACACATCATATAGATTGTGCTTCCCGACACAGTCCACTAACTTCTCTGCCTTTTGTCTTAACCTCTTTTCATATTTAGAGTTCTTAACGGCCCTTCTGTCCATATCGATATCCATAATACAATTTAAATCTCCTCCGATAATCACTAAGCCTTTGGACACCCTATCCAGTCTATCCAGTGAGGAGTTTAAAAAGTGCATTCCCTGCTCTGAGGGGGCATATAAATTCATAAAGGTGTACAAAATATCATTAATCTGGCATATTAAAATCAGTCGTCTGCCTTCTGAATCTGTTTCATGAAAGATGTACTCGAATTTGTTTTTTCCAGCAATCAATATCACTACCCCCCTCTTTTTTCTGCCATACATTGAGGACTGATACAAGTGGGGATATTTACGATATCTCCATAAGATCTTCTGGTCTCTCTTCCAATGAGACTCCTGCAAAAAAGCCACGTCAATGGCATTCTCTGTCAATAAATCATATAGATAAGCTCTTTTGTGTGGAGAATTAAGCCCCTGCACGTTCAAGGTAACAAATTTAAGTACCATCCGTGATCAGACAGCCCGGGACATACCCAGTCGACCCCCACCCCCCCCCCCCCCAGAACGGCACAGCGGACCCTCACATACTCACTCATACGCAAATATCCCATCACTCTACAAACATTACTCCTGTCCATCGTGTCGGCCCTTAACAAGAGCAGGCCCGTGGGAGAGTTTCCAGTGGCGTCCAATCAAAACCCCGTCCAATTCCATATGTCTAAGGTCTTATTATTGACATCTTCAAAAGAGAGAAAGAAGGGAAAAAGAAAAAAGAAAAAAACCACAACAACAATAAGTTCTGTCTATATTAATCAACACTGCTATAGTATGTATATTACATCCATCATTCATTCTCTATGTTTCAGTGGTGACTGTTCCACGTCAATCAGTCCCATCTCAGATGTTTGCCATGATGATCTTAAATAACATCATAAGTGTTATATCAAGTAATTTCTAATATGTATCCATTCTATATATAAAAAAAAAAAAAAATAATATTCCCCTCCCCTTCTCTTTACAAGCAATGTTCGTACGTGTGTTTATAATGAATGCTCAGGGCACAAAAAAAAAAAAAAAAAAAAAGAACATTTTATATCAACAGTAATCACCACTGTTCTACTCTGTGTATTACTCCCATTTTTCTCTTTACTTACAGTGGTGAATAATCCACCTCAATCGATACTATCTCAAGTATTTGCTTTTATAATCTTAAATAACATAAGTGATTCTAACCAGTGATTTTTAATAAATATTAATTCTATAAAACATATTCCCTTCTATTTCAACAGTATTCTTAAAACCTGTGACCAATAATAATCCTTTTCTATCAATCTTTCATGTGCAAATAAGGGTGTAGTTACTTAATTTATATCTATAGTGTTGTTATGTCTGTAATATGTGCCCCGAGGAGAGGGAGGAAGTGAGAAAAAAAAACTAAAAAAACAACAACATTTCTATCAACAATAATCACCACCGCTCTAATCTGTGTATTACTCCCCGCTTTTTCTCTTTACTTATTAGTGGTGAAGGATCCACTTCAGCCGGTACCATCTCAAGTATTTGCCTTTATAATCTTAAATAACATAAGTGTTCTAACCAGTGATTTTTAATGTACAGGGAGTGCAGAATTATTAGGCAAATGAGTATTTTGACCACATCATCCTCTTTATGCATGTTGTCTTACTCCAAGCTGTATAGGCTCGAAAGCCTACTACCAATTAAGCATATTAGGTGATGTGCATCTCTGTAATGAGAAGGGGTGTGGTCTAATGACATCAACACCCTATATCAGGTGTGCATAATTATTAGGCAACTTCCTTTCCTTTGGCAAAATGGGTCAAAAGAAGGACTTGACAGGCTCAGAAAAGTCAAAAATAGTGAGATATCTTGCAGAGGGATGCAGCACTCTTAAAATTGCAAAGCTTCTGAAGCGTGATCATCGAACAATCAAGCGTTTCATTCAAAATAGTCAACAGGGTCGCAAGAAGCGTGTGGAAAAACCAAGGCGCAAAATAACTGCCCATGAACTGAGAAAAGTCAAGCGTGCAGCTGCCACGATGCCACTTGCCACCAGTTTGGCCATATTTCAGAGCTGCAACATCACTGGAGTGCCCAAAAGCACAAGGTGTGCAATACTCAGAGACATGGCCAAGGTAAGAAAGGCTGAAAGACGACCACCACTGAACAAGACACACAAGCTGAAACGTCAAGACTGGGCCAAGAAATATCTCAAGACTGATTTTTCTAAGGTTTTATGGACTGATGAAATGAGAGTGAGTCTTGATGGGCCAGATGGATGGGCCCGTGGCTGGATTGGTAAAGGGCAGAGAGCTCCAGTCCGACTCAGACGCCAGCAAGGTGGAGGTGGAGTACTGGTTTGGGCTGGTATCATCAAAGATGAGCTTGTGGGGCCTTTTCGGGTTGAGGATGGAGTCAAGCTCAACTCCCAGTCCTACTGCCAGTTCCTGGAAGACACCTTCTTCAAGCAGTGGTACAGGAAGAAGTCTGCATCCTTCAAGAAAAACATGATTTTCATGCAGGACAATGCTCCATCACACGCGTCCAAGTACTCCACAGCGTGGCTGGCAAGAAAGGGTATAAAAGAAGAAAATCTAATGACATGGCCTCCTTGTTCACCTGATCTGAACCCCATTGAGAACCTGTGGTCCATCATCAAATGTGAGATTTACAAGGAGGGAAAACAGTACACCTCTCTGAACAGTGTCTGGGAGGCTGTGGTTGCTGCTGCACGCAATGTTGATGGTGAACAGATCAAAACACTGACAGAATCCATGGATGGCAGGTTTTTGAGTGTCCTTGCAAAGAAAGGTGGCTATATTGGTCACTGATTTGTTTTTGTTTTGTTTTTGAATGTCAGAAATGTATATTTGTGAATGTTGAGATGTTATATTGGTTTCACTGGTAAAAATAAATAATTGAAATGGGTATATATTTGTTTTTTGTTAAGTTGCCTAATAATTATGCACAGTAATAGTAACCTGCACACACAGATATCCCCCTAAAATAGCTAAAACTAAAAACTACTTCCAAAAATATTCAGCTTTGAAATTAATGAGTTTTTTTGGGTTCATTGAGAACATGGTTGTTGTTCAATAATAAAATTAATCCTCAAGAATACAACTTGCCTAATAATTCTGCACTCCCTGTATATTCATTCTATAGAAAATATTCCCTTCCTTTTCAAGAATATTCTTCAAACCTGTGGCCAATACTAATCCCTTTCTATCAATCTCTCGTGTATAAATAAGATTTGTAGTTACTTAATTTATGTCAATAGTGATGTTCTATCTATAATATGTGCCCCGAAGAGAGGGAATAGAGAGAAACGAGAGAGAGAAAAAAAAAAAAAAAGACCCATTTCAAACATATCCCTAACAATCATTAACAGTTCACACAATATCTTACAAGATCAAAAAACAGTACTATGATATTCCTTGTTTCTACATTACTGCCATTTCCAGAGTAAAGGGAAAAATGAAAATAAAAATTTTAAAGCCCATCAAACATATCCTTAACAATCACTAGCAATATTATTCGAGGCAACAGTTCTGTAGCATATTTCGGGTGGGATCCGAGTTTTATCCGAGTATAGCAATATATCAACCTGTCCTCAATAATATCTCAGTGTTCGTACACAGTGAATAAGATCAACGTATCCTTAGCAATTATTAACAGAGTTTTCTGGGCGGGTGGCCTTATCATTATGCTTAAGATGGAACCGATATTTTTCTCCCCCATGATGATACCACCTATAGACTTAAGATACTGTTCAAGGATCCTTCAGATCAACACTTTTCAGGTGGTAGGATCATATATAATATCTTGCAGAATCGCACTTAGTCTTATCTCAAGATTATCGGTATTTCGAGAAGAGAAAAAAAAATAAAAAAATAAATTCACTGATTGATGCTCAAGTCTGAAGGCCCCATTCTTGCATTTGTTCCTTCAGTTGCTCAGGCTCCTGAAATGCCGGGTACCCCCAGGCATAGACAACCCCCCTCTCTCTGAGACATGCGGTGAGGGATGAAAATTTTTTCCTAAAAGTTCTGGTAGCAGACGATAAGTCCGAAAAGGTTGTTAATCTCATAAACCTAGGATCTCTTGAGGGGTTATTTCTCATCCCCCGAACCAGCATCTCTTTAATTTTGTAACTTTGGAAGCACAGGATAGTGTCCCTGCTTACTGAAGAGTGGAGTAATGATGGAGGTTTGGGCAATCTATGAATTCGTTCCACTGGTGTAGGGCCCAGGATATTTGGATCTATGTATGCGGAACATAAATCAAAGGCATATTGTTCCAGGTCTGTGTATTCTTCCGAGATGCCCCTTATTTTAAGATTTTGTCTCCTGGACCTGTCTTCTATATCTGCCAATTTCAAACTCATTTTAGTGAGGTCATCATCTACCTTGGCTTTGTATGATTGTAACTCATTAACTTTCTGCTGGAGCATTATAATCTCATTAGCCTGAGATAGTAATGTTGTCTTTATCTGAAGCATCTCAGCCTTGTAGTCAATTAAATTCTGATCAAGATCGGTTTTGATTCGCAAATATAATGCCTCCAATGCTGTTGTCAAATCTGTCTGTGAAATATTCCCGTCTACTTGGTCTTTCCCAAGACTAGTCCTTGGGTCAGGAGATCTATCTGACATGGTTGAGATGCTCATCTGACTTCGGGGGGAATAAAATGCATTTATAGGTTGTGATTTCGTCATTTTTGCATTATTCTTAGATCTATCTGATCTTTCAGTCTTTTCAGTCTTTTCAGCCTTATCCCCTTTAGGCGGCATAAGAATACTTGGTTATGTTTCAGCCTAGGCCACTCAATTAGTGCTGTATCTGCAGAGTATTATTATAGTATTCTAGATCTTATTTCTTTGAATGTTTTCAGATACACTGTTTCTTTAACATGCAATTTCAATGAAATGGTTAGACAGTAGATATTCGATCCGGTGCATTTAACCCTCAATCAGGACTTTCAGGACTTTTTTTTTTTCTTTTTCTTTTAACATAAAGTTTTCCACCCTCGAGTTAAGCAGAGAGCATTACATCAGTATATAAACAAGGAATTTATCGGATCTCAATTCAGAGTTTGTGCATAAAATATTTACATTAAAAAAAAAAAAAAAGGTGCATTAATCAACAGTCTCTGTTGCACCTTTTTTCCCCCTTTAGCCTATAGGCTTGACAAATCGATTCAGCGATGCAGATCGTACATGACAGGAAGAGAAAAATAAAAATAAAAAATAATAATATAACAAGCTGGGCTTTCTACTTATCAGCAGTTGTTCTAGCAGGCAGTATTTTGAATTCAGGGGTTGATATTCAGTTGCAGCTTGTGAGTAACCCGTCCTTCCAGTTAACTGTAATCTTCCTCTGCCTCTGAGAGTTCGGGCAGTGCTTCTCAGCAGCTCCACCAAACTGATTGATTCATGTAGATTTGCTCCTCCACAAGCCAGGCAGCCAGCCAAAAACAACCTCACAAAGTCGAAGCCAGCAGGACGGGTAAAATGCTCTACCCCTAGAACATTCACAACGCGGTAATCTGCATCCCGGGATCCGCCATTAGACGCCACTAGCACCCCCCTCCCCCTACACACGCTGACGTCGCTACGTCATCACACACCCGCCAAAAACCAGACAGATCCTATTCTAAATAAAATCTTTCCTCCAAAGAGTATGGTTCTCTGTAGAAAAAATGCAAACCTAAAGACATTATTGGCCCCTTCCGACTTAACAAACAAATTTAAAATGTCGCAAAATCCAACTTATCCAAATAATGGTAACTTTCTGGGAACCAATAAAGGGTGGTACCGTTGTGGTCGCTGTGGGCATTGTAATTTTTGTCCTAAAAAGAAAGATAGTTTTGTTAGCTCTGTTACTGGTTCAAAATATGACATTCATAGGTATGTGTCATGTATGTCAAAATTCGTGATCTACATGTTGGAGTGCCCATGCGGCCTCAATATGTGGGCCAAACTAGTAGAAACTTCAAAAAGAGATTGTATGAACACAGGTATAATATCAAAACAGGTTATCTCAAACATACTGTATCCAGACATTTCAAAGAGACTCATAATAGGAATGACACTCTATTGAAAGCTTGGATTATAGAACAGGTCAACATGGGACCCAGGAAGGGAGACCGTCTGTCGGCATTGAGGTAGAGAGAAACTTTTTGGATACTCACATTGGATACTTTGGTTCCAAAGGGTTTGAATGATAAATTTGATTTAATACCATTTTTGCAATGATCCGTTTCTCTCTCCCTACACATGTCTGCTGGTCAACACTTCCAGCCCCAAAGTCTTCTCTATTATCAGATATGCACTATGGGCTATATATGTCTGTATTATATATATTTATATGAAGTCTAATCTGTATTACATTTCTATGTTTAGTCTGCATTCTGTTTTGAGTGAATACCTTTGATCTGTTGATAAACATGTATACTTGTGTACAATTATTATATTTTTCTTCTTATATTAAAAAATTGTATATTCAATATCCAGTGCACACATCCGTGCACCTGAATACTTAAGAGATGGCCATTAGATTGTGTTTCCTTGTTACATAGTATAGACATGTGGGCATTTCTGTTATTTGTGTTATTTTACGTCCAGACTAATTTCCCAACAAGTAATTGCCACAGGACGTATATTATTGTATAGTAACCTATGATTATGCCTCTTCTCCGTGGGTGCGTCCTTCGCGACTGTCTCTCACCTGCTATGCCGGCTATGCAGGGCGGAGACACGTCGCTACGTGATGTGTTACTATGGAGACAACGCTCCTTTCTTCCAAACATCTCTCTATGGTTTTCTATAGTGAATAGAAACCAGAGAATCCCCTGTGTTATTTTCGTATCTATGACAACGGTCGTGTCTTTCCCTGAGAAACGATTCTCTATGGTCAGCACTTCCTCATTTCCAATTGTGAACAGCTGACGAGAATAATCATTTATTGGTTTTTTTTTCTAAATGTGTGACTATATAAGCTGATCCCTTCCCCACTGGTGTCATTGCACTACCGCCCACCAGTTGATGAAGATAATTCGAAACGCGTCCTGTGGGGTGTAGCTGTGTTTCTGTTTAGTGCAATATCCTAACTGTTCAATAGACCTGGCCAGGTGAACAGACCCAGTGGGTAAGTGATTTTTGACTCTATTTATATTTTTTATGTATTTTTAATAATTTATCTTTTTTGTTTTGCACCCATTTGGGGCCCTTGATTTAGTGTATCATTGCATTTTTGTTTATATATTTTCAGTCTCATCTTGTGATTTTATATTATATTGCTGTATATTACATATGGTCATTTACTTGTATATTTATATTTCCTCGTAATAAACTCTATATTTTTTTATAACATTTCTGTCTTTGCAGTCTATAACTTTTGTGGTATACATATTTAGCGCTGTCTCACTCTTACATTATCTCTCCTTTTTTGCAGTGGATTTTTCCATTGCATTCCATTATAAGACTAGCTGCTTCCCTGTTTTCATTTTTTGTTATCCAGTCATTTGCTACTCCATATACTATCCGGGACTTTCCCATTCCCATCGTGTACCTTCCCTGTCTCCAGTGGTCAGTATTAGTTCTGTTACCTATTATTCCTTTGTTGGTGGAGTGGAGGTCACTATATACATATATTATCTATTAGCGCTGTGCCTTACCCTTTTTTCCTATACAAAGGGTATGGCTTTTATAAAAGCCCTTGTCTCACATTTTTGTAACATTTTATTTAATTTATTACAATTAAAAACTTATATTATACAGAGCTGAACACAAACACTTTGTGAGGTGACAGTAAAAAAAGTAACTTTATTAATATCCAATTCACTAAAAACAAATAGCACCAAAAAATACTGGAAATGTGCAAAGGGAAAAAGGTCCGACAAGATAGAGGGCTAGGCGCCCATGCTTGACGCGTTTCGTGCTCCAAACCACGTAATCATAAGCTAAGGAAAACATGTGTGTAAGAGATTTAAATAGGGTAAGCCCAAAAAGTTACAGCTCCTCCCTTCAACAGGTGAAATGATTAGGGCAAGGCAAATTTCACAGTTTAAAAAAATAGCAGATCCACATGGGTTAGAACAATATTTACCAATATTGATCTGACCAGGCGAATGGTGATGCTCATCTGAGCAATCACCAAACCGCCTTTGCGACTGATTGGCTGTTACTGATCGCTATACACGCATTCTGACAGTTTCAAAAGGAATACACGTAATCCCCTAGTGGGTATAATTAACCCCTAGCAAGTGTGACAAAATAGAAATGCTGATAGTAAAAAAAATCCTTCTGTGGCCAGATCGCTCCATATGCACTGCTTAGACAGTGACCATATGCGCTGCTTAGGCAGTGATATTCGGCAAGCAAGGGTTTAATAGCTCTTAAAAGAGCCTTTAATATACTGTAATAAATTACAGTAAAAAAATGAATCCCTAAAAACTGCACAGACATCAAAAAATGTGGAAGGGGTTAAACACTGGAAACGACTTTTATAAAAGCCCTTGGGTCTCAATTTTATTAAATATATTACTGTATTTGCTCGATTACAAGACGAGGTTTTATAATCGAGGTCGTCTTATAATCTGACCTCAAATTGAGGTTAGATTATAAAACAGGGATCCAGGTCCCCAGCAGAGCTGCAGGGCGACCTGGATCCCCCTCTCTAAAAGCAGGGGATATCTGATGAGCGCAGACTCCCCCTGCTGCCGCCCAGCACGACCGCTGGGACTTCTATGATGAAGCCAGGTACTTCCGGCTTCGTCATAAAAGTCCCGGCGGTCGTGCCGGGCGGCAGCAGGGGAGGTCTGCACTCATCGCGCAGACATCCTCAGCTGCCCCGCTAGCCACCAGGGAGAATCGGGCAGCTGGGGGGATGTCTGCACGATACGTGCAGACATCCTCCATGCTGCCCGACACGGCAGTCTATTATTACGGACCAGCTGACATCGTATCGTGCAGACATCCCCCGGCTGCCCCCACTAGCCACCAGGTATCGAGTTACAGTTGAGGGGGAGGGAGGGGGCAGAGAGACAGGGGGAGGGGGGGACAGAGCAACAAGGGGAGGGGGGCAGAGAAACAAGGTGGGAGCAGAGACAGAGGCGAGGGGGGAGTCAAAGGGAGGGGGAGAGAGAGACAACACTAAGGGGGGGAGAGAGACAAAGCTGGAGGCAAGGGAAAGAGAGAGGCAGCATTGGCACATAAAAGGAAATAAAAACAAGAAATGCATTTTTTGATATAATTTTTTTATTAAAAAAGCAATTTACATGTGAATATATACAAGTTGAACTTTTTTCCTATAGGGTAGTCTTTTTAGTTTTTTTCCTAAAGGAATATCCAAAGTTTGGGGGGTCGTCTTATAATCGAGCAAATACGGGATAATTAAAAACTTTCATTATACAACTCTGTCTGTCTCCCTCACTAAAACTGAAGTGAAGAGAGGGAGGCAGATATACATGGGTCAGATCAATATTTACAAATATTGATCTAACCAGGCGAGCGGTGATGTTCATCTGAGCAATCACCAAACCGCCTTTGTCACTGATCGGCTGTTACTGATCACTATACATGCGCTCAGACAGTTAAAAAATGTTTACGTTAAACGTAATCCCCTGGCGGGCATAATTTACCCGTAACGGGTGTAATATTTTTTTTTTTTTTTTTTAAACTCAAAATGCTTCTGTAGCAAGATTACTGCATTTGCGCCAGATCGCTGCTTAGGCAGTGATCTACAGCAAGCTAGGGGTTAATAGCTCTTAAACGATCGTTCGCTTCCTAAGCAGTGGCATCATGCGGGGGGTGCGGGCCGCACCGGGTGACACCCCCAGCGGGGTTAACGCCCTGTGCTGCCGGCACCCCCTGCATTCCCCAAAAAAATCAAAAACTTACCTCCTTGCTGCGGTCTCCCGGTGCAGGACTGTGGCTGTGTGGAAGCTCGCCTCCAGCTGCGCGGATCAATAAAGTTTTTTTTTTAAAACAAACTTTATTGATCCGCGCGGCTGGAGGGGACCGCACAACGCTTCCCTAACAGCCACGGACATGCACCGGGAGACAGCAGCAAGGAGGTAAGTACTGGCTGGGGAAGGCGGAGGATGGTGGCATAACGAACATACTAAGGGGCAATATCCTGGCATATTAATTGACAATATCCTGGCATATTAAATGGCATATTGGGGGGCAAAATCCTGGCATATTAAATGGCTTATTTGGGGCAAAATCCTGGCATATTGGGGGGCAAAATCCTGGCATATTAAATGGCATATTGGGAGCAAAATTCTGGCTAATTGAGAGCAAAATCCTGGCATATTAAATTGCATATTGGGGGGCAAAATCCTAGCATATTAAATGGCATATTGGTGGTCAAAATCCTGGCATATTAAATGGCATATTGAGGGCAAAATCCTGGCATATTAATTGGCTCTATCCTGCCATATTAAATGGCATATTGGAGGGGCAAAATTCTGGCATATTAAATAGCATATTGGGGGGAAATATCCTGCCATATTAAATGGCATGTTGGGGGCAAAATCCTGGCATATTGGGGGTCAAAATCCTGGCATATTAAATGGCATATTGGGGGTCAAATCCTGGCATATTAAATGGCATATTGGGGGCAAAATACTGGCATATTAAATGGCATATTGGAGGGGCAAAATTCTGGCATATTGAGGGGCAAAATCCTGGCATATTAAATGGCATATTGGGGGCAAAATCCTGGTATATTGAGAGTAAAATCCTGACATATTAAATGGCATATTGGGGGGCAAAATCCTGGCATATTGAATGGCTAAATCCTGGCATATTGAATGGCTAAATCATGGCATATTGAGTGGCTAAATAATCCTGGCATATTGAGTGGCTAAATAATCCTGGCATATCGAAGGGTTAAATACTGGCATATTTTAATTGGCAAAGTGATGTTCTGTGGGGCAAAATGACATGTACTATGTGGAAAGTGACACTGGCTAGTTCTGTGGGGCAAAGTGACACTGTGGCATGCCAAATCGTGTAGGTGCAATATGAGTGCAAGCCAAGTGCTGTAAGTGCAATATAGGTGCATGGCAAGTTCTGTAGGTACTGTATGGTGCTGTGTTAAGTCCTTTAGGTGCAATGTGGGTGCAGAGGAAGGGAATAAAAAATAGGAATGCAATATTTCAATAACATTTGTATTAAATAGAATATTAAATAATTTAAATAAGTATAAATTCAACTAGTTATAGAGAGATGTCTGTGTTTATAGATATGTATTGTTTTTGAATTGTACAATTGTCACCTTGTGGGGCTCCGGTGTGTCGCATAATTAATGGCTGCCCCATGTGTGGCATAATTAAGGGGCTCTTTTGTGTGGCATAATTATGGGGCGCTTGTGTGTGGCATAATTAAAGGGTGCCTGTGTGTGTGGAATAATTAATTGGGCTCCAAGGTGAGGCATAATTTATGGGGCTTTGGTGTGGCATAATTTATGGGGCTCTTGTGTGTCATAGTTATGGGGCTCCTGTATGTGGCATAGTTATGGGCTCCTGTGTGTGGCATAATTAAAGGGCTCCTGCGTGTGACATAATTTGTGGGGCACCTGTATGTGGCATATTTAATGGTCCATCTGACTGGTATTACTAATGAATCTGTTTGGCATGGTATTGGAGGAAATCCAAGGGGGGTGACACCATGAATTACCGCACCGGGTGACACCAACCCTGGTGACGCCTCTGTTCCTGTCACGAAGTCCTCGTTTTCCCGTGACGTGCCTGGCACGCAATCTGTCGTTAAAGGGTTAATGATACGAGTTATGTTGTGCCACTCTCAGTGTATAGCTAACAATATAATTCTAACTTTCTATGTTAATTGTGGGAATTTTGATGTGCCTTCTTCAGTATCTATGTGACAGAAGTTATTCTATACCACCTACTATGTCAGTCTCAGTCTACAGTTATGGGAGTTATTCTGTGTCTGGCTCTACAACAGTCTATAACAATGAGAGTTATGTTCTATTATGTGCTTTGGAAAATTCTGGGATACTGCCTAAAACACTGAATAAAATGGCTTTGAAAGGTTTACCTCTTTTTTTGATGATATAATATCTGATGCCTCGGGTTATGCACCTATAAACATGCATCTTAACATGCTTGGAGGAAAGACATAACAGGAGGATGTACCACAGCATATCAGTGCTGAGGCTCACCAGCCACACTTATTTTGAGTTCCATCTGTTGGTCACATATTAAAACATGGTCACTCTGTTGGAATGTCAAAACAAGGGTCTCTCTCTGCTAGAGTTTCTCTCACCTCAGCAACAGCTTTAGTCATGAAGCTTCACAAGGAATCAGTATGGCTGCAAGTCTGAAGATAAACTGGTATGCACCTTAACCCCTTTGGTGCTTGCGTCCCAGACGATGAGCTGTTTAACGATGGACGTACTATGCCGTCCTAGCGTCATTTAGGTATTGTAAAATCAGCATGGCATAGTACGTCCTAGCGTCCGGAAGGGGTTAAAACTTAATTGACAGTTTATCCTCATAATAGCAGGAATTTGTATTTGTGCTTCTATATGTCTTTGTCCTACCACTATTTGAGAAGCACACGTGGGGAAAAAAAGGTTTAGTGACTTTTTACAATTAATCAATTTAGTCCAAAACACCAAACAGGACTACATTTTAGCAGCATACATGTGTTTGGTTAGAATGTGAATTTAGCTAACTTGTCACAGGGTAAGTTGTAGTTAAGAAGAGATGATATATTGGACATGCCAGCTTGTCAGACTTAATTACTAGCCCTCTTGGTAAAACTAGATCATGCAAAGACTTATGCTCATTTCATGGGTACAAATACAACCGGTTATGGTGAGGGTAGGTGTTTATAAAAAGATCAGGTATGCAATATAAGTATCTTCTACATTCAAAATATGTTTTAAAGATGCCATGAGATGTGAATAAGAATTATCAAGTGTTCACATCACATGATTATAGAGGGATAAAAAAGGTTTATGCCAATACTTTGTAGGAATGTCAGCTTAATTTTAACCAGAAGGCACCTCATACGGTCTACATACACAGTTTACAAGACATTTCAAGAAAACCTGCTGATAATGAGCACACTGATAAAAAGGTACAATGCACCCTTTATTATTGAATCACAAACCACAGTTATTGACCTCTACAACAACAAAACTTTTCTTCAGATATTGTTAACCCCTTAGTGACAAGACATTTTCACCTTGACTTTCCCTTGGTGACAATGGCTGTTTTGACATTTCTAGGGTGTTTGTGTTTAGCTGTAATTTTTTTCTTTCTCACATACAGTACCCACACAAATTATATGTTGTTTTTATCGTCATAAGAAGGGCTTTCATTAGATACCATTATGTTCATCATATCTTATAATTTACTACAAAAAAAATCATAAAATATGATGAAAAATTAAAAAAAAAAAACACTTTTTCTAACTTTGACCTAAAATATAATTTACACAAATAAAATCATTAAAAAAGACCCCGTCTAAATAGTTTATAAATGTTGTCCCGAGTTCAAAAATATGCATGTTTCCATATTTTTCGGTATTTTTTTGCGAGTTATGGGGCAAAAACCAAAAATAGTGTTTTTTGGTTTTTTCCTATATTGATCTTTTGACCCCAACCCGAACCCAAAATGTAACCCTAACACTAAATTTAACCCCAGCTCTAATCCTTATTATATCCCTTAATATTTTTTAACTTTAATTTAATTTTAACCCTATCCCTTATGCTAAAAAATATTTAATTTTAACCCTATAGGCTAATATAGCTAAATAACCTGTTTTTATTTAATTAAATATGTATTTTAATTATTTTCCATTGCAATGCTACTAAACTACCACTAGGGGCCGTCAAGTAGCATATTCAGAGCGACGGAAGTGAAGTTACTTTCACTTCCGAAGCTCAGACCGGCAGAGGACTTAGCCATATTGACAGAGCAGCATGCTCCGTGGGGCGATCGTGGGGGTCCCAAAATAGAAATATCGGTGCTGGCTATTGCCTCGATGTCGAGGCAATAGACCAGCACTGTTAAAGTGGTTTTAGCGATCGTTGATCGCGAAAACCGCTTCATTCACTGCAGGACGTGCCAGGCACGTCCTTTGTCATTAAGGGAGATTCTCCCAGGACGTGCCTGGCACGTCCTTTGTCGGCAAGGGGTTAAGAAATGAAAACTTTAAGTAATGGAACCAATAAAAGGCAGGAAAAAAAGTTTTTGCAACTTTGGGTACCAAATCATCAGTGTGACGGATCCCTCTGTCACCTGTCACCTGGGTTTTTGGAGAGAAATAATGGCTTGCTTCCTCCCTATAGATTATGGACCTTGGCATTGAAAATGGGTTCTGTTTTTGGGGAGGTGGGTACAGTGGGTAAGTTTTTACTTTGCATTGACTTTATAATATATATGCTGTTTTTACCCCTTTACTCATGCTCCCAGATTGTGCCAATGCATAAGAGAGGAGGACAAAAGAGAGGAGTCAATGTGTCACAGGCGAGTAAAGGACAATGGTGGATGGCTTACCCCCTGTACCGTGTTTCCCCGTCATCTCCCCTCCATAGCCCCGAATGGAGACTCTGACCACGCCCCCTCGTGCTCGGCTCCGCCGCCGGCATGCTGCACTCTGGGTGCTGAACAGCACCAGACTCCACCCCTTGCGCTCGGCTCCGCCCCTCGTGCTTAACTCGGCCCCTCAAGCTTTGAACATGAGTGTCTAGCAGAGTGTAAGTGAGAGTGGCAGAGTTATTAGTGTGTATGTATGTGAGTGGCAGAGTTATGAGTGTGTATGTGTGTGAGTGGCAGAATGTTAATGTTAGAGTGTAAGTAAGTGTGTGAGTGTTTGGAAGAGGGTAAGTGTGAGTGAGTGTAAGCATGAGTTATAAATTTATGAGTGTGTATGTGTGTGAGTGGCAGAATGTAAGTGTGTGTAAGTGGCCGAGTGTGAATGTGTGCGAGTGGCAGAATGTAAGTATGTGTAAGTGGCCGAGTGTGAGTGTGTATGTGAGTGGCAGAGTGTGAGTGGTAGAGTGTAAGTGGGTGAGGCAGAGTGTGAGTGTTTGGAAGAGTGTAAGCATGTGTGAGTGAGTGTAAGCGTGAGTGTCAGAGTTATGAGTGTGCGTGTGTATGTGTGTGAGTGGCAGAGTGTGTGAGAGTATAAGTGTGAGCAGCAGAGTTATGAGTGTGTGTGTGAGTGTAAGCATCAGTGGCAGAGTTATGAGTGTGTGTGTGTGTATGTGTGTGAGTGGCAGAGTGTGTGAGAATGTAAGCGTGAGCAGCAGCGTTATGAGTGGCAGAGTGTGAATCCCAGTGAGATTACTAGGAGATAATGTGATTAATTACTATTATTCATATTGAATGTTATAATCACATGTGAAACAATGTGATCATCTCATATTATTTTTATTTTCACACTTGATTATCACATTCAATATGAATAATAGTGATTCATCTTTATATATAGTCTTTATATTCATGGCAATAAAAGTCCATACACATGGCAATAAAAATCCACGTACCTCGTTATAGTAGTAAACCCATACATCATGAATGAATATGCTGCTCATTATATTATAGGCTTTACTCATGAAAGAGAGAAGTACAGGGATGTGAGATGGGAATTTCAAAATTAAGGCTAAAGTAGCAAAGTTGGAAAAATTCTCGCATTCAGTTGAATTCCCATCTCAATTCCCTGCACTTCTCTCTTTTATGAAATTGGTAGAAGGAGCATACCTCAGCCTATTCTTCCTAGGTTTTTGACCCCTTTTTATTAAAAAAAAATAAATAAAAATATTTATGATGTGCATGTGAGAGTTGCAGGTTTACACACGTGTCTGCGTGGCAGAATATCTGTGTGGGAAAGGCGATCTGTGTGTATAAGGGTGTCTGTGTGTAAGGTTGTCTGGATGTGTGTGTGTGTGTGTGTGTGTAAGAGAGTGTGTGAGTTTAAGGTTGTCTATGTGGGGGTGTAAGGGTGTGTGTCTGTGCGTGTGTGATATCCCCTATATTATGACATATTATGAGACTGTTGGTCAACTTTTTCTCAAAGTCTGGTAAATGGTGTATGCAACGTACACAACATTTTGTATGCTCAGTTATTTTGAAATCATGGGAATTTGCTCACATACAAGTGTGTGTGTGTAAGTGGGTTTGTGTGTCTGTGTGACTGTGCAAGTGTGAATGTGTGTGTATATGTGGCTGTATGTATGTGTATTTGTGGCTGTGTATTTATGTGTATAAGTGTAACTGAGTAATGTTGTTTTTTTGTGCTGTGAGTCTTATTGTGTATTTTGGTACAGTAATGTGCAGCATGAGTGTGTGATACACTCACACAGTGCACATTACTGTGAGTTTTATTGCTGTTGAGACTGTGATACACTCACGCTGCACATTACTGTGAGTTTTATTACTGTGGAGGTAGTCACAGACAGACACACACACATACAGACAGGCACACAAATACAGTTGGTGATAGGCACACACATACAGTCGGTCACAGGCAGACATACAGTCACACACACAGTCAGTCACAGACAGACACACACATACAGTCAGTCACATACAGACACACACATACAATCAGTCACAGACAGGTACACACATACAATCAGTCACAGACAGATACACACATATATTCGGTCACAGTCAGACATGTAGTCAGTCACACACTCATACAGTGGGTCACATACACACAGTCAGTCACATGAACACATAGTCAGTCACACATGCAGTCAGTCATATACACACACACACATACTGTCAGTCACATACACTTACACACAAGTCAGAAATTTTGTTGTTGTTTACGATATAAAAAGTGCATCTATCAATATGTCCCCATCCTGGCTGCTATACCTCATTCTAGCCTGGTGTGTGCCCTGCTGTTGTTTCTAGACCCGCTGAGCACACTCAGCGCTCGGACACTATAGTGCGGTGCATGTGGGGATGGAGCAGGAGGACTGTGCAGCCAGGGCACACAATGCTCCCTCGCACTCCTCTGGATAAATAAATAAATAAATAAAATGATCCCAGCAGTGAGGGCACCAGGCAGGGACAACAATAACCAGGTGCCAGGTATAATTTCCTGGTGCCCAGGATTTGTTGAGCCCTGATATATACCCACATTTACCTATTGCTCACTGGCACCAAATATATCAGTCTGTACACCGCCTAAGCTTGTGAGCTTATTTACTCCACGTCTATCAAAACTGTCATGGGCTCCAGCCCCGGATCTTTTGGAGACCTAGTCACTGCAGAGCGCCTTAACAGTGCATATACCAGTAGTGGAATAGTCTGGAGCGGTCCGCGGGTGAGTAAATATTTTGGCACATTGAGTGAGAAATTCTGGCATATTGAGGGGTTAAATGCTGGAATATTGAATGGCAAAATTCTGGCATATTGAGGAGTGAAATGCTGGAATATTGAATGGCAAAATTCTGGCATGTTGAGGGGTTAAATGCTGGGATATGAAATGGCAAAATTCTCGCATATTAAGGGGTTAAATGCTGGCATATTGCGTGATATTTTATATAAAGCTATGTGATTTTTTTTGGGGAAGCAATAAAAGTAAGACCTACCCGAAAATAAGCCCTAGTGCATTTTTTTAACTTGAAATTAATATAAGACACTGTCTTACTTTCGGGAAAACATGGTAGTAGGAACAGCCTGTGTGCTGCTTAGGTGTGATTTTCCATCTTAAGCTGATGCTGATATGCACATTTATACTATGTGACACATCCATTGTTCTGTGTTAATTGAATTTACTGTTAAACTAATTGTGATGTGTTCTTGTATCAGGTCTGGTTAATCGCTGTTTAGTTGTATGTTAATATGTGGGTTGAGTTATGTTAACTTGATTATGTCTGTATAGAAGACTCTGCTCAATGAATGTTCTTTCCTGTACTACTCCTAAACAGGTGTTGTTTGGTACCTGGAGTAAATGGTTGAGGGTCCTGTCCGGTGAATTGAAGTAGCTACCTAAAACACTGACTCTGTCTGGTGGCTTGAGATGGCAAAGCAGAGCTTTGACGGAGGTACCCAGTCGTGGGTACCAAGGGGTCCGTCACAATCAGCACTCACATTTTGTTGTAAGCTATGAGAGCACTTCAGGCAAAATGTGTCATTGTGCGCCAGTATATCCCATGTGGGCTTTAAAATCCCCAAAAGTGCATATTGTCTGACAAATTCTAATATATTTGTACTGTGCAAATCTTGTTAGCTTATTTCCATCTAAATTTCAATTGAAGCAAGTATTTGTCTGTAACATATTGTCAGAGGTATTGAACACTAATCTTGAGACTGGTACATGAATAAAAAAAAGCCAAAGATGAAAAGATGGATGTCAGCAGCCTCCATTTTGTGTCAGTTTTTCAACATCCTTCTGTCTGTTCACATCTTATTCTGTGTCTCTGAGGATAAAAGAAAGTCTTCAACATTCCTAACTCAGAGATAGATCAGGTTGTTAGTGGAAGGTTTATGACCCTAGCCACATCCCATTGCATGTATACACAGCTGTGTCTATATACAAACAAGAGGAGAAAGGGGGCTGAAGACACAGACTGTGAGAATATTTGGATCTTAGATTTGAAGAATCTAGTAAGAGCTATTATAAACACACCTAGTTGATTCAAATCGCTCATAAACATATTTAATTATATCACATCTTCACTATAAATATGTAAAGTATAATTAATCCTACATATTAATTAGAATATTGTTTTTATTGTTTTATAAGTGTGGTACATTTTATTATAAGTTTTTATCTAATGTGCAATAAAAAGAATAAGAATATTGATAAGAATATTTACTCTAATTTGAAATGGTATTAACACTTTTATACCTTTCAACATATATATTTTCTCACATTATATTCACAATCCAGGTATAGCTATAAATCCTGACATCACCTCATTTAAAATAAACACACCCATCCACTTTTAATTGACTAAAAGTTACAGAGAACAATGTGTGAATCTGAGATGAGGTTTGGTTAATAAGTTGATTCTGGAGGTGTAGAAGGGGACCCGGAGGAGACCCGAGGAGGGACTGATTTAGGGGAGAGCTACCAGTACCGATCCTAAGGTCATGAGCGCCTGGGTGCAGGATTTGTTTGGGCGCCCCTATGGTGGGTGTGGTTATATAACTAACCCCTCCCCTTTACACGTTTTCATGAAATATACATTAAAATACCAAAATTGTATTATGAATTATTTGAAAAAAAGAAAAGAAGAAACCCAGTGTGATTAGTAATGGAGAAAATATTTAATCACTATTATTCATACTGAATGTGCTAATCAAGTGTGAAAATTAAAACAATGCCATCATCTCATATTATATTTATTTTAACATTTGATTAGCACATTCAATTTGAATAATCATAATTAAACACATGTTCTCTCATATATCCAACATTATTCTATAATCTGTTAAATCATTTTATAAATGACACTTCCAGACACACACTGACATATACACAGTCATTCCCAGACACACACTGACATATACACAGTCATTCCCAGACACACACTGACATATACACAGTCATTCCCAGACACACACTGACATATACACAGTCACTCCCAGACACACACTGACATATACACAGTCATTCCCAGACACACACTGACATATACATAGTCATTCCCAGACACACACTGACATATACACAGTCACTCCCAGACACACACTGACATATACACAGTCATTCCCAGACACACACTGACATATACACAGTCATTCCCAGACACACACTGACATATACACAGTCATTCCCAGACACACACTGACATATACACAGTCACTCCCAGACACACACTGACATATACACAGTCATTCCCAGACACACACTGACATATACATAGTCATTCCCAGACACACACTGACATATACACAGTCACTCCCAGACACACACTGACATATACACAGTCACTCCCAGACACACACTGACATATACACGGTCATTCCCAGGCACACACTGACATATACAGGCACCCCCAGACACACACTGACATATACACAGTCACTCCCAGACACACACTCACATATACACAGTCACTCCCAGACACACTTACATATACACAGTCACTCCCAGACACACATTGACATATACACAGTCACTCCCAGACACATACTGACATATACACAGTCACTCCCAGACACACACTGACATATACACAGTCACTCCCAGACACACACTGACATATACACAAACACACACCCAGACAGCCTTACACACAGATACCCTTATACACACATATACCCAGACAGCCTTACACACACAGATACCCTTATACACACATATACCCAGACAGCCTTACACACACACATACCCTTATACACAGGCAGCCTTACGCACACAGATACCCTTATACACACATATACCCAGACAGCCATACAAACACACACCCAGACAGCCTTACACACAGATACCCTTATACACACATATACCCAGACAGCCTTACACACACATATACCCAGACAGCCTTACACACACAGATATCCTTATACACAGACACCCTTATACACACACACAATTACATCCACACAGACACAGCCTTATACACACACAGACACCATTACAGACACACATATACCAAAGCAGCCTTACACACACACAGATACCCTTATACACAGACACCCTTACACACATATACACAGACACCCTTACACACATATACACAGACACCCTTACACACATATACCCAGACAGCCTTACACACACAAATACCCTTACACACAGATACCCTTATACACACACACAATTACATCCACACAGACACGGCCTTATATACACACAGACACCATTACAGACACACAGACACCCTTACACACATATACCCAGGCAGCCTTACACACACAGATACCCTTATACACACACATAGACACCATTACAGACACACAGACACCCTTACACACATATACCCTGACAGCCTTACACACACACAGATACCCTTATACACACAGACACTCTTACACACACAATTATATCCACACAGACACAGCCTTATAAACACACATAGACACCATTACACACACACAGACACCCTTACACACATACCCTTATACAGACGGATGTATGGCCTTTTTATAACCTTAAAAAAGGTTGCTATAATGTTTGTCCCACTCCCTGGTCATTTACCTTTCTGTTGCAGGGAGGGGGATGTTCAGATGGTGTGGGTTTCCAACCCTGCAGCATTTACCTTCTTCTGAGAACCAGTAAGAAGTCAGGTGACATCCGGGCGCTCTGACAGTGTAAGGGGGCGCACCTCCATGTTTAGCAGCATATTCGGCTACCATTACTTATGTCGTTCTCCGTTTCAACGGAGAAGGATCATGATGAAGGAAGAAGGCGCCCGGCATCCGGCACCCAGCATGTGCAAGTGCATGGCAGCTCCAGTCTAGGCGCCGCAATATTTCTCAGTCTTACGGCGCCTGGGTGCGGTGCACCCCGTGCACCCGCCCAGGATCGGCCCTGAGAGCTACCACTAGTGGGTTGAGAGATGAGTATGTTTTAGAAAAGGGCTGAGTCTCTCTCCTTCTGAGGAGAACTCAGGAATATGAGGCTTTTAATAGCACATGTTCACTATAGCAATAGACATATCCATACTCATAGTATTGAGCTAAGTCCCAGTGTAAGAAATATAGGGTGCCTTTAAAAAAAATGTTATTTTATATCTAATACATAGATATCTGCTTTTGGTGGGGTGGGCGTGTAATCTGGTTTCACAATGGAAGGTCATTTGCACATCAGAAGAGGTTGTAAACAAAGCTACAGAGATGACTTCTTTAGATTGTAAAAACAAGCCTTTTCAGTTCTTTCCAGCTTTTACTTACTAACAGATAGGTGTGACAAAGGGGGTTGCATTCATTACATACACCATATGTCTCCAAACTAGGTTGAACTGGTTATTTTATCTCTATGGGAGGTATCTTGGAGGGATTTTCGGATACTTAGTTGAGTGAACCATTTTTAAGAGTTAGTTTTGCTGTTCTTGTGTGAGGAGGGAGAGTTAGTCTTGTCTGTTCCTGTGTGAGGAGGGCTAGCTAGTCTTGTCTGCTTCTGGAAAGGGAGGAGAGGACAGCTAACAGAAGACCCAAGATGAAGGCACAAGAAGATCTCTACTAATTAATAAGTAGACATGTGCAAAACTAAAATTTTCGTTTCGTTTTCGTTCATTCGGACGAATTTCGTTCATTACTGCATTCGTTTCAGACGAAATTCGTTCATTATTTTCATTTAGTTTAGTTTTATTCGTTCGTTTTATAGAATACGTGTAATACTATTGGCTTTCTATAAACCGAACGAGAGCCCCATTCATAAGAAATTCTTATGAATGGGGCTCTTGTTCGGTTCATAGAAAGGCAATAGTACTACATTTTTTCTAGAAGCCGAAAGTCTATAAACCGCACGTTCATAAATTTATGAATGGAGACTTTGTCTCCGTGTAGTGAAATGCCGACAGCCTATATACCGAACGTTCGGTTTATAGGCTGTCGGCTTATGTAATACATGTAATCCTATTGCTATTCTATAAACCGAACTTTCGGTTTATAGAATGCCAATAGACTTACATGCATTCCATAAACCGAAAGTCGTTCATTATGTCGGTTTATGGAATGTAAATGTACTATGCTATTGTATTCTATAAACCGACTCTATTTCGGCTTATAGAATGCAATAGTACTACGAATGGACGAATGATTTTCGTTTATTAACCATTCATTCATTCGGCTTTCGTTAGCTTAGCATTTTCGTTATTCGTTTTTCGGACGAATGGACGAAAATGCTATTTTCGGACGAAAATGCATTCTTCCGAAAACAAATGCACATGTCTATTAATAAGTATACCATTTTTCTGTTACCTGTTGATTATGAACCAGGTATGTGTAATGTGTAAACTGTGTATTTCCTGTATAACCTGTAACAGTATCTCAATTTAATAACAATGTACCTTTTTATTTACACTTGTCTCTGTGCTTCATTCGTCACACATTCCCTAAAAGAATAACCCCTGTAGGAGGGTGTAATAATTTCTTACACCAGGAGTAACTCCCATCACACCATTCTTCAATGGAAGAAGTCTCAACTGCAAATCAACCTCTGCCGGTAATGTATAAATGTGGTACTTTGTGTTTCTAGCATAATCTCAATTTTTATGGATGTAATTAGCATATATATTTGGGTAAATTCAACTTAAATCCCACAATTTCTGGGATCTATATGTTTTAGCCTGGTGTTTATCTGTCATCCTTTCTGAAGAAGGAAGCCAGAGGAATATCCTATAGATCGCAAGTCCCCAAGAAGCAGAAATTCTTATAGTCTAGTTATTCACTCAAATATGTAATCTCTAATCTCCAGAGATTATCTAAGATTTTCATTCTTAAAGTCTACGCAAGAAATCATACATTGTCATTTACCGGGCAGATTAATAAATAGCCACCTTGAGTAGTAATATGAATTAGTAATATTACCTTACCTAAGCAGAGTATATTCTGGTAATTTGTAGGTAATTATGTTGTACTATCATTAACTATTTTAACTACTAATCATTATGAATGTAGGCATGGTTGTATCTAAATAAAATATATGGCCATCTGCTGGTCAGAAACATAACTGCATAGTAAATTATACTACATGAATGTTGATACAGCTACAGAGCTGCATAATTCATGTTTTATTTTATTCACCTCTGTTACAAGTCATACATGTGAATTATGATTAACATCTATTGATATTGTATTTTGTTTCCCTATTTTGCTTATTGTTTGATCTTTATTTTATATTCAATAAATTATTATTTTATTAATAATTGTTGCATTGTATTTACTTTTGTAAAAACATCATCCAAACTTTCTATATACATAAAGAATTCTTTATATGGGTATTTTTGTTCGGACCCATACATATGAATCATCAATTTTTCATATTTGTAATGATTCATAATGAATAACCCATATTCATATTTATTTATGGTTATTAATATCCGACAATATATTGGTTCATAATTGGAATGAATTTCCTTTATAACATATTTAGCACTAAGGCATATAAACTCAATCTGTCTGGCATGCTGTATATTCTTAAATAAATAGATAGATAGCGAGATAGATATTATTCTTAATTCTTAATATTAAAATGCAACAAATGTACAGTGACTATAATTATATGTAAATAACCTATAGATCAGTATTTTCTGCCGGATTCTGTCTTTTTATTTTAATTTTTTTATATTTATAATCTTTATTTAGAGGGGTAGTCCCTCAATTTTCTCTTTTTAAATATACAAAAAAAAACAGAATAATATACAGAACGGTAAATGAGCAATATGGAAATTCATGCCCAGTTCCAAAAACCAACCGGAGACTACAATCATGTATAGCAAACAACATATTCTTATTTCTCTAGTTGGTCTTGGTCATAAATTATGTCAATAATCCAAAGTTTTTAAATACATTACTCAATTAAAAATAAAATATATCCATATACAAGCAACAATCAAGAAAAAAAGGGGGAAAAAAAGAAAAAAGAAAAAAAATACTAAAAACAATCACAAACAACACTGTATAGGGGAGAAGCCTATATCGTGACCCAGCCTATTTCCTATTGTTATCAGTAATTCTATCCTGAGTTTCAGTCCCTATTTGTCCATGGGGCCCATCTTGATTCAAAATTCAAATTTTTGGAATTCCCAGGGACCTGCATTCCTTTGCGATACCCATCTCTATATTAAATTGGTAGTCAATTTGACTCTGTACCTGCTCCCAAGGTGGACAAATTTGTTGGTTCCAGTGTCTTGCTATGACTGCTTTTGTAGCCAAAGAAATATGTATCAGAAGATATCTTTTATTAAAATTGCTACCTGGAATGGATATATGTAGTAATCAAGTTTTATCTCTGATAGGGTTGAAATTTCTTGAAATACTCTGATCCATAATAATGCTGCAAGACCACCAAATATGGGCGTGGGATCCAGTCTCTAAATTACATCTCCAGCACATAGCCGAAATTGCTTTGTTCATTTTATGGAGAATTTCAGGGACTAGATGCCACCTATAAGTGATCTTATATTGTAGCCAGGGCCAGCACCACCAGTAAGGCGACCTAGGCAGCCGCCTAGGGTGCAACTTAGCAGGGGGCGCCGGAACCCTGCGTTAAAAAAAAATCCTCCCCCTTACTTACCTCCTCGCTGCTGCTCTGTCTCCGGTGCTGCAGGTCTGTGGCTGTGAGGGAAGCGTTGTGCGCTCCCCTCCAGCCAATGCGCATTCAATAAAGTTTGTTTAAACTTTCTTTTAAAACAAACTTTATTGAATGCGCATTGGCTGGAGGGGAGCGCACAACGCTTCCCTCACAGCCACGGACCTGCAGCACCGGAGACAGAGCAGCAGTGAGGAGGTAAGTAAGGGGGAAGGTGGGAGGATCCTGGCATCTTGTGTGGCATAATAATCCTGGCATATTGTGTGGCATTTGGGTGGGGAAATCCTGGCATATTGTGGGGGGAAATCCAGGCATATTGGGTGGCTAAATCCTGGTATATTGAGGGGCATAATCCTGGCATATTGTGTGGGAAAATCCTGGCATATTAAGTGGCAAATCCTGGCATATTGTGGGGGCAAATCCTGGCATATTGTGGGGGCAAATCCTGGCATATTGTGTGACATAATAATCCTGGCATTTTTGGTGGATAAATCCTGGCATATTGAGGGGCATAATCCTGGCATATTGAGGGGCATAATCCTGGCATTTTGAGGGGCATAATCCTGGCATATTATGGGGGGAAATCCTGGCATATTGAGTGGCATAATCCTGGTATATTGAGGGGCATAATCCTGGTATATTGAGGGGCATAATCCTGGCATATTGAGGTGCCAAATCATGGGATTCTGACGGGCATAATCCTGGCATAGTGTGGGGGGAAATCCTGGCATATTAAGTGGCAAATCCTGGTATATTGTGGGGGAAAACCCTGGCGTATTGTGGGGGAAAATCCTGGTATATTGAGTGGCATAATAATCCTGGCATATTGGGTGGCTAAGTCCTGGCATATTGAGGGGCATAATCCTGGTGGTAAGTAGACAATTCAATATGTTTATTATTTAGTTGTTTAGTTATAAATACTACCTTGGAAACAAATTTACCTCACATTTAAAGGACTCTATAGTCCCAGAACCACTACAGTTTAATGTAGTGGTACTGGTGTCTATAGCCTGTCGCTGCAGAGAAAAGACACTGTGCAGTACTGGTGTTAAAGGAGCACTATAGTGCCAGGAAAACAAACTCATTTTCCTGGCACTATATAGCCCTTAGGAGTGGGGCACCCTCGTGTCCCCCTCCCACTGGGCTGAAGGGGTTAAAACCCCTTCAGCCATTTACCTTTCTCCAGCGCCGGCGCTGGGAACTTTCCTCCCCAATCCTCCTCTCAGCTGCGAATGCTTTTCTATGGTTGTTCCTCGTCTTCCCACTGTAATTTTCACAGTGAGAATCACAGAAGCACCTCTAGCGGCTGATAATGTGGGGGGTGGGGGGGGGGGGGGGGCAAAAATCCTTGCACCAGCCCTGATTGTAGCTCTATTAAATTGAAGTATTTCACACTTTTCCTGAGTTCGGTCAGAGAGTTAATCCATTCATTGACTTGAAAGACTCTACCCGTCTCGCTTTCCCACACATGCCAAGATTTAGGTTTATTCTCTTTCTCTTGATCACTCAGCCAGTCATAATATTTAGGTAATAATTTCGTTTTTTCTTCTTTGGGGAATAATAGAAATGAGATATACACAGCGCCTATTATGTGAAATCAAAGTGAACCCTTTACCAAAAAAAAATTTAAAAAAAATTATTTAAATAATTATTATAAATGTATACAAACCCAGCGATACACTGATTGAGGATATTGACAATGAAATATCTCAGTGGATTGGACAGATGAGTCGCATTGAGAAAATAAGCTGCTAGTCTTTATAAAAAAAACAGTGGAGCAAGCCACTGTAAAGGGAAACAGAATGGGAAGGTGAGTAGACAGCGCTTGGCAGTTAAACAGAGTAAGTGTCAATCAATATAAAAAACCAAAGATAGTAAATTAATATAAAATATATAAATTTAATAATATATAAAAACAAATGCAATATATAAATACATATAGAAAAAATATACACAAATGTAACAAAAAAAATAAAAAAATAAAATGACAAATTGTTAAAAACAAGAAACAATGATATGTGCCTTTAAATACAAATCAACAGATACAAATGTAACCACAGGCAGAGTGTCAAATTACTCTTGCATGCTGGTCTGTTTGCTTAGAGGCTGAAGAAGTTCCCCGAACGAAACGCGTCCCTCTTGTTAAAGTGAAGTTACCTGGCCAGGTTCTCAATTCTTCCTTCTTTACTGACCAGCACGTTTTTATATCCATGTACTATTCATGGTATTTTGCTAACCTAATCAGCAAGTGAGTAATTTGACACTCTGCCTGTGGTTACATTTGTATCTGTGTCTGTTGATTTGTATTTAAAGGCACATATTCTTTCTTGTTTTTAACAATTTGTAATTTTATTTTTTATTTTTTTTTGTTACATTTGTGTATATTTTTTCTATATGTATTTATATATTGCATTTGTTTTTATATATTATAAATTTATATATTTTATATTAATTTACTATCTTTGGTTTTTTTATATTCTTTGGGGAATAAGTTGACCACTTCTTTTATTAGTCGAATTTGCTTCCCCTTCTTATACATGGAGTCTAAATAATCTTTTAATCTCAAGAACGTAAATATTTCCCTTGAGGCTAGGTTTAATTTTTCTTGGACTTGAGGAAATGGAGTAATAGAATCTCCTGTCATTATATCTTTAAGGGTTAGAGCCTTGATATCATTCCATCCTTTTAGAGAGAAATTATCTATATTAGCTTCCAGGATTTGTAATGAGGTATGTGCTGGCAGCAGGTTTTCAATTTTAGTTCTCTTTTTTGTCTTCATCCAGGTTATTATAAGATCCATGATATGATTGGGGATTTGTTTCACTAATAATTTTTTATAAGCCCCATCGTTCATCCATAAGATCAATGATAGGGCTTTCATCCCTATCAGGTCTTTTTCCAGTCTATACCATGGTTCATTAGTGGCCGATGCTAATTGCCATTTATTAATATGAAAAATTATGCTGGCCCCTTCATTTATTTTCTTCAGTAAATGTATCTTATTGATTCTGGGTTTTTTCCCAGCCCATATATATACGGAGAATGCCTTTTGTACAAGTAACAGCTTATTTATTGGAATCATCAAAGGTAGCATTCAAAACATATATAGCCACTTTGGCATAATATAGTTTTTTACAACATTTGCTCTTCCCAGCCATGAGATTTCCAAATTCACCCATCTTTTTCCTGATCATTTTTCCTGAATATCTCTATACAGTAAGTCAAAATTATCTTTCATTGTTGTCCGTTGATGAGGGGTGATATAGATTCCCAGATACGAGAAACCCCTTGTAGTCCACTCAAATGGATATGTATCAGCCATGCGACACCTAACCGAGTCCGAGGCATTAAGCAGTAATGCCTGCGATTTTGTAAGATTAAGTTTTTCATTTGAAAGTTCGGATTATAAGTTGATCTCCTGCATAAAATATGGCAATGATATCTCTGGATCTGTAAGGGTAACAACTATATCATCGGCATACATGCATAATTTAAAATCTTGACCATCCGCAAGTATACCTCTGATATTTCCATTTTGTCTGACTTTTTCCGCAAAAGGTTCTAACATCAGGATGTACAGCACTGGAGCAAGTGGGCATCCTTGACGAGTACTATTGCTCACTTTAAACCAATCAGCTGTTATGCCCGGGCCAACAGTTTTAGCCGATGGCACCAAATACATTGCCATTATTGCTGTCTGGATCGAGCCAACAATACCAGCTGGGGAACCCCCTCCGCTAAAACATAATCAAAAATATCCAACAATCTGCGAACGTTATCTTCAGAGGGGCATCCCTTTACAAATCCTATCTGGTCTTTGTGTATTAGAGTAGGAATTACCTTTTCCAGTCTGCAAGCTATTACTGCTGAGAATATTTTTATATCACAGTTGATCAATGAGATTGGTCTATACTTTGAAGTATAAGCCATGTGCTTATTTGGCTTCGGGATAGGTATTATCATAGCTTGGAGCAGTTCTTTGGGAACTGCTGCTCCGTCTTTGATCTCATTAAACAATACCGTAAGATAGTTTGTAAGGGAGGAACTTAGGGTTTTATAGAAATTGCAACTGTAGCCATCCGATCCTGGAGCTTTATTTTTTTTTCTGCCGTGATATAACCTCTTGTATTTCTGCCTTGTCAAATGGGGAATTTAAATATATTTTTTGATCTTCTGAGATCGTCGGGAGTGGTATACTATCTAGGTATTTTTTTATTTGGGCCTCAGTATTCTTCACTACAGGTAATTTATATAGACCAGCATAATATGCATTGAATGCGGCGCCTATCTCTTTAGGGGAGATGGTTGTTTTATTATGTACAATAATTTTCTTAATTCTTGATCTTAGTTTATTATTCTTTAACTTATTTGGTAATAATTTTTCAGCCCTATTGCCTTTAGAATACCAGGTTTGATTAAGTTTTAAGAAGTCATAGTTGGTTTTAGCTATTAAATGGATTTTTATCTTTTCTGATATTTCTTTAACCCCTTAACGACAGATGACGTGCCAGGCACGTTACGGCAAATCGAGGACTTGCCGACAGCTGACGTGCCTGGCACGTCATGCACTAAATGGAGTAAAGAAAGCGACCAGCGGTCGCTTTCTTTACTCTAACAGTGTTGCTACAATGCCTCTAGGTAGAGGCATTGTGCAACAACCCCCAAATGTGCAGGGGCGCGCTACGATCACTCCACGGAGTGATCGTAGCAGCCATTTAAAAATGGCTGCGCCCGCTGCACACATGTGCTTAGAAAGCGAACGATCGTTCGCTTTCTAAGCATATCCGGTGTTGTTAAAGTGCCTCGCCAGCGAGGCACTTAGCAACACCTCCAGGCTGCCCAGAACCGATGGTGGTCGCTCTCCTGAGCGACCCCATCGGCTCAGTAGAAGGGAACGCTGCCTGTACAGGCAGCGCTTCCCTTCTAATGGCAAGAGCCTCGGAAGTGAAAGTATTTCACTTCTGATGCTCTAGGGGGAGCCAATCGATGCCGGCACAGCAGATCTATGTGATCTGTGTGCAGGCATGTATGGTAAGTGCTCTGATGAGCACTTACCATACTGTCAAAGGCAATATTACTAAATATTGCCTTTGACAAGTATTGATCTGCCTCCCTCACCTTACTACTTTTAGTAAGGGAGAGAGACAGATCAGATCAAGTAAAAAAATAAAATAAAATAATAAAAAAAAATTTAATAAAATTTTAAACACCAAGGGCTTTTATAAAAGCCATTTAACCCCTTCCCTGCCATTGATCGCTGTGTACGCAGTGATCATACAAAGCAGCACATTTTTTGCTGTCTGTGCATTTTTTAGGGGTTATTTTTTTTTTACTGTAATTCATTACAGTATAAAAAAAACCTCTTTTAAGAGAGATTAACCCCTTTCTTGTCGTAGATCACTGCCTAATCAGCGATCTGACGCAAATGCAGCAATCTTGCTGCAGAAGCATTTTTAATTTTTTTAAAACTTTTTTATTACACCCGTCACGTGTTAATTATACCCGCTAGGGGACTACGTTTAACGTAAAAAATTTTTTTTAGCTGTCTGAGCGCATGTATAGCGATCAGTAACAGCTGATAAGTGACAATGGCGGGTTGGCGTTTGCTCAGATGAGCATCACCATTCGTCTGGTTAGATCAATATGTGTAAATATTTGATCTGACCCGTGTAGATCTGCCTCCCTCTCACTTGAGTTTTAGTGAGGGAGGGAGACAGAGCTGTATAATGTAAGTTTTTAATTATAATATATTTAATCGAATTGAGACCCAATGGCTTTTATAAAAGCCGTTTCCAGTATTTAACCCCTTCCCTGCAATTGATCGCTGTGTACGCAGTGATCTTACACAGCAGCACATTTTTTGCTGTCTGTGCATTTTTTTAGGGGTTATTTTTTTTTACTTTGATTTATTACAGTATATCAAAGGCTCTTTTAAGAGCTATTAACCCCTTCCTTGCCGTATATCACTTCCTAAGCAGCACATATGGTCACTGCCTAAGCAGTGCATATGGTCACTGCCTAAGCAGCGCATATGGAGCAATCTAGTCGCCGAAGGATTTTTTTTTGCTATCAGCATTTTTTTTGTCAGACTCACTAGGGGTTAATTATACCCACTAGGGGATTACGTGTATTCCTTTTGAAGCTGTCTGAACGCGTGTATAGCGATCAGTAACAGCCGATCAGTGGCAAAGGTGGTTTGGTGATTTCTCAGATGAGCATCTCCATTCTTCTGGTTCGTAAATATTGTTCTGACCCATATGGATCTGCCTCCCTCTCCTCACTTGAGTTTTAGTGAGGGAAAGAGACAGATCTGTATAACATAATTTTTAAATTGTAATAAATTAAATAAAATGTTAATAAATTGTGAGTCCCAAGGGCTTTTATAAAAGCCATACCTTTTGTATAGTGTAGTGTATTAACCCCTTCCCTGCCACTGATCACTGCACAGCAGAACATTTTTTCTTGTCTGTGCATTTTTAGGGGTTAATTTTTTTGTACAGTACTACAAAGGCTCTTATAAGAGCTATTAACCCCTTCCTTGCTCTACATGTTCAAATTCCAAGTTTGAAAATCAAAAAGCGCACCTCTCAAATGTAGCCTTTCAACCCATAACAAAGCTGACAAAGCTATGCATGGGTGGTATCCCTGTGCTCGGGAGATGTTGCTGAACATATATTGTGGTATTGTTTGTCAGTGACACATACCGAAATATGTGAATTTGTGTCTAAAGTGCAATGTATGTGGGAAAAAATACACAATAAAATGACTACCACAAACTTTGACAAAGGCTGGTGGTAGAATTGGTGCATGGAAAGTGTTAAAATAACACCATTTAAAATAGCCTAGGGTGTCTACTTTTACAAAATATATACTTTTTGGGGTAAAATACACTGTCCTACTTTAAAAAAAAGTCCCAAATGAAAGATGGGCTCAGGCTGACTACACGTCAATATTCCAAGTTGAAAATGCGCACCTTCACAATGTGGCCCTTTAGCCCCCAAACAACCCAACAAACCTATGCATGGGTGGTATCCCTGTACTCAGGATATGTTGTTGAACACATATTGGGTTATTGTTTGGCAGTGACACATACCAAAATCTGTGAATTTATGTCTAAAATACAATATTTGTGAAAAAAAAACACACAAAAATTACTACCACAAACTTTGACAAAGGCTGGTGGTAGAATTAGTGCATGGAAAGTGTTAAAATACCACCATTTGAAATAGCGTAGGGTGTCTACTTTTAAAAAATATATGGGTTGATGGGGTAAAATACACTGGCTGGTTTCAAATATGTCCCAATTGGGACATGGGTGCAGGCGGTCTGCATGTCAAAATTTTAATTTGGAAAACCAAAAACTGCACCTACCAAATTTGGCCTTTTACTCCCCAAACAACCCAACAAACCTATGCATGGGTGGTATCCCTGTACTCAAGAGATGTTGCTGAACACTTATTGGGGTGTTATTTGGCAGTGACACATACCAAAATCTGTGAATTCATGTCTGAAGTACAAGGTTTGTGAAAACAAACCACAAAAAAATTACTACCACAAAGTTTGACAAAGGCTAGTGGTAGAATTAGTGCATGGAAAGTGTAAAAATACCTCCATTTGAGATAGCCTAAGGTGTCTTCTTTTAAAAAATATATGGGTTGATGGGGTAAAATACACTGGCTGGTTTCAAATATGTCCCAAATGGGACATGGGTGCAGGCGGTCTGCATGTCAAAATTTTAATTGGGAAAACCAAAAACTGCACCTACCAAATTTGGCCTTTTACCCCCCAAACAACCCAACAAACCTATGCATGGGTGGTATCCCTGTACTCAAGAGATGTTGCTGAACACTTATTAGGGTGTTATTTGGCAGTGACACATACCAAAATCTGTGAATTCATGTCTGAAGTACAAGGTTTGTGAAAAAAAAAACACAAAAAAATTACTACCACAAAGTTTGACAAAGGCTGGTGGTAGAATTAGTGCATGGAAAGTGTAAAAATACCACCATTTGAGATAGCCTAAGGTGTCTTCTTTTAAAAAATATAAGGGTTGATGGGGTAAAATACACTAGCTGGCTTCAAATATGTCCCAAATGAGACATGGGTGCAGGCTGCCTGCATGTAAAAATTTCAAGTTGGAAAACAAAAAACTGCACCTCACAAATTTGGCATTTTAGCCCCCAAACAACCCAACAAACCTATGCATGGGTGGTATCCCTGTACTCAGGAGAAATAGTAGAATCTATTTAGCATGTTTTTTCGTTCGCTATTGTCGATGAGGAGAAGTTGTTTCAAATAAAAACAAAGAAATTTGTGTATTTTTTTTTTTTTTTAATAATATGATAAGATATGATCAAAAAGATGGCATCCATAGAAAGCCCTTCTTGTCCCGATAAAAACAATATATAATATGTGTGGGTACAGCAAATGACAAAGAAGAAAATTACTGCTAAACACAAACAGCACAGAAATGTTAAAATAGGCATGGTCCAGAAAGGACAAAAATGTTTCAAAGGCTCTGTCCTTAAGGGGTTAATCAAATTAGATGAGGCCATGTTTGGAGATATTTTATTGATACGTTGGTTTTTACTCAAATCAACATACAGTTGTGATAATGACTGGCCCTGCTTTCTTTTCTTTTCTGATCCCAACTTGATCAAGTGTACACGTATAACGCACTTATATGTTAGCCAAACTGTTGTGGCTGATAAATTATCCTTATAATTTTCCCTAAAGAAGGCATTGGCCTGCCTCTCTAAATATTCTATGTTGGTCTTATTTTTTAAAAGATTGTTATTTAACATCCAGTTGCTTCTAGTTTTTATCTTAGCAGAGCCCTGCGTTTCCAGAATCACAACTGAATGATCAGTCCATACTACTTAATCTGTGGTTATTTTCCTACATTGCTGAACCACATCTGCCCCCACAAGGAAATAGTCCAGTCGGGAGTAAGAAAGAAATGGTTTAGAAAAGTAGGTTTATTCTTTTTCATCTGGATTTAAGGTACACCACACATCGTACAGACCATTTTTAAAGAGAAAATTTTGGAATTTATTGGAATTACAGATAATGGATTTATAAAATGTTTTACCCCGGGGGGTTCTTTTGTCATTATTTCTATCTAGAACACAATTAAAGTCTCCTCCCATTATTATCGTGCCTTGGGCAACTCGTTCCAGTCTTTCAAAAGCTTTGTTTAAAAGTATGGTTGGTTCCTTATTTGGAGCGTACACATTCAGCATTGTATAAAGTTGGTCATTGAGTTTACACACTACAACTATGTATCGGCTGTTTTTATCGATCTCTGTATAGATTTCTTCATATATTACATTATTTGAGATCACTATTACCACCCCTATTTTTTTGTTCTATAATGGGAATAAATAATAGTAGGGTACAGCTTATTCTTTAATACAGGTTTTCCCTCTTTCCAGTGGGATTCTTGAATGAAACCCACGTCAATACGTTGGTCTCTTAGATATTGCAGTAGGATTTGCCTTTTTTGAGGTGTATTCAACCCCTGGACATTTAAGGATAGAAACCTAGTCATACAGGACTATGAGAAATTTCTGCATCGCAACAAGGCACCTCCCCACATACACTAACAAAGACAACGTACAATATACATAAATAAAAACATCTAACATTCGCCCTTTCGGGGCAACCCATTGGCAATCCCCATCCCAAATGAGGCCTGTCATATCCCTCAATATGTTCATCCCTCCAATCAGTGAACACAAGATATAGCTCTCTATTCTAAGAGCTATAATTAGGGTAGGAGGTGGAGAGAGAGGAAAAGAAGAAGAAAGAATAAAGAGAGAAGAAAAAAAAAGTCCCCCTTCCTTCCCCCTCTCTGCACATAATTATACATATATACTTATATACACAGAAACAATCATATTCTTTTATGTTTCAAAGAGCCTTCCTGCTTTAGGTGATTGATTTATTCAAAAGAAGGGGGGGAGGGGGAGCCAGTAGCCAATTTGAAACATTCTAATTTTAACATGTGCCCTTTTATAATTAAGTATTTGTGTTATAGTAAGAAGTGGCTAACTAAATTATATACATATTGAGTCATAACAATTTTAGTGGATATTATTTACAATAGAGTCCACGTGAAATATTAATTTGTTTAAATCTCCAAATAATCATCTTCATATCTTGTGGTTTCACAATAATCCTTAATTACTTAATTATACAAATATTAAAACAGAAACTTTTTACCATTGTGTGTATGCATATACAAAGAGTAACGCTAGAGAATACCAGCTTTAGTGAGTACAGTGTATAATTATTTCCATATGTGCTAAACATTTAATAAATCTCCAAATTTTTTCATCTTGAATTTATAGTAAAAAAATAAAGAACACATATTAATATCTATATATTTTCCCCCTCTTTCCTCCTCCTCTCACCCCCACCCACTCAAAATATCTGCAAATATATCCTTGTGGAAAGAGGGAGAGAGATAGAGAAAGAGAGAGAAAATCATCCTGTCCGCTAATTAAAGATTGTATACCAATTGAAACTATATATCTCTTATCTAGAGTTTTAACCCAAGGGTTAGGACTCCTATAGAAGTCTCAAAAACACAAGCTCACTCCTTCCCACCCTTCTCCCAGCATCCCCCAGATCAGCATAAATACAATTGCGGTTATTGTCAGGGTTATCAGAGATTTGTAACAGAATTCCTTAGGGAACACAAAAGCAGTATTGGCTAGGTTGTCAGATAAGGTTATAACGATCAACAGCTTGTAGCGGTTATGCAACAGAATTGTTAAGCATCACAATTCCTCATAAATCACAAAGAGTCTTGGGAAAAAGTTCAAGGATTGAGATTGAGCAATATCGATTAATATGCAGATGGATTTGCAGGATAATAATTGTAAAAAGCAGGGATGAAAAAAAATATACTTGCAGCTTGATTCAGCAGCTTCAGGGCTAATAGTTAGGCAGTCCGTTAATCCGATCTGGGTTCGTGGTAAGGAGAAGTCAGCGTGGTCGGTTTATACAATCTGAGGTCTGAGGAGTTGAGAACGAAGAATAGTCAGTGTACAAGTCGGTTTACAAGGAGAGGAGAATTCAGGTAAGTCGAATATAACAAGCCGGGTCTGTCAACGAAGGTAGCTTGCGGATTATCAATTTCGGTTTGACTTGAGGCAGCGTATAACAAGAAAGCAGCTGAGATGCGTGTTTAGACACGAGGAGACGAAAATAACTCAGCAACTTCAAATGTGGCACGGTTTCCCTATTTGGCAGGGGAATACCGTGTCACTGAAGGGGGAGGAGTTAGAGTCACGAAAATAGAAGATCTGACAGTACCCCCCCTCAAGGAGCACACTCTGGGTGCTAAGTACGAGGTTTTTGTGGGTAATGCTTATGAAAAGCTTTTACGAGTTTATGAGCATGAACATCAGAGGAGTCTTCCCATGTATCTTCTTCTGGGGTGTAGCCTTTCCATCTCACTAGATATTGCAGTCTCCTTCTATGAAATCTAGAATCTAGTATTTTTTTAACTTCATACTCTTCAATTCCTTGGCTGATAATGGGATCAGGATTAGTATGGACGACACGGGAGAATAGATCTGTTACATGGTGTTTGAGAAGTGATACATGGAAAACAGGATGTAATTTAATGTGTGAAGGTAGAATCAATTTCACAGCTACATTATTGATCACCCTTTCTATAGGGAAAGGACCGATGAAAATTTGATCCAGTTTCTTACAAGGTCTTGAGGTTTTGATGTTTTTTGTAGATAGTACAACTAAGTCTCCGGCTACAAATGTAGGACTGGGTTTTCTTTTGAAATCATACAATTTCTTGTGACTTTGAATAGCCTTTTGGAGATTGTCCTTTATTGAAGTAAATAGGGAGTTCATTTTGGTTATTTGGAGGGACACAGAAAGATTACAGCTGCTACATGGATCCATAGGAATGGAAGTTGGATGAAATCCATAATTTGCGAAGAAAGGGGATATTTTGGTACTGGAGTGAATAGTATTGTTATAAGCGTATTCAGCTAACGGTAACCATATAGACCAGTCATCTTGTAAGTGGGTGCAGTAGCATCTTAGATATTGTTCAAGACACTGATTCACTCTTTCAGTTTGTCCATTCATTTGAGGATGGTATGAGGAAGATAGTTTGGAGGATATGTGAAGGGATGTACATAGTTTTTTCCAGAACAAAGAGGTAAATTGTGTTCCTCTATCCGAAATAATTTCATCAGGTAAGCCATGTAACCTTAGAATGTTGTTGATGAAGATGAGGGATAATTCCTTAGATGTAGGGATCTTTGGTATGGAAATGAAATGCGACATTTTTGTGAATCGATCAACGACAACGAGAATAGTTGTTTGTTTGTTTGAGAGAGGGAGTTCTACAATGAAATCCATTGATATGGATTTCCAAGGCCTATCGGGTATGGGTAAATTCTCCAGATAACCAGTAGGCTGTTGATGGGGATGTTTCATTCTTTGACAAACAGGACATGAGTTGACATAATTTGTTATGGTGTCATCTTGAGATGGCCACCAGAATCTACTTTTTGAAAGTTCAGATGTTTTCCTAATTCCTGGATGTCCTGCTAGGGGTGAATCATGAACCAACTTAAGGACATCATGACGAAGAGATGGGGGTATGTATATCCTCTTATTTTTCATAAAAACACCGTTTTCTTTATAAAGGGAGGAATCATGAGATCCAATTCTTCAGGAGTTAATCCTTTTATCTTTTCAATAAGGGACATAGTGATTCCAATTAATCTGGATAATGGAAGAATGGAAGAGATTTCTTGGGTTTGGAGTTGATTGTTAGGTATTCTGGAGAGAGAATCAGCCTTTTTATTTCGTGATCCAGGTCTGTATATTATATGGAAATTGAATCTATCGGAAAAAAAAGACTCCATTTTACTTGTCTGGCAGATAATGTTTTATTGTTGTGTAAGAATTCAAGGTTCTTATGATCAGTATAAACTATTATGGGTATTTCATTTCCTTCCAATAAATGCTTCCAATTTTCAAAAGCAGCCTTAATTCCTAGTAGTTCTTTTTCTTCAATTGGGTAGTTCTGTTCTGCTGATGTAAGTGTCCTAGAAAAGAAGGCGACTGGATGAATTGGAGATTTGGGGAGAATCTTGTTGTGAAAGAATTGCTCCAAGGCAGGTGTTGGAAGCGTCCACTTCAAGGATATATGGTAGAGATGGATTAGGCATTCGTAGTATAGGAGAGGAAGTGAAGCTTTGTTTTAAACTCTTAAAGGCGTCTTGAGCCTTACTGTTCCAGTTGAATGAAATATTCTTTCTGGTAAGAAGATTAAGTGGTTTAACAATCCTGGAGAAGTTCTTTATAAACTTTCTGGAGAAACTGGCGAAATCTAGAAAACTCTGTATTTCTTTTACTGAAGAGGGAGAAGGCCAATTGAGAATACAGTTAACCCCTTAGTGACAAGACATTTTAACCTTGACTTTCCCTTGGTGACAATGGCTGTTTTTACATTTCTAGGGTGTTTGTGTTTAGCTGTAATTTTTTTCTTTCTCACATACAGTACCCACACAAATTATATGTTGTTTTTATCGTCATAAGAAGGGCTTTCATTAGATACCATTATGTTTATGATATCTTATAATTTACTACAAAAAAAAATCATAAAATATGATGACAAATTTTAAAAAACCCACTTTTTCTATCTTTGACCTAAAATATAATTTATACCAATAAAATCATTAAAAAAGACCCCGTCTAAATAGTTTCTAAACGTAGTCCCGAGTTCAAAAATATGCATGTTTCCATATTTTTCGGTATTTTTTTGCGAGTTATGGGGCAAAAAACAAAAATAGTGTTTTTTGTTTTTTTCCTATATTGACCTTTTGACCCCAACCCAAACCCAAAATTTAACACCAACACTAAATTTAACCCCAGCTCTAATCCTTATTATATCCCTTAATATTTTTTTAATTTAATTTTAACCCTATCCCTTATGCTAAAAAATATTTAATTTTAGCCCTATAGGCTAATATAGCTATATAACCTGTTTTTAATTAATTAAATGTGTATTTTAAATATTTTCCATTGCAATGCTACTTAACTACCACTAGGGGCAGTCAAGTAGCATATTCAGAGCGACGGAAGTGAAGTTACTTTCACTTCCGAAGCTCAGACCGGCAGAGGGCTTAGCCATATATTGACGGAGCAGCATGCTCCGTGGGGCGATCATGGGTGCCCCAAAATAAAAATTTCGGTGCTGGCTATTGCCTCAACATCGAGGCAATAGACCAGCACCGTTAAAGCGGTTTTCGCGAATCGCAAAAACCGCTTGATTCACCGCAGGACGTGCCAGGCATGTCCTTTGTCGCGAAGGTGTTAATCTTTGAGTTATCCATGTGGATTTCTTGAGGTGTTATGACATAGCCTAGGAAGGAAATTTTTCAAACTTCAAATAATAATTTTTCGGTTTTGGCAAAGAGATTATGGGTTCTAAGTCTTGTCAACACCCATCTGACATGTTTCCTGTGATCTTCTAGGGAATCTGAAAAAATAAGAATGTCATCAAGGTATATGATAACACAAACATCCAGCAGGTCTTTAAAAATGTCGTTGATGAAATGTTGAAATGTGGCAGGAGCATTGCATAGCCCGAAATGCATGACAAGATATTCGAATAAGCCATATCGAGTTCGAAAGGCAGTTTTCCATTCGTGACCTTTTATACGAATGAGATTGTAAGCCCCCCTCAAGTCAATTTTGGAATAAATAGTAGCATTACGTAGTCACTCTAACAACTCAGGTATAAGTAGTAAAGGGTATCTGTGTTTTATTGGGTATCAATTCTCGGTAATCAATAATGGGTCGTATTGTTTTATCTTTATTACGAACAAAGAATATTCCTGAAGCAGCAGGGGATGTTGAAGGTCTGATAAACCCTTTCTTTAGGTTTTCTTCAAGGTATTCTTTAAGTGTTTAAAGTTCTTTGTCAGAGAGTGGGTAGATATGACCGAAAGAAATGGAGGCTCCGGGGAGAGGATCTATTGGACAATCGTTTATCCTATGAGGTGGTAACGTGGCGGCTTCTTTTTCACTAAAGACGTCCTTGAAGTCGGAATAGACAGTTGGAATTGTTTTATCTTCTTCGGTAATTTGTAGAAGAGGAATATGATGATAACAGGTGTCTTGGCAGTATGAATCCAATTCAATGTGGATAGGAGACCACTGGATGGTAGGATTGTGTACCTGCAACCAATTCATCCCTAAAATAACAGGGGATAAGGGTGATTTTACAATGTCAAAGGAGAAGTATTCTGTATGACTGTAGGTTTTTATAGTCATTTTGAGGCTGATAGTCTGTTCCTTAATTGGTCCGGACGATATAAGGGATCCATCAACAACTCTGAGAGATATGAACGATTATTTTTGTAATGTAGGAATTTTAAAGTGTGGAATCTATGAATGATCCAGCAGCTCCTCAGTCGATGATGGCTTCAGTCATCACTCTTTCTTGATCCCACTGTAGGAGGATAGAAATGATACAGTGACTAAAGGGTAGAGAGTGAGATACATTAAAAATGGAAGAAACACTATTGTTCTTACAACTTTTGTTGCGTTTGACAAGAGGGCATACATCAAGGAGATGTTTGCTGGAAGCACAATACATACACAGATGGAGAGTCTTACGACGTAGTTTTTCTTCAGTAGTTAGAGGACCTCTGAGGATTCCTATTTCCATAGGTTCAGATGTATTAGTCTTCTCTATTGGTTTGGGATATATAGGTTTTTTTCCAAGTAGATGGATTGGATGATGGTTCTGCCCTTCGTTCTCTCATCCTACGGTCTATTGTTATAGATAATTGCATAAGACCGTCTAAGTTAGGGGGTAATTCTGTTCGAGATAGTTCGTCCTTAACGTAATCTGAAAGTCCTAAATGGAATTGGTTACGTAGTGAAATATCGTTCCACTGGGTATCAATAGCCCATCTTTTAAACTCTGAGATATAATCTTCAACAGGTCTCTTCCCTTGAGTGAGGGATTGAATAGCAGTGTCAGCTGTAAACTGTTTGTTAGGATCCTCATACAGGAGGGACATTTCTTTAATGAATTCATCCAGAGATTCAAGTATGGGGTCGTTGTTCTCTAGGAAGTTGTGAGCCCATGCCATAGGTTCACCACGTAAAAATTACGTGGTGGTACAAACATTGATACGATCTTAATGCAAAGAGTAAATTACATGAGTTGATAAATTCCCTGTATTTAGAACGATCTCCAGAGAATTTCTCAGGGTTGGAGACCCACAGCTCAGCATAGTCTCTGGAACTAACTCCAGGAGGAGGAAAAGAAAAAACACGGTTTTGTATTATAGTCACGTGTATAAGGAGGCGCTCATTAGAAATACGTAAATCTTGCATACCTTGTGACAGCAGTGCAACCTTTTGATTAAGGGCAACAATTTCTGAAGCCATTTCTGCCGGTTCCATTATATGGGCTGAGTTATTATGTCAGGGTTATCAGAGATTTGTAACGGAATTCCTTAGGGAACACAACAGCAGTATTGGCTAGTTCAAGGATTGAGATTGAGCAATATCGATTAATATGCAGATGTATTTGCAGGATAATAATTGTAAGCAAATCAAAAAGCAGGGATGAATAAAAAGATACTTGCAGCTTGATTCAGCAGCTTCATCTGGGTAAGGAAAAGTCAGCGTGGACGATTTATACAATCCGAGGTCTGAGGAGTTTAGAACGAAGAATAGTCGGTGTACAAGCCGGTTTACAAGGAGAGGAGAATTCAGGTAAGTCGAATATAACAAACCGGGTCTGTCAACGAAGGTAGCTTACGGATTATCACTTTCGGTTTGACTTGAGGCAGCCTATAACACGAAAGCAGTTGAGATGCGTGTTTAGACACGAGGAGATGAAATTAACTCAGCAACTTCAAGTGTGGCACGGTTTCCCTATATGGCAGGGGAATACCGCATCACTGAAGGGGGAGGAGTTAGAGTCACGAAAATAGAAGATCTGACAGTTATCCCACTATTGTAACTAGTTATCACATAGAAATCAGCACGTCAGTTTACATTTGAGCCTAACCAATGTTTTAGTGATTTTTTTTTCATATGTATATATAGAACCCTCACTTTAGATTTCTCTCTTTCTATCGACATAATGCCCCCTGACTCGTTTAGGGGTCAATCATAGTAATAACGCCACCAACTTAGGAGGCATTAGGCTTGCCCCTAGGGAGGAAAAGATGATATATAAGAGAGAGAAGAGGGAGAAGGGAAAGAGAAAGAAAGAAAATAAACACACCCCAAGAACAACAAAGCAAAAAAATAAATAAAAAAAAATACTCATGTGGGAAGAACCCCCCTATAGGTCTCTTAAGAATTAACTGGGTACTGGGCTATTGCATCTCTAGTTTATACTTCAGCACCAACGATGCTAAGTTCGTTCTGCTGAACTCTTTTACCATAGGTTTCTAGGTCTTCCTTAATTTCTTGAATAGATGACTTAATGTCCTGTTTAAATAAAGTAAATTGTGAATCAAAACACTTTTTCAACAATTCCACAGTAAGGATTTGTGAGTCTGAGTCTACCGAGGTATCCAATTGTGACCAAGCTAAATCTTTACTGCCATTGATTACTGATTCTTCCAGCTCCTCGCAGGATTGCTTCGTGATTTATTCCTGACTACCGGGGAGAAGATCAAGGGTATTTTGTTAGATTTATCCTTTCTTTGGTCTTTATCTTCTATGGCTTTCGAGTCCTTTTCTTTATGCTGTTTTTTTTTAATCTCCTCTTTTGTTTGTTGCCATGTTTGTCTTTGGATTTCTCTGGATCAAGTGTGTTAGATTACAGCCCACATGTGCAGTAAAAGTCAAAGTATCAGTAACAGCTATGAGTTATCTCTGATCCTCTTTCTTTTCTCTTTCTTCCTTCCTTCCTTCCTTCCTCTCTATCCTTTAAAGGCATATGTATTGGATTTTAGCCCACATAGACAATGATAAATCAAAGTATTGGCCACAGCTGCAACCTGCTATTATTTTCTTTTCAAATCTTTTATTTCTTTTTTTGTAAATCAGTGTTCAAATCTTTTATTTCAACCCACATATGCAATGGTATATCAAAGTATCAACATCAGTTCAGTTTTTCTTTTTCTATCTTTTGTGGTAAATTGTATTACATTTCAGCCCACATGTGCAGTGGAAAATCAAATTATCAGCAATAGCTGGGCTTTACCTCCACTTCTCCCTCCTCAACACCAAGCAGGAAAAGTAGAGTCCATATACACATAAAATATAAACAGTCTATGTGAGAAAAGCAAAAGGCAGGAGAGAGAGGCAAGCCACGAGGTAAGGTAAAACGGTAGGCTTATCTGTTTTTTTCTGGTCACAGCAGGGGAATTGGGTTGACAGCACTTTGTTTCATCATGTATAGCAGCGTTCGCGTCTTCTCCCTCTGCGTTCCAACAGACCTCTGCTGTGTTAAAACAGCTCCACTGTTGCCTGTTTCAGCAGACCTCAAGAATGGCATACGTTGGTTACATTACAGGAAGCACCTCAGGCGCTGCGACCTCTCAGCAGTAGCCGCCCGGGATTATCCTTTAGCCAAAACGTCAGCTGCTCGCAGTTCTGCGGAAGTAAAGTCCGTGTTGCAGTAGTGAGGAGAAAGCTTTCACTGGTAAGGCGGCAAGGAATCAGGTTGGGCTAGGAACGGGCCAGAGTCCGCATCAGCTCAGCGTCTGCAAATCTCTCTCCATCTCGTCTCCTATTGCCCCACCCTGGCGTCCTACGCCATGTCCTCGCCCTGGCATGCTGTATATTCATTGTAAATATGTTGTGCAATGAGATGTGTATATATCTGACATCTTCTTGCTAAAGATGCACTCTCTCTGGCTAACAATAATCTTTTTTTTCACCATCATCATTCATCATTTGTGGAGTAGATAAGAAAGCTTCTTACATTGACTTCTTATGGTGACTGATCAACTGATCATATTTCTGCATCATATCTGTCATATACATATTTATTATGGTATTTTCAATGCAAAAGTTAAAGTTTTTCTAACGTGCGTTATCAGTGGCGTCACAGGGTTGGTGTCACCCCCTGGATTTCCTCCTATACCATGCCAAACAGATTCCTTAGTAATGGCAGTCAGATGGCCCATTAAATATGCCACACACAGGAGCCCCACAAATTATGTCACACGCAGGAGCCCTTTAACTATGCCACACACAGGAGCCCATAACTATGCCACATACAGGAGCCCCATAACTATGACACACAAGAGCCCCATAAATTATGCCACACCAAAGCCCCATAAATTATGCCTCACCTTGGAGCCCAATTAATTATGCCACACACACAGGCGCCCCTTAATTATGCCACACACAAGCGCCCCATAATTATGCAAGACACAAGCGCACAAGCTTAATTATGCCACATACAAGCGCCCCATAATTATGACACACAAAAGAGCCCCTTAATTATGCCACACATGGGACAGCAATTAATTATGCGACACACAGGAGCCCCACAAGGTGACAATTGTACAATTCGAAAACAATACATATCTATAAACAGACATCTCTCTATAACTAGTTGCATTTATACTTATTTGAATTATTTAATATTCTATTTAATACAAATGTTATTGAAAAATTGCATTCCTATTTTTTATTCCCTTCCTCTGCACCCACATTGCACCTAAAGGACTTAACACAGCACCATACAGTACCCACAGAACTTGCCATGCACCTATATTGCACCCACAGCACTTCACTTGCACTCATATTGCACCTACACCTCTTTAGCCATTCAATATGCCAGGATTATTTTGCCACTCGATATGCCAGTATTATTTAGCCACTCAATATGCAACGATTTAGCCATTCAATATGCCAGGATTTAGCCATTCAATATACCAGGATTTTGCCCCCCAATATGCCATTTAATATGCCAGGATTTTGCCCCCCAGTATGCCATTTAATATGCCAGGATTTTGCTTTCAATATGCCAGGATGTTGCCCCCAATATGCCATTTAATATGCCAGGATCCCCCCCCCCCCCCAATATGCCATTTAATATGCCAGGATTTTGCTCTCAATATGCCAGGATTTTGACCCCCAATATGCCAGGATTTTGCCCCCCAATATGCCATTTAATATGCCAGGATTTTGCCCCCCAATATGCCATTTAATATGCCACGATTTTGCCCCCAAATATGTTATTTAATATGCCAGGATTTTGCCCCCCAATGTGCCATTTATTATGCCAGGATTTTGATCTCAATATGCCAGGATTTTGACTCCCAATATGCCATTTAATATTCCAGGATTTTGCCCCCCGATATGCCATTTAATATGCCACGATTTTGCCTACAAATAAGCTATTTAATATGCAACGATTTTGCCCCCCAATATGCCAGGATATTGCCAATTAATATGCCAGGATATTGCCACTTAATGCCAGGGTATTCCTAGTTAATATGCCAAGATTTTGCCACTTAATGCCAGGGTATTCCCAGTTAATATGCCAGGATATTGCCAATTAATATGCCAGGATATAGCCAATTAATATGCCAGGATAGAGCCACCCTCCTCCCCCCTTCCCCAGCCAGTACTTACCTCTTTGCTGCTGTCTCCCGGTGCAGGTCCGTGGCTGTGAAGGAAGCGTTGTGCGCTCCCCTCCAGCCGCGCGGCTTCAATAACGTTTGTTTAAAAAAAAAAGTTTCAACAAACTTTATTGATCCGCGCGGCTGGAGGGGAGCGCACAACGCTTCCCTCACAGCCACAGACCTGCACCGGGAGACAGCTGCAAGGAGGTAAGTTTTTGATTATTTTTTTTTTTAATGCAGGGGGTGCCAGCACCCCCCTCGTCACGACACTGTGCGTTCTTCCTCAGCAAAAATACTGTGCGTTAAACACTGGCGTTATTCCTGTAAGGTGCACTGTTTGGTAATTACTGCACATAACAGTGTCTCAATGTTTATTTGCATCACAAAATAAAAATAAAACATTAAGAAGGGAACATCAGGGGGGAAGTAAAGGGTTCTTGCTTTATATTTATACTGTAATTCATTCATAAATGCAAAATATATTTAAACGGGGAGACCTCTATTATGGAATGTTGGTGGTGCACTTAATAGGTGTTTTGTCTTGGTGTAAACCTCTTTTGGGTAAGAATAAAAAAAACAGAAACAACATAGCTGCTTAATCAAAGGGGAGAAAAGTAATGCAGATGCGGACAACTTGAGGAGTGGGCAATAGTGCCCCAATCGGGCAGTTCTTCAATTAAACATGTACATAAAGACCAATCTGAAATGTAGGTTTTGATACACAGGTCCATATTGGTAGTCCAGGGTGTTCCATTTGTGTGAATGATTGTGTGTGTCTGAGTGACTGTCTGTCTTATGAGTGACTGTGTGTGAGTGTGTGTCTATGAGTGATTGTGTGTGAGTGTGCGTGTCTGTGAGTGTGTCTGCGAGTGTCCATGTGTTTGTGAGTGTCTGTGTGTTTGTGAGTGTCCAAGTGTCTGTGACTGTGTATCTGTAAGTGTCTGTGTGACTGTTAGTGAGTGTGTGTGTCTGTGAGTGACTGTGTGTCTGTGGGTGACTATGTGCCTGTGAGTGTGTGTCTGAGAGTGACTGTGTATTTGTGAATGTGACTGTGTATCTGTGAGTGTCTCTGAGTGACTGTGTATTTGTGAGTATATGTCATTGAGTGTATATGAGTGTGTGTGTGTACCTGTGAGTGGAAATCATGCATTGTTTATTTTATAAAGGGACATTAATAAAAGGACATTCACGTCTTGGAATTACCTAGGGAGGAAACGTATCCATTAGAACCAGCCTCACTAGCAGTCTTTATAAAAAAAAAAAAATAAATAAATAAAAAAAAAACATTTTTTGTTCCCTATAGGACCACTGAAAGTATTAACATGTCACTGGACCTCTACGGAATATCTTCTTATTTTTATATAATTTATTTGTAAACCCTAACTCTAGGGTTAGAACAAGAAAAGGGCTTTTATTTATTTTACATCATTTATTAGTATTACTTTTTATTATCTTTTTAATTGTATTGTCATTTAACCCTAACCCCAGGGTTAGGATGAACCCTGACTCTAGGGTTAGAACAAAAAAAAATTTACATTTCTTTTATATACTGTATTACTATTTTTTTTTTATTTATATCTAAGTTACATTTATTTTATTTTTATTTTCATTTAATCCTAACTTTAGGGTTAGGGTTACAATAAACCCTATGGCTAGGGTTAGAAGAAAAAAATAGGGTATTTTATTTTTTATATGATTTTTTATTTACATTATTTATTTTAAAAATGGTTTCTTTTTTTTATTGAATGAATTTAAGAATGAAATGGGGGATGCTTGGGGTCTCTGGGCAAATTACTACTAACAGTCTTAGTCTCTCCCCACAATCGCTGTGGAGCAGGGAAACACTGTAGCTGTCAAAGGAGGCACTTTCTTTGGCAGCTATATACACCCAGTTGCTTTACTGGCCACAGTGACAGGGGTGAGTGGGGGCTTCAGCAGACATGGCTGAAGTGCCTCGGTTATAAGGCACTTAGCCATGTCAGTCTTATCGCAATCGCGGTATGCCAGCGTGCATAGTGGTTGGAAATGGGGAAACCCTACTGCTTGCCCGCAACACGGCTAAAGGTAAGAAAAAAACTTCCAGCCCGGTTTAATATACCCCCGCTAAACTATACCCGGGGTTAAAGTGGGCTAGCCTGTTCAACGTCCAGGGATTTTCATCATAATTTATTTATTTTGGATAGCTTATTTGGACAACGTTGAAAATTATTGTTTCTTGTGAGCTTTTTCATCATAATTTATAGATTTTGAATAGCTTATATGTGCAATGTTGAAAATTATTGTTTTCCTGCATCAAGTTTTTTCACCATAATTTATATTATCACAGTGTAGCCTCGGAATACCACCCACAGTCAAACAGCCAAGGCTACACTGAGTGGGATCAGTATATTTCTGTCATTTTATTTGCTTATCATACAGCTATCCATGCTTCAATGAAGTGCACACCATTTGAAGTGATCTATTGCGTAGAATTGCCAAGCTGCCAATTGACCTGAAGTTTGCCTATGAGAGTGATGTAGCACCACTTCAAGACTCTGATGTTCTGCAGTCATTTCACACCATTCGTAAAGACTTTAGTTCCGCAGTCCCCACCAACATTGCACGGCTCGTCAAAAGGAGCCTCGCTGGACTGGTCCATATAGTGTTGTTGAGTCCCTCAGCAAAGGCCAAGAAGGCTAAAAACTGTAAAAACCAACAAGATCCTAAGTAACACCTACCTTGCCTGCAACCTTGAGATCTACACAGTTGCCACATTAACATCAGCTGTTTCCCATGAACTTGAGCACTCAACCGTTCCTGACTGGCCCTGTGACACCATAAGGGACAAACCACACCAACCCAAGAGACCAAGGAGGTAGCTAGATGAGACGAGTGACACAAAGGAACATGTTAGCAAAAAAAACAAATCAAAAAGTATGTTCAGCCCACTCTACAGCAGTGCTCCAAAGAATGTCACAGCAGCACTAAGTCTGATGTCAAAAAAAGAAAGGCCAACTTTCTGAACTATCAGATCCAAGAGGAACATACAAGATGAAAGTGAAATGAACTTCTTCTTCTGATCCATCAGTTATATACTTAATAGGATATGGTGTTGCAGAATTTACCAAGGTTGGCCATTCATTGCATGTTATATCTTAAGAATGTGTCAACAGCAGAAATAAAATCAAAATGTAATATCTGAGACTGTTTTTTTATTTACATTAAGATAATTTAGCAGAACCATTACATTTAAGACAGAGCTCCCATACTGCTGCTTTGAGTGTGTGGAGGGTATAATCTGGTATGGGGGGGAATGAAATAGCCTAGCTTGTTTCATACCCGGGGTATAAACTAGACTAGCCCAGAATATACCTGGGGTATAAAACAGACTAGCCCACTTTAACCCTGGCCTGGGGAGATGGTATATTTTGGGCTGTTAGACCAGAACTGCTTGTTCCTGGCATTCAGCAATAGGAATTACGCATCCCTGAGATAGGATAATCTGTAGCTCTCACCACAGTAACTGAATGGTTTGCAGTTTCCTGGGTTTTGCATGTTGCAGACAGAGTGGACAGATTATTGGAAGGGGCTTGAGAAGGTCCAGCTGTTTTAGTCCATATTAGCACCAATGACAAAGTTAGAAGAGTTACTCTCTACAGTCAGGATGGATTGCATGGGTGAAGGGGGGGTGAGTGACCAAAATAAAATCACTGGTCTAGACATTATTGGAAGGGAAGGATTCTTAGTTAGTACATGGAGAGAGGTTTACTCATGGTTATCCCTTGATGTTTCTTCTCTCTATTCATGTATCCCACATGATAAGGGCCTATTTGCCATCTCATGGTGTTTGAACAAATTTTGTAATTATTCCCCCCAAACAATACAGTTTTCATTGATGATAACTGATTCTCCTTTGACCATAAATATTATGTGCAGATTCAAGGGACTGCAATGGGGGGCGCATTTAGCGCCCCCATATGCAAATCTGTACATGATTTACTGTCAGGAGCAATATATCTCTTGCAGCGAGAACCCATTTATTGCCCATATCATTTTTTATGGTCGTTATATAGACGATTTACTGTTGTCTGGAAAGGGGGTCACAGTGAGGTGGAGTGTTTTACCACTTACGTCAATACAAACCCCCTTAACGTGAGTTTTACTTTTGAGCATAAACCACATGTAATTATCTTTCTTGATTTGGAACTTAGTGGAGATAGTAATAATGGAGATATCAGTACATCAGCCTATAGCAAAAAAGTGGCCGGTAATACATTACTTCATGGAAATAATTGTCACCCACCCCATGTAATTAGGAGTGTTCCCACTGGCCAATTCACCAGACTAAAAAGGAATTGTTCCTCATCGACAGCTTTGCGATACTGGCTAGGGACCAACAAAAGAGATTTAGAGCTAAAGGCTACTTGGAGTGTGATATCCAACGCTCATGCAACTTAATTGGCATAACCCTGACATTAATTGGCATAAACCTGACATATTAATTGGCAAATTCCTGGCATATTAATTAGCATAACCCTTGCATATTAATTGGCAAAATCCTGGCATATTAATTGGCAAAATCCTGGTTTATTTATTGGCATAACCCTGGTATATTAATTTGCATAACCCTGACATATTAATTGGCATAAGCCTGACATATTAATTGGGATAATCCTGACATATTGAGTGACAAATTCCTGGCATATTAATTGGCATAACCCAGACATATTAATTGGCAAATTCCTGGCATATTAATTGGCATAATCCTGACATATTGAGTGACAAAATCCTGGCATATTAATTGGCATAACCCTGACATATTAATTGGCATAATCCTGGCATATTAATTGGCATAATCCTGACATATTAATTGGCATAATCCTGGCATATTAATTGGCATAATCCTGACATATTAATTGGCATAATCCTGGCATATTAATTGGCAAAATCCTGGTATATTAATTGGCATAACCCTGGTATATTAATTGGCTAAATCGTGGCATATTAATTGGCATAACTCTGGTATATTAATTGGCATAACCCTGACATATTAATTGGCATAACCCTGACATATTAATTGGCATAACCCTGACATATTAATTGGGGGAGGGGGCAGAAAATGTGTTCAATAAGGGGCCCTGAAATTCCTGGTGGCGGTATATATGTGTGTCTATGTAACTGCATACTTGCATATGACTGTGTGATTATGTGACTGTATTTAATTATGTATGTGCACCCATACATAATCACAAATACACATTGGGGACATGCATAAACACGGCGCACGCTGGTGCAATCGGCATGTGCGCCAATGTATAAAACAGACTCACGAGAGTTATCTACGCTGAATGCGTAGTTTTAAGTTGGTTCGCGCTCGTTGTGCCGGCGCAGCCTATGTTTAAAAAAATAAAGCACTGAAATATGCCTGATATGGGGCAGGAGTGGAGACAGAGAGAGAGACAGACATGGGGGCAGGAGGGGAGAGAGAGAGAGACAGACATTAGGTATGAGTGGATAGAGAGAGAGAGACACACATTGGGTATGAGTGGAGTAAGAGAGAGAGAGACACACACATTGGGTATGATTGTAGAGAGAGAGAGACACACACTGATTTTTTTGTGTTTTTTATTTTTTTTACATACATTGTTATTCAGACATGAATTTACAGATTGTGGTATGTGTCACTGCCAAACAACAATCCAATATGTGTCCCACCTTGGCCTGCCTGATTTAAACAATAACTCTAAAAATTTAGCAGTGCATGTTTTGATGGCAACCAAGATGTGTATCTCACGATACTGGAGGAAAACGGAGATACCCTCAGAGTGTGAGATCCGATCCCAAATACAGTACCAATGCAATATGGAAAAACTCTTTTATTTGGATAATATGTCTCTTCCCTCCTATTTTAAAATTTGGAACCTGGTCATCTTACTCAAGATAATGTCATAACGATCCATAAACAAATGGGAGTTGACCACCCCGGACGCACATGGTGGAAGAGACCCGGCTGTTACCCTCATCCATCCCCCCAAAGGCTTACCCAATGTGGTTCGCCTTTAGCCCTTTGCCTCTCTCCCACACCTTGCACGCCTATGTTAATGTGTTATATATACTGTTTATATCTGTATACTATACAAGCCTAATCCTCCATTATCTTAATTCTATGCCATAAAAGCTCAAACGGTGCCTTTCATTATCAGAGATACGTTATTGGTTTTATTATCAGTCACTTTTGCATTATTCCCTGCATAACTGTATGTCTATGTTTCCAACAGTATTGTTATATACACCTGTTACATGTTTTATATTGTCTTTTGTATGAATATATGTATAAAAAAGTAAAATTTTAATAAATACAATTTAAAAAAATATATATTATACAGATCTGTCTCTCTTCCTCACTAAAACTCAAGTGAGCAGAGGGAGGCAGATCCATATGGGTCAGAACAATATTTACCAATAGTGATCAGACCAGGCGAATGGTGATGCTCATCTGAGCAATCACCAATCCGCCTGTGCCACTAATCGGCTGTTACTGATCGCAATACACTCGTTCTGACAGCATCGAAAGGAATACATGTAATCCCCTAGTGAGCATAATTAACCCATAGCGAGTGTGACCAAAAGAAAAATGCTGATAGCAACAAAAACCCTTCTGCAGCCAGATCGCTCTATATACGCTGCTTAGGCAGTGACCATATGCACTGCTTAGGCAGTGATATACGGCAAGCAAGGGTTTAATAGCTCTTAAAAGAGCCTTCGATATACTGTAATAAATTACAGTAAAAAAATGAACCCCTAAAAAATGCACAGACAGCTAAAAATGTTTTGTGAAAGATTACCGTGTACACAGCGATCAATGGCAGGGTAGGGGTTAAACACTGGAAATGGCTTTTATAAAAGCCCTAGGGTCTCAATTTTATTAAATATATTATAATTACAAACTTACATTATACTGCTTTGTCTGTCTCCCTCAATAAAACTCAAGTGAGAAGAGGGAGGCAGATCCATACGGGTCAGAACAATATTTACAACAAATATTGATCTGACCAGGCGAATGGTGATGCTCATCTGAGCGATCACCAAACCGCCTTTACCACTGATCAGCTTCTTACTGATCACAATACATACACTCAGACAGGTAAAAAAGTTTACGTTAAACGTAATCCCCTAACGGGTATAATTAACCCATAGTGGGTGTAATAAAAAAGTAAAAAAAAATATAAAAAATGCTATTGCAGCAAGATCACTGCGTAGGCAGTGATCTACAGCAAGAAAGGGGTAAATAGCTTTTAATTGAGCCTTTGTTATACAATTATGAATTACAGTAAAAAGATGAACACCCTAAAAAATACACAGACAGCAAAAAATGTGCTGCCGTATATGATCATTGCGTACACAGCGATCAATGGCAGGGAAGGGGTTAAACATGTGAAATTACTTTTATAAAAGCCCTTGATTTCTACAAAAAATTCATATTTCTGTGAAATTGCATTAATTTTTATATAAATATCATTCCATAGTATACTGATAATGTATCTGAGTAATCAACTCTCTCCATACTGGTAGATCGGATCTGAGCCAATGTCTAGCTATCAGGATTTTACAAGCTAATAGGACATTTATGATTAAATATTTATCATATCTATTTGGGTTTGGAAGGTTTACATGGAATAAACAAATTTGAGGTGAAACAGATATGGTAGTACCAAACAGCCTAAACAACAAATGCTCCACGCTATCCTTTAATTCTCTCAGATTTTCGCTAGTCCACCAGATGTGAAACATGGTACCCGGATGCCTCTGGCATCTCCAACACGTTATTGCCGCTGAGGTATTAATTTTGTTCAATCTTGTTGGTACCCTATACCACCTATGGAGGACCTTAAAGTATAGCTCCTGGAGACTCAGTGAATGAACAGATTTCCTTGTAAGGCTCCATGCACCAAACCATTCTTCATTGGGGTACAACCTTCCAAGGTCCTGTTCCCATTTAAGAATGGAAAGGGATTTGTCAAGACGGGGTTCTATATCGGAAAGGGCCATGATTCTCCTAATTATATTAGCAGATTTTTTCTTTTCAATTAGATCATCTAGCGGGGTGTTAGGTCTAATTAAATGAGTATTTAAGAAATGCTTTAATCTTTGATACAGCAAAAAGTTGCCCTGGTGTACGCCAAATTTAGTTTGTATTTCCGATAGCGGCATAATTCCGTTCAATGTATTAAAGTCCGCTAATGTGGTAATACCTCTGTTTTCCCAATGAGATAGATCAAGATCCATCATACTTAAATTTATAACCCTAATTGGGGCACCAAGAGTGACATAAGGGATGAGATGGTAGGTTTTTTTTAAACTTTCCACAGAGTAACCAGAGGATCAACAAGGATGTCATTGTGAAATCTGAACTTATTAGCAACAATAGGGGGCAACCAAAATAGGTTGAAGGGGGAGCGATACCTAGGAGTCAAAAAGAAGAAAAAATTAGCTCCATTGCTCAGTTTAGCTCAGAATTTAATCAGATACGATCCATACTTAAAAGACATCTGACTGTGTTGAAAACTGATGAGGTAATTTCAAAAATTATTAACACAGGGATTCATTTTGTTCCTAAAAGGGCTTGTACTTTGGGTAACCGACTGGCACCAAGTACTTTTCTCAAACCTACTAATATCACTAAAAGATCTGTAAATGCTGTGCCTATATAGATAAGACTATCTCCTTTGCTTCAACAGTGATCCTTTTATATAAATGACTACATTAACTGTTGCACAGAAAATGTCATCTACCTGTGTTAAGAGTGGTATCCAATACATGGGACAGACTACACGCCAATTAAAAGTACGTATAAGGAAGCACCTTTTGAGTGTAGAATTAAAGGATGAACAATCCCCTATAGCAGGGGTATCCAAGTTTTTTTTGCAGTGGGCCACTTCACCAGAAATGTATGTGTGCCCCACGCATTCATTTTTCATTCAGGAAAAAATCTTCACAGCAAAACAACGCACACATACAATTTTTTAATACTATATATATTTATTTTGATTTATTAGGTTATAAATTTATTTTTTAAATATTACTTTGTGTTAGTGTGTCATTTATCAAATAATAAAACACATACATACACAGCCACAGATACACAGATTTCTGTGATACTTATACATACATACACAGTTGCACTTACACACATAGATGCACACACAGTCAGACTAACACACACGCACAGGCAAACTTACACACATACACAAATACATATTTAAGGATACCATTAATCTGAAGTAATAATACTCGTTTTCCTTTTTTAAGTATTTACAATTAATTAAACTGGAGTTTTAATTATTGTTTTTCTTCATTTCTATGTTTATTTTAAATTTACCAGTCCTTTGTGGATATATTATTGTTTTATTTATGATTTATTATTTTAAATAGCGCTGGTCAACTTTATTGTTGGTTTATTTTTAATCTGCAATACATCATTTAGAAGAGATGCTGTGTGTCAGGTCTTCTTAAAAGGAACAACGTTTAGGAACACAACTGCTGAAATGGTTGGTGGAAGTCTCTTTAAGAAAACTTTCCTTAAAGTGGTTTAGTAGAAATGGGACACTATGCAGTATAGATCAATTGAGCAAAGAATCTCTGTGCTGGTAATAGTGTTAGCTTCAACAGTACTGCAATAACAATTATGTAATTTGACAGTAGGAGAATATGTATGCAGATAAAGTGCAAGGGGAGCACTGTTTATTTTGTGTGTATTTTGGTTAAAAAAAACTGTTTTGGAGGGAAAAGGTTTGCAAGGCTGTTTGCAGTTAGTTAATTAATTAATTCACCTTCTCTGTGAGTCTGTTTACTTGAAGGCCATTTATCTGGAGGAAGCAGGCGAATACTGAGCCAGGCGAATCCAGGTGAACATCTACTAAAGTGATCAAGCTGCTTAAGTGTTGGAGTTAGAAGCAAATAAGGAGTTAAAAGGCAAGAAAAGGGTAAAGTATAAATCCTTATTTATTCTATTCATATTGTGTGTTTTACATTAGAGAGCATGTTGGATATTGCCACTAAGCATGTCTTGCAGCATGTATGCTGTCTTGGAACAAGTTCCCCAGGGTCCACACCGCTGCTGCAGATGTGAGCAGGTTGCTGCTTTGGAGAATATAATACTAGATCTAAAGAGGCAACTGGCAACACTTAGGGACATAAGCATCATGGAGCGGAGTTTACTGTTCACGGAGCAGGCATTGGCTGGGGCCAGTGTAGAGGAGGGTGATGATAGAGGAGAAGAGGTTTCTAGGGCAGAGAGCTGGGTTAGCTGTATAAGGGGCAGTAGGGATCGGAAAGCTAGGGAGGCTTGTTCTGAGCTGGTTCACCCCAACATGTTTGCCAGCTTGTGTGAGGATGCTGGGGGCATTAGCTCAGAAGAGGCATTTCTGGGGCAGGCGGACTCTCCTAGCAGCCAGGTGAGTAGCCTCCCCAGCACAGTTGGGAGTCAGGACACTAGGAAGGCTGGTGGTAGGGGATTCTATTATTAGGAAGGTAGATAGGGTAATCTGTCGCCGGGACCCTGAATGGCGAACTGTATGTTGTCTCCCGGGTGCTCGGGTTCGGCATGTTGCGGACCGGGTAGGCAGATTGTTGGGAGGGGCTGGGCATGATCCAGCGGTAATAGTACACATTGGTACTAATGACAAAGTTAATGGTAGGTGGGGGGTCCTTAAAAATGATTTTAGGGAACTAGAAAATAAGCTGAAGGAAAGCTCCTCCAAGGTAATATTCTCGGAAATATCACCAGTACCACGCGCTACATCAGGGAGACAGCGGGAGCTTAATGCGTGGTTGCGAAGGTGGTGCAAGCAAGAAGGATTTGACTTCCTGGAGCACTGGGCAGACTTTGCAGTCGGCTAAAGACTCTATGGACGGGATGGGCTGCACCTCAATGATGAGGGGGCTGCAGCATTAGGGGAGAGGATGGCTAGAGGGTTAGATGAGCTTTTAAACTAAACTCTGGGGGAGGGTCAAGATCAAAATAAAGCAATGGTAGCTAGAGTAGATTGGAAGGTGGGTCTAGCTATGGGAAAGGAGGAGGAAAGCACTGGTGGGGTTAACATAGATCATAGGGAGGCACATACAATTAAACCTGTGGGCATTACTTGTTTGTCAACTAAACAGAAAATGAGTAGTAATCTTAAATAACTTTTAGCAAATGCAAGAAGCTTGACAAACAAAATGGGTGAGCTGGAGGTACTGGTAAGTGCTGAACAGTATGATTAAATCGGAATCACAGAAACGTGGTGGGATGAGACCCACGACTGGTCAGTTAATTTACAAGGCTACTCACTTTTTAGAAAGGACAGAGTAAATAGAAAAGGGGGAGCGATTTGTCTATATGAAAATCCTAAATTAAAGCCCAGTATAAAAGAAGGTGTGCATGACGTAACTGGAACTACATCCAGACACTGTGAGTGGAGATTAGCTTAGACACTAAAAAGAATCGCATATTACATATAAACCACCAAATATTAGCATTGATGGAGAAGATCAGCTTTTATTACAAATTGAAAAGGCTGCAAATCTGAATGAAGTTCTAATCATGGGAGATTTTAATCACCCAGATATAGATTGGAATTGTGGCACAACTAGTTCCGCTAAGGGCAGCAAGTTTCTGAACCTGCTTAATAACAAATTTATGGCACAATTGGTAGACACCCCAACTAGAATGGATGCCTGTCTGGATTTAGTAATAACAAACAATGAGCAGCTTATCTCAAACATCAAAGTAAGAGAACACTTGGGGAATAGTGACCATAACATGGTTTCGTTTAAGATTAATGCAAAAAAGCAAATTGGTAACTACGCCACCAAAAGACTTAATTTTAGAAGGGCCAACTTTGATGGACTAAGGGCATCAATTGACCATTTAGACTTAACACAGAAGACAAGTGGAATGCCTTTAAGCACACATTACAAAAGTACCCATCCCAATATATACGTTTGGGAAACAATTGCAAAAGATACAAATCAAAACCAATGTGGCTTACCGGTAACATGAAACAGGAAATGCAAAACAAGAAAATGACATTCAAACATTATAAAAGCAAGGGATCAGCATTATCATTTTTTATTTTTTTTAAGTTTTAAAAGCTTTATTTAAATATTTACAATGATACATGGAACTTCGTCTGTGATTCACAATGTTATCCATTCTGAAATTCCATACTTATACTGGGTTATTTATAACAATTGAAAACATATTACAAAACTGTACTCGAATTCTCCATCATAGAAAAACAAGAAATAGCTTGAAATCTTGAATTCAAGAATGAGAAAAAAAAGGAAAATAAAATTATCAGAAAGGAAAAGGAGGTGAAGAACTTTGGAAAATAAAGAGTTGTCAGGAGGGGAGAGAAGGTGAGGGTCTACATACCGAAACTGAGCTATGGCGGCTTAAGATTTCCTTGTGACACTAATTACTGGATAGAGAGGTATGATATGCTTGTTACAAGACTTTTGTTAGACATAATTTCCAAGTACTCATTATCTCATCGTATGTCCCCATATTGTAATTAAGAGAGTAGTGTATTCGTTCCATTTGTAAGTTGTTTGTTATCAGATTGCATAAATCCTTTTTTTCGGAGCAAGGGGATCTTTGCATTTTCTGCTCAGGAGCGTTTTCCCAGCTAGAAGTACATGCCCCAAAATGACTTTTTGCGGCCATTTCAATGTGGAAGGAAATACATGCAAAAGAGCCAACTTAGGGCATTGTGCTATAGGCTTCTGTAGAAGTACAGTAATTATTGAGTATATAAACTTCCAATAATGTGAGATCTCCGGGCAGTCCCACCAGATGTGTGTCATTGACCCAGGGAGTTTACAACCCCTCCAGCACAGATCGGAAGTATTCGGGTACATTTTTGCTAACTTAGTGGGGACGAAATACCATCTAAAAAGGAGTTTTTTGGTAAGTTCTACATGATTAGCATTATGGGAGATTTTTCATGGAAAAGAGAGCACTTGTTTTCACTCTACAGGTGTCAGGTGAATTTTCAATTCCTCCTCCCAAGCCTTTGTAAAAGGTAAAGAAATTGGCATAATTGTCATTTGTAGGGCTTGGTAGCATAGGGAGAGGGTTCTTTTTGCATGCAGCATATTTGATCCCGCCAGAATAAGTTTGTGAGGAGCATAGTCAGTAGCAGATACTGTGGTAGGAATATTAGAAAGAGCATGTCTAATCTGCATATATCTGAATTGATCTTTATCGTCTAGGTCAAATTGGGTTTTAAGAGACGGAAAGGATCTTATAACCTGCTTTTGATACAGATCTTGTATTTTGGTGATACCTTTTGTCCTCCATGTCGTTAATTTCAAATCTGTAATTAACCTTTCCATACATGATATAGGTGTAGTTGGGGTTAATTTGGCTAATTCTGGCAGCACTTTTGCATAATGTTTCCAGATTTTCAAAGTAAGGTTAGTACTTGCCAGCCAGCAACTTGTTGAGACTGGTTTCACTGCCTGCGTCCACAGTACATCAATCATTCTGTGCGGCTTAAATTGTGTATCCTCTACATCCACCCAAGCTACCTCTCCTGGTTCGCAGTGGGCCACCAATGATTGGGCCATGCTTGATAATACTGTACAACTGAGGGAATACCTAAGCCTCCCTGGTTATAGGGCAGTTTTAACCATTTAGTGGCTATCCTAGTGGGTTTGTGAGCGTTAATAAACAAAAGGATTTCCTTCTGTATACTTTTCAATATTTTGACTGGGATAGTAATCGGCATAGCTCTGAAGAGATATAACAATTTAGGCATGACCGACATTTTGACTGCAGCTATCCTGCCTAGCCATGTTATATATAGGGGTGACCATTCTAGCAGATCTTGTTTAATTTTGACCCATAATTTTAGCAGATTATTTTGGATCAAGTGAGCAGGGTTTTTTGTAATCTGTATTTCTAGGTAAGATAGATCATTCTCCCTCCATTCGAATGCATATGTGAGTTTCAGTTGTTCCAATGGACCCTGCAGAATTTCAATAGGCAAGGCTTGTGTTTTAGTCTCATTAATTTTATGGTATGAAACTCTACCGAAGTCCTTTAGCACTTCTTGCAGGTATGGTAATGATTTAGAAGGGTATGATAGGGAGATCGTCCGCAAACAGTCCTAATTTTGTTTCTTGGGTCATTGTGTAAGGGACACCGGTGATTAACGGATGTTTTCAAATTATTTCTGCTAGGGGTTCTAATGAACGTACAGTAAAGGGGACAGTGGGCAGCCTTGTCTGGATCCGTTCGAGATAGGGAAAGGATTGGAGTGAAACCCCGCGTACGTGACTATTGCTGATGGCTTAGAGTATAAAGCGAAAACTGCCTTGATGTAAGTTTGTGGAAAGCCCTATTTTTGTAGGATTTTTTCTAAAAAAAAAGCCAGTGGAGGCGATCGAAAGCTTTTTCCGCGTCGATCGCTATCAACAGACTAGGGATCTTGCGTGATCGAATTATAGATACTCTATCAATAATTTTACGGGGGTTGTCTGTACCTTGTCTACCTCGAACGAATCCTACTTGATCATAATGCAATAGGGATGGCAAAATGTGTGTGACTGTTCGCTAGGATTTTGGCATATGTTTTGATATCAGTATTGAGAAGCGGTATAGGGCGGAAATTGGGGCATATCGTCGGGGGTTTCCCTGGCTTTGGTATGGCGGTGATATGGGCCAGTAACATAGAGGGGGGGAAATCTCCTTTGGAGCTACAAACATTAAATGTTCGTGTTAGGTGGGGAGTTAACTGCTCCTGGAAGGTCTTGTAGTACTGATTAGAAAAGCCGTCAGGGCCAGGAGCTTTGTGTCGGGGGAAAGATTTTATTGTTTGTGTAACTTCTTCTTCCGTTATCATAGCAGTAAGGTCAGATATGCTTAAGGGATTAACCACAGGTAAATTAACTTTCTTCAGAAATTCCTCTATGATATTTATATTCGGCTGGGGTGTATAAGGATCTTTGTTTAAGTTGTAGAGGGAGGAATAATAGGAGGCGAATATGTCAGGTATATCTGCTGGGTTTTGGTATTTAACTCCTTGCGGAGAGATTATGTGTGGAATAGCTTTTTTGGCTTCAATCTTTTTTAGGCGTCTTGATAACAATCTGCCTGCTTTGTTTCCATGAATATAGTATGTCTGTTTGAGTCTCTGTATGTGTAATTGGGTTTGGTATAATTGTATGTCAGATATTGCCTGCTTAGTCTTTGCTATCTTGAAAACGCCTGCTGCTGTGTGTTTGGATTTATTAGCTTCCTCTAAATTCCGGAGGGTCATGACCAACTCTTTTAATTTTAACTCTCTCTTTTTCTTTTCATAGGAGGCTATAGCTATAAAATGCCCTGACTGGTTTGTGCGCTTCCCAAAGGATCTCAGAGGATGTGCTAGGTAAGTTATTAAACTTAAAATATTCTTCTAGATTCGATTTTATTTTCTGTTTAGTGGATGGGTTGTTAAGGAGACTGTCATTAAGACGCCAAGAGCCTTGGCCAGAGTAGGGTAAATTTTCTGCTAGTGTAAGGCATACTGGGGCATGATCGGACCACTGAATTAACCCGATTTCACACTTCATAACACGCTGCAACATGTTTTTATCCACCATGATATAATCTATCCTAGAGTATGTTGCATGGACCTGTGAGTAAAATGTATAATCTTTAGTTAAACCGTGATACCTTCTCCAGGTATCGTATATCCTAGCTTCCCTCAGAAGCTGTTGGAATGCTCGTCCTTGTGAGTATAGAGTACGTGAATACTTCACTGATGTGGTGGATGATGAATCTAGTTTAGGGTCTGTGATGAAGCATTATCATTTATAAAATACAAAGATGCCAACAAAGCCTGCAAAAAGGCAATTAAAATGGCTAAATTGGAAAACGAGAAAAGGAATGCTAAGGAGAGTAAAATTAAGTATAATTTTGGATTCTTGCAAGAAGGGTGTCAGTAACTGATTTGAACACACCAGAATCCCAGCACACATAGCCATTTGGATTCTTGCAAGAAGGGTGTCAGTAACTGATTTGAACACACCAGAATCCCAGCACACATAGCCATTTGGATTCTTGCAAGAAGGGTGTCAGTAACTGATTTGAACACACCAGAATCCCAGCACACATAGCCATTTGGATTCTTGCAAGAAGGGTGTCAGTAACTGATTTGAACACACCAGAATCCCAGCACACATAGCCATTTGGATTCTTGCAAGAAGGGTGTCAGTAACTGATTTGAACACACCAGGTATATCCAATCTAGAGGAATCTGCTAGCAACTCTTAAATGTGACCTTATTAATTGATATACTACTATGTCTACTTGTGATATACTATGCCTTTTATCTTCATGTGTTGTTGTAACCATTTCTTCTTTATTTTTCTTTTCTCCCCACTATCACAACCTCTAACATATAGCCACATTTTTGCCACATTTTATTGCCTTTATGCTCTGCTAGGTCCTCCTTATCTAAGTTCTTTTAAAAATGCCCAAACTATCTCTCTTCCCCCCCCCCCCCCTTCACCCCTGTATGTATAAAGTCTCCAATAAGAATATCCTTCTCTCAACAGAATCCCAGCACACATAGCCATTTGGATTCTTGCAAGAAGGGTGTCAGTAACTGATTTGAACACACCAGAATCCCAGCACACATAGCCATTTGGATTCTTGCAAGAAGGGTGTCAGTAACTGATTTGAACACACCAGGTATATCCAATCTAGAGGAATCTACTAGCAACTCTTAAATGTGACCTTATTAATTGATATACTACTATGTCTACTTGTGATATACTATGCCTTTTATCTGCATGTGTTGTTGTAACCATTTCTTCTTTATTTTTCTTTTCTCCCCACTATCACAACCTCTAACATATAGCCACATTTTATTGCCTTTATGCTCTGCTAGGTCCTCCTTATCTAAGTTCTTTTAAAAATGCCCAAACTATCTCTCTCCCCCCCCCCTTCACCCCTGTATGTATAAAGTCTCCAATAAGAATATCCTTCTCTCAACAGAATCCCAGCACACATAGCCATTTGGATTCTTGCAAGAAGGGTGTCAGTAACTGATTTGAACACACCAGAATCCCAGCACACATAGCCATTTGGATTCTTGCAAGAAGGGTGTCAGTAACTGATTTGAACACACCAGAATCCCAGCACACATAGCCATTTGGATTCTTGCAAGAAGGGTGTCAGTAACTGATTTGAACACACCAGGTATATCCAATCTAGAGGAATCTGCTAGCAACTCTTAAATGTGACCTTATTAATTGATATACTACTATGTCTACTTGTGATATACTATGCCTTTTATCTGCATGTGTTGTTGTAACCATTTCTTCTTTATTTTTCTTTTCTCCCCACTATCACAACCTCTAACATATAGCCACATTTTATTGCCTTTATGCTCTGCTAGGTCCTCCTTATCTAAGTTCTTTTAAAAATGCCCAAACTATCTCTCTCCCCCCCCCCTTCACCCCTGTATGTATAAAGTCTCCAATAAGAATATCCTTCTCTCAACAGAATCCCAGCACACATAGCCATTTGGATTCTTGCAAGAAGGGTGTCAGTAACTGATTTGAACACACCAGAATCCCAGCACACATAGCCATTTGGATTCTTGCAAGAAGGGTGTCAGTAACTGATTTGAACACACCAGAATCCCAGCACACATAGCCATTTGGATTCTTGCAAGAAGGGTGTCAGTAACTGATTTGAACACACCAGGTATATCCAATCTAGAGGAATCTGCTAGCAACTCTGAAATGTGACCTTATTAATTGATATACTACTATGTCTACTTGTGATATACTATGCCTTTTATCTGCATGTGTTGTTGTAACCATTTCTTCTTTATTTTTCTTTTCTCCCAACTATCACAACCTCTAACATATAGCCACATTTTTGCCACATTTTATTGCCTTTATGCTCTGCTAGGTCCTCCTTATCTAAGTTCTTTTAAAAATGCCCAAACTATCTCTCTCCCCCCCCCTTCACCCCTGTATGTATAAAGTCTCCAATAAGAATATCCTTCTCTCAACAGAATCCCAGCACACATAGCCATTTGGATTCTTGCAAGAAGGGTGTCAGTAACTGATTTGAACACACCAGAATCCCAGCACACATAGCCATTTGGATTCTTGCAAGAAGGGTGTCAGTAACTGATTTGAACACACCAGAATCCCAGCACACATAGCCATTTGGATTCTTGCAAGAAGGGTGTCAGTAACTGATTTGAACACACCAGGTATATCCAATCTAGAGGAATCTGCTAGCAACTCTTAAATGTGACCTTATTAATTGATATACTACTATGTCTACTTGTGATATACTATGCCTTTTATCTGCATGTGTTGTTGTAACCATTTCTTCTTTATTTTTCTTTTCTCCCCACTATCACAACCTCTAACATATAGCCACATTTTATTGCCTTTATGCTCTGCTAGGTCCTCCTTATCTAAGTTCTTTTAAAAATGCCCAAACTATCTCTCTCCCCCCCCCCCCCCTTCACCCCTGTATGTATAAAGTCTCCAATAAGAATATCCTTCTCTCAACAGAATCCCAGCACACATAGCCATTTGGATTCTTGCAAGAAGGGTGTCAGTAACTGATTTGAACACACCAGAATCCCAGCACACATAGCCATTTGGATTCTTGCAAGAAGGGTGTCAGTAACTGATTTGAACACACCAGAATCCCAGCACACATAGCCATTTGGATTCTTGCAAGAAGGGTGTCAGTAACTGATTTGAACACACCAGGTATATCCAATCTAGAGGAATCTGCTAGCAACTCTTAAATGTGACCTTATTAATTGATATACTACTATGTCTACTTGTGATATACTATGCCTTTTATCTGCATGTGTTGTTGTAACCATTTCTTCTTTATTTTTCTTTTCTCCCAACTATCACAACCTCTAACATATAGCCACATTTTTGCCACATTTTATTGCCTTTATGCTCTGCTAGGTCCTCCTTATCTAAGTTCTTTTAAAAATGCCCAAACTATCTCTCTCCCCCCCCTTCACCCCTGTATGTATAAAGTCTCCAATAAGAATATCCTTCTCTCAACAGAATCCCAGCACACATAGCCATTTGGATTCTTGCAAGAAGGGTGTTTAGTCCCACCCCCCCGCTCAATTTTCTTTTATAGACCTTACCTAACCCCTCAATATTCTCACCTGTGTGCAGATTTACCTGCATCTATAAGCAGCAGGTGTTGGAATTTAGCAGCTACCTGACTTGGACTACCTTTTAACTCTTCAAATTTAATATAGTCCTGTTGTGCCAAATCAAACCATGAACTCTCAAGTGTTACAATTCAAACATGGTACTCATAAATTAAAATAAACTTAACTACAGCTTTAAACTTTGCATTCCAGAGGATATATTAGTTTAACCTCCCTACCTTTACATTTTCTTTTGTCTGACCTGCCTTACTGACAGTATGATCAACCAAACAAAAGGTATTATTATGTTTTCATTATTCCTGGCATTACTAAGCCATTTTCCCACCCATCCCAATACAATAACCCCTGCCTTGCAACATAATGTAGTGATCCACCATGGACTGCTTTGTAAATGTGCACTTCCTAATGAGGGTGTTAAAAAACACTCCACCCTCTCCCTCTCCTTCTTTTCAACATAGGTTGTCAGTGAAAGCTCAGGGGAATCAGCTCTGCAAATTTGTGTTCATTCTTCTCCTTGCCCTGGCAAATGACATTGAAACCAACCCAGGCCCCTGGCCTAGTACAAATGTCAACTTCTCTTTCAATAAGGGCCTCTCCTCTGTCCATTGCAATATCCGCAGCCTTCTACCAAAAATTGATGAACTAAGAGCATGGTGTCAGGTGTACAAACCTAAAACTCTTGTCATCACTGAATCCTGGTTAAGCCCTAGAACCCCAGACTCTGCAATACAAATACAAGGTTATATCTGTTCCAGAAAAGACAGAAATAAGAGAGGAGGAGGTATTGTTTTATATATTCATGAGTCACTTAATTTCATAAACCTTTCTTTATCAAGTACCCCTTCTACTTTTGAAGTTATAGCCGGAAGAATATTACACCCATTCTCAAAACCATTAGTACTTGTAGGGATCTATCGCCCACCAAATTCCCCTGCTCAGTCACTTACTGACATCAAGAAACTACTAGGTGATATTAGTGCCCAAAATAAGAAAAGTGAGCTGCTCATATTTGGAGATTTCAATGTAGACTGGTTAGACCACAAAAATGTTAAAACATGCTCACTGTTCAAATCCATGAACCTAACACAGCTTATTTCATCTCCTACTCGGATGAATCCCAACAGCTCTAACCATACGCTGCTGGATTGGGTCCTTTCCTCTTGTCCCCAAAGAATCCAGCAATCTGGCATTCTACCCAATGTGTTCAGTGATCATTGCATAGTGTATTGTGTACGGAAAGTAAGACCCATCAAATCGACCCCTAGGGTAATTGTTACAAGATGTTTTAAGAAGTTTAATCTCCAGTCTTTTCTCAATGACTTGAGTAATTGTCTGTGGAGCAGGCTAAGCTTGATACCCGATCTGGACTCTGCAATTGAATATTTTCAATCTGAGTTCATGCAGGTCAGTGATAAACATGCCCCCCTGCGTAGAGTGAGAGTAAGGGGTGCCCATCTTCCCTGGGTCTCAGCTGACCTCTTGGACTTATTCCATTTCAGGGATGCTTTATGGTCAAAATTTAAGCAAACTGGCTCAGACCAAGATCACAACACTTATCGGCAAGTCCGCAATAGATGCAAGACTCAAACCAAACTTGCCAAGACAACTTATTTCTCTGAACGGCTGAATAGAAATCTAGCGAACCCTACCAAATTTTGGAGCGTCATAAAAAACATGTATGACCCTCCGCGCCGCTCAGAACCTACCACAATTAAGACACATAATGAAGTTCTAAAATCTCCAGTGGCAATAGCAAATGAATTCAACAACTACTTTGTAGGATGCGCCACGGCTCTTATAGCAACACACCACAATGAGGATCATGCCACTTTTTCTATGGCAGACAAGTCCCTATCGATATCACCCCTGGCCAAACACATTGCTGAATTTGAATTTACTTCTATATCAGATAGTGAAATAGCAGCGCATCTCCTCAATCAAAAAATGAAATTACAGTGTGGGCCGGACCTACTTCCGTCAATGCTACTGAGGCTGAGTGCGCCTGTTACTGCGCGACCTATTGCCTGCTTAATCAATGCGTCCCTGTCCTCTGGTTATGTCCCCAAAGCCTGGAAAAAAGCCAGAGTTATCCCCATCCACAAAAATGGAGATGTAAACTTGGTGTCAAACTACAGGCCTATTTCACTGCTACCCATACTTTCTAAAATCCTGGAAAAATGTGCCCATGATCAACTGTGCGAGTATTATCAACGGTCCAACTATCTAACCTCGCTTCAATCTGGGTTTAGGTCAAATCACTCCACGATAACTGCCCTCTTAAAGGTGACCAATGACATTCAGAGTGGCATGGAGAGGGGTGAACTCACAGGTGCAGTTTTCCTTGACTTTGCAAAGGCCTTTGACACGGTTGATCATGAGCTGCTGCTAAACAAACTAAGTTGTTCCGGTGTAAATGTGAGGTCGCTCTGCTGGTTTCATTCATACTTGTCTGATAGATCTCAATATGTGTCCATTGCTGATACTGCCTCCCTCCCGTTGCCAATTAAGTGTGGAGTGCCTCAAGGATCTGTTCTTGGGCCTCTGCTATTCTCGCTATTTATAAATGATCTACCCTCGGTGTGTGACCTGGCTCGTGTGCATATGTATGCTGATGATACGGTCATTTATACTTGCGGTACTCAACTATCGCAAGTGGAGTCCGTGCTACAGGATCAGTTTTCTAAAGTTGAAAATTGGATAGCTAACAACAAATTATTCCTCAATGCTGAAAAAACTGTGTCCATGTTGTTTGGGACAAATGCCAAACTACTTAAATTAAACAATCCTCAAGTAACCATCAAGACCAAAACCAGTTATAACCTGACCCAGGTAAATTCATATAAGTATCTTGGCATGTGGCTAGATCCAAACTTATCTTTTGGTCTCCATATTGATAAGCTTGTGTCAAAGCTATATCCTAGGATCGGCTTTCTGTATAGAAACAAATCTAACCTAGATTCCACGGTAAGGAAACGTATTGTGCAGCAAATGTTGATGCCGATCTTAGATTATGGAGATGTTGTGTATGATTCTGCCCCGCAGACCCATCTCGGTAAACTCGACACTATGTACAATACATTGTGTCGTTTTGCGCTACAGTGTGATTATAACATGCATCACTGTAAAATGTTAAAAGAGTTAAATTGGCTGACGCTTGCCTCCAGGCGTGCTCTCCACCTAGCGTGCTTAGTGCATAACCACTTCTCTGGAACGCTCCCCCCCTACCTGAGCTGCATGCTCGCTCTTACTCCCTGCACATCCCACAATCTCAGATCCTGCACCAACCCTTCACTAGCGATTCCCCACTTCAAAAAGGAAGCAGGTAGAGGTGCGTTCTCTTTCAGAGCGCCTCATATGTGGAATAGCCTTCCTGTTTCTGCCAAATCATCATCTACTCTAAGATCCCTGAAAATAAGTATCTCCCAAATCCTCAAAACAGATTGTACCTGTTATTAGTTTACAAACTCTTTTGTATACTGTACATGTTGTTCCTTTTTGTATCAATAATGATTTACCCTGTATGTTCCCCTTCCAACTTGTTTAATGTATGTATGTATTTTTGAATCTACTGTTAAATGTGTAACTCTGTGTAACTCCATTCTGGACTGGGTCCCCAGGACATACTTGAAAACGAGAGAAATCTCAATGTATTTTTCCTGGTAAAACACTTTCTAAATAAATAAATAAATAAAAATAAATAATATAAGTATATAAATGGAAAAAAGCTAAAGAGGGAAAATGTTGGGCCCTTGTTATCCCAAATGGGAAATTTGGTAAGTGAGGACAGAGAGAAAGCAGACATTTTAAATACTTTTTTTTTTTTCTTTGTTTATACTAAGGAAGAACAGATGGATGAGCCCCTGCACCGGACGTTACGGAACAGTCACCGCAAACATGTGATTGGCTGACACAGGAAAAAGTGCGTAAGCAATTAAACTCTGTTAAGATAGATAAGGCCCCAGGGCCAGATGGTATACACCCAAGGGTTCATAGAGAGTTAAGCATAATTCTGGCCAGACCATTATTTATGATCTTTAGGGATTCTTTCAGTTCAGGTATAGTGCCAACAGACTGGCGAAAGGCGGATGCCATTCCAATATTTAAAAAGGGATCAAAATCTCTGCCGGGTAATTATAGGCCAGTGAGCTTCACATCTGTAGTGGGAAAATTATTTGAAGGAATGCTAAAGTTATACACTCAAGAATACATCTTGAATCAGAATATAATTAGTAAAAGTCAACATGGTTTTGTGAAAGACAGGTCTTGCAAACTTAATAACATTCTATGAAGAAGTCAGTAAAAATATAGGTGTGGCAGTTGATGTGATCTATTTGAATTTATGCATTTGATACAGTTCCACGCAAAAGGTTACTCTACAAATTGAGAGAAATAGGATTGGGGGCAAATGTATGTATTTGGATTGAAAATTGGCTAAAAGATAGAACACAGAGGGTTGTTGTAAATGGAAAAGCCTCAAATTGGACCAGGTTATTGAGCGGAGTACCTCAGGGGTCTGTTTTGGACCTCTTCTTTTTAATTTCTTTATTAATGATCTGCCACGTTGTGCTGAGAGCCATGTCTCAGTGTTTGCTGATGACACTAAATTAGGTAAGGTAATAAAGAAGAATAAAGAATAAAATAAAGGCAGGAAGATTTGGACAGAGTGGGGGACTGGGCAGTAAAGTGGCAAATGAGGTTCAAAATAGACAAATGTAAAGCTATGCATTATGGGAAAAATAATAACAAAGCAACATATACCTTAAATGGTATTTCCCTGGGAAAAACTACTAATGAAAAGGATTTAGGAATCATTGTAGATAACAAACTTGGCAACAGTGCCCAATGCCAGTCAGCAGCTGCAAGGGCCAATAAGATATTGGCATGTATAAAACGAGGTATAGATTTACGGGAGGAGGATATCATCTTGCCTCTTTACAAATCAATGGTAAGACCTCACCTTGAATATGCAGTACAGCTCTGGGCACCAGTCCTTAAAAAGGATATTAAGGAACTAGAAAAAAAGCAAAGGAGAGCTAAAAAATCAATAAGGGGATTGGAGGATCTTAGTTATGAAGAGAGACTTATAAATTGCATTTATTTACTTAGGAAAAAGGCGTCTCAGAGGGGATATGATAACATTATATAAATATTGCAGGGCCAATTTAAAGAGCTCTCCAGGGACCTGTTCATTAACAGAAATGTACAAAGAACAAGAGGTCACCCCCTGAGACTGGAAGAGCAAAGATTTCATAGACAGCAAAGGAAGGGATTCTTTACGGTGAGGACAATAAAGTTATGGAACTCACTGACAAGAGAGGTAGTGCTATCAACCACAATAGATGCATTTAAAAATGGTCTGGATGTTTTTTTTAGAAAAGCAGAACATACAGGGCTATTAATAATAGAATAAGCATTAATAATAGCGCTTACTGATCGAAGGAGAAATCTGATTGCCCTTTTGGAGTCATGAAGGAATTTTTCCCCCTAGGAGTCAAAATTCGAAATAGCTTCCTTCTTTTGGATCAAAAATCTGGAATGATAGGTAGAAGTGTTGAACTTGATGGACTTGAGTCTTTTTTTTAACCTAAATTATTATGTTACTATGGTTCAAGGAGAAATACATGAAAAACAGGATGTAATTTGACAGAGGTAGGTAAGGTGAGTTTAACAACAGCTTTGTTAATGATTTTTTCAATAGGAAATGGACCTATAAAGAGGAGATCCAATTTTTGGAGGGTCTGGTCGTTCTGATGTTTTTAGTGGATAGCATCACCAAATCTCCAATTACATAGGAAGGACTAGGTTTTCTTCTTAGATCATGGAATTTTTTGTGGCTGTGAACAGTGTCCTTAAGATTTTCTTTTAGTGTCTCGAAAAGATAGGTCATCTCTGAAATTTGGAAGGAAACTGTAGGATTACGATGAAGGGAAGGATTGAAAGGTATTGAGGTCGGATGAAATCAATAATTGGAATAGAAGGGAGTCATTTTGCTACTTGAGAGAATAGAATTATTATATGCATATTCAGATATAGGTAACAATGTGGACCAATTATCTTGAATATGAGAACAATAACATCTTAGATATTGTTCTAAACACTGGTTTACTCTTTCAGTTTGACCATTTGTTTGAGGGTGATAAGATGAAGAGAAGTTTTGTTGATATTTGGAGAGAGGAACACAATTCTTTCCAGAAATGGGATGTGAATTGGGATCCGCGATCATGATTTCTTCTGGTAACCCATGCAATCTAAGAATATTGGATATGAAAATCGATGATAATTCCTTGGAAGTAGAGATTTTGGTTAATGGAATAAAATGAGCCATTTTGGTGAATCTATCAACAACAACGAGAATGGAGGTCTGTTAGAAGGTGGCAGTTCCATGATGAAGTCCATTGAGATAGATTTCCAAGGTCTCTCAGGTATAGATAGGTTCAAGAGTGAACTAAATGGTTGATGATGATTAGGTTTGTTTTTTTGGCAGATAGGAATGGAGGAAGCGTAGCTAGTGATGGTTTTATGTTGGTGGGGCCACCAAAATCTTCTTCGAGACAATTCTGATGTTTTTTTTACCCCAGGGTGACCTGCTAACGGGGAATCATGACCCATCTTCAGGACATCCTCCTTTCTCAGAGAAGGAGGAATATATATCTTATTTTCTTTGAAATAAATACATTCTCTTGATATAGTGAAGAATCTTGGGGACCATCTAGCTCTTCTGGTGTAAGTTGTTTAAGTTGTTCCAAAAAAGAAGAAGTATTAATCCCGATGAATTTGGTAGGAGGTAAGATAGATGATGGATTGTTAATGTTTGGAGTTTTTTCTGGAATTCTAGATAGCAAATCAGCTTTTTTGTTTCTGGACCCGGGTCTATAGATAATATCGAAATTGAAATGATCAAAAAAAAAGACTCCATCTTACTTGACTAGCTGATAGTGTTCTATTTTTATGAAGGAATTCGAGATTTTTATGGTCTATATAAACAATTATGGGCTTTTCGTTTCCTTCCAATAGATGCCTCCAGTTTTTGAAAGCAGCCTTGATTCCTAGTAATTATTTTTCTCCAATAGGATAATTGATCTCAGCAGGAGTCAGGGTTCTAGAATAGAAGGCAACTGGATGAAGTGGAGTTTGTGGTGATTTTTGTTGTGATAGAACCGCTCCTAGAGTGGTATCAGAGGCATCAACTTCCAGAATGTATGGCAGAGAAGGATTAGGCATCGTTATGATGGGAGAGGACGTAAATTTGTTTTTTAGAGTGTCAAAGGCTTCTTGAGCATTGGTGTTCCATAAGAAAGAGGGTCTGATAAATCCTTTTCTTAGATTTTCATCTAAATATTCCTTCAGTGTTTGTAGTTCTTTGTCAGATAGCAGATAGATGTGACCAAAAGGAATAGAAACTCCAGGGAGTAAATCAATCGGACAATCATATTTTCTTTTCTTTTTTTCCTTTTTCTCTCTTTTCAAATTTTATTGTGAAAATATCAAAAGAACATTACGTTACATTGATAAAGTGCATTAACATAGACATATAACAATGACAGTACAGACAATACAATAGTAGTGGGCAGACTTATCCTCCAACTGGGTTAAGAGCGGAACATTTTATAAATATCATTTTTCTTTCAAGTTTCATTATGCTATTCCCGATTAATCTTGGTCCGCCCAAAAGGAGTTCGGCAGAGCAGGGGGGGAGAGCTGGTTTGGGGCTCGACTATAAGTTAGATTTCAGTATACATCTCTATATCTTTCTCTCTTTTTGTCCTTTTTATCTCTTTGCGATTGGTCTTTTTTTTTTTTCTCTTTTTCTCCCTTCTCTTTCCCCTTTTTATTAATATTTTACCAAAAATCTTTACATTGTCTTTCTTCTCTTTTCCCTCCTTCCGTCTCTCCTTTCTTTTCAGTTTAGTTTTAGAATTGATTGTGATCAAAGATTTTCCCCCATTTGGTCCAATATTTAGCTCTTTTATCATTCCATTTATTTTGCATATAAATCCCCTTCTCCATATTTGCTATGAGGTGGTAATGTTTCGGCTTCTTTTTTGATTGAAGGATTGTGTAATTGTAACCAGCTCATACCTAATATAACAGGAAAGAGAATGACTTTACTATATCAAACATTATACGTTCAATATGTTGATGGTTTATGGTAATTTTGATTGGGATAGTTTCTTCTTTTATAGGACCATATGGAATAAGAGATCTGTCAACAACTCTTATAGCCACAAATGAATATTTTTGAATGGTAGGATTTCTTTTGGTGGATACGAGGTACGAGTGGATACTACGAAAACCCAAGCGGCCCCAGATTCAATGATAGCTTCAGTTAAAATTCGTTCTTGGTCCCACTGCAAAATGAGAGAGACAACACAATGAGAAGGGGGAGTGTCATGTAATATGTTACAAATGTAACAGCGTCAGATCTTTTCTTACCGCTTTTGTTGCGTTTAAGGATGGGGCAGCTGTCAAGTAGGTGTTCGTTTTATGCACAGTATATCCATAATTGCGGCGTTCTTCTTCTTGTTTTTTCATCTGGAGACAATGGACCACGAATGATTCCCATTTCCATAGGTTCGGGGGTAGTTGTCCTTTTTTGCTTGAAAGGAATTTCCAGGTGGTAGAAGTAGAATATTTTTCTGCTTTTCTTTCTCTAATCCTTCTGTCAATATTTATTATAGCCAGGTCCTGATGAAGCCCAGCTGAAGGGTGAAACACATCAGGCACTACTCATTGGGGCTGAGACTTATGTGGAATATCTGCCAGCCAGGACCTTGTTTTTCTACTTGTTTCCAGACACTTAAGTGTAAGAAATTTTATGTATTTTTATTAAACTGTTTTGTATGATACAAAACAGTCTCATTATTTGGAGGTCGCAGAAAATAGAGACCCAAGAATTCAACGTTTTTGTATACTATTTGTCCCATATGTATGGACTATAATGTGAGTGTTGTATACATATATTTTGCACTATACTGTTTGTACCTGTTTACACTATATGTGAAGTCTAGACATACACCCATCTACACTGGTCACTTTATTAAGAACTTTAGCGCATTGTCACTTTGTTTGTGATTTTCGAAGAAAAAGCTCGGTTTTGTATATCAGAGACATAGGTAAGTATTCTATCATTTGCAATTCTTAGGTCCTGCATACTTTGAGTTAGTAATTCAACCCTTTGGTTAAGGGATATTATTTGTGCAGTCATTTCTGTTCGTTCCATTTAGGAGTTATTCTGTCAGGTCTCCTTAAAAGGAACAAAGTTTAGGAACACAACTGCTGAAATGGTTGGCGGGAGTCTCTTTAACCCCTTAAGGACAGAGCCTTTGAAACATTTTTGTCCATTCTGGACAATGGCTATTTTAAAATTTTCTGTGCTGTTTATGTTTAGCTGTAAATTTCTTCTTTGTCGTTTGCTGTAGCCACACAAATTATATATTGTTTTTATCGGGACAAGAAGGGCTTTCTTTGGATGCCATAATTTTGATCATATCCTATAATATTATATAAAAAAATATATATATATATGGTAAAAAAAACTAAAAAAAAATGTATTTACTGACTTTTATTTGAAACATCTTCTCCTCATTGACAAAAGCGAACAAAAAAAACCCTGCTAAATAGATTCTACAATGTTAGGCAGTGATATATGGCAAGCAAGGGGTTAATAGCTCTTAGCAAAAAATGTGCTGCTGTGGAAGATCACTGCGTACACAGCGATCAATGGCAGGAAAGGGGTTAAACGCTGGAAACAGCTTTTATAAAAGCCCTTGGGTCTCAATTTTTATAAAAATATATTATAATTACAAACTTACATTATACAGCTCTGTCTGTCTCCCTCACTAAAACTCAAGTGAAGAGAGAGAGGCAGATCTACATGGGTCGGATCAATATTTACAACAAATATTGATCGTATCAGGCGAATTGTGATGCTCATGTTTGCAATCACCAAAGCGCCTTTGCCACTGATCAGCTGTTACTGATCACTATACATTGGATCAGACAGCTAAAAAAAAAATTGACGTTAAACTTAACCCCTAACGGGTACAATTAACCCGAAGCGGGTGTAATAAAACAGTAAAAAAAAAAAATATACAAAAAATGCTTCTGCAAGATTGCTGCATTTGTGCCAGATCGCTGCTTAGGCAGTGATCTACAGCAAGTAAGGATCTTAAAAGAGCCTTTGTTATACTGTAATGAATAACAGTAAAAAAAATTAACCCCTGAAAAATGCACAGACAGCAAAACATGTGCTGCTGTGTATGATCACTGCATACACAGCGATCAATGGCAGGGAAGGGGTTAAACACTTGAAATGGATTTTATAAAAATCCTTGGTTTGTAAAATGTAATTAAATATTGTATTTTATTTTTTTACATTATCTGATCTCTCTAAAACTAGTAAGGAGAGGGAGGCAGATCAATACTTGTCAAAGGCAATATTTACAAATATTGCCTTTCACTGTATGATAAGTGCTCATCAGAGCACTTATCATACATGCGTGCACACAGATCACACTGATCAGGCATCGATTGGCCAAAAGATGTCCAAAGTCCGGCCCACGGGCCAGTTGCGGCCCGTCCTTTACTTCCATACGGCCCCAGAGACACGGCTGATCAATGTCTCTCTCTGTGTCTGAGCCATCGCACATCCCTGCCCCGATGCCGATGCGATGGGGCGGGGGGCGGAGCGGAACTTGGCGGGACTCGGGAGCAGCCGAGAGAGGCCATGCCCCCCGCTCTTCTTTATGTGTCTGGCGCCGCCCACGACGCGGGAATGCAGAAGAAATGCTGAAGGAATTTGAAATCTGCATTCCTTCTCTCACTACACAGCCACCTGTAGCCCCATGTGGAGCTGACCGAGGAGGTCTACTGCCTGTCTTAGTAAGTGCAATTTTATTCATAAAGCCCTGATGCTTCATATATTTCCATATATATACACACACAAATATATATATATATGTGTATATACAGTCAGGGTCAAAAAAAAAACCAGACACCTTCCATGTCATTGAATATTGAGTCCTTTTTGTTGATACAAACAATAAAATAAATTTAAATTTGCATTTTATATATAATGGTTTATTTACTTTTTCTTATTACACGCTCTAGCCAAAGTTTTTTTACTAAATTTAATAAAGTCAGGGACAAAAAAACTGGACACTTTCAATATATAATAAAAATTTTGCTCTCCCCGCTGAGCAGAACGGACTCGGTCGGGCGGTGCGCCTGTGTAAAAGGGGCCTAAAGTGGTGTATGACCTGCTGGTAATACAGGGGTCTTACAGTTTGTCACCTGAAGTGGATCCGGTTTTCTGGCACCCTCCCTCTTTCATTGGACCCTACCTGTTTCTAGGGACTTTTGGGCCTTACTGCTATATTCATTTGATGTGTGATAGACATGGTTTTTTTTTTGCGCTGCACTTTATTTTTTAATTTTTGTATCTTTTCTAGTAATGTTCCTAGCTTAGTGTTCAGCTTTCAATTCTTATTTTTCATCTCCATTTTTTTCAATAGAGATGAATACATGATAAAAAAAATCTCAGTTAATGTTAGTTGTGTTCCTGACATATATTTCAGCATCCTGTGTTTTTTTTTTTCATCTGGCCTTCAGATATGAAAGGCAGAGTGATTTTACTACTGTTTAGAATTGTCATTCAAATCGTTTGCAATAAAGTTTGCATAAAATAGTTCATTTGTACTTAATTTTAACTGTCAGGCAAAATAGTCGGCCCTCACGCATGTTCACTTCATCAAGTCTGGCCCTCTTTGAAAAAAGTTTGGACACCACTGCCCTAGAGCAACGGAAGTGAAATACATTCACTTCCGATGCTCCTGCCAGCAGAAGGGAAGCGCTGCCTGTATAGGCAGCGTTCCCTTCTACTGAGCCGATGGGGTCGCTCAGGAGAGCGACCACCATCGGTTCTGGGGGGAGCCGAAGGTGCTAGCGAGGCACTTTAGCAACACCGGAGATGCTTTGGAAGTAAGTTCGTGTAAGCATCGTAGCGCGCCCTTGCACATAGAGGCTACATAGAGGCATTGTAGCAACACTGGTAGCTTTCTTTACTCTATTTAGTGCATGACATGCCAGGCACGTCACCTGTCGGCATGTCCTCGATTTGCCGTGACGTGCCTGGCACGTCATCTGTCACTAAGGGGTTAAGAAAACTTTCCTTAAAGTGGTTTAGTAGAAATGGGACACTATGCAGTATAGATCAATTGAGCAAAGAATCTCTGTACTGGTAATAGTGTTAGCTTCAACAGTACTGCAATAACAATCATGTAACTTGAGAGTAGGAGAATATGTATACAGATAAAGTGGAACTGGATATAGCAAACGATATTTGAATAATTAGTTCAATTAATACTTGCAGCTGGTGAGAGTAGTCAGCAGATAATGAAGGCTAAATGAAGAATGAGTAATCCGTTAAACATTCCGTGGTCAGGGGTTGGAGAAATCAGCAAGCTAAGTAAATGGATATCCGTGGTCTGGACAGGAGATATCAGCGTGGTACAAGCAGGAAGCAAGGTTCGTTAACTGGTAAGTCACAAGCGGGATAAGAGCTAAGACGGCACTAAGCAGAGACTGTTTACAAAATAACTCAGCATCAGTCTCATGGCGCTGTCTCCCTGTAAGGCGAGGGATGACCGCGTCATGAATAAGGTGCTGAGCTAAGTATCACTAAACCCGGAGGAGATAGGGTAATAGCGAGTACCAGTTTGATAATGAATTTGACAGTGGGTCTGAGCGGGTCTGACACTGGGCCACGATATAGTATTGCTGATCTAAATTACTGTGTACCACTGTATATGGCATGTGAAGTTACACTTTGTAAGGTCCTCGAGGCTACCCCCCGTCACCCACCTACTAAACATGGTGCCTGGCGAGTCACCACGATTAGGACCTAATATCTCACGTATCCCTAGCCGTCGGGTTCCCTGCTCGGTTTTCTTTCCAAAGTGTCGCTATGGAGATGGGCAGCATGGCGCGCATCTCACACGTCACGGGGGCGGTGCTATAGCCCTTTAAAATGGAGACGCACATTTCTCAAAACTGCTTGAGTATTTACTAAGCTTGTTACAGCGTTTGCTTGTGCCATCATTTTTTTGGACTTAGCTTTCTCTGACCACCCACTGACGGATGCTTGTTTATTGGACTCTCCTGCTTTCTGGTTCCCGCTATTTGGCTTCCTCCTTGGTTTATGCTGCTTTCTGGAATCCCTGACCCGGCCTGCTTATCGACTACTCTACCCTCTGGCTCCCAAACCTGGCTCCCTCCTGACGATTCTATACTGGCACTTGTGCCAGATATCACTGCTGCAGCCTATCGGATCCTCCAGTATTGTGGTACCTGGCAAGGGCTGTCACTTCTGCACATTGGGGCTCCACTACAGAATCACGGTACGTTCATCACACACTTACATTTACACACACACACACACACACAGAGTCAGACTTACACACACAAAGTCCCACACACACTGAGAAAGTCAGACCTACACACACACAGTCACACACACACACACAGAGAAAGTCACACTTACACACACAGTCACACACACACACAAAGTCACACTTACACACACACAGTCACACAAACAGAGAGAAAGTCACTTACACACACAGTCGCACACACACAGATAGCGTCACACTTACACACACATACACAGAGTCACACTTACACACACACACACAGTCACACTTATATACACACACACACACACAGACATAGTCACACTTACACACACAGTCAAACACAAAACCACATACTTTTAACGGGGCTGTGGGCGCCAGCTCCGGATGGGGCTGCTACTCCATGCAACTTTGTAGTGGTGTGGGGTTTTTTTCTCTTTCCTCCCTCTGACCCATGCTCATGATGTCACGCACAGGGTAGAGGAGGGATTATGCGCCGATCGCCAGCGTTCTGTGTTGGTTGGAGGTGCGGTTACAGCTGCAAGTCTCACGTGGGCCGCACCCAGTGCTGTATTTACCGCGGATGCCTAGGGCGGCAAATTTTGGGGGGCGGCAGCGCCCCCCAGCACTGAAATAAAAAAAAAATAAAAAGACCGCGCTTGCAGGCAGAGACGGAGGTGAGAGGGGATCGGAAGATCCCCCCTCACCATCGCTCTGCCTGCCAGGCTGCACGGGGAGCCGAACAGGCAGCACAGAGAAACCTCCGTGCTGCCTGTTCGGCTCCCCGTGCAGTGTGCCGACAGTCACGTGACGGGCGCGCTGACGTCATACGCGCGCCCGGTCACGTGACCTGTCGGCACAATCGCCGGGAAGCCGAACAGGCAGCATGGAGGGACCACTAGCCACCAAGGAAAGGTAAGTGCTGATGGGAGACTGTGTGTGTGTGTGTGTGTGTGTGACTGAGTGTGATGGGAGTCAGAGTGTGTGTGATGGGAGACAGTGTGTGTGACTGAGTGTGATGGGAGTCGGAGTGTGTGTGATGGGAGTAGGAGTGTGTGACTGAGTGTGATGGGAGTGTGAGCTTGATGTGAGTCTGAATGCTGGGGCATGTCTTAGGTGTGTAACGTGGGTGTGCAGCTTGGGTAGGGGGGTGCCCGGATTTTGTCTGCCTAGGGCAGCCACTGGCGCCAGTCTTTTTAAGCCTCCTTGTTCTGTATTATGCTGCAGGCGCTGATTCAGGTGGTGGGCATGGTCTTTGACTCTGGGGGGGTGTGCTCTGTGTGGGACATGCCTGATCTCCTGGTTTGGAGATTGGGCTTGTCTTGCGGTTCGGGTGCCTGCCTCTGGGGGCGGGGGCCAGCAAACACTGTGTCCTAATCGCTGGCTGCAGGTATGACACAATTATGTTTTAAATGTTCGTTAATATTGTTATTAGGTTTTTTGCATTTAAAGAGTGTGTTGTACCAACTTACCTAGACTGCTTTTGAGAAAGCACCTGTTGGTGCGAAATGGGTCAAGCATTTGTCTCTTTTTTTCTGTCCCCCTCCCATGTTTGCTGCTTTTATCGATTTTGGACGTACATAAAGATCTTTTTTCACTTTCAATTATGAAGATATTCTAGCCTACTTTCCGGATGATTTTGGCTGGCACTGTGTTTGTTTCCATTGTTCGTTTGAGCTAGGATTAGGCTCACAGTGGAGGTAGACTGCACATTCACATACCTTAAAGATTAAGGATTTAGGGCCGATCACACCTGTTTGGCAGTTTGAAGGATCCTTTAAACTGCCCAGGTGGGTGGATATGGGGACACTGTTAGTACAGTTTATAGGCAGAAGCCTATGAACAACTTCAAAACGAAATCACAAATAGAACATGACTGTGGAATCGTGTATACTTGAAAATGTTTTATTTATTACATGTAACTAAATATATTTAAATTTATTTAACTGGTAAAATAAAGAAATATGAGATGGTAGCAGGAAATGGAAAATATGACTTAACTGTCATAGCCGAAATATGGTGGGATGACAAACGCTGGCCAATCAATTTGGAGGGCTATATGTTGTTTAATAGCTTGGAGCTGCTTTTCAAAGAGTATATTTTAGAGATATTCTGGAGACAGACTTGATTTTTTAACTTGCTGACATCTTCTTTTCTACTGATACAAGTAAGATTAATTTAGTCAAGTTATTGTGTGGTGGTTTGTACTGATTTCCTGCTTTAAAATGTAGTCTGAGGTATACAAGAGTTGAGCAGAACTAAAATATCTTTTTGATTTAAATTCTTAAAATGGCAGATTTGGTTTACTGTGATAATTGTTCTGCATTTGTTTCACGTTCCATTTTTTGGAGGTTTGGAGGCTGTCTAATCTGTAGACAGTTCTCAAGATTGCAGCAGGAGATTGCATTTTTAAAGTCCGAGATTTGTAATTTATCTGTAAAACAAACTCGGGCTGAGACTGTTGCGAAGTCACTGCCACAGAGGCCATTGCCACAGAGGCTTCCTAGGAATGGCAGGTGGGTTACTGTTGGATCTGGTAGGCTTAGAGTTGTGGATAAAAGGCATATCCCGCAGTCTGTGGCTGTCCAGAATTCTTTTTCAGCACTTTCAGAGTGCAGTGTTGTTGTGGAGGCAAGCTCAGACGCAGAGTTTGAGGAACCACTCTCCTATGTGGCTAAGGTGTGCAAGGAAAAGGTGAGGCCTGGTAGAAAGCAGTTGTTGTTGGGCGATTCTATCATAAGAGGTGCGGAGTTGGACAGTATTGGCTTAGTGAGATGTCTTCCTGGAGCTACTGCTCGCAGAGACAGGAGGCGTATTTCTAATATTGTTAAGCAAGCAAAGGAAGGAGAATTGGATGTACTGGTTCATCTAGGGACAAATGATTTGGCTAGCAATGAGGTTTCAGAGGGAAGGAAGCTTTTCGTGTTCTTGCCAATGATATACGGCAGGTTGTGTCCACACTGTCCTTTTCTCAAGTTATGCCTGTGCATAACATTCAGAATGATAGACGGATGCGTATTAGGGACTTCAACTTGTGGCTTGGGGAATGGTGTCGGGAGCAAGGATTTGGCTTTGTTTCTCATGGAAGTTCACAATGGGATAGAAAGGAACTGAACAAAAAAGATGGTTTGCATCTTTCTTAAAAGGGAACGAATGTTCTCAGTGAGCAGTTCAGAGGTTTTGCTAGGAGGTTTTTAAACTAAAAGAGGGGGGCAAAATGGCGATAAAACATCAATCCAATTGCCCCCCAAAACAGGGACAGAAGGTACCTGTAGTCAGTGTGCTGAAAAATGATAAGCTTAGGGTCATGTCTACAAATGCTCACAGTTTAGGGAATAAGATCCATAAACTTGTGGCAATATTGGCAGCTGAGAATGTAGATTTAGTGGCTGTTACTGAGACATGGTATAATGAAAAACATGACTGGGACATATCAATACCAGGGTACTCTTTATATAGAAAAGACAGAGAAGGTAAAAAAGGGGGAGGGGTGGCCCTGTATGTGAGGGATAGCTTAAAATGTAACGTAATACAAGTTAGTGAGGCGAACAAAGAGTCAGTTTGGGTTACATTAGAATTTGGTAATCATATGGTAACTCGGGTAGGCGTGATTTATAGGCCCCCTGGACAAATAGAGGAGTTAGATAATCTACTAGTTGAGGAAATAGCTAAAATGACAATGAAGGGAGAAGTGATCATCATGGGTGACTTTAATCTTCCTGATGTGAACTGGAAATACAAAATAGCTACTTGCGCCAGGAGTACGCATATCCTAAACTCCCTACTGGTATTAACTCTAAAACAAGTAGTGGAGGAGCCAACTCGAAAGCAGGCCATACTAGATTTAGTGTTCACAAATGGAGATTTGTTATCGGATATTACTGTAGGTGAAAGTTTAGGATCTAGTGATCACCAGACAGTGTGGTTTAATATAAGAACAGTGACGCAGTCACACCACACAAAAACAAAAGTTTTAGATTTTAGAAAAACAGACTTTTCTAAAACTAGATTAGGTGTAAAGGAGTCATTATCAGACTGGAGCAATTTAAATGGAGTCCAGGAGAAATGGGATTATCTAAAAGTTGCACTACTGAAGGCAACAGAAAATTGCATAAGGCTTGTCAGTAAGAGCAAAAAATTTAAGAAACCACTGTGGTACTCTGCAGAGGTGGCTACAATAGTAAAAAATAAAAAGCTAGCATTTAGTAATTATAAAAATACTCAGAGTGAGGAAGATAGAAAGATCTATAAGAGTAGGCAGAAAGAGGCAAAGCAAGCTATAAGAGCTTCCAAAGCACACACAGAAGAGACTATAGCCCAGTCAGTGAAAAAGGGGGATAAAACATTTTTTAGATACATAAATGAGAAAAGGAAAGTAAAACAAGGATTAGTTAGATTAAAAACAAAAGAAGGATGCTATGTAGAAGAGGATAAAGGCTTAGCAGACTGCCTTAGTGAATATTTTTGTTCAGTTTTTACAAATGAAAATGAGGGTAAGGGACCTCATTTAGGGAAAAAGACTAATGAGTCTTTTGATGCATGTAAGTTTAGAGAGGAAGAGGTTTTACTTCAGTTGTCTAAAGTAAAGACAAATAAGTCGATGGGACCTGATGGGATACATCCAAAGTTATTAAAATTAGGAAGGCTATTTATCTGGAGGAAGCAGGCGAATACTGAGCCAGGCGAATCCAGGTGAACATCTACTAAAGTGAACAAGCTGCTTAAGTGGAGGCGTTAGAAGCAAAGAAGGAAAGTATATTTTTATTTTTACTGCAAGGGGAGCACTGTTTATTTTGTGTGGATCTTGGTTAAAGATTGGTTGGGAAAAAACAAAACTGTTTTGGAGGGAAAAGGTTTGCAAGGCTGTTTGCAATCAGTTAATTAACCTTCTCTGGAAGTCTGTTTACTTGAAGGCTATTTATCTGGAGAAAGCAGGCGAATACTGAGCCAGGCGAATCCAGGTGAACATCTACTAAAGTGAACAAGCTGCTTAAGTGTTGGAGTTAGAAGCAAAGAAAGAGTTAAAAGGCAAGAAGGAGGGTAAAGTATAAATCCATATTTATTCTATTTATATTGTGTGTTTTACATTAGAGAGCATGTTGGATATTGCCACTAAGCATGTCTTGCAGCATGTATGCTGTCTTGGAGCAAGTTCCCCAGGGTCCATCCCGCTGCTGCAGATGTGAGCAGGTTGCTGCTTTGGAAAATATAATATTAGATCTAAAGAGGCAACTGGCAACACTTAGGGACATAAGCAACATGGAGCGGAGTTTACTGCTCACGGAGCAGGCATTGGCTGGGGCCAGTGTAGAGGAGGGTGATATGATGGGGAGAAGAGGTTTCTAGGGCAGAGAGCTGGGTTAGTTGTGTAAGGGGCAGTAGGGGTCGGAGAGCTAGGAAGTCTTGTTCTGAGCTGGTTCACCCCATCATGTTTGCCAGCTTGTGTGAGGATGCTGGGGGGATTAGCTCAGAATAGTTGGGAGCCAGGACACTAGGAAGGCTAGACAGGCTGTGGTGGTAGGGGATTCTATTATTAGGAAGGTAGATAGGGTAATCTGTCGCCAGGACCCTGAATGCCGAACTGTATGTTGTCTCCCGGGTGCTCGGGTTCAGCATGTTGCGGACCGGGTAGGCAGATTATTGGGAGGGGCTGGGCATGATCCAGCGGTAATAGTACACATTGGTACTAATGACAAAGTAAATGGTAGGTGGGGGGTCCTTAAAAATGATTTTAGGGAACTAGGAAAGAAGCTAAGGGAAAGGACCTCCAAGGTAATATTTTCTGAAATATTACCAGTACCACGCGCTACGTCGGGGAGACAGCGGGAGAGATTAATGCGTGGTTGCGAAAGTGGTGCAAGCAAGAGGGATTTGGGTTCTTAGAGCACTGGGCAGACTTTGCAGTCGGCTACAGACTCTTTGGACGGGATGGGCTGCACCTCAATGATGAGGGGGCTGCGGTATTAGGGGAGAGGATGGCTAGAGGGTTAGATGAGTTTTTAAACTAAGCTCTGGGGGGGAGGGTCAAGTTCAAAATGAAGCAATGGCAGCTAGAGTAGATTGGAAGATGGGTATTGCTATGGCGCTGGTGGGGTTAACATAGATCATAGGGAGGTACATACAATTAAACCTGCGGGCATTACGTGTTTGTCAACTAAACAGAAAATGGGTAGTAATCTCAAATGTATTTTAGCAAATGCAAGAAGCTTGACAAACAAAATGGGTGAGCTGGAGATACTGGTAAGTGCTGAACAGTATGATTTAAATCGGAATCACAGAAACGTGGTGGGATGAGACCCACGACTGGTCAGTTAATTTACAAGGCTACTCACTTTTTAGAAAGGACAGAGTAAATAGAAAAGGGGGAGGGATATGTCTATATGTAAATCCTAAACTAAAGCCCAGTATTCAGGAAGGTGTGCATGACGTAACTGGAACGGATGTGGAGACACTGTGGGTGGAGATTAGCTTAGACGCTAAAAAGAATCGCACATTACTTGTAGGTGTATGCTACAAACCACCAAATATTAGCATTGATGGAGAAGATCAGCTTTTATTACAAATTGAAAAGGCTGAAAATCTGAATGAAGTTCTAATCATGGGAGATTTTAATTACCCAGATATAGATTGGAATTGTGGCACAAGTAGTTCCGCTAAGGGCAGCAAGTTTCTGAACCTGCTTAATAACACATTTATGGCACAATTAGTAGACACCCCAACTAGAATGGATGCCTGTCTGGATTTAGTAATAAACAATGAGCAGCTTATCTCAAACATCAAAGTAAGAGAACACTTGGGCAACAGTGACCATAACATGGTTTCGTTTGTGATTAATGCAAAAAAGCAAATTGGTAACTACGCCACCAAAACACTTAATTTTAGAAGGGCCAACTTTGATGGACTAAGGGCATCAATGGAACATTTAGACTGGGAACAATTGTTTTCTGGACTAAAACACAGAAGACAAGTGGAATGCCTTTAAGCACACATTACAAAAGTACACATCCCAATATATACCTTTGGGAAACAAATACAAAAGACACAAATCAAAACCAATGTGGCTTACCTGTACCGTGAAACAGGAAATTCAAAACAAGAAAATGGCATTCAAACATTATAAAAGAAAGGGATCAACATTATCATTTATAAAATACAAAGATGCCAACAAAGCAGTTAAAATGGCTAAATTGGAAAACGAGAAAAGGATTGCTAAGGAGAGTAAAATTAACCCCAAATTTTTTTTAGAAGTATATAAATGGAAAAAAGCTAAAGAGGGAAAATGTTGGGCCCTTGTTATCCCAAATGGGAAATTTGGTAAGTGAGGACAGAGAAAAAGCAGACATTTTAAATACTTTTTTTTCTTCTGTTTATACTAAGGAAGAACAGTTGGATGAGCCCCTGCTACCGGAAGTTACGGAACAGTCACCGCAAACATGGGATTGGCTGACACAGGAAAAAAGTGTTTATGCAATTAAACTCTGTTAAGATAGACAAGGCCCCAGGGCCAGATGGTATACACCCAAGGGTCCTTAGAGAGTTAAGCATAATTCTGGCCAGACCAATATTTATGATCTTTAGGGATTCGTTCAGTTCAGGTATAGTGCCAACAGACTGGCGAAAGGCGGATGTCATTCCAATATTTAAAAAGGGATCAGAATCTCTGCCTGGTAATTATAGGCCAGTGAGCTTGACATCTGTAGTGGGGAAATTATTTGAAGGATTGCTAAAGGTGTACACTCAAGAATACATCTTGAATCAGAATATAATTAGTAAAAGTCAACATGGTTTTGTGAAAGACAGGTCTTGCAAACTTAATAACATTCTATGAAGAGGTCAGTAAAAATATAGATCTAGGTGTGGCAGTTGATGTGATCTATTTGGATTTTGCTAAAGCATTTGATACAGTTCCACACAAAAGGTTACTCTACAAATTGAGAGACATAGGATTGGGGGCAAATGTATGTATTTGGATTGAAAATTGGCTAAAAGATACAACACAGAGGGTTGTTGTAAATGGTAAAGCTTCAAATTGGACCAGGGTAGTGAGCAGAGTACCTCAGGGGTCTGTTTTGGGACCTCTTCTTTTTAATATGTTTATTAATGATCTCCCACGTTGTGCTGAGTGCCATGTCTCAGTGTTTGCTGATGACACAAAATTAGGTAAGGTAATAAAGACTAATCTTGATGTTTTTTCTTTACAGGAAGATTTGGACAGAGTGGGGAACTGGGCAAGAAAGTAGCAAATGAGGTTCAAAATAGACAAATGTAAAGTTATGCATTATGGGAAAAATAATACCAAAGCAACATATACGTTAAATGGTATTTCCCTGGGAAAAACTACTAACGAAAAGGATTTAGGAATCATTGTAGATAACAAACTTGGCAACAGTGCCCAATGCCAGTCAGCAGCTGCAAGGGCCAATAAGATATTGGCATGTATAAAATGAGGTATAGATTCACGGGAGGAGGATATCATCTTGCCTCTTTACAAATCAATGGTAAGGCCTCACCTTGAATATGCAGTACAATTATGGGTACCAGCCCTTAAAAAGGATATTAAGGAACTAGAAAAAGTGCAAAGGAGAGCTACAAAATTATTAAGGGGATTGGAGGATCTTAGTTATGAAGAGAGACTTAAAAAATTGCATTTATTTACTTTAGAAAAAAGGCGTCTTAGAAGGGATATGATAACATTATATAAATATGTGCAGGGCCAAAATAAGGAGCTCTCCAGGGACCTGTTCATTAATAGAAATGTACAAAGAACAAGAGGTCACCCCCTGAGACTGGAAGAGCAAAGATTTCATAGGCAGCAAAGGAAGGGATTCTTTACGGTAAGGACAATAAAATTATGGAACTCGCTGTCAAGAGAGGTAGTGCTATCAACCACAATAGATGCATTTAAAAATGGTCTGGATGTTTTTTTTAGAAAAGCAGAACACACAGGGGTATTAATAATAGAATAAGCATTAATAATAGAGCTTTTTGATCCAAGGAGAAATCTGATTGCCCTTTTGGAGTCAAGAAGGAATTTTTTCCCCCTGGGAGGCAACATTCGGAAAAGCTTCCTTAGGGTTTTTTTTGCCTTCTTTTGGATCAAAACTCTGAAATGATAGGTAGAAGGGTTGAACTGGATGGACTTGTGTCTTTTTTCAACCGAAATTACTATGTTACTATGTTAGTGGTGTACTAGCTAAATCGTTAACAGATTTATTTAACCAATCATTGTTAACGGGAGTAGTTCCAGAAGATTGGAAATTAGCTAATGTTGTGCCCATTCACAAAAAAGGTAGTAGGGATGAGGCGGGCAACTATAGACCAGTAAGTCTTACTTCAGTAGTGGGGAAAATAATGGAAACCTTGTTAAAGAATAGGATTGTTGAACATCTAAAGTCGCTTGGATTTCAAGATCAGAGACAGCATGGGTTTACTTCAGGGAGATCATGCCAAACTAATCTTATTGATTTTTTTGATTGGGTGACTAAAATAATAGATCAGGGTGGTGAAGTAGACATTGCTTACCTAGATTTCAGTAAGGCTTTTGACACTGTCGCACATAGAAGGCTTATTAATAAACTGAAATCTTTGAGTTTGGATTTCAATATTGTTGAATGGATTAGACGTTGCTGAGTGACAGGCAACAGAGGGTTGTAGTCAATGGGGTATATTCGATGCAAGGTCTTGTTACTAGTGGGGTACCTCAGGGATCTGTACTTGGACCCATTCTCTTTAATATTTTTATTAGCGATATTGCAGAAGGTCTTGTTGGCAAAGTATGTCTTTTTGCTGATGATACAAAGATTTGCAGCAGGGTTGTTATTCATGGAGGGATAACCCAAATGGCAAATAATTTAGCTAAACTAGAAAAATGGTCAGAGCAGTGGCAACTGACATTTAATGTGAACAAGTGCAAGATTATGCAAATTGGGCGTAAAAACCAAAAAGCAGAATATAGACTATTTGGTACAGTCCTAACCTCAACATCTGAGGAAAGGGATTTAGAAGTAAAAATTTCAGAGGACTTGAAGGAAGGTAGGCAATGCAATAGAGCAGCAGGAAATGCTAGCAGAATGCTTGGTTGCATAGGGAGAGGTATTAGCAGTAGGAAGAGGGAAGTGCTCATGCCATTGTACAGAGCACTGGTGAGACCTCACTTGGAGTATTGTACGCAGTACTCGAGACCGTATCTCCAGAAGGATATTGATACTTTGGAGAGAGTACAGAGAAGGGCTACTAAACTGGTTCATGGGTTGAAGGATAAAACTTACCAGGAAAGGTTAAAGCATCTTAACATGTATAGCTTGGAGGAAAGACGTAACAGGGGGATATGATAGAAACATTTAAATACATAAAGGGAATTAACACAGTAAAGGAAGAGAGTATATTTAAAAGAAGAAAAACTACCACAACTAGAGGACATAGTCTTAAATTAGAGGGGCAACGATTTAAAAGTAATATCAGGAAGTATTACTTTACAGAGAGGGTAGTGGATGTATGGAATAGCCTGCCAGCAGAAGTGGTAGAGGTAAACACAGTCAAGGATTTTAAGCATGCATGGGATAGACACAAGGCTATCCTAGCTATAAGACTGGGAACGGGGGACTAATAAAAGTACTCAAAAAAAAAATTGGGCAGACTAGATGGACCGAATGGTTCTTATTTGCCGACACATTCTATGTTTCTATGTAAGAGGACCCCAAAAAGTATCTAAATACATTAATAGCAAAAAATGTAAGGTTGAGAATTTGGGGTCTTTGTTATCTGAAACTGATGAGAGGGTCGGTGGAGACAGAGAGTAAGCAGATATTTTAAATCATTTATTTTCTTCTGTTTTTGCCTAGGAAGAACAGTCACAGCAAGTATGTGATCAAAATCCCAGCCAGGCAATTACAAACTCGTTAGCCGAAAGAGACAGCCAGCGATTTGTTTAACTTTGTAGTTTGTGAATATGACTCACAGTAAGTCCATTTATAATTATTGTTCACAAACGGTTTGACACAAAAGTAAGTAGGGTAATACAGTGTAAATTAGGTGCATCTTCCCTGTAAGATGATTTGGACAAATTGGGTCACTGCGCAGATAAATGGCAAATGTTTCAATGTAGACAAATGTAATAATTATGTATTTTGGGCATATTAATAAAAAATGCAACATATTTTTGACACGGCTTGAGTGGATGGCAGTATAAAATTGAACGGAACACAATGGAAAAACCTTGTATAATCAAAGGCTAACAATGTATAATCCAGCCATTAAAAACAAGCAGAAAAAGCACATACAAAGGGAGAGAGTGAAAGAGAAGAAAAACCAGGGCAAATTTATGCCATAGAACTTACCACACAAGGCGGGAAAACCAGAGAGGACTACTCATTTATGGAGGACTCTGTCTCTGTGGCATTGAAAGGCCCAACCCCACCTGCGTAGAACATAAAATAGTTATTACAAGAATTAAGAGCACAGACTAAATAAGATGCACAAATGTGGCATTTCATTATAAAAGGCAAATTCTAACCTTTTATTAATATAATCTGGATTTAATCATTATACTATAATATGTTTAGATAGTTTGTTATGTATATGCGTATTACATATAACACATATAATCTAACTAAACCATATCTATGATTCAGGCATGTTAGATGTGCTACACAAATCTTTAACAATTATATTGCTTTTCGTTGAGAAAGGCTGACTAAGGTTTTAAAGGTGCATAGTACAGACAAAATCAACACTGGATGGATTGGAATTCTGGTCTTTAAGGCACATCAAATGCAGCATTGCACTCGGTCACTAAGGGGTTAAGCAGAGGATAGACCATACAGGCCAGAGTCCAAACTATGTTGTATTAAAGCCTGGTCCAAGTTTAAAAAAGTATGAACTATGTTTGCAAATGTCTAAAACAAAATTTACAAAATGTCTGGAAAAAAACTTTTAATGGATTACCTTATCTAAACCTATAGATGCTATAGCCTTCTACATGTTATCGCACAAATGTGAATGAACACTCCAGAAATTGGGATATAATCAATTTATTCATTAGAAGAGAGTGGGTGGTGGGTAATGGGAAAAATTTTGCTAGAATTTGTCTTATCACATGACCAATTATAATTACTATAAGTAACACCCATACATTCTATTGGCTAGTTCTAATCTAAGGTAATTAACTTTATAGATAAGATTTTCCTTAAAAATCGGAGGTAGGAAAAGAAAGGAAGCTAAAAGAACACCTGGGCTGACACTTTACCTGCCACCTAAACTCAACCTTTATCTTTTCCTCATATAACTATCAGGACTAAGAGATTCTTCAGAATTACCTTTTTCTTCTAAAATCATTTAATTTACTCTTTATCTTATATCTTCATACTTCTAAATTCTCCAACACTTAGAAATTAATTTCCACTTAAATTTTCCTGTAACGGAGTTCCCAATTCTAAACAACTGAGAGAGATTGGACACCAGTTCATTATATATATTTTATACACAGGTGAATTGTGTCTTCTTCATCACTTAGAATATTAATTCCTCTTGGGGAATATATATTAGACTGCATACCTAGATCTCTAAACCTGCAGATCATACATCATAAAGATATAGCAAGATATGATATAATAAATATTATATATCTGTAAATATAGAATATTCACTTGTTGAAGACAAGACATTATTTTCATCTATTAAGATGTAGATTTCTGCCATATTGGGACTACAGAGCTATATATTGCCAGTGTCCAAGTTATTTATATGCTTGTGGAATTACTTTGTTTGTTATAAGGGATTTTATAACCCGTTTAGTGAGATAAGACCTCATTTGGTAATGCTAATTAGTTTATTTTGCTAGCTGGTGATTCCAAGCGACACATGAATTGTTGTTGCTGAGTGGCATGGGAAAGGTTAATTTGGCTTGAATATAAGACGACCCTGATTATAAGATGACCCCCCAAACTTTGGATATTCCTTTACGAAAAAGACTAAAAGTCTGAATATAAGACTACCCTATAGGAACAAAGTTTAACGTGTATATATTCACATGTAAATAGCTTTTTCATATTTAATTAAAAAAATTAGGATATCAAAAAATGCATTTCTTGTTTTTATTTACTTTTATGTGCCAATGCTGCCCACTACCCCCCACACTTGCCCAATGCTCCCCGTCCCTCCCCCCAACGTTTCTCTGTCTCTCTCCCCTCCCTCCCCTAGCATTGTCTGTCTCTCTCTCCCCCTCCCTGCCCCCAGCATTGTCTTTCTCTCTCTCTCCCCCTCCCCCCCAACATTGTCTTTCTCTCTCTCTCCCCCTCCCCCCCCAACATTGTCTCTGTATCTCTCCCCCTCCCTCCCCCAATCTTGTCTCTGTTTCTCTCCCTCCTCCAACGTTGTATCTGTCTCTCCCCCTCCCTCCAACATTGTGTCCATCTCTCCCCCTCCCTCCCCCCCCCTACGTTGTCTTTCTGTCCCCTCTCCCTGGTGGCTAGTGGGGGCAGCCGGGGGATGTCTGTACGATATGTGCAGACTTCCTCCATGCTGCCTGACACTTCCGTCTATTATGACAGACAGCCGGACCTCCCGGCTTCCGTCATGATAGATGGAAGTGTCGGGCAGCATGGAGGATGTCTGCGCAATGTGCGCAGACATCCTCTGCTGCTGTCCGGCACTTCCACCGGGAGTTCTATGATGAAGCCGGAAGGTCCCCGCTTCATCATAGAAGTCCTGACAGATGTGCCGGGCACAGCGGAGGAAGTCTGCGCACATTGCACAGACATCCACCGGCTATTAATGAGGGGGATCCAGGTCCGCTGCAGCTCTGCGGAGGACCTGGATCCCAGTCTTTAGTCTGACCTCGATTTAATTTTTATGTCTGTTATCTGTACATATCTGTATAAGTGCTTTAAGTCTTATAGTGACAAAAGCACTAAAAACAAAATCACCAATTATTATTATAATTAACATACACACTTTGTATAGCCTAGATGAGCGCTGTCTGCCTCTATGTTTACTCACAAATCAGGTATGAGAAATATGCACTACTACAGCTGCGTTCGAATATAACTTGTATCAAACATGGAAACAAAAAGAAAGCATGATGGTTGTAGTCCATGCAGCTGGAGTACCACACTTCTTTAATTTCCTTGTTTGTATTATGTGAGAAATAAAAGTAATATAAGTAAGGAATTACTCAGAAGAGTGGTGGACGTGGTGTTTGTAACCGTCTGTCTCTTGTGGATGTTCTGCACATCCAGATTACATTTCCGCCTTTGGTTCATAAATGTTTTTTTACCTGCACCACTGTGTTAGGAAACGGAGAGGGAAGGGTGTGTGTACTTAAGCCAGCCAATCAAAGTACTATTTGGATCTGGATATCCAGCTATTTACCTTTTGCCTGCAACTATTAATCTTCACCTACCAGTTAACCCATTCAGTGGGCAAGGTAGAGGGGTAGGTAGGTTTTTATTTTAATTATTTTGATCGGCCACCTAGACAACACTCAGACCGTGGTGGAGATGGTTACATTTTATTGATGGATGCTGGGGGTCTTTGGCCAGCCACCATTTAACACGTATAGTTTTGAAGAAAGGTGACACATAGGGGATATGGTAGAAACATTTAAATACATAAACGTAACAACTCAGCATGAGGAGAGTATATTTAAAAAATGAACAACTACTACAACAATATATGAGTCTATTCACTAAAATTCCACTATTGTGGTAAAATTTTCATTTTCAAATTCAGCATCTAATCTGTCAAAATGACCAGAGAATAAGAACATACTGTCCATTAAGTTTCTGAATATGTTTAAACAGGATTTTACCTCCAGTCTTGCAAAAAAAAAAAAAAACTTGTGTATACCAAACCTGTGGTCCTCCATGCTTAAAATGCATGTTTGTTGATAGAATCTTAATATTATTGAAAAAGTTTTGATGTGACTTATACAAATATTTTATGTTCTGCTGGAATATAGTTTTCTATGAATGAAAACTGAAAAATTAAATAAATACATATTTTAAAAAGTACTGGGAGGCGAAATGATCAAAGCTAATTTTGAGACTAGGTCAAATTTGGCACCCTAGTACTTATTGGTCTATTCACTAAAATGTATCTTTTGAGGAAGACGTTCATTTTTAGTGAATAAACTCAGAAGTCTCAAAATGAAAGTCGACCTCCAAAGTCTAGGGTTGCCACCTGGCCGGTAATTTACCGGTACAGCCGGTGTTTAGAGTCTTGGGGCCGGTGTATCTAATATACCGGCAGTGCAAAGCCCGGTATTTTCGTTGGTGTTAGCAACACTATACTGCTGCTGTATCTCCCCCACATGCATAGCCTTCCTCCTTCCAGGACACTGTCCCGGAATCAGAGGATTCAGCTCTTGCAGGGGAGAGAGAACAGTCAGCAGGTCTCACTCACTGCCATGACCTGCTCGGTGCTCTACCCCCTGCAAGCTGCACTGACCGACACCCGATGATCACACAGGAAAGGAACAGCTCAACCTGACATACAGAGACCCCCTCCATAAAAGGTACAGGGAGAGAGAGTGTGAGAGTCTGTGAAAGAGAGACTGTCTCTCTCACAGACTGTCACTCACTCTCTCTCTCTCACAGACTGTCAGTCTCTCACAGTCACTCTCCCTCTCTCACAGACTGTCACTCTCTCTCACAGACTGTCTGTGTGAGAGAGAATGTCTGTGATAGAGAGTAACAGTCTGTGAGAGTGACTAAGTATGTATGTGAGAAACTGCATGTGTCTTTGTGTGTGATAGACAGCTTGTGCCAGAAAGCTTGTTTGCAAGTGTGAGAGACAGTTTGTGTGATATATATATATATATATATATATCTCCAATGTACATAAGCACTCCACTCTCTATGCAAATACTAAAATGTCTAGTGCCCGGGTGCTACTCTGTCAAATATGCATTATTCCAAAAATATGAAAGCACTCACGGGTCTTGCAAAATGATCTCCACTTTAATAGATTTGCAACGTTTCGGGCAGATCAATTGCCCTTTTTCCAGCACAACAAATCTTGTGCAATGAAACACATTTAAATATGAAAAGGTTAATCACTTACCAGCCGCAGCTGTTCGTGCCCGCGTCCCTCACCCGGAAGTGTGTGTCTCAGCCGACAAATAGAAACGCAGAGAAGCTGAAGTGCTGAAGTTCAAAAAAATGTTTGGCCACGGGTTTATCCGAAATCTTGTCAGGGTAGGCTACTCGTATGGCAGACCGATGCCCTCTGATGCGCATATTCAAAGTTAAAATAGTTTTACCAACAAAAGATAAGCCACAGGGGCAAGTGATCATGTATATCACATGGTCTGTCTGGCATGAAATCCGATGTTTAATTTTATATCTAAACTCTGTATGTGGGTGTGAGAAATGGGTCGCTGTCATCGAGTGTGAGCAGGTGACACACCCTAAGCACCGGACACATCCCAATTGTTGAAATTTCTGTGTGGTGTCGTAACAATGTACAGGGTCTGATTTCACCAATCTTGAGAAATGATGTTCCAATTTTTGATAATGATACTCTTTTCAGCGCTGGACGCTACATGAAATTTTGTCGGGAATACTACTCGGGTTTGGTTGCTTTATTCTTGGCTTTTGTTTTGCCTTTTCTAGCTTTAGACATTGCTGCCTGAATTATTTTATGGGAATAACCCCGTTCACGAAATCTGTCCTTCAATTGTACATCTCTTTTGGTTGGATCAGAGATGTTCCGGATGACCCTCAGGAATTGTGAATATGGTAGTGAATTTTTCATTGACCCAAGGTGGAAACTTTGAACACGAAGGAGAGTGTTCCTGTCCGTGTTCTTCCTGTACAGGGTATATCCCAAGATGTTTCCAGTCCTGAACACTTCTATGTCCAAGAATTGGATCTCTTGTGTGTTATATTGCATTGTGAAACGAATCGGGGATGGTAATGCATTAAGGTTGGTTATCATTTTGGATAATGCTGCTTCACCGGCTGTCCAAATGACAAATGCATCGTCGACAAATCGCCCATACATTAATATATGTTCCCCATACTTGGGTAGAGTCTGTTGAGTTTCGTATCCGAACATGTACATATTGGCATACGTTGGTACAAAGAACACAGCGCTAAAGACATTCGCGCAAGTGAACAGCTCTGAGATCAAAGCCGTGACAACATCTGCTCTTAAACCCTCTTATAATTTATCGAAAGAAGAAACTGTTGCTCTACAAACACTGGCACAAGATCCAACAATAATCATACGACCGGCTGACAAGGGAGGAGCAATTGTTATTCAAAACTACAGTGATTATCGCAAAGAGGTTCTAAGGCAGTTACAGGACGCTTCCACATATCAACAGGTCACCACTGATTCAACCCCACAACTACGGCCTATAATGACCCGAGCATTGGAGACAGGCAAACTGGCAGGATACATTGACGAGACAACACAGGCGTATTTACAACAGCAATTTCCAAAGTGCCCGTTATTGTACACTTTACCGAAAATGCATAAGCACCCAACTACACCACCAGGGCGTCCGATTGTCTCAGCCAGAGGTAGCCTTTGGGAACCCACTGCTAAATGGTTGGACCATTTGTTGAAGGATACTGCAGCACATCTCCCAACTTGTCTCAAAAACACCCAGGATTTCATCCAGAAGATAGTCGTTCACATTACCAGACACGGATGTTTTGTTCGTGACAATGGATGTATCAAGTCTATATACAGTAATTCCACACGAGCAGGGGGTCGAGACGGTGAGAACTTTGCTAACACAATCAACGCATTATAAAGGTCCCCCAGTAGAGTTCACCATGCAATTACTCATGTTATGTCTATCAAACAACTTCTTCAGGTTTGAGAACAACTTTTACATTCAAAAGGCAGGCACATCAATGGGTGCCGCTATGGCACCAACGTATGTCAATATGTACATGTTCGGTTACGAAACTTAACAGATTCTACCCAAGTATGGAAAACATATATTAATGTACGGGCGATTTGTCGACGATGTATTTCTCATTTGGACAGCCGGTGAAGCAGCAATATCCGAAATGATAACCAAACTTAATGCATTACCATCCCTGATTTGTTTCACAATGCAATATAACACACAAGAGATCCAATTCTTGGACATAGAAGTGTTCAGGACTGGAAACATCTTGGGATATACCCTGTACAGGAATAACACGGACAGGAACACTCTCCTTAATGCTCAAAGTTTCCATTTATAGCGTTTATGAAGAAAATCCGGGCTCCACCGGGGCAAAAAATGATCTCGTCGTCCAGTGTGTGAAGGGTGTCTGGCTGAGAGTAGTAGTCCAGGTGCCGTCCTCATATGCTAACCAAGCGTCAATAATGAAGAGCAACAAAGAAAAAAAGAGGAAACTCGCACTCTGGATTTAATATTAATATTAAATATTTTTTTTATTTCACTGAATATCCAGAGTGCGAGTTTCCTCTTTTTTTTCCATTGTTGCTCAAAGTTTCCACCCTGGGTCAATTAAAAATTCACTACCATATTCACAATTCCTGAGGGTCATCCGGAAGAACTCTGATCCAACCAAGAGATGTACAATTGAAGGAGATGGCGCACAGATTTCAGGAACGGGGTTATTCCCATAAAATGATTCAGGCGGCAATGTCTAAAGCTAGAAAAGGCAAAACAAGAGCCAAGAATACAGCAACCGAGACCCAAGTAGTATTCCCGACAAAATTTCATGTAGCGTCCAGCGCTGTAAAGAGTATCATTATCAAAAACTGGAACATCATTTCTCAAGATAAAATCTTACCACAAAGTGCACATAGAACAACTTTGTTTTGTTATAAAAGGGGTAGCAACATCAGGGACAGATTGGTGAAATCAGACCCTGTACATTGTTACGACACCACACAGAAATTTCAACAATTGTGATGTGTCCGGTGCTTAGGGTGTGTCACCTGCTCACACATGATGACAGCCAGGGGAGGGCTGGCAGCCTTAGCCCTGGGGGGCAAATCCAGTCAAGTGGCCCATTGCACCACCGAATCGCCTCCCCATCCATTGCCATCTTTTCCTTGTTTTATAACGAATATTGCCAGGATTTTCCTCCACAATATGCCAGAATTTTCCCTTACAATATCCCAGGATTATGCCCCTCAATATGCCAGGATTTTCCCCTCAATATGCCAGGATTATGCCCCTCAATATGCCAGGATTTAGCCACCCAATATGCCAGGATTTCCCCCTCAATATGCCAAGATTATACCCCCTCAATATGCCAGGATTTTCCCCTCAATATGCCAGGATTTTGCCCCACAATATGCCAGGATTATGCCCCACAATATGCCACGATTTAGCCACCCAATATGTCAGGATTTTGCCCCTCAATATGCCAGGATTTGCCCCACAATATACCAGGATTTCCCCCCCACAATATGCCAGGATTTTGCCACCATAGTACTTGAGTACTTACCTCCTTGCTGCTGCTCTGTCTCCGTCTCCCGGTGCTCTCATCTGCCCGTCTGTGGCTGTGAGGGAAGCGTTGTGCGCTCCCCTCCAGCCAAGCGTCTTCAATAAAGTTTGTTTAAACTTTTTTTTTCAACAAACTTTATTGAATGCGCATTGGCTGGAGGGGAGCGCAGAATGCTTCCCTCACAGCCACTGACCTGCAGCACCGGGGGACAGCAGCAAGGAGGCAATTACTGGGAAAGTGTGGGGGATTTTTTTTTTTTTGGCGTGACCTGGGCCCACGGACGCCGGTATCGGCCGTAACTTCCTGGGGTGCCCAGTTTTTAGCATGCATTAGGGCGGCCTGGGGGGCAATTGCCTCCCTGCCCCCCGGCCCAGCCCTCCCCTGATGACAGTGACCCATTTCTCACACCCACATACAGGGTTTAGATATAAAATTAAACATCGGATTTCGTGCCAGACAGACCATCTGATATACATGATCACTTGCCCTTGTGGCTTATCTTATGTTGGTAAAACTATTTTAACTTTGAGGGAGAGCATCAGAGGGCATCGGTCTGCCATACGAGTAGCCTACCGTGACAAGATTTCGGATAAACCTGTGGCCAAACATTTTTTTGAACTTCAGCACTCGGCTCAGTTAAGATTTGTTGCTATAGACCATGTCCCACTCCCATGAAGAGGAGGTGATAGAGCTAATCTCCTACTACAACGAGAAAGCAAGTGGATTCACACATTGGACACTGTAGCTCCCCAGGGGCTCAATGAACAGTTATCACTCAAGTCGTTTTCATCATCTCGACCCTGAGGAAGTCTGACGTGGCACTCTACACGGGACATTGATTTCATTGATGTGGTTTTACCACACAGGCAGAGCCTGGCAATCTACCTGTTCTGTCTCTTCTTTTGTATATATTGATGTCATTCTCATTGTGTGTCTTTATGGATGAATGGCATATTCATCAGGTGAAGGTCATGGGTCATCTGTCCCCACTCACACTCATAAGGGGTCTTACCCTAGTCTCATGTTGTTTGCATAACCCTTCCTGTCTATGCCATTAGCCGTCATATCCACTTTGGTGTTGGGTGATGGATTTAAGATTCCTTAGCGATTCACTGCATACTACAGCTGATCTGTTTATAATGGTGTCTGATTTATAGTATTTGTTGGTGGTGTTTTATACACTATGGATGGGAGGGTAGATCCACTTCCATTCCTATGTTCTGGGACGAGCAGTGCTGGCAGCGGATCACCCTCCGGTTTGCAGCTTTCTTTTCTTTGCTGACGTATGGGTTTCCCTTCTGTTATCATAATACGATTGGATCTTTGTGATTGGTCGTGCCCTGGTCACGTGAGCCATGCTTCTCTGCGTTTCTTCTCTGCTTCTCTGCTTTTCTATTTGTCGGCTGAGACACACACTTCCGGGTGAGGGACGCAGGCACGAACAGCTGCGGCTGGTAAGTGATTAAACTTTTCATATTTAAATGTGTTTCATTGCACAAGGTTTGTTGTGCTGGATAAAAGGCAATTGATCTGCCCAAAACGTTGCAAATCTATTAAAGTGGAGATCATTTTGCAAGACCCATGAGTGCTTTCATATTTTTGGAATTATATATATATATATATATATACACACACACACACACACACGCTTCTCACTGGTATGATATACAAATTATATGTATCATTTCAGTGATAATCCGCCCCCTTTGTGGCTCCACCCCTCATGGCCTCACCCTCTTGTAGCTGCGCCCATACATATGGACGGTATTTTTTTGAGGAAAAGGTGGCAACCCTACCAAAGTCAGATTTAAATATCAATAAGTTTTACTTAACTGAGAGGGTAGTGGATATATGTAAAGTGGTAGAGGTTAAGATAAGGCTTGTGAACTAATGAAAGTATTCAGATATTTTATTTATTTAACCCCTTAAGGACAGACCTTTTGAAACATGTTTGGCCATTCTGGACAATGGCTATTTTAATATTTCTGTGCTGTTTTTGTTTAGCTGTAATTTTCTCCTTTGTCATTTGCTGTACCCACACAAATTATATATTGTTTTTATTGGGACAAGAAGGGCTTTCTTTGGGTGCCATCATTTTGATCATATCCTATAATATAATATAAAAAAATAACTTTTTTTTAGGGTATTTCAAATGGTGGTATTTTAACACTTTCCATGCACTAATTCTACCACCAGCCTTTGTCAAAGTTTGTAGTAGTGATTTTTTGTGTGGGGTTTTTTCACATACATTGTACTTCAGACATGAATTTACAGATTTTGTTATGTTTTACTGCCAAACAACAACCCAACAACTATGTGTTCAACAACATCTCCTGAGTACAGGGATTCCACCCATGCATAGGTTTGTTGGGTTGTTTGGGGGCTAAAATGCCAAATTTGTAAGGTGCGCATTTTAAACTTGGAATTTTGACATGTAGTCAGCCTGCGCCCATGTTTCATTTGAGACTTTTTTTTAAGCCGGACAGTGTATTTTACCCACAAAAACATATATTTTGTAAACGTAGACACCCTATGCTATTTTAAATGGTGGTATTTTAACACTGTCCATGCACCAATTCTACCACCAGCCTTTGTCAAATTTTGTGGTAGTAATTTTATTGTGTATTTTTGCCCACATACATTGTAATTTAGAAACAAATTCACATATTTTGGTAAGTGTCACTGCTAAACAAAACCCCAATATGTGTTCAGTAACAATCTCCCGAGCACAGGGATACCACCCATGCATAAGTTTGTCAGCTTGTTTGGGGGTTAAAAGTCCACATTTGAGAGGTGTGCTATCTGATTTTCCAACATGGAATTTTGACATGTAAAGCAAGGAAGGGGTTAATAGTTCTTAACTGTACAAAAAAGTAACCCCTAAAAACAGAAAAGAAAAAATGTGTCGCTGTGCAGTGATCAGTGGCAGGGAAGGGTTTAATACACAGGGTACACTATACAAAGGGTATGGCTTTTATAAAAGCCCTTGGGTCTCACAATTTTGGAACATTTAATTTAATTTATTACAATTAAAAACTTACATTATACAGATCTATCTCTCACCCTCACTAAAACTCAAGTGAGGAGAAGGAGGCAGGCGAATTGTGAAGCTCATCTGAGCAATCACCAAACCGCTTTTGCCACTGATCAGCTGTTACTGATCGCTATACATGCGCCCACGAAGCGGGAAAAAAAATGTTTACATTAAACGTAATCCCCTAGCGCAGTGGTGTCCAAACTTTTTTCAAAGAGGGCCAGACTTGATGAAGTGAACATGCGTGAGGGCCGACTATTTTGCCTGACAGTTAAAATTAAGTACAAATGAACTATTTTATGCAAACTTTATTGCAAACGATTTGAATGACAATTCTAAACAGTAGTAAAATCACTCTGCCTTTCATATCTGAAGGCCAGATGAAAAAAAAAACACAGGATGCTGAAATATATGTCAGGAACACAACTAACATTAACTGAGATTTTTTTTATCATGTATTCATCTCTATTGAAAAAAATGGAGATGAAAAATAAGAATTGAAAGCTGAACACTAAGCTAGGAACATTACTAGAAAAGATACAAAAATTAAAAAATAAAGTGCAGCGCAAAAAAAAACCATGTCTATCACACATCAAATGAATATAGCAGTAAGGCCCAAAAGTCCCTAGAAACAGGTAGGGTCCAATGAAAGAGGGAGGGTGCCAGAAAACCGGATCCACTTCAGGTGACAAACTGTAAGACCCCTGTATTACCAGCAGGTCATACACCACTTTAGGCCCCTTTTACACAGGCGCACCGCCCGACCGAGTCCGTTCTGCTCAGCGGGGAGAGCAAAATTTTTATTATATATTGAAAGTGTCCAGTTTTTTTGTCCCTGACTTTATTAAATTTAGTAAAAAAACTTTGGCTAGAGCGTGTAATAAGAAAAAGTAAATAAACCATTATATATAAAATGCAAATTTAATTTATTTTATTGTTTGTATCAACAAAAAGGACTCAATATTCAATGACATGGAAGGTGTCTGTTTTTTTTTTTGACCCTGACTGTATATACACACATATTTATATATATATATATATTTGTGTGTGTATATATATGGAAATATATGAAGCATCAGGGCTTTATGGATAAAATTGCACTTACTAAGACAGGCAGTAGACCTCCTCGGTCAGCTCCACATGGGGCTACAGGTGGCTGTGTAGTGAGAGAAGGAATGCAGATTTCAAATTCCTTCAGCATTTCTTCTGCATTCCCGCGTCGTGGGCGGCGCCAGACACATAGAGAAGAGCGGGGGGCATGGCCTCTCTCGGCTGCTCCCGAGTCCCGCCAAGTTCCGCTCCGCCCCCGCCCCATCGCATCGGCATCGGGGCAGGGATGTGCGATGGCTCAGACACAGAGAGAGACATTGATCAGCCGTGTCTCTGGGGCCGTATGGAAGTAAAGGACGGGCCGCAACTGGCCCGCGGGCCGGACTTTGGACATGACTGCCCTAGCGGCTATAATTAAGCCAATAACAAATGTAAAAAAAATATAAAAAATGCTTCTGCAGCAAGATCATTGCATTTGTGCCATATCGCTGCTCAGGCAGTAATCTACAGCAAATCACTGGAGTTATTTTTCACACTGTATGGCGCCCCATTATCCTATTACAATTATTGGTGGTAGTGGTTGCATCTTATGTTACCCCATTTATTTCATAAAAGTTATTGGTGGTAGTGGGTGCACTGTATGCTGCCGAATTAAACCCTTCAAATAATTTGTGATAGTGGGTGCACTGAGAGGTGCCGCATTACAAAACTGTGTGGAGCCAGACATTACAAACAGTGCAACAACAATGTGTGAGTCCTGGGGGTCAGAAATAGGACTTTGAGTTATGCCACTTCATTTAAATAGGAAGGGTCGACTGGAATGAGTATGTATGTTCCACAGCTAGGAACATGGTTTACAGTACACTAGACCCATACCACTGAATGTGCTACTAACTCAAATCACCACTAGTAACTTACTATTGCATGGTCCCAGTCATGTTTCCTGTTTTCTCTTTCCATTAAAGGTCTGACTTGATCTGCTACACAAACTATTTTGTTTGCCAATTTTTTTTATTGGTTAAGTAATCTTACGCACATTAGTGTTCAAAAAATGAAATGGGGGAGGTAGAATGCGCTCTGAGGGATATAGCACTAGCAGCAACTAGTCCAGCAGTTATCCCAACAAACTGCAATACAGATAAACAACAAACATATAGAAAGTGGCAGTGCGCTTGTGTGCTATAAAGTGAATAAGGTGCAATGAGGTAATATTGCCTCTGTGCAGCTGTTACAGAGTGTGTACACCGTAGGGCAAATGAAAGAAAAAACTTTTTACACTTACACACAGTCCCTGGTGGTATGGGACACAGTAAATGATGTACAACAAATCTTGATATAAGACCTCCAAAGAATAGAAGATGGTATTAGTACACAAAACTTCAATTTAATACAAAAAGTGCTTAAAATATCTTACACTTCAGTTTTGGAGTAGCAGCAAAATCTTGGTTTAACATAGGAAAAATAGCAGGATCCGGAGAGAGCTCTTGATGGGTAATAGTAGATCGTGATCAACGCGTTTCGCCTTTAAGTGGTAGGCTTCATCAGGATCCAATCTCCAATCTGGATCCTGATGAAGCCTACCACTTAAAGGCGAAACGCGTTGATCACGATCTACTATTACCCATCAAGAGCTCTCTCCGGATCCTGCTATTTTTCCTATGTTAAACCAAGATTTTGCTGCTACTCCAAAACTGAAGTGTAAGATATTTTAAGCACTTTTTGTATTAAATTGAAGTTTTGTGTACTAATACCATCTTCTATTCTTTGGAGGTCTTATATCAAGATTTGTTGTACATCATTTACTGTGTCCCATACCACCAGGGACTGTGTGTAAGTGTAAAAAGTTTTTTCTTTCATTTGCCCTACGGGGTACACACTCTGTAACAGCTGCACAGAGGCAATATTACCTCATTGCACCTTATTCACTTTATAGCACACAAGCGCACTGCCACTTTCTATACATTAGTGTTCAGTTGGAATCACAATTTAATTCATATTTTTCCTTTTTTCTACCCTCCTTTTATTTCATTTTTGTTATTAGTATTTGCCTGCAGTCTTGTGTTTATAGTAGTTCTACACCGTTCAAATAAAATTTGTCCGTTTTTGCTTATTAAATATTTGTTCCATATTCTTTTATTTTGCTGTTTTTTTTTAATGTTTTATCTTTTTCTTCCTCTCTCCTGATACGTTTAGTTCTAATATCACATTTTTAGATTTTTTTTTTGTTAACATTCTTTACATTCCTTATTATAGACTTTATGGAGTATTCTCCCTTTTGTCCTACATGGGAGCTAGTCCCCCCCCCCCCCCCCCCCCCCTCCACACACATACTATGAAGTATCTCTTATGGAGCTCTCAGAACATTGATACGTGTGATTGTGTACCTGTGCACGGAATACATGGAATTCTTTCAGAGGATTTTGATTTCATTTACTTATTACTTTGTCTCGACGCATCTAGATAGTGGATGACATCTCATACAAGAATGCACGTCCGGAAATTTTTTGTTCCACAGCAAACAGGTGACACGCTGGGTGTCATACTTACAAACTGCAGTTGATTTATACCAGTTGCCACGAGGTGGCGAATAGAAAAAAATCTCTCCCCCCTATTTTTTTCTATGTACAGTGCATCCATAATACCTTATGAAAAGCGTTCAAATTCCAATTACAACTGTTCTATAACATATAACCCTTTTTCATACCATTATTTCGATAATAGCATATCATTTTAGATACAAAATAAAATATGGCAAAAAAAATTATGACTTTTATTTGATAAATCGTTTACTCATTTCTAATATTTGTCCTGAGCCCATGTTTTATGTTATTGTGCTTTTTTAATCACGTTACAGGGCAAGAACTTTAAGTAGTGCAAAGCTATTTCAAAATCCTTTTTTTCTTCAAAATTAGCGATAGTGACATTGTAACATTGATATCCAGTGCCGCCATCAGGGGCTGACAGGCGATACAACCGTCACGGGCCTGTGCAGGCAAATGGGGCATCTGCCCAGGGCCCACTCATTCCTGGGGGCCCATGAAAGCTGCCCCGTGGGCCCCCTGGCAGAGGCGGCACTTTGCTGCTCAGTGCAGCAGTCTTTTTCTTCCCCCCCCCCCCATGTCTGAGCTTGATCGAAAGAGTTCTCAGCCACTGATATGGGACACTACAAGCGATATTATAACAATCTACAGCTAAAGAGTTTCATCTTAGAGAACTTGATGAGAAAATGGGCCAGATAAAAAACAAAAAACGATGGGACTCCATAAGCAGATATTAGAATCTCTGAACATCAATATCGTAGAGTATAATATACAGGATTGAAACCTTACAGACTGGAAAACCACTGGTATACAGAAGACTGATGATCTGATAATTGACAAACGAGTTAAACCATTTGAACAGGAAGCTGGTCTTTCCAATAGAGAAATATTAACATATTTAAGGGTAAAGCACTATGTGGAGACTACTCTATATAAAAGACCAGAGGATGTAGCAAAGGTGCTTAGGGAAATCCTTGGAGGTAAAAAAACAGTGACTAAAGTGATTGTAATGGAACTCCCCGTACTCCGACCGAGTACCTTCCGTTGATGGACGCTTCCTAGCTTGCACCGAGGACCACAAGCACCGTAGCTTAACTGAAGTCTCGCCGTCTTCTGTCCACCCTGGATCAGCTTCTGTCCTCGAGGAGCGTGTGGGGAAGAACAAGCTCTTAAAAGAGCTAGTGATTATGCTGGGCAGGTATCCTTTAAAAAACGAGACAAGGCTACGTTTGAAGGGTGAAGTAGAACTGACCAGAACTGTTTATTGATTCAGAAACAGAGAATATATACAGTTGAACATCTTGACAAACCAGATTAGACGAAGGAACTATAACAGGATTAAAGTTTAACCTAAGGACATACAAAGGGAAAGATACATACAGGAAACTAAATGACTAACATAAAGACAATGGGAAAGGTGACATAATGACAGGGATTAAAGGATAGGATCCAATCTTAAATTGGGGAAAGCACAGTGAATAGGACAAAGACTTGGATCCTAGTAATTACAGTACATTCCTCCCCTCTGCTTGGGAGATAATTGAGTTAACCTTTGTATCAGCTCAATTATCTCCAAGCTAAAATATACAGGTTTTACACAATATTAATAACTTTCAAAATATGCATCATATTCACATAAAACATACATTTTCAGAATCAGCATACTTTAAATATGAACATTACTAAAAATCAGACAATTCCACCCAGTAGTTCAAAAGTTAGCTTTTTGAGGCATTTTCACCAGGCCCCAAATATGTTCTTAAAGGGCCATACACAGTCCATAGGCCCAAATAGCATTCTTAAGGGGACATACACCACAGGGCCATGGTCACAGGGGAGGAGGCTGGCAAGCAGGCCTCTCCAGGACCAAGTGGCGAAGGGCACTTTGTCACAGTGATGACAAAAGCCCACAAAAGTATCAGTTTGCAATATAGAGACACCAATAAAGAGATTAGGGAGAAGTGGAATAAAATGCTAGGCTTAGAAATTACCCAAGTAGATTTGTTTAAAAGTTTCAGTGCCTTCAACCAATCAATACAAACATTTTAGAAAACCAAAGGTGTACCAACAAAAGCCTGCATCTAAAGAGATACACAGGATACAGGATACACTTGGTGTCAAAACTTGTTTCCCCAAATGGGGCATATCGGGGATTATGCCTCCAGGAGCACCAGGAGCAGATTTCAGGTCGTCCACCAATAAGATTCTTCCATCGTTGTGGATAATCACCGAATGGACCGCTCCCCATCTATACTTCAAACATGTGTGGTCAGGAGGCCCATCGTTTTCGCCACAACAAGGTGAGAGGCAAGAGATCTCTTAGATATGGAGTTCTACTTCTTCATATGACATAAGAGGCTTTTGCTGCAAAACTCTTAGTAGAGACATCTTATCGAACAGAGTATTACTTCCTGTCGGGAAGAGCTAAAGGCAGAGGCGTCGCTAGGGATGGGCTACTGGGGCTATAGCCCCTAATTCCCCCTACATAGCCCTGAATGGAGTCTCTAGGGTTAAATATACTTTACCCCCGAAACTCCAGGGTTATCATTGTTAAAAGAAAAAAAAAAATTCCCCGCTGAGCTTTCCTTCATGTGGAACATGGTCCCAGAATCGGAGAATTAAGCTCACGTGGGGGTGAGGGACAATCGGGTGGAGAGGCTACTATAGGGAGCTCTCTTCCTAGCCCCTCCTTCTTGAGGTACGGCCCACAGGCAAGATTCTGCGATGACTGCACCGCCTGCCCAAACCGAGCACAGCGCGACAGGTGCAAACTCCGCCCCTGTCGTGCTGTGAGATCTGCTCACCGGATGTCAGGTGACATCCAGCAGAAGATCCTGAATGGCGGTGTTCTGCAGCTGCAGACACCGCCGAAAAAGTCCTCCTCCCTGAAAATAAACGGAGTTTAGCAGGGAGGGGGACCAACAGTAAGGTAACAAAATTAATAGAAGTAATGTGTGTGGGTGTCTCAGTGTGCCTAGGTGTGTGTGTGTTCAGGTGTATCTGGGTGTCTCAATGTGTGTAAGTGTGTGTCTGGGTGACTCAATGTCTCTGTGTGTGTCAGGGTGTCTAGGTGTGTATGTCAGCGTGTTTGCGTAAGTGTATATATGTATGTGTGTGAGAAAGACAGTGTGTTTGAGAAAGTGACAGAGAGAGAGAGAGAGAGTGGGTGTGTGAGAAAGAGAGATTGGGTGTCTGAGAGACTGTGTGTGTGTGAGAGGGAGAGAGAGACTGTGTGTGAGAGAGACTGTGTGTGAGAGAGAATGTGTGTGTGAGAGAGACTGTGTGTGTGAGAGAGACGGTGTGTGTGAGAGAGACTGTGTGAGAGAGAGAGACGGTGTGTGTGAGAGAGACTGTGTGAGAGAGAGAGACTGTGTGAGAGAGAGAGACGGTGTGTGAGAGAGAGCGAGTGAGAGCCAGAGAGACTGTGTGTGAGAGAGAGAGAGACGGTGTGAGAGAGAGAGACGGTGTGTGTGAGAGAGAGACGGTGTGTGTGAGAGAGAGACGGTGTGTGTGAGAGAGAGACGGTGTGTGTGAGAGAGAGACGGTGTGTGTGAGAGAGAGACGGTGTGTTAGAGAGAGACGGTGTGTGAGAGAGAGAGAGACGGTGTGTTAGACAGAGAGAGACGGTGTGTTAGACAGAGACGGTGTGTGAGAGAGAGAGACGGCATGTGAGAGAGAGATGGTGTGTGTGTTGTGTGTGAGAGAGCGACGGTGTGTGAGACAGAGACGGTGTGTGAGAGAGAGAGACGGCATGTGAGAGAGAGATGGTGTGTGTGTTGTGTGTGAGAGAGAGACAGAGTGTGTGTGTATGTGTGTGTGACAGATCTCATCTGGGCTCTAGCCCCAACCATTTGAAGGCATAGCAACGCCCCTGGCTAGGGGCTTTGAGTGCCTTGTGCACTCGAAAAAAGTCCAAGATCGTGTAACGCCTGCAAATTCTTTGTACCATGGCTGTTATCAGGTCTTTTTGAGCGGTCAGCTCAGTTTTCAGTTGAGAGATTCCGGTCTTCGTTGTAACAGCCTGAGCATGCAGTGTGCTATCATTCTTAATCCTGCTTAAACTCAGTTGACAGAACCTTTTTGGTTTCTTTGAGTAAGGCTTTGAGGACCCCCTTAGTCGTAGGGGCTATTTAAGGGATATCTGTGTATAAGATCACAAACTAGCATAAATAAAATGCGTGTCTATAACACTCCACCTCTTGGTCAAATACCACACACATCACTACTATAATACTCTAAATGTTGTGCTAACTAATTTATTAAAGAAAAAATAAAGCTACACATATAACAGTAGAATAACCATATGACCACAGCTACTAAACAGTCCATGAACATTCATGTTTCCCAAACAATGCAGCCACCCCGAAGCCGGTATCTACTTTTCCCACATGGCAGAAAGTTTGGTCAAATCATGGCTAACTTTTTCAGCGTTGTTAATGAGGAAGCTGCAACACTTCTTTGCTGAACAATGTCAGACTTCTCTCTTGGTGGCTAACACACCAAGGCCTAGGTGCAAGGTTACAACTCTTCTGTGCACAAAGGTGTTGGTGGACCATTGGTTCCGCTTGCTCAAACTGCCACCAGTCGGCTGGAAGGAAAGAAAATAGATTTAATATCACAGCATAATAATACAACCTTAGTATCCCCAGGTCCATCTGATATTATTTTGCCCTTCTGCCTGTTGCTTGCAAGATCTGGGTAGCACCCACACTCTGGCCCCTACCTGAATCAGTTAGCTCTGGTCCCTTGTAACTTACACTGTTTGAGTTACCCAGATGGCTGCAGCAACCCAGAGTCATCTGACTCCTGCAACAGGTAAGACAAAACGTGTTAATAGAGCTGACAGCTGGTTGAATATGTATCTTTTCTGTCCTTCAGGCTGTTGGTTCTGCACATAGCAAACCAACATGGCTGAGGAAGAAACTTTACCAGGTTTTACATGTTCCCTTAAGTGCCTTTTGCTAGGAAATCATAAAAACAAACACTCCTCTCTAACCGTTTCTGTACTGTCCAGCTTCAAGTTATGAATCCCTGATATCTAGCTAGTAAATTGGGAAAGAGTTAAAACACCTGTGGGGACTACATTAATGGATGGACCACACAAGCACTTTACACGACATTCAAGCCAAAAACCTACTGGACAATGGGCTCATTAGAGCCCTCCCACCCCAGATCAGTTTACACCAGGGGTCCTCAAACTACGGCCCGCGGGCCACATGCGGCCCGCCGAGGACATTTATGTGGCCCGCGGGGGGTGCTGCCGGCACCCACCCCGTTTACTTTTTTTTTTCTTTCTGGCAGCCGCAAAGGATGCGGCTGCAGGAAGAAAAAAAAAGAAAAAAATTCACCGCGACCGGATGTGACGTTACGTCACATCCGGATCCGGTAACTGTTTCCCTCCTCCACAGGAGGACACCGCGCGAGACGTCCGGGGACACAGCAGCTGGAGGTAAGTGATGGGGAAGCGGGGGAGGAGGGAGGGATAACGAGCACTATTCCTGGCCTCTGACTGGCATCATATTCCTGGGCATCTGACTGGCATCATATTCCTGGGCATCTGACTGGCATCATATTCCTGGGCATCTGACTGGCATATTATTCCTGGGCATCTGACTGGCATATTATTCCTGGGCATCTGACTGGCATATTATTCCTGGGCATCTGAATGGCATAATATTCCTGGGCATCTGACTGGCATAATATTCCTGGGCATCTGAATGGCATAATATTCCTGGGCATCTGAATGGCATCATATTCCTGGGCATCTGAATGGCATAATATTCCTGGCCATCTGACTGGCATCATATTCCTGGGCATCTGAATGGCATAATATTCCTGGGCATCTGACTGGCATAATATTCCTGGCCATCTGACTGGCATCATATTCCTGGGCATCTGAATGGCATAATATTCCTGGGCATCTGAATGGCATAATATTTCTGGGCATCTGAATGGCATAATATTCCTGGCCATCTGACTGGCATAATATTCCTGGCCATCTGACTGGCATCATATTCCTAGGCATCTGACTGGCATATTATTCCTGGGCATCTGACTGGCATCATATTCCTGGGCATCTGACTGGCATCATATTCCTGGGCATCTGACTGGCATCATATTCCTGGCCATCTGACTGGCATATTATTCCTGGGCATCTGACTGGCATATTATTCCTGGGCATCTGACTGGCATATTATTCCTGGGCATCTGAATGGCATAATATTCCTGGGCATCTGAATGGCATCATATTCCTGGGCATCTGAATGGCATAATATTCCTGGCCATCTGAATGGCATCATATTCCTGGCCATCTGACTGGCATCATATTCCTGGGCATCTGAATGGCATAATATTCCTGGGCATCTGACTGGCATAATATTCCTGGCCATCTGACTGGCATCATATTCCTGGGCATCTGAATGGCATAATATTCCTGGGCATCTGAATGGCATAATATTCCTGGGCATCTGACTGGCATAATATTCCTGGCCATCTGACTGGAATCATATTCCTGGGCATCTGACTGGCATCATATTCCTGGGCATCTGACTAGCATCATATTCCTGGGCATCTGACTGGCATCATATTCCTGGGCATCTGACTGGCATCATATTCCTGGGCATCTGACTGGCATCATATTCCTGGGCATCTGACTGGCATCATATTCCTGGGCATCTGACTGGCATCATATTCCTGGGCATCTGAATGGCATAATATTCCTGGGCATCTGAATGGCATCATATTCCTGGCCATCTGAATGGCATCATATTCCTGGGCATCTGACTGGCATAATATTCCTGGGCATCTGAATGGCATAATATTCCTGGCCATCTGACTGGCATCATATTCCTGGGCATCTGACTGGCATAATATTCCTGGGCATCTGACTGGCATAATATTCCTGGGCTCTGACTGGCACACTATTCCCATTGAAATACTGGTAAGTTTGTTGATTTAACTTTACTTTAAATATTGTATTTGTTCTCGTTTTGTTCAAAATAAGATATATGCAGTGTGCATAGGAATTTCTTCATAGTTTTTATTTTTACTATAGTCCGGCCCTTCAACGGTCTGAGGGACAGTGAACTGGCCCCCTGTTTAAAAAGTTTGAGGACCCCTGGTTTACACTGACAAATATCTACTGGACAATGGGGTCCCTCATTAGAGCCCTCCCACCCCATGTCAGTTTACATACACAAATACATACTGGACAATGGGGTCCCTCATTAGAGCCCTCCCACCCCAGGTTGGTTTACATAAACAAATACCTACTGATCCCTATGGGTCACTACTTATGATATAGCTTCCCCTTTTCCATGCAGGCATACATACACCAATCAATAGACATATTACCACAAATTCACATACAACATATTTCCTGGTCTCTCAGAGGCACCTATTATTAGTCATTTAATAGCCTTTCCTCCTCCCCAGGGCAATACACTCGGCCGAACACTTCCTGGTCTGTAGAGGTCCCTATAGTGCCGTCTCAGCTGTGTTGCACGCACAGCCCACATGCCAATAGAACATACTTCTTCCAAAGTAGAATACAATATTACATACATAAACACTATGCACTATGCTTACATGTAATACATAAACACACAATGTATTTCCTGGTCTCTTAGAAACATCTATTACTTAAAATGTAATAAATACTCTAGCACAAGCACTCTAAATGTCAAAATTACTTTAGGGTTTTTTTTTTTTTACATAAACAAGAAACATTAAGAAAAATGTTGGAAAATGCGGAATTCAGTTATTAATTATTATATATAATAACTCTGCAATAACCCTGCCGATTACGCCAGTGGTATTAGAAGGTGAAGATTAGTAAATGCTCAGTATCGATATGGTATCAATTGGTGTCTGTTTAACACGTTATAGTTTGGTTCCCACGGTTACACAATAACAATAGAAGCCAAATGAGCATTACCTCAACAACAAATTTATAAATGGAAATAATATAACATACGATTACATTATTTCATAAGGTATTAATAGAGAGTTATATTCAATAACCAAATAACAGAACATCCACACACCTGAATTTGGTTAAAGCATAACAAAGTTTAATGATAACTGTACAACAATATCTACTATAGGTTATACAAATAAACAATGCTAAAATACTCAATCTATTAATAGAAACAATAATAGTTAACTCTATTCAAGTAAAAGAAAGTAAAGTAAAATATAAATGCTGATACTTAGATGTTACGGTGCCAGGAGAACTCAGGTGGAAAGACTGGCCTCAGCAGCAGTTTCTTATGTGATGTCCATTGTTGAAGCTTCAGGAGAGTTCTGAAAATCTCTTTCCTGTGTATCTCTTTTCATGCAGGCCCTTGTTGGTTCAACTTTTCCATAGTAACACTGGTCAGGTGACCAGACTGCCAAACTGTCAGACTCCATGTTGTTTACAGTCCAACCTTGAACAATAGCCAGCATGTTTACCTGGAATGACTTGCTTAGACCACCAGCCACCCACATATACCCCACACATTTAAACCTATATATACATACACATATTGCTATTTAAGGGATATCTGTGTATAAGATCAACAAACTAGCATAAATAAAATGTGTGTCTATAACACCAAAATACTAACAATATTAAACATAGCACATAATCCAGGGTGAGTCAGGATTACAGAGGGCACAATCTGGGTGCATGAGTAAAGTCAATGAAAAGTGCACCCTTACCCACTGTACCAAAATCCCAATGCCAGGGCCCATAATCTATAGGGAGGAGGCAAGCCATTAGTTCTCTCCAAGAACCCCAGTGATGGAGGGTTCTGTTACACTCACATTTTTTGAGGATAGATCAAGTTTGAGGTCTTCTAGATCAGATTTGTCCTTGGATCAACTAAATAAATATTAATGCCTATACTAACATGCATATTCCTCTATGCGCCAGCTCATTAAATAAGTACCCAGGCTGCTTTTAAAGGCATATAACGTATTTTCTAAAACCACCTCTTCGGGCAGTGAATTCCATATCTTGCTGTAAAAAAATCCCTTCCACTGTCGTAGACTAAATCTTCTTTCTTCAAGTCTTAGTAGGTGACGTCCTCTTATTTGTAATGTTCTGTTAATGAACAGGTCATTATAAAGCCCTTTGTATGGGCCCTGTACTTATTTATATAACATTATCATACCCCCTCTAAGCTGCCGTTTCTCTAGCGTTTGGTAGTAATTCCTTTTCAATTTGATCAATCTGTGTTTTTGACAATAAACTTTGCTTGTGTGTTACTATGATATTGATCAGGGCAAAAGAGCAGTTATTTAAGGTGGATTGCCATTGTTCCAATTAACTCTTCATTAATGTAATTAGGAAATGTATGATGCCTCTTTGGAGTTTTTTTTTTCCCAATCCCAAAAACAACTTATTTAATTTGTAATTATCTGAGCCTTGCGGCTGGGTATCCATAAAAAACATGTTTAGCTGTATCTTTTTGTGTTCCTACCATGACGAAAAAGTAATCACAGGCAAGAGTGGGGTCTTTCCCTGGTTGTTCAGCCATTGTGAGTTTGTATGTAACAAAGTAATGATTGCTCGAGTTAAATAGTTAAGTGTAGAGGTATCTAATCAAGCTGTCTAGAGGAACAAGCTGAATGGAGATCACAAGAAAGACCAGACACATGCTCAGTGTGGCTCTCTGCTCTAGGTCGAATGCAGCTGCATGGGGGATGACGCAGGGAACTGGCACAAGGGGAGGGCTGGAGCAAATTATATTAAAAGGGATTTTTACTGAATCCCTTCATCAATTTAGTTCCAGTAAATACCCATATATTGAACAAATAATACATTTACAGTTGCACCAAAGGTATCAGGTTGATATGAAGGCAAAGCTCATCATTCGTCATCCAGTAGGCTTTTACTTTATTTAGAAATTTGGGCAGACTAGATGGACCGAAGGGTTCTTATCTGCTGACACATTCTATGCTTCTAAGTTTCTATGCTATGCACATATGATATAGCTTGCTCTAAATATGTAAAATCAGAGAAGTCTATCATAAAGTCATATTATATTGCTATTTTATATTTCAGTCTCTATTTTGAACCAACATCACAGCAAGTGCTATTCACACATGAGAAATTCCAAAGGAAAGAAGCTTGGACGCGTACACCATACGAGATATAAAAATAAGTTGTTTTATTGTAATCCAGATAAAAGAAAACGGCACCAAAAAATATATATATATGAAAATAAGTGCAAACGGACAAAAAAGACAGCAAAGTTTGAGGGCTACATGCCCATGCTTGACGCGTTTCGTGCTCAGGAACACGTAATCATAAGCTAAAGAAAACATGTGTGTAAGGAGTTTAAATAGCAGAAGACTGAAATCTTGGCTCTCCTCCTTCCTACAGGTGACAATATTCATATAGAGTGGGACACATGTTTTCTTTAGAACATTTAGACATCACAGTATGTATCAAAAATACACATATATAAAACACAGGTAAAGTCACACTAATACCTCCAGAAAATCCACAAAAACTTATAACAAAAACATACATAACATGCATATATATATTGACACAAAAACAGATGAATTTATTTAAATTGCTGACAAATATAAAACCAATATATTTGTTTACAAAAAACAATCTAAAGTAGGCAAAAACCTCACTAAACTGTCTAGTCCTTGAACACTAAAGAAGGGGAGGGGGGGGGGGATATGAACTTGCAAAAGCAGAGGGAAAAAGGAAATCTGTATATATATATATATATATATTGCAGGACTGTATATATATATTGCAGGAGTGTCATATAATCTGCTATAAATTGCAGGAGTGTCTCTGTATTATACAATAGTATACAATAGCCTTTTGGTCCCTGGTAAGTAATACATATAACGAGATTAAGCCCCAGAAGCAACAGTATTTAGTGTTAGGACCCACCAATATTGGAGTACTTTGGTCGTAGTGGTGGGCTTAGCATAATATGGCCATATATGTGACTAAATCTCCAATTTTGTTATCTTAGTAAGACAGGTGTTTTTAAGTAGCTTTATTTAAAACTATAGCTTTAAGAGTTTTTCTCCCACCTGCTTTGAGGTGAGTGCGCTGATCTTTGGATTTTGTATAAATATTTGGTCTCAGCAGCACCCCGTATAATATAATATATGCTAGTTTAGGTGAGTGCATTCCTTTTGGATTTGTTTGTATATATATATATATATCAGGGCTTGACAAATTTATCTGAGTTTTAGGAGCCAGCTAAAAAAATCTAGGAGCCAGACAATGGCACATAAACACAAACACACAGTCACACACAGACACATAGTCTGTCATATATACATACAGAATAAAGGATCCTTTATTAGTGTTGCATTAGCAGCTGTTCAAATTGTATTATGTGTTTCTATTTGTTGGCTGTTTTCCTCCCAAGAAGGAAATTTCTGTTTCCCTGGTATAATGATAAGTAAAAGTCCCCGGAGAAAATGAATTGGCCATCCTTCATTGAATCTATTTACTCGAAACTATCTTAGATAAAAGGCAATTGGCCTTGATTGGGGGAATATAGATTGGCTAGTGTGAATTTGGTTTTGTTCAGTGTACATACAAGTAACAATAGTTTCCCTGAGGTGCTGGCATATTTTCTCTCCAGTTGGAAATGCCAATCTTTCTGAATTATAACATAAACCCCCCTCTTTTAGCAATTCATCGTTGCATTAAACACCACCGGGTAAATGTGGGTTTATAGAGGTGTTCATAGTGTGTTTCTTGGAAGAATACAATGTCTGCTTTTTGCTTCTTCCAGTGCTAGCTGCCATTTATGTGGGTATTTGTTGCTCCAGCAACAGGTAAATCCAAAGGCAAAAGTACAAAGGGATTAGGCAAAGGCACGGTCAAAGGCAGTCCAGGGGGTGGAGGCAGGCAGATTAGTAGCAAAAAAGTTTGGTAAGGAGAGGAGAGATCAGCAGTATCCAAGAGGGAAGCCAAAGGGTCAATAGCTGGTGGTTCAAAATACAATACTGAATAGTAATAAGGAAACAGGAACTTCACAAGGAGAGAACCTAGCTTGAGAATAAACAAGCACAGAATGGCAGGTGAGCAGGGTTTAAATAGGGAGTCAGGCACCATAACCCCTCCCCTCAGTTCTCAGTATCCTCCCTCTGCCATTCACTGCATTGTAGGTGTGCTGGAAAGGCAACACCCACACTCCTCCCTCTACATAGTCCTGTTTTGGAGTGGCCATGCCCCTTGATCATGAAGCCACGCCCACAGGCCGTGAAGCCATGCCCCCAGATGGCACAAGCGCTACTCGAGGCCGGGGATACGGCCTAGTCCGCAACCGCGTGGCCACAACACGGGAGGACGGAGCTCTGGAGGTGAGTGAAGGAGACAGGGGATCCTGATGCCGGTGGGTAGTGGGACCTGGAGCCAGACAGTATTAAAGCCCCTTGCATTTAAGAAAGGATATTGACCATTATGGCAGTTTGTTCAAAATGCTAATGTCTTTTACATAGTCTTTCTGCTACAAACATGAAATCTGTATAGTTCAAATAAATCAAATGTCCTACTGACAAGTACTTTTGGGAGTGGTAACAAAAAACGAAGGTGAAAAAAGAAAGTATTTACAAATATACAAAACATTAACAATTGGAAAAACCTACACCAAAGGTTTAGGTCCATCTGGTGGAACACATTGGTATGGTGTTTTCCCACCATGCTCCAAGTCCTGATTACATTAAAAATAATGGCCCCCAGGGACTTGGAGCCGGAATTATGCCCTAAGTCCATAATATAAATAATCAAAGGCCCCCAAGTCGGCTGTTTTGAAAACCCGCCTGGCATATTAGGGACATGGGGCATAATGCCAAGGGGGCATTTGATTACTTATTCAAAGGAAAAGATAGAATAAATGAATACATGATTATACAAACCCTTTAAAGCAAATGAATACGGTTTAGAAATAAAGTTAGAACAACAAATTGGCCTCTTATATTTAAAAGAAGAAAAACTACCACAACTAGGAGGACATAGTCTGAAAATAGAGGGGAAATGATTTAAAAGTAATTTCAGGAAGTATTACTTTACTGAGAGGGTAGTGTATGTTTCTAATAGCCTTCCAGCGGAAGTGGTAGAGGAAAACACATTCAAAGATTTTAAGCATGCGTGGGATAGACACAAGGCTATCCTACCTATAAGATAGGGAACTGGGGACTAATAAATGTATTTAGAAAATTGGGCAGACTAGATGGGCCGAATGGTTCTCATCTGACGACACATTCTATGTTTCTATGTTTTCCTGAAGAGTTAGTGCATCTAAAGTCTTCGTTCCCAAAGGAAGCGCATATGAATCATCACAATAGAAAAATAATATAATTAGTATAAAAGATTCTAAAAACAAAAGTAAATGAAACAGCATATATATACACACACACCCCATATAACAGACAAAAATCCGTCCGGGAAAGATATGCAGAGAAAGTATGCAACACGTTTCGGATAGTTTTTCTCATGCAAAAGAAAGCGTCTCCTGCAAATGTGTGCGCAGAGACCGACACCAGCATCCAAAATGGCGGCCGCAGCCACTGCCAGTTTCAAAAATGGCATTCTGCATGAGCGAAAAGCCCATCACGGATTCATGAGACGTCAGTAGCAAGCGGGTACACGCATTCAGTATCCTCTATGGGTAGAGGTGGGACCGGGAAAAAAAAGGTTTTACTCTAGCCATCTATTAAGCATTTTCAACACTGTTATTGTTAACAGTGTTAAATCTATTTAAAGAAACATTATTTTTAGACACACATTTGACAATATGCATGCATCCATCTGTAGTGATGTATAATATGCGTGGATCCAGTTGTATAGATGTAAAATATGTGTGGATTTAGATGGTAAATAAGCAAGGATAAAGTTATATTGGAAAATGCATGGATAGTATAAGGATGTATAAGGAATATGCATGGCTCCAACTGACTGTATGAGGAATATTTGTGGATAGGGCTATATACACATGTGAAATTTGGGGTGATCCATCTGTATTTATGTAAAATATGCAAGGATAAGGTTATTCTGGCTGTGTTGACATGAAATGTGCAAGGATCCACCAGTATAAATGGGATGCATATCTAGAGTAGATGTGAAATACTAATAGATGCGGCGGTATGCATGTGAAATATGCATGGATCCAACGATATAGATGTAAAATATGCAAGGATCAAGCTGTATAAATGTGAAATATGCAAGGAGCCAGCTGTATAAATATAAAATATATAAGGGTCTGTGTGCATTAATGTGTAATATGCAAGGATCCGGCTTCATAGATGTAAATATCGAAGGATCTGGCTGTATAGATGTGATATATAAAAAATTCAGTACAAGCCTGCCCAGTTGTAAGAAGTATAGAGAAAGAAAAGGACAATGAATAAAACAGAGGAACTGCAGCTACCAGTAATGTCACCAAATGTTCAAAGATAAAAAAAAAAAACACAGCAAAAACAGTATGTAACTGGTGTAGGCACTGGTTCATAGTGAAATAGAGAACAGGGTTAAACATATAAATGCAATTAAAATCGCTTTAATAAAGTGCTTAAATAACTGACACACTTATGTTTGTGTTCAATTTGTATATTTGTATTGCAATATTATTTTGTATTTTTCTTATTATATTGTATCATTATTGTAATTTAAATTGTATTCTACCTGGTATAGAAGTGACATATGCAAAGATGTGGGTGTAGAGGGGTGAAATATGCATGGATCCCTCTGTATAGATGTAAAAATGTGTGTATTCAGCTGTATTTATGTGATATTTATAGTTCTGGCTCCTAGCAGGACCCAGCTTTATAAATGTCACATATGCAGGACAGTCCCGATTTGGGAGGTATGTCCTTCCACACTCCCGCTTTTCAGGACAGAGTTAGAGCTCAGTGGGACAGTGGGACTCAGGACGGTAATCCTGATTGCATTCTCTGGTGTACCAGACACTGGAGAATGCTTACTGGGCAAGCGCAGAATTGTGCGCATGCGCAGTAGTGATCCTGGCTTCAGAAGCCAGGATCAAAAATGGGTGACAGTGGTTCCGCACATGAGCGGTAGCACTGACACTCGACTCCCTAGACTCTTCCCCCCATGTCCCGATTCGCCGTGGGGGAAATTTGTAGGGTATGCACTAGTGTTGCCATCTTTTCTTCAGAAAAATACCGGCCTTTGTACTGTCTCCATAGACTTAACATTGGCCTGATGCCAATTAAATACCAACCAGGTATTATGCAACCATAATACACTGTAATCAGTGTATTCAGATTTTCAAGTGGTATTGAGAATAGCAGTGTACAGGGCCACCATCAGGGGTGGGTGGGTGATACACCTGTCCTCGGCCCGGCGCTTTAAAAAACAAAAACAAATGTAAAAAAAGCCCAAAAGAAGTGCGGGCAAATGGGGCAGCTGTCCAGGGCCCACTCACTCCTGGGGGCCCAAGGCAGCTGCCCCGTGTGCCCCCGCTGCCCATGTGACTGTCTCACATGGAGACAGTCACGTTTAGGTAGAAGCTGACCAGGGACAGGGAGCTCTTTCCCTGATCCCTCCTCGAGGTGCAGCAAGCGCTAGCCACACCTCTAGGAGGAGGGATCAGGGAGAGAGCTCCCAGTCCCTGGCCAGCTTCTACCCGATTATGACTGTACCCCGTCGCTCTGAGATTGCTGGATGTCAGGCGACATCCGGCAGAATAACTGCCTATGCAGAGACCACTGGAAACGTCCTCCTCTCTGCATATTAAATTAACCAAGCAGGGAGGAGGACCAGTAGTACATTTTTTTATTAAAGTATGTGTTAGTGTGTGTGTCAATTTTTGTGTATTTCTCTGTGTGTGAGTCAATGTGTGTGTTACTGTCTGTAAGTACGACTGTGTGTCTAAGTATGTAAGGGTGTCTTGAAAGCAGGGCCGTTGCTACCATAAAGCAGGACAGGCGGCCGCTTTAGGGCGCCCCAAGGGGGGGCGGCGGGAAAATCGAAAATCTGATCTGCGGCTGTGAGGCAATCGCTCCCCTCCAGCCACGCGGCTTCAATAAAGTTTGTTGAAAAAAAGAAAAATGCGACTGGAGTTACTCCCTCACAGCCGCGGACCTGCAGAACACCGGGAAACAGAGCAGCAAGGAGGCAAGTACTGGGGAAAGGGGGTGGGAAAATCCTGGCATATTAAATAGCAAAATCCTATAATACTGAGGGGGAAAATCCTGACATATTAAATTGCACAAGAATGGCATATTGAGGGCAAAATCCTGGCATATTAAATGGCAAAATCTTGGCATATTGAGGGGCAAAATATTGGCATATCAAATGGCAAAATAATGGCATATTGAAGGGCAAAATCCTGGCATATTAATTGGCAGTAGAATGGCATATTGAGGGGCAAATTATTGCCATATTAAATGGCAAAATAATGGCATATTGAGGACCTTCAGAGCACTAGGACGCAGAGCAGCAAGGAGGTAAGTACTGGGGAAGGGGGGAGGAGGGGGGGAAAAATCCTGGCATATTGAGGGCCAAAATCCTGGCATATTGAGGGGCAAAATATTGGCATATTAAATGGCATATTGAGGGGCAAAATCCTGGCACAAGAATGGCATATTGAGGGGCAAAATATTGGCATATTAAATGGCAAAAGAATAGCATACTGAGGGGCAAAATCCTGGCATATTATATGTCATATTGAGGGGCAAAATATTGGCATATTAAATGGCAAAAGAATCGCATATTGAGGGGGAAATCTTGGCATATTAAATGGCAAAATCCTGGCATATTAAATGGCATATTGAGGGGCAAAATATTGGCATATTAAATGGCAAAAGAATAGCATACTGAGGGGCAAAATCCTGGCATATTATATGTCATATTGAGGGGCAAAATATTGGCATATTAAATGGCAAAAGAATGGCATATTGAGGGGCAAAATACTAGCATATTAAATGGCATATTGAGGGGGAAATACTGGCATATTAAATGGAAAAAGAATGACATACTGAGGGGCAAAATCCTGGCATATTATATGTCATATTGTGGGGTAAATTAATGGCATATTGAGTGGCTAAATACTGGCATATTGAGGGGCAAAATACTGGCATATTAAATGACAAAAGAATAGCATATTGAGGGCTAAATACTGGCATATTAAATGGCAAAAGAATTGCATACTGAGGGGTAAAATACAGGCATATTAAATCAAGGCTTGACAAATTTTATTTGATTTTAGGTGCCAGCAAAAAAATTTAGGAGCCAGACAATCACACAAACATACACGCAATTCATAAACGCACACGCCTACTTCACATATATACACACACACACCTACTTTACATATAGACATACATACAAACACCTTACACACACCTACTTAACATATACACCAGGGCTCGACAAACCCCAGGCGCCAGGTCGCCATGGCGACCAGGAAATCAGACCTGGCGCCCGGGTGCTGTTTGTCACAGTGAGCCCCTGCCGGCTGCCATCCGTTTTACTTTCAGCGCGAGGGGAGACAGTCTGTGCGGATCACACAGACTGTAAGCTCCGCCCCCTCGCGCAACACGCTGCAGTGCCGATTGTCACGTGACAACACGGCACAGGAACCGAAAGAAGATCGGGCTTCAGCATAAATGTCCCCCTACCCTGCACTGAGGTAAGCAGCAGGGAGGGAGGACACCGTAAGAAATACATTTTTGTTCTTTGGTCTGTGTGTATGTATGTGTGAATGTAACTGGCTGTGTATGTATGTGTGAATGTAACTGGCTATGTATGTATGTGTGAATGTAACTGGCTATGTATGTATGTGTGAATGTAACTGGCTGTGTATGTATGTGTGAATGTAACTGGCTGTGTATGTATGTGTGAATGTAACTGGCTGTGTATGTATGTGTGAATGTAACTGGCTGTGTATGTATGTGTGAATGTAACTGGCTGTGTATGTATGTGTGAATGTAACTGGCTGTGTATGTATGTGTGAATGTAACTGGCTGTGTATGTATGTGTGAATGTAACTGGCTGTGTATGTATGTGTGAATGTAACTGGCTATGTATGTATGTGTGAATGTAACTGGCTATGTATGTATGTGTGAATGTAACTGGCTGTGTATGTATGTGTGAATGTAACTGGCTGTGTATGTATGTGTGAATGTAACTGGCTGTGTATGTATGTGTGAATGTAACTGGCTGTGTATGTATGAGTGAATGTAACTGGCTGTGTATGTATGAGTGAATGTAACTGGCTGTGTATGTATGAGTGAATGTAACTGGCTGTATGTGGTGTGTGTGTGAATGGGACTGTTTGTGGTGTGTGTGTGAATGTAACTGACTGTATGTGGTGTGTGTGTGAATGTAACTGACTGTATGTGGCGTGTGTGAATGTACCTGGCTGTGTATGTAAGGTGGGTGTATGCGACTGTCTCCGTGCGTTTATGATATTGTGATGTGCCGTTGTCTGGCTCCTAAATTTTTTATCTGGCTCCTAAAACTAAATTAAATTTGTCAAGCCCTGATATACACATATATACAAACACCTCACACACACCAACTTTATGTATACACAAATATACAAACACCTCACACACACCTACTTTACATATAGACATATATACAAACACCTCACACACACCTACTTTACATATAGGACATATATACAAACACCTAACACACACCTAATTTACATATACACATATATACAAACACCTCACACACACACCTACTTTAGATATATACACATATATGCAAACACCTCACACACACCCCCTTTACATATGCACAAATATACAAACACCTAACACACACCTACTTTACATATACACAAATATACAAACACCTCACACACACCTACTTTACATATAGACATATATACAAACACACACACACACCTTACAGTCTTTTCTTGGTTTCTTCTTAACACTGCAGCATGTCTTCATTCATCGGCCTGCTGAGTGCCAGGATGTCACGTGACGACACCCCGTACTCAGACACATGTTGCGCGAGGGGGCAGAGCTTGCAGTCTGTGCCATCTGCACAGTATTAACCCCCTCGCGGTCCTAAAAAATAAAAATTGGATGGCAAGGGGACCATGAGGCTGACTGCACCCAGGCGCCAGGTCTCATTTCCTGGTCGCCATGGCGCCTGGGGTTTGTCGAGCCCTGTATTAAATGGCATATTAAATGGCTAAATACTGGCATAATGTGTGGCAAAATATTACTGGCATATTGAGTGGCAAAATATTACTGGCATATTGACCAACTGCTCCCAACCACCCTCCATATTACACTAGACCGGGATAACATGCTTGTGAGGGTAGGTGGGGCGAGTGGGAGATATTGTCGGGGGGGATAGGCGGCCCAGAAAATTTGTTCAGAAAGGGGTCCTGAAATTCCTGGTGGTGGCTCTGTGCTCTATGCCGGCTCTGGCACCGTTTGTCCCAGAGCCGGCCCTACAATGTGGCAATTTCCCCAGGCGGCAGTATTTGAGTGAAATCTTTGCCAGCAAGCGTAAATCGCGTTTAATCACACCTGCCGCTCGGGGAGTGAGCGCAGCGCGAGGGTGCATGCTCCGCCCCTCGCGCTGTGACACTGTCGGAGTGCCGAATGTCATGTGACTTCCGGCACTCACAATAAGTTTTTAAGAAAAAAAAAGAAAAAAAACAAGTGTAAGTGGTAAGTGTGTCTCAGGTTATGTGTGTATTGGTGTCACTGTGTGTGTAAGTGTGTCACTTTCTGTGTAAGGGTGTGTGTGTAAGTGTGTCAATGTGTGTGACTGCAAGAGTGTCTTTGTGTTTAAGGGTTTCAATGTGTGTTAGGGCAGGGCTCGACAAACCCCGGACAACACCATTGCGACCAGAAATTCAGACCTGGTGCCCGGGTATGGTCAGCCCCACGTGGTGCCCTCGGCAATGCAATCATTTTTTTCCTTTTCTTTATTCCAGCAGCAGTGAGCGAGGAAGCAGAGTGAGTGCACCGGCTGCACAGACTTCATGCTCTGCCCCCTCGCGCACCGCGTTATAGTGCTGATCACCAGGGAGTTGCTCTGTCACCGGGCTGCAACAGAAACCGCCCCTACCCCCTTCCCTGCATTGAGGTGTAATAGCAGGGAGGGGGGACATTGATAGGTGAACTTTTTTTTTTCTTAAAAAACAAAAACCATGCTGTCTTGTGTGTGTCTGACTGGATGTGTTTTGTGTGTATATATATATATGTGTGACTGGATGTGTTTTGTGTGTGTGTGTGTATATATGTGTCTGACTGGATGTGTTTTGTGTGTGTGTGTATATATGTGTCTGACTGGATGTGTTTTGTGTGTGTGTGTATATATGTGTCTGACTGGATGTGTTTTGTGTGTGTGTGTATATATGTGTCTGACTGGATGTGTTTTGTGTGTGTGTGTATATATGTGTCTGACTGGATGTGTTTTGTGTGCGTGTATATATGTGTCTGACTGGATGTGTTTTGTGTGCGTGTATATATGCGTCTGACTGGATGTGTTTTGTGTGCGTGTATATATGCGTCTGACTGGATGTGTTTTGTGTGCGTGTATATATGCGTCTGACTGGATGTGTCTTGTGTGCGTGTATATATGCGTCTGACTGGATGTGTCTTGTGTGCGTGTATATATGCGTCTGACTGGATGTGTCTTGTGTGCGTGTATATATGCGTCTGACTGGATGTGTCTTGTGTGCGTGTATATATGCGTCTGACTGGATGTGTCTTGTGTGCGTGTATATATGCGTCTGACTGGATGTGTCTTGTGTGCGTGTATATATGCGTCTGACTGGATGTGTCTTGTGTGCGTGTATATATGCGTCTGACTGGATGTGTCTTGTGTGCGTGTATATATGCGTCTGACTGGATGTGTCTTGTGTGCGTGTATATATGCGTCTGACTGGATGCGTCTTGTGTGCGTGTATATATGCGTCTGACTGGATGTGTCTTGTGTGCGTGTATATATGCGTCTGACTGGATGCGTCTTGTGTGCGTGTATATATGCGTCTGACTGGATGTGTCTTGTGTGCGTGTATATATGCGTCTGACTGGATGTGTCTTGTGTGCGTGTATATATGCGTCTGACTGGATGTGTCTTGTGTGCGTGTATATATGCGTCTGACTGGATGTGTCTTGTGTGCGTGTATATATGCGTCTGACTGGATGTGTCTTGTGTGCGTGTATATATGCGTCTGACTGGATGTGTCTTGTGTGCGTGTATATATGCGTCTGACTGGATGTGTCTTGTGTGCGTGTATATATGCGTCTGACTGGATGTGTCTTGTGTGCGTGTATATATGCGTCTGACTGGATGTGTCTTGTGTGCGTGTATATATGCGTCTGACTGGATGTGTCTTGTGTGCGTGTATATATGCGTCTGACTGGATGTGTCTTGTGTGCGTGTATATATGCGTCTGACTGGATGTGTCTTGTGTGCGTGTATATATGCGTCTGACTGGATGTGTCTTGTGTGCGTGTATATATGCGTCTGACTGGATGTGTCTTGTGTGCGTGTATATATGCGTCTGACTGGATGTGTCTTGTGTGCGTGTATATATGCGTCTGACTGGATGTGTCTTGTGTGCGTGTATATATGTGTCTGACTGGATGTGTCTTGTGTGCGTGTATATATGTGTCTGACTGGATGTGTCTTGTGTGCGTGTATATATGTGTCTGACTGGATGTGTCTTGTGTGCGTGTATATATGTGTCTGACTGGATGTGTGTATGTATGTGTCTGACTGGATGGATGTATGTGTGTGTGTGTGTGTGTGTGTATGTGACTGACTGGATGGATGTATGTGTGTGTGTGTGCGTGTGACTGACTGGATGGATGTGTATGTGTGTGTGTGTGTGTGTATGTGACTGACTGGATGGATGTATGTGTGTGTGTATGTGACTGACTGGATGGATGTATGTGTGTGTGTGTATGTGACTGACTGGATGGATGTATGTATGTGTGTGTGTGTGTGTGTGTGTGTGTGTGTGTATGTGACTGACTGGATGGATGTATGTGTGTGTGTGTGTGTGTATGTGACTGACTGGATGGATGTATGTGTGTGTGTATGTGACTGACTGGATGGATGTATGTGTGTGTGTGTATGTGACTGACTGGATGGATGTATGTGCGTGTGTGTGTGTGTATGTGTGTGTGTGTGTATGTGACTGACTGGATGGATGTATGTGTGTGTGTGTGTATGTGACTGACTGGATGGATGTATGTGTGTGTGTGTGTGTATGTGACTGACTGGATGGATGTATGTATGTGCGTATGTGTGTGTGTGTGTGTGTATGTGACTGACTGGATGGATGTATGTATGTGCGTGTGTGTGTGTGTGTGTGTGTGTGTGTGTGTATGTGACTGACTGGATGTATGTATGTGTGTGTGTGTGTGTATGTGACTGACTGGATGGATGTATGTGTGTGTGTGTGTATGTGACTGACTGGATGGATGTATGTGTGTGTGTGTGTATGTGACTGACTGGATGGATGTATGTGTGTGTGTGTGTGTGTGTGTATGTGTGTGTGTGTGTATGTGACTGACTGGATGTGTGTGTGTGTGTGTGTGTGTGTGTGTGTGTGTGTGTGTGTATGTGTGTGTGTGTGTATGTGACTGACTGGATGGATGTATGTGTGTGTGTGTGTATGTGACTGACTGGATGGATGTATGTGTGTGTGTGTGTATGTGACTGACTGGATGGATGTATGTGTGTGTGTGTGTATGTGACTGACTGGATGGATGTATGTATGTGTGTGTGTGTGTGTGTGTGTGTGTGTATGTGACTGACTGGATGTATGTATGTGTGTGTGTGTGTGTATGTGACTGACTGGATGGATGTATGTGTATGTGTGTGTGTGTGTGTATGTGACTGACTGGATGGATGTATGTGTATGTGTGTGTGTGTGTGTATGTATGTGACTGACTGGATGGATGTATGTGTATGTGTGTGTGTGTGTATGTGACTGACTGGATGGATGTATGTGTGTGTGTGTGTGTGTGTGTGTGTGTGTGTGTGTGTGTGTGTGTGTATGTGACTGACTGGATGGATGTATGTGTGTGTGTGTGTGTGTATGTGACTGACTGGATGGATGTATGTGTGTGTATGTGACTGACTGGATGGATGTATGTGTGTGTGTGTATGTGACTGACTGGATGGATGTATGTGCGTGTGTGTGTGTGTATGTGTGTGTGTGTGTATGTGACTGACTGGATGGATGTATGTGTGTGTGTGTGTATGTGACTGACTGGATGGATGTATGTGTGTGTGTGTGTATGTGACTGACTGGATGGATGTATGTATGTGCGTATGTGTGTGTGTGTGTGTGTATGTGACTGACTGGATGGATGTATGTATGTGCGTGTGTGTGTGTGTGTGTGTGTGACTGACTGGATGTATGTATGTGTGTGTGTATGTGACTGACTGGATGGATGTATGTGTGTGTGTGTGTATGTGACTGACTGGATGGATGTATGTGTGTGTGTGTGTGTGTGTGTGTGTGTATGTGTGTGTGTGTGTATGTGACTGACTGGATGTATGTATGTGTGTGTGTGTGTGTGTGTGTGTGTGTGTGTGTATGTGTGTGTGTGTGTATGTGACTGACTGGATGGATGTATGTGTGTGTGTGTATGTGACTGACTGGATGGATGTATGTGTGTGTGTGTGTATGTGACTGACTGGATGGATGTATGTGTGTGTGTGTGTATGTGACTGACTGGATGGATGTATGTATGTGTGTGTGTGTGTGTGTGTGTGTGTGTATGTGACTGACTGGATGTATGTATGTGTGTGTGTGTGTGTATGTGACTGACTGGATGGATGTATGTGTATGTGTGTGTGTGTGTGTATGTGACTGACTGGATGGATGGATGTGTATGTGTGTGTGTGTGTGTATGTATGTGACTGACTGGATGGATGTATGTGTATGTGTGTGTGTGTGTATGTATGTGACTGACTGGATGGATGTATGTGTATGTGTGTGTGTGTGTATGTGACTGACTGGATGGATGTATGTGTGTGTGTGTGTGTGTGTATGTGACTGACTGGATGGATGTATGTGTGTGTGTGTGTGTGTATGTGACTGACTGGATGGATGTATGTGTGTGTGTGTGTGTGTGTGTGTGTGTGTGTATGTGACTGACTGGATGGATGTATGTGTGTGTGTGTGTGTGTGTGTGTGTATGTGACTGACTGGATGTATGTATGTGTGTGTGTGTGTGTGTGTATGTGACTGACTGGATGGATGTGTGTGTGTGTGTGTGTGTGTGTGTGTGTGTGACTGACTGGATGGATGTGTGTGTGTGTGTGTGTGTGTGTGTGTATGTGACTGACTGGATGGATGTATGTGTGTGTATGTGACTGACTGGATGTATGTATGTGTGTGTGTGTGTGTGTGTGTGTGTATGTGACTGACTGTATGTGTGTATGTGTGTGTGTGTGTGTGTGTGTGTATGTGACTGACTGTATGTGTGTATGTGTGTGTGTGTGTG